>OX382196.1:4812500-6012500 GCA_947507515.1 Eulithis testata
CATTTACTTTTGGAAGAATAAATCATTTTAGTTTTTTTTACTATTCGGCCGATGTTTTCGAGATTTACATCAACTTACTTATGGATATCTCAGATATGTATATAGTAGCCAGAAAACTACATAAATTATTTTTTTAAATTTCCGAAATTGTTTTTACATAAAAAGAATCGAATAACGATACATCGTTTTTTTTATTATATACAAAAAATAATTAAGTAGTTTGCGAATAATGAAATGCTTCTTTCTCAGAATACGTATCAGGATCAAAAACAGCATCAATACTAAAACTCTTCAAAATTCCCTCCATCATCATAACTGGCCTAGTGATTGTCATCGTATCCAACACATGGGCGTTTCTAGACCCGACACTGGAACCACATTTAAGACAGTTTGGACTATCGACTGAGCAAACCGGACTTGTATTTTTACTGTTTTCGAGTCTGTATGGTATTTTCAGCCCGATATGGGGATGGGTAGCAGACAGGTAAAACTTAGTTTTTCATGTCTTTATAACCGAATTCATTTCAAATAAGATAAATTACCTTAGCGACCATGCCTTGACGCATCGCATTGAAGCCTTGAGCATGCCTTGAAACTTTCTTTAGACAGTGTTTTATTTTTCAGGGTCCACAACCATTGGTGCATGATGGTATGGGGACTATTTCTATCGACCATTGGCCTAATTCTTCTTGGACCGTGTCCTTTTATTCCTGGTCTTCCTAAGTAATTTTATTTGTTAATTTTAAAGTAGTTTTTACATGTTATTTTCATTTATTATTTTTGTACTCGTATTTCAGAGATCTCTGGTTGGACTTGGTGGCACTGTCTATTCTTGGAGTGTCAGTGGCGCTGACGTTATTACCAACGTTTCAAGGAGTTCTGACTAGTTCCATGTGAGTGCATACCATTTCAATACTTACTCGCAATCCTACTCGTATCAATGCAGCAGCGGTTTCGAAATAAATGCACGCATGGATAGACACGCCTCTCGAAACATACCTACCATTTAATTTCCACAGGGTAACAGTGATACTTTTGATAAATAAAACGTATTTTTTTTAATAATAAATACCTACTTGCTATTTATAAGCGATTTTAAAAAAGCGTGATAACCTAAGGTAGAAAAGAATAATGCTTTATCAAGCTAGCTACTGTTTTAATCATCACTTTGACGTAACAATATCCTTTCGTAATAGTACGTACCTAGTATTAATAGTACCCCTACCCTACGTACGCTTACGTAGAAGGAAAACATTACGGACGTCACAACTTTTCATTCAACGGCAGCGCGCGATCTAAAAACTTTTCCCACGTGCGTGTAATTTAAACTGCTAGGATAAATTTTATTAAAGATATTTACAAAAAAATTCACGTGTTTCCACTAGTGACGTGGTTTCGGAGTTTCTCTGGATCTTTTACTAAATACCTTTTTGTATATAGAGCATCAGATTTATTCTAGAAAAAGTTGTTCATATTGATAGGAATTGTATTATTACATCCTGTATAAGATCTGTTTGAATGCCAGAAACCATAAAAAAATAATTATGTTTCATACAGATCTGCGTTCTATCTAACGTGTCTAGGTATTAGTCGTTCGCAAACTATCTTTGAAAATACGCCCATTAGAAGAATAATAACGCGAGCTTACGAGTTTTCCCTACAATGATTTGTACAAGTAGGTATCTAGATCTGATCTAGAGGGAGAAGACAAACAAGCATCATACGAAATAGCTCCAACTCATCCAATAAAAAAAATGTAATCTATACTAATATTATAAAGAGGAAAGATTTGTATGTAAGCATGTTTGTGACGAATTGGCTCAAAAAGTACCGATCCGATTTGGATGAAACATGGAATATATATTGTCCGTGATCTGGATTAATACATAGGCTACTTTTTATCCCTGAAAATCAACGGGATCGAACGGGACGATACACAATCATACAAAACGTAATGACGATTCAAAGTGATTAGTGAGAAATCTATCAGATCACTAATCACATCAAGTCAAAGTCAAAAAGCTATTGAATAAAAGCTTTTTGACTTTGACTTTGATCAGTAATAATTTGGATTTATTTGGATTTATATGTGGATTATTTTAATTCATATTGAAAGGAATCAATCTGAACTAAAATAATCCACTAAGGGCCGTAAGATCAAAAGCAGTTTAAACTATGGGTTTCGTTAACTACGATTACATTTGATCGATGGATTAATCTACTGTCATCTCTGGCAGTTTAATCTACCGATGGTCGTTTAACTACCATTGATCTTATGAAATAATCGGAGACTGGAGGTTAAACTCTATTTCGTGGTTTAAACCACTATTGATCTTACGGCCCTAAAGGTAAGAATGTTTTTAGCTACGAAGGTGGTTGCCCCGAAGCATTAGCGACATACAGCGCAGTTGCTGGCGTCTGGTCCTGCTGTTACTCTCTGGGCGAAGTGCTAGGGCCGGCACTAGGTGGTGCCCTTTCGGAGCGCTACGGGTTTCCTTTCAGCGCATCCCTATGTGCTGCCGCTTGCTTTACCATGGTAAGCTATTTAGAATCTATAAAAGTTTTTCATAAACCTCAAAAGATTTATGAATAAACCTGTAGGTACCTACAAAGTTTCAAACACTTTTTATGACTAAACACTACCTATCAACTTTTTTCTTTTTCCAACAAGATAAAGAAGTCAATCTCATCTTGAATGTAATATGAATAAAAAATATGATTAGCGCCAATTTAGAAATACGAAAAACATAACATCTGATTATTTTTTTTACCACTTAAAATACACTAATTTAACTTAACATATTTTGTGTTAAGTTAAATTGTAATTTCCGGTGTAATTTCTAATATAGTAAACACAGCATGCAGCAGTTTATTGTACGTACATACCTATCCTAGTATTTATCACTTGAGTGGTTTTCGATGTGCCTGTAACTGCATCTAAGATAAAATACTTCATGCCGCCGTTGTTCTACAGGGCATCATAACCCTCACATTCTTTTCCCTCCGTGAATCCTCGAAATGGCTGCAGCATTCCGACTGTCAATCTGACTCCATTCCGTACACCGACACCACGTGGAATTCAAGTCATTTCATCCATCGAACTTGCAGCGCGCCACAGAGCAGAGTGGAGACCGCATCGCTACTAACACCTTGCTCGTGCTACTACAAACAAGGTATAAAAACTACAGGATATTTTTTTCTTGGATAGTAAAGAATCCTAGTATAAAGAGATAAATGTACATAACCCACCTTGTTCTATACAATGCATTAATCTCTTTTATATATAGGTAAACGTTCCAGTATATTTTTCTTGAAATCTAAACCTCAGTCCCTATTTTTATCCTCTTTTGTCTGTACAGGGGACAATAGTTTGCTATCAGAGCAATTTATTTTATAACGACAAATACACTGTTCCAAGTGAATTTCAAAAAGATTGTTTGTTATTAGTCGGTTTTTTTTTTGTAAATAAACTATTTTATTTAACAATAAATTACTTGAGGTTTCATATGTTTCCAAGTTGAAGACATTACAATTCTTTTTTTGTAGATAATGGATACGGCTCTTCCCCACCACGGCACTTCTGTCTCGAACACAACAAGAGCAACAAGAATCGATCCGCAAGCATTTCAGAGGCAATCGCTTACTTCCTCAAATTCCAGTTCCTAACAAACATGTACATCAGAATAAGAAAAGCTAGAAGAAAGTCGCACATTTCCCAAAACTCTGAAGATAGTTTGTACCAAAATTATATGGAAAACGATGGTCCTAATAAAATCTCGGAGAATGTCAACATCAATAATAATATTGTACCAAAAACAGAAGAATATAATAGTTATTGTGAGTACTTAGAAGAAGCCATATTCGGCAGTTCAGCAGTGGTACAAAACTTGAACACAGATCACTTGAAAATTAAGAAGAACAAACAGGGTTTGATAGCTAATTTGAATGCGTGTGACACTGCGAAGAGGACATCTAATGAAATTATAAGGCACAATGTTGAAAAAGTGCACTTTTACGAGCAAAGTCAGGCGTGCGATTCAGTTGAAGATGTGTTTGTAAGTATTACATATTTGTTTTGTGAATATTATTTTTTAGAGGATAATGGATTAAATTCTATACAATGAGTTCATAATCCGCTACTTTGTCTGGAGATTACAGATTATTAAACTTATTTCATGATTCTTAAATGATAAAAATGGCTGAACTAGGTTGACCACAAGACTTACTGTCCTTACTGATCGATAATACTACGAAACTCCAAATCCATTTAGAGGAAAAAATAATATAGGCACTTTTACGTAATAGTACTACAAGGTACTTATACTACGTAGCTCTACGAATGCTTATGTAGCGTCTACGGCGTAGCCAAGGCGTAGCAGACTTGGACCTTAGGACTCGTTTACAACATCTGCAAAAGATATCAAATACTTATGCAAATCTAATGGAAATAAGACTGTTTATTCAAAATCTATTTATGTCATTCTTTCAGGATGGGTGTGAATGCAAGGATGGCGTCACATACGTTCGAGGCACAATTACAGTTTCATCTGCAGGTGCGTGCGAAGTTTAAAATCACTGAAATTATAAAACTAATTGTAACTCTAACTAGGTACCTAAGTAAATAGTTCTAGATTTAAAAGCAGTTTCATTCTTATCCTACTCATAGCCCTAAAAAATATCCCTCTGGAGAAGGAAAATCATCTCTCTGCCGTAGTGAAATGGCGTAAATATTTCCCAAACGACGTAGTTTACTAGGCATTCAGAAACGTCCAGGCGTCGCTTTAGACAATTCCCCATGTTTGCGAATTTCTTACTCAGGATATTTCCTGCTACTCACACAACTGTCTATCGGACCACTTGCTCGCTCTTACTGAATTCTCCGTAAGCAGCCGGATGAAAACATAAATCGATTTTCAACCCTCACCCGCTTATTTCCAATACCTTCCCACGCATACTTTCAACTCTCCCATTCCATTGAAAAAGAGGGACTACTTTATAGCAGTGTGCATCACGGAGGGTTCTCACAAACACAAGCTGAACGAACACAAACATGATTTCCCTAGTTTGAAGTACTGTGTTAGTATTACTTTCGAATGTGTGTACGTACGTACATAGTATATAGGTACACGTACATACAAAAAGTCGCCCACTGCTTCCTGTTTCTAAGATCCTAGTGCAAACGACCTCTGCTGACGATTTCGCGACGTTTTCATGGTAATTTTAGCAAAGCCTTGACCACTGTCCGCTATGAAAATGCGTCCTGAATTTTCCTTTAGTTATTTTCATCCAGAAAAGCATTGAACATTGTTGTGTTGTGGTTTTCCGCGGCCAAATTCAAAAACAACTGTACCAGGGGATCATAACGACAGTGTAGGTTGTTCTGCAAACCAATTCTAAAGAAGCGCGTTTGGTTCAGGCTCTATTTTTCGGTGCCTGTAACAGCTCGGTAGGTACTCCAAAATAGAAATAAATGATGTAAATAAAACGTCATCTATTATTTTGAATTTAGTTATGAACTTAAGTTTTCAAGACTTTTCAGGTATGTAGGGATACTTACGTTTTTATTACAACAGGTACCTAATTTTGGTGACGTCAAAACGAGGCCAGCTGACATTACAGCAACAAAATGGCTTCAGCGTATTTAACACCAGGCTCGCATATATGGTAGGAGATTAAATTACGCCGCTTGTAATAAATGTAATACATTTGTGTCGAAAAGGCCTTTGTTCTTTTATCTGTCTAGTGCGTGACGACTGCTGTTTCTTAGTCAAAGCCTATTTAATTGGTATACGCTCTATTCTAAGGAAATCTTACAACTCATAATGGCAGGCGACTGCTCTACACAAATCTTGTAAAGTACGAATCACCGAGATTGGTCGCGGTGGGCATACGGGACTTTAATTCTGGTTACTTTTGCCTAAATAAGCAAATTATAATCTGAATGTAGGTAGGTACTTACGATTTATTAATTTCGTGATCTCTATTTAACACTTTTGTTACTGATTGTGTACGATACGTAGTTTTAAAACAATGTAACGGAGTGGAGTGATTGGCTGGCGCAAATAAGAGGTTGGGGTAAATCACGGAGGGTGAGCGACCCCTCCGAATACACGAGCAAGAGGGAAACCCAAGTCCCTCTCTAGTGGCAATACTTCTATCCACCAACGCAATAATGGTGCCCTGGTACTCGATTTGTCCAATCAAGTAATAATATGGGTCAAATAAAATATCAGAATAATAGTGATAAGTTGCAATAAAATATATTTGGATTACCTTGATTGCTTTGTGTCGTGAGTTGTACAACACGACTAATATTTTTAGGATATTAATAAAATTAAGTAAGTATTGTTCATTTACAAGTATCTGGCAACAATTTTACAATTTCATGAGGATCTGAATAGATTATGTGATCTTCCTCATCGAAAGTAAGACCAAAAATGTTCTTGATATGAGCGATTTCTTCTAGAGCGTTGTTGTCTTTGTTTGCAACATAAATCGCACTTTGTCCGCAAAAATGGGCAATACCCTGATGATCCACTTCGACTGCTCGGAAAATTTTAGGACCACTGAAAGGAATTCGTTCATTCGTACCATTTTTGATTTGGAAAACTCCATCCACTGTGGTTATGAAAGTGTCGTCGTCTCCGTCGATGACGAACTGGAAAATTTTTTCGTTGATGTGCTCCACAAGCTCTGATCCATTTTCATTTTTTCTATGCAACTTTTGCGTTGGGTACACGATAAAATAGAGGTGCTCTCTGTAGAACATGTCCCAGATGTTGTGCTCTTTAACTACATGATTGATTTCATTTGGCTTTGTGAATTCGTGGGCGTAGATTCCTTCACTGCCTCCGAGGTACGCGATCCCGTGGTGGTGATCTATGACCGTAGCGAAGCCATTCTTTACTGCTGGTATTGGTGTGGGTACTTTTTGGTTTTTCTTCAGATATCCGATTTCGAATTTGTCTTCGTCATCCTTTCCGACGTTATAGCTGAAGTAAATAGTGTGATGGTGGTTGAAAATGGAAAGTTGGTAAGGGCGGTTGATTCCATTGGCTATGACATGCTTTTTGTGGAACTTCCCATTGACGTGAATGCCGTCACATTTTGGCTTATTATCATTCGACTCCGCAGCGTAGATAAATACAGCACACACTATGAAAAATATGAAAATCAATGAGATTTTCATTTTTTTTACTGAAAAATTATAGATTACTTGAGTAGAAAATAACAGTGATACGTGTTCCACTCGTGATTCGTATCTCTGAATGACTGGTCTGCTGTGATCCAACCTTCATCCAGCCACAATACATTTGGTATCATATTTCATAGATTATAGGTCTAGAGTATTCTATTGCAAAACGCTGTATAAATGGTATGGTATTGACCACAATAAATTATTCAAGAATCAAGGATATAACCACATCTCATAACACTGAGAGATGAGCATGATTATATACAAGCAATGTTTGGGATAGTACAAGGTCAGCCTCTACATTTTGTGAAAATTACGACATACACAAAATTGACACACCACGACACGACCTACCGGGTTTTCAGTAATTGTATCAGTCAACAATAAAAGGTGAAGGTCAAACTCAAGTAGATTTTTGTCAGAAAATAGAGACTCTTTCACACTGTCTTATTCATAAGAAACACCGCAAGTCTGTGAAGTAAAAAAATCAATTTATCTCACTTTATTTACTATAGAAAATGATAAATACTTACGTAATTTAACTATGAAAATTAAAAACTTTGGCATTTCTAAATATTTTGAGAATCAAAATTAACAATAAGATTAACAAATTGATAAACTTTGCAGTTATAATAAAAATACATGATAAATGTGCAAGTAAATGCTTTTCGTTCCTCCTATATGTACCTTCTTCACTACAAAGTATAAAAGTACCAGCCTTGTTCCACAGTCGAGTTATTTTCATACATAAGTAAAATACTTATATTTGTGTCATACATATGAACGCTTATTTGAGTCTTTTGTACTCGCTACAATGTATTTACATTTCATAACATGACAGAGTCGCTTCTTTGTACTACATAGAATAACTTACCTATTTCGGCATAGGTCACTGTCGTTTTGTTATTTCGTTCGCAAACGCAAGGACGGATAATTTGTAAGTGCTTTCCAAAGGTCTTTCAGTGTAAAGTTAGTACTGAAGTAAGTACCTCTTTATAGGAAATATTTTATATATCGTGCTTGTGGCATTTTAATGTTATGCAGTGATGACGTAACTGACTGTTACCAGCAGAGTAGAAAAGACAATGCTGTAATATGGTCTATCGGCACTATTACCGCAAACCATTCTTCTCGAAGCAACAGAAAGCTTTTTGTTCTGCAGCAGAGAGTGCACAGAGTCTATTTCCCATCTAGCCATCAAGCCCGGATCTCGTGAGAATAGCACTGAGTACAGTTGTGCTGGTTTTCCATTGAGTGCCTCTTGACAGAAGTTGAGGACAAGGTGATCGTTCACAGCTTTCAGAACTTGAATTGTGCCGCTGAACTGCTGGTAGTTGGGTCGAGATGGGATGGTACCTGGAATAAAAATACTTTTATTTAAAATAAACATGTGTGTTATTCACACGTGGTAGAAGTGAAACCTTCAAAAAGACTTTCAAATCACAACGATGCTAAAGAAGTTTTCACTTCAAAAAAGTTGCAAAAAGTGAACGAGTTTGCTCGAGACTTAAACCCACGCACATCGAGCTAGTTTCGATTCGATCCAATCCGTTAGAACACTTGGCCAGCAGTCTCCTTAAAATGTATACGAAAACTAGGGATCTCTCTTCTCGTTTCCTCGCTTTTTCGTTTCATCGACTTTCAAATTACGTGTTAAAGAAGTAAAAGTGCTAAAGAACACACTTAACACTGTTAGTGTTAAGTGCTAAAGAAGTTTTCACTTCACAGGACTTATCATCCACCAGTCTATTACTATGTACTCGTCTTGTACTAGAGCTGCCTACGCGATACATCCACACCACAGTACTAAGTTTATCATCAATTTAATTATCGGGCTGGTAATTCCCACAGCAATTTTGATGTTTCAGACATTTTTATCAATATACTTACCCTGAGCGTTTTACTTGCGCACGATTGTTTTTCCCCCAGACTTATCTTCTTATTTTAGTAACTAACACATTTGTAAGGTAACGAGTTCCAGTACCTACTAATTATTGCATAGTACAGGTTATACTGAAGCCACACATTTTTGTCCACGCTTTTTTTCATATCTATTTAACCCCCGATAGCTTTCGGGTGTGGTATTAACACATCCAGTAACACATCCACTGGCCATTCGACCAATAGGAACACAATCCATCACAAGATTCGCTTTCTTTTACCCAGTATAAATGTATAGGTATACGAGATTAACGACTAATGATAATAAGCCTCTGTATCACACAAAAGGCTGGTAAAATACTGACCGTTTTGTCCATCAAACACCTGCCAGTAGCCAGCGGAGTCGTTGCGGAAGTAGAGTGCATACTCGGTGGTCTGCCCAGCCTCGTCCCACAGCAGGCGTAGGTGTCTGTACTCTTGACGGAACTTGGCGTTGATGTGTTGCACGTGGAACAGTTGGTACTCAGTTGATGGCTGAAATACGATTTTAAAGTATCATAATACCGAATCTACAGATTACGGTAAGGCAGGCAAAACTTTTATTATTTTCAATGTTCTTTTATAAGTCCCACCTGTGGGCTAGCCGGCGGGCTCGATGGGAATAACCCGTTCTTCTTTATGAATGCGTGTAGATATTACAATGCATGGTTCTTATGAATTAAAATATACACTACTTATAAACAGTAACCGCAATCTGTACATAATTGTCACATAATGGATAGCGATCGAGCATATCAGGTTTTTGCAGACAGAAACATGTTTTTTCCTGTCAGCGTCAAACGACATCAATTGCTGCACAATTTGAAAGAATTTTCAGTAGTAGGCACCTAACTAATAGTTTGATGGTGTTCCTTTGTAATTACACGTCGCCGAACACAACTATCCATCGCCTGTCGTATAGTAGTAATTAGAAGCCTTTACACATTTGTAGAACAATTAACTGATTCTATGATTCACAAGCTGAATACAGTATTTGAAATGACTAAGAGCACTTGAACTCTAGAAGCTTCTCGGACCGCAGAATATTAGCTGGGTCGTTGAGTTTGACCTCACCAATGTCTTAAATTTATCAGATGCGTAGGACGAGAGTTGAACGTCTGACACATAGGTCACAATAAGATAATTAACAATTTTGATACAAAAATACGATTGCAACATTTCCGACTTAACCAACATTCCGAGACTTGCATTTATGCGTCTAATTTTTGTATTCAGAGAAAATAATCAATAATTATTTTACCTAGGTAATCTAATGAAAACTCTTCAAGGGTTTGGGGTGGCTATTTTATAAAACTAAAACATAGTACTAGTGGAGATCACGGAATTGAATCTTACGACAAAAGCATAGGGTTCAAGTTGTCATCCAGCTGTATGAGCCGAGTAAGTAGGTAGGTTAGCGTTGAGGAGTTTAATATAATTGGGCTATTGTCGTGCTCGTATGAGTAACATCATAATATGCATGATACGATTCTCATTTTAAAAGCACCCAAGCGTAACTAAATACCAAGAAAAGATGCGTAGCATTTTCCAAGAATGACTTTTAATTTTTAAGGATTTATTCTTCATGCCAGATTCAAGCCGGAGTGATAGACTGCATTATCTCGCATTTTACCTTTCTTTTACATTTACCAAGCTTTTAACATGCCACCATGATGTTTTTTTTTTATTTTATTCTTTAGTCGTATAGTGCTAATACCTACATGCTGTACTCAGAATACCAAACCGACTCAACATGTGTTTCGTGGCTGCTAATTTTTTTATAAATTTTATGCTTTTTACAAATTATACTTTCTAAATTTAAATCTAATGTTTCGGCATACCGGATAACCAATGAGGTCGGAATCGGAACCCCTCATTCCGCTAGTGACTGCTATCCGATCTGTGGGTGCCGAGTGTCGGTACTCTCCCTGTGGCATGCGAAATTATGACCCTTCGTTTTAAATTGATTTGCTGCCATCATCACACATGATTCAGTTGTTATACTTCTGAATCATGGATGGGAAAATAGAATCTAAGATTCAGCAATGTTCTTCCAAGCTGATAGTGGTATAAAACTGATCAAAGATTCAACATATTTGACCAAAAGTTTGATCGATTCTGTGATCATCATATTAATATTTGAATAGCACTACACAACTTTTGAGATTATTTTGATTCTGTTGATGATAAAAGCCACAACAGAGCTCACTAGAGTTGTAACATCAATTGAACAAAATGTACCTAGGTACCTTTCATTCAACTCAATTGATGTTACACAAAGGCATGTAAGATTAGACTCTGTTCGTCTCTACCAATAATTACGTACCTCTGTAAAATACTTATTTCTGTTTTCCTCGATATTTTTAGTTCAACCTTGCTGAGTATTCTTCAGAGAGATGTTTACCGTCCGTCTGTAGGTAGCATATGGCTGTAGTACTACTTCAGCGGCCTTGACAATATGTCTATAGTGATATATCTTACCAATGTAACGCCATTTTTACCAAGATTTTATTCTAGTCACACCAGTGTTTTATTTTCATATACGCTAGGTAGGACCCAGGATATAGATTGATAACGAACCTACTCTTAAAACCTGTAAAGTACAAATTATTTAGCAAAAAAAACCCACCCCAAACGTTGTACTTGGAAAATCTTCAGTTTCCCATATTTTGACGACAGGACAGACAGGAAAAGCTTTCACTCCTTCGTATGTCAAATGCATGTACACTTCCAGCACTTTCCACATCCCTAGAACTTCACTGATGTCTGGCATGTTATTGTCATGCTCCCGGAAGCAGTAAGTCACGTTTTGATTAGTAACATTTGATACATTGTAGTTGTATTCATCTTGAGGGTTCGATTTATTTGATCCATATGCCGCGGAAACAGTTAAAACTAAGAAACCGATGAGCTTAAACTCCATATTGAAGCACCTCACTTTTTTATTTGATTTCTACAACAGGAAGGGCTTTTTTAACTTTGCATTCCGGATACGAATTTCGAATTCGACGAAAAAGCAAAAATGTTTTAGCAGAGGCGCGTGCGCGTAAATATTGCGAGCACTTTTCGAAGATTGCCGGCGACTGACGGGAGGAGCGGCGCGCGCCTGACTCATGTCTCGATGATATCGAAACTGACCCGAGATTATGAACGCACAGAATTGCCATGAACTGTTGAAGGTATATGCAGTGATAATATGGCTAGAGGGCTAGATAACTTTTTTGTAGGTTTTGCACAATTTTTAGATATTTTTCTCTAGCTATGTATTTACCTTCCTGTTAATTAAATTATACCCATATTTTAAAGTAAAATATTATATGCAGCTACGCTCGCTTATTAAAGCTAAGGGTTGGATTAAGTAATTACTTAATTTGAATCCACGCATTTGTGTTTTTTAATCTTTCAAAAAGCCATACCCTACGATGCTAGAGTTCCATACAAAAGACTTCAACGCGCGATATAATTAGGTTCCACATAAAATCATAAAACTAACTTTTTGTTACATGATTTGTGACAAGGTATCATTTTATAAGTACCTTTATACCATTCCCCCTCTAAAAAGATTATTTTATTCACTGAAAACAGTGAATAAAAAGCACTTTTACTCACTGTTTTGGTGTTTGAATTTCGAACACACTAATATATTTGACCTCCATCTAATTATTGTTTTTGCGCAAGGAGGTTGTATAGCCAATGCTATAAAACCTCCAATCTTTCTTTTTGTCGTAGTCATGGAATAAAGTATAGTATGCAACTCTTGGATAAAACGGATTTATACCGAGGGCCATGAACTCACGTCGTTCAGGATTCTAACACTTGAATCAAGAATCCTTCACTTGCTCGTGATTCATTTATCGCCCTCGCTTCAAATCCGTCTTTTATTCACTAGTTGTATAATATACTATTGTGCCCATTGTTTTTATATAAAAAAAAATAAGGACCTGTTTTACCATCCCCGAGTAAATAAAAATTGTTCTGTCTTTGTTTTTGACAAATCTCAAATAGAGACGGAAATATTTATAACTGATAGGATATCTAATGCGATGGTGAAATATACTTATTTCTAAGCTAACTAAGTCAAGCGTCTGTCTAAAACTTTTTGTCTCTATGGCCATTTAATGAAGCATTGACATTTATTCCCCTGATCAAGATCCGAGCGAACACCATTAATTGTTGCTATATCGACCAATAAATTCGTAAAGAGCACCGTCGTCGGTTCCGTAGTAATTTATTTAATACCACACGACCTATTACGAATCCATTTATGCGCCTATAAATTCAATGGTACCTCACTATTTACCTAAATTTTATTATTTAAAGTTAGTAGAGGTTCAACAAAAGATATTTCTTAGATCTTGAGAACCCACTACTTTATACCAGCGATTAAATTTTCTATAAATTATATATAGTTACAAAATACCTACCACTGACTGATATAAAGTAACCAAGGACGAACAACGAACAAAAGAGAGTACCTACTAAAACAAACGTTTTATATGCATTCATTCTAAACAAGTAAACTAACTTACCCGTTCCATAGGCTCTGCAATATGTATCACAATACAACTTAGTGCATAGTCCACTCTCGAATCTCCTGCTAGGTGCTGGATAAACTCCACTCCATACCACATCCCCATCAGACTGTCCACCCAGATACCGTTCTGTGGTGACCTATTCACGCAGTAATCCCTGATGTCCCTCATAAATGGCTGCTCGTAGGAACTGTAGCCTCTTCCATAGGTAGAGCCATATCCTTGCGAGCCGTAGGTCGACCCGTACCCCTGGGAACCGTAGGTGGACCCATAACCTTGTGTACTGTATGACCCTGGGTATATTCCGGGGCGTTGAGTATAAGTGTTGTATTTACTCGTAGTATATCCGGGACTGTAGTTTGGGTAGCGGGTGGCTTCAGGTAAGTTGACAACGTCACCGTACCTGCCTGTGTTGTATGGATTATTGTAAAGGTTTGAAATTGTTGAAGGCGTCTGGTAGTTTGGGTACGTTGTAGATTCGTATCGTTGGTAGTTTGCGCACTCTGCGGTGTAAAATACTGCGAGAAAAACGAGTAATCGATACATTTCGATAGTATTGCGTTGCAGTGCGTGAGATCTTCGCGTGATAGGGTTGTGGGTCGTAATGTGTGACTGGTCTCGGTCCGCTATGGGAGTGGGAAGTAAACTAATTAGGACCAATTCATGATAAATGCTGGAGATGCAGGCACGTTCGTAGTTAAATGTTTAGGGGTTCGCATTACTGAAGAAAACCCATCGTAATTTTTATGGTTATTTTTCATAATATCATAGGAATTATTTATCTAAGAATGCCAATTTCAATATACAATGTTGTAAATAGATTCCAAGTTCATGAACATTTTAGTTCCAGCTTCAATTTCTTTAAAATGGAAGCTACCCCGTTTAAAAATCTGTCGAATACTAAGTCATTGTAGAAATTATTAGCCTAGCAATATTTTTATTCTTTTCATTCGGTATCAAAAGAGGTACCTATAATAGTTGAATCATTTTGCATTGGTGTCTTCGATCTTCTCTAATGAAGTCGCTGTTGAGTGTTAAGCGTCACATTCGGAGTGCTACATCCTATTTTTGTTGGAGCTATACCTTGGTGTGTAGTTAGGACTTATAGCTTATAGTATAATTTAAATTATTTATTTGCTTTTAATTCGGGGAATGACTTTAAACAAGGAAATGATGTCAAACTCTAGTTATCCAATTGCTCAATTGCCAATAATAATGACTCATTTCACCACTTTGATAGTCAAAGTACCTTATGCAATAGCTTATCGTAAACATATTTCATTAATTCGTTAATTGGGATAATTTCATAAGTGTTCCTGTCTATCAAGTGACCCTGTGTCCTGCTTCAGATGATCACAGGTCAGAGGCCACTGGACCATATCCTCCTCGTAAACAATAAGAAGTAATTAGTAGTGTGCTTGTAGCAGGATCTAATTACGTAGGCTAATGTAGGCCTCAATTACTCATACTTACCTACTCGTATGTGGATGTGGAAAACGTGATGAGCTATTTAATCAGAACGGATTTTACACGATATTATTTATATATCACTTTGTTTATAACACAAGCTTTCATATATTATGTAATGACTATTTTTAACTTGCTTTGATTATTCAAGTGCCTTGAAAAAAATCTTGAAAAATTATAAAATTCTGAACGCGTTTACGTCTTTTGTATGAAAAATTACATCTCTACGGTGCCTCTACGCCGTAGCATTAATCAATATTCATTACAAAGTCTACTTTCCAAGGGAAACAGAAAAGAGACTCCTTGCAAAAACAATTGAATTAAATTACTGAAACTCAAGGAAGATACTTATTACATAGGTAGGTACTGAGTAGGGCATAGTGAGTGACGTTAAAATACTCTCAACACACCCTCACTATGCCCCTCTACTTTAGCAAAACAAAAACTGTTATATATGGATATATTATTTTTAATAACTAATTTAAAATTGATTAATTTTTCAGTCACAATTATTTATCTTAAAATATCCTAAACACATCCCTTGCTTCCTATTTTAGTGGATTCAATCAATTATTAAAAATACCCACATTTAAACAATGTGTTGTGATTGTGATCGTCATAACGTTTAATTTTTAAAAAACAAACTGGTTTTATTTTTAAGTTGAACTTCAGTTGGTATCTGAAGGCAGTAAGTGTTCTGTGGCATAGTATTGACAGTAGGGAAAACTATGCATACCAAGTCACCTACACATTCTAAGTTAGGATTGGTCTTAAACTTATAGATTAGAATAACACTTACAATAAGCACATCAAGACTCCAATAACTAAAACCAGCGAAGCTTTTTCAACACAGCCTGCACAAATAGCCATATGTCTATGTACATTAGGTAGCTCGAAGTTAAATAGCTTCTTCTTGATGTCATACCACTCCCAATACTGCATTTTCGATGGAGATCGCCGCAAGATCAAAGAGAATATGCCTCCGTCACCGTGGTCAGAGCAGTGGTTTATTATCATGAAGTGCTGCGTTGCTTGTATCACGCGGATCACTTGAGGATGCTTTGGGGGCTGGTCTGGATACCACACATCTGTGAAAACCACAACGAAAAATCTATAGCACAGCATGTGACATAAATATGGTGAGTAACACAATAAAATAAAAATAAAATACCAATTCCCCTAGCACGCATTTCTTTCTCCATAGGCCTTTCTTGATCCGCCACCCAAAGACCCGGCGTTTCCGGAGTGTAAATATATGTCTGCTCCAGACTTTGTCCGTCTTCGTCCCACAAAACTCGAATTCGTCTTTCTGTATACATATCTCTTTTCCTTCTATCGAGGGGAATATCCAGCCATGAACCCGACATAGGAGTATCAGACCAAGGGTTGCTTTTGTACGAACGCCAATTTCGATCTATGTAGGTTCTTTTCATGATCTGTAAAATTACCAGAATATACTATCCTTTCGACCCATGTCTACTTGCCACAGTCGTGGTAGGTAAGAAAATGAAAACAAAAATGCATGTTTCAATGTCTCCATCACAAATATCTTTAGTTAAAAAAGAACAAGAAAATAAAATACTCACAGACCAATCAAGCCAATCTTCGTGTTGTTCCGTAGAAGCATCGGTTATAAATAACGTCACGCATCCAATTTCATTCGGCTTGTTCGTCATATCCGGGGTGTGTTGCGCATATCCAACCCCATACCACATTCCGTACACATCGTCCATGTCAAAGTTATGCGACCAGCGGATACTATCACCACAGAAACTGCGCACTTGAGTTACAAAGGCGATAAACACAAATAAACGGGCAGAAAACACGTGCATGATCGTTTGGATAAAACTAGTTGAAGAATATGGGACGAGGCGCCAGTCGCGATGACAATGATGTCAATTAGCAATTTGCTACCTTGGAATCCTATTGCATGTCGCAATAAGACCATGTGATTCACATCTTACTGCAAGTGCCTCTACTACTTTACTCATCAGGACTAATGAGGGAAATATAATTAGAAAAAAAATCCATCGTGTTATTTTTATTGTTGCAGCCATATCTATGGGTTTTTACCGCAGAATATTGCGGCCGAAATTTAACTTACTATTGCACACAAAAAATACAAAAGTAAAAACGTTTAATGCTATTTATGGTGAGTAGAAGTAAGAATAACTGCTTTGATCGACCGTCGATCGCAAAAATACACCGGTATAAATATCAGACATATGAATTACGAGTGTTATAAGCGTAATGCCAGTGCTCTCAAATGGCAAACCAAACCATGAGGAATCCGCGGCTCAGTTAGATCCGCATGTTTTTTTCTGTACCTACCATAACCCATTCGGCGGAGAGGATGGTACAGGTGCTGGATAAGTTCTCCTAAATATGTCTCGGGCAGCGCGTTAGCGTTCTCTTTGCAGAGTCATGGGTAAAAAGGATAGTTCCTTTATTAAGTAGTAAGTATTGTATAGAAAAAAGCGTTCTACGGCTGCAATGGGCAAGCGAAGACATTCTCTCAGATATATAAATTTGTCTGTGCACGTGAACTTGGCTCAGGATTTTTTACGATTTTTATCAAAGGTAAGCAATCAAAAAAACATTTTATTTGAATATATTTAATTATACTCAACAGATTCACTCAATCTCTACATAATATTAATGAACTGAACACTGTTACAAATAAATTAAAATCTAATCATACAAAAATATATTAATATATCTTCTGTAATTTAGAACCTATCTATCATATAGGTTTTAAGATCGGGACCTCCAAACAAAGTAAGCAATCGCAAATATAAGAATACTCGAGAGACTAATTGAAGTTGCTGAGTTCTCACAAACTCTCTTCAGCGCAGAAGTAGAGAGATGTTTAATCGTGAAGACGTTGTGTATGCTGGCCAAGTCTTCGGGAGTCAGTTGGTTCTCGTTCCTCGATAGCACGACGCTGAACAGTTGCGAATTGGGCAGCCGCATGCAGAAGTTCAGAACAAGATGGTTGTTAGCCACTTTCAGAACTTGGATCACCCCGCCGAAGAAACGGTACATGGGGTCCACAGCTGGAAGTTAAAAACGTTTTATTAGGTCTTAAGCTAACTTATATCTACTACTTACTTATCTATCTTACTTTTTGACCTAAGACCTAAGTCTTAGGTCAAAAAGATATGTAGAGGTCAGAGAAGTCTAAATAAATATTAGCGGACCATAAGCCACACATGGCTGGCATGGGATTCCGTCATGTCAGCCATGTGTGTCATGGAAGCTTGCCATCTTTTGCAGAGCTTGCAGTAATTTTTGCACTGTGTTTTATTGGTTAGGATTTTGCATGATAATTAGCTCTCTTACTGAACGGTGTTATACCATGGGTTATACTTACATCCATCAGGAACATCCGTTGGCCAAAATCCCTTGTGAGAAGTGTTGACTTTAATGTGGTATTCATCACGTGACAGACCCTCGTGCCACTCCAACACGAAGTGCCTGATGCGGTACTGCTCCGGAAGGCCGTAAGTGCGACTAATATGTGGCGTGTTCGTCAGCTGAGGGTATGGAGTTGGTGGAGTAGGCTGAAACAGAGACAGTATATCAGCAAATGTTAAATACCAAGATTGTAAAGGTAAAGAACCTGCGAATTCTTCGCAGATACCAATCTATACTAGGGATCTAAATCTAGCACTCAGAATAGTCTTTAGGGACTGGGTACGTGTAAGTTACGTGTAAGTACTTACTAAGTTACGTGTAATAAGTCCACCATGGACGTAATCTTCAAACTTTCTTATTTGTATAATCGGGCAGTATGGGTTATATTCAGTTTTTGTTACTTTGTCCTTGTGGTAAATATATTCTCGGACGTACCACATTCCTAGTAAAGCGTCTTCATCAAAATCGTGAGTTGGGTGTAAGTTCTGACAGTAGTTAACATTCGATGCTATAACTATGAAGCTATTAGAAACGAATAAACCAATAAACAAAATAGGTATCATTATTACTGACTGATGCGTAATGCCCTGTTGGTTAATTGCTAGCGTCTCATCGGTTTCAGGGGCAACGAGATGCTTGCAACTAAGGACAGATTAACCTGCTAATTTACAGTGACATGACATGAGTCATCCTGTATCCTGTTATTATGAACAAGTCGTAGAATCAATTTCACACGTAGGTACCTACGTACCCGAAATTAATCACTACGAAATAAGTGTATCTAGGTAAGTATTGCATATAAAAAAACTGGTTATGTTCTGGAGTTCGAGAATAAAATTTATTAAATTAACACTTATTTACGTACCTCAATATATCGCTCCTTTATGTCGATATAAAAACATTCATCCTTAGTATGCTCGATCCTGTATTCTCCCCTAACATGACGTATTTTTTCAACTCCGTACCAGACACCAGCAATCTGCTCCAAATTAATATCACCGTAAACCGGAGATAAATCATCACAATACTTATGATTTTCAAAATAATAACTGTTTTGTCCGTAACATTGAACCACGATCCCCAGCACCATTAAAAGTAAACTATAAGCCATTGGATAAGCTGGTTTAAACCGGTTAAACGGATAAAATTGCGGATATACTGATCCGGGAGCACTAGGCGACCATACACGAAAAGAGATGTTTCGCACAATAATCCGCCTTATAGAGTGAATGCGAGAGCAACGAAACGTGGGCGGGCTATCTAATGAAACGCACACGGATCCACTGACTACGCTAGCACACTGCTACTAAAGTGCCTAATTTATTGCTCGCGATATTATAATTCTCTTATCAACTTTAACAACACGGTGTCAGTCCCCCTATCATGTGCATAAGTCGACTTTGTAGTTGGCAGGTAGTTAGGTACGGCATACGATCAGTAAGTGCAACAGAGATGGGTTTAGTTAGAATCACCTTTTAATAAAAAGTTCTTACCAGAATAGAGCCTCTTTGAAGGAAAATTTACTCTCAAGACTTTTCAGCGCTATCTCAAGTTTTCCATTGTCCATACTTTTCTCGGCATGCTCGGGTGCTAGGGTTGCAGAAGCTCCTGAGTGTAGGGTGCGAAAATCAATAGTTACTATCCTCTGACGTCATTGAGGGTGCATCGATCGGGAGCCACTAGATTCGTGCTGCGGCCGTCCGTATAGGCAAGGTGGAAGGTTTGTTGACCCAGCTTTGACGTCAGTGCACGTAGACCTATTATAGGAATTTACAATTTACATTTTATAAAAACACATGCAATAGAGAAATTAATAAGCATCTAAACAATTTCATGACAGTTACCTATCAATGTGTTCCTCCACCATCTCGACGTAGTGGCTGCTGTGGCTGTTGTGTGTCATCTTCTAAATCATAAAAACCTAAATAATTATTGATTTAGTAATGGTATTGGGAACGTATATATTCAAAATAATAAATTAACCTTAACACTAAGCTTATTCTTTATTAATTTTATACAACAAAAAATAAAAATTAAATTAAATATTGAAATATTAAATCGAGCTTTACTATAGTAAAGCTAGATTACGATTTACTGAAAATGAGATCGATAGTGATAATAAGTTAGTACTTGAGGTTTTTGACCAATTCGACCTTCGGTTTTACCAGACTTTTATACTAAAACATGGAAACGGTTTTTGGATTAGTTTTTCCGTTAAGTGTTTTCCTATCACCTCTATCACACTGGCGATTTTGAGGCGAGTACAGAAAATAAAAAACATTTTGCATACACGTGGGCTCCTGCTTACCTTTGTTTATCTACTCTAATAAGGTGCAAATCAGCATCCATGGTATATATAGTACGATGAGTAAGACAGATATTCTTTTTTCAATTCAATTCATATATTTGCATAAAAATATGGTAATATAAGTACAAAGATGTAAAAGTATAAATAAGTGCCGCATATTTTTACCAAAGTGATTGGCGTGCAAAAGTTAGGTCATCAACTAACTACTAGGTTCGATAAAACAACACACTGTTAACACCACACACACATTCTATCAGCTAGGTTATTATTTTGAACATTGTTTAGCAATTAAGGATATAAAATCGCTACAACCCCTGTTTAACCCTTATATTCAAGCCCGTGACGTAGTTTACTTCCCATTGGGGTGCCGCATGCTGTATGACGTAACCCGCTATGGCTGAATCCGAGGTTACATGTACCAGGGTTGCATAACCGGAAGGATGCATCTGCCTTATGGATTCGTAGCACGTTCGTAGAACATCCTATCAAACCCGTGTAGCAACTACATATATTCACAGCACGGAGTGAGTGCTCCTCGAATAATTGCTATAAATATGTATTTTAGTAGCTCTGTAAGATTTTAGGTTTACCGTATGTAGGCTCGGAATATTGATAGGTACAAAGAGAAAATAAATAAATAAAATAAATAAATAAAAATAAATTTATTTACTGAAAAGGTTAGGGTACAGTAAATGATAAATATGAATTATTTATTTAAAAATGCGTCTTTATTTAAAAATGCGCACTTAACAAAGTGTTCATAAAATGTAAATATAAGCTATTAGTAGGTACCAACTATTTATCAAAATTTAAGATTTACCAAGTAGTCAAAAACTCATAAATAGTAATTTTGTTAAAAAACTTTTAGAGGCGCTATAGCCTGTCGAGTTAATAAAATAATGTACTATGTTTGTAGTGTACTAAACTGTGTTTAGTTATATTACGTTTATATTTACTAAGATAAATAAAGACCTTTTAAAACAAAAACGATGAATATGAAGGCAAGAAAAAAATAAAAAAACACAAAAACATACAAAATATTAACAAAGCAGCAATGAATGCTCATAGTGGTGTTGAAAGGGCCTTTAGACTAGAAACTAGTAGAACATAAATGTAGACAAAAAGAAGTGGAGAGGAAGATGCATCTGTGCCAGCCACCCAATTTGTTTTTGGTATGTTAAATCGTATAAAAAAAACCTGTGCGTGCAGTCCCTACGCGCAGAAGAAGTTATACTTCGAGTGCCACGCATTCACGTGTTTAATGTGAAATTAATTTAGTATTTATTTTTATGTATTTATCCAATATGCAGTACTAAATTTACACTTCAAAATAAAAAGTAAAAAGTTGCATGAACACTGCCATCTATTATATTTTGATTGTAGCGTATTAGTCTCTTTCTATTCGCCCCGCTGTCAGTTGGAAGTAATCTTCAAAAACACGGGCGGTGAAATGCTGAATTGCTGAACACTGCCATCTATATTTGATTGTAGCATTTGTAGCATATTAGCCTCTGTCTCTTTCTATTCGGGGGGGAATAGAAAGAGACAGAGACTATGTCATCCCGTAACGCAACGTTGTTGGAAGTCGCATTAGAAGTACAACTTCAATAAAGTCTCATTTCAACCGTAACAATTAAAAATGTCGAATAAGTACATAGTAAGTGTACCTGTTATAAATATCTGATAATTAACATGGCTTGCACTATCAAACGATTGTAAAAAAGATCAACGATGTAAAAACATTTTCCAAATAAAATAAGAGAGCACAAAAATTGTTTTTGTACGGTTGTTTAGGGGTTAAATCCCTCGCAGACTGCCGACTTTCTGATCAGCCGATAGTTTAGTCGGGCTCTTAATCAGTATGAACATATGGGTATAAAGATTCAGTATCCGCTCAGTTTGCATTAACAGCCCAACCCGACCAAACTATCGGCCGATCATAGTCTGCAGTCTGGGCATGGGAGAGAGGATCTTACTAGTCTAGTAATCTTTCAGCATTTTCATTTTTTTAATCAGCTCGCTCAGACAAGCACGGTGACGAATGATTTTTGTAATTAATAGGTTAGTTTAGGTAGTACCACGTAAAAGTCGTCTGTGGTTTAAAGCCTAATCTACCCCAACAAGCAGACCAAATATCTGTATGACAATTGTACTGGCCTAGCGGTGGGCCAGATGGGAAAAAAAATCACATCGAGCCCACTATGCAAATGAATAGGCTCGATGAGATTTTTTTTCCCATCCGGCCCAGCAGTGGGCCGGCCGGTGGGCTCGATGGGAATAAGCCTCTGAGATGAATAGGCAATTTATTTTGAACAGGGTTACATTTACATCACCACCGCGATTTCTCAATGGAGCTACTTCTCATGGGGGCGCCCCGGAGGGCTTGCGGTTTTCAGCACCAAGGCTTCAGAGTTCGAAAGGAGGTTGAATTCGCACATTCAGGAAATTGCTACGGAGCTACGAACATGCTACGACCGCTACGAAAATGATAAAAGCCCGTACTGCGGTAATAGTGTAAATTGTTTAAATTTTTTCACTAATGGTGTGGGTAAACTGCAGTTTAATACCTAAATAAAACAATGAAATAGGCGCTCTCCCGCCAGAATGCCATATTGATTGACATTGTGAAATTATGTCCATATCGTAGCCACATAACATCCCTACCTACATAAGGGGGTTTTTATAATTATGGACCTAGCATGATAACAAATTCAACATTACCTAGGTATCAAGTTTTTTATGCTAACAATCTAAAAAAAATGTATAAAAAAATCATAAAGGTTGGCGATTATTCTGTCTGAGCCTTTTGAATATTATGGTTTACAGAGATTAAAATAAAAATATTTGCTATTCCTCTCATAAATATAAAGAAATGAGTTTGATCTCGAGATTTCGGGGTTCTGACCTTTAGACAAGATGACCTTTAATATAGTGTGGGTGAACACTAACAATTTGAAATGTCTGAACGAATTTAGTAACTTTGTTTCATATAAGATTACCTGCAGTTACTGTTATTTCGTGGGTTATCAAAATTGTTTATCAAAGGTCAAATAATGAATTTGATAAAGTACTTACGACCTACTATTTGTATGTAGGTACCTACTAAACATGATAAGCCAGCTAAACTTATAGGTGCTTATTATCTAAAAGCACTTTTCTGTACTGATGACTGGCAAGAGTCTTATGTACCCAGGTAGTGTGCAATGTCCTTTATGCGACATTTGAAAATTTAGAATTTCGGTATCGAAAACGGTTTGCCAATTTAATAGTGAATGATAAAGGTAAATAGGTAAATAGGTTATTTAATTTATTTTACTAGTGCCTAGGTACTTAAAACGATATATTCCAGAAATCTCCACCAAGAAATCCCTACCAGTGGGGAAAACTTAAGAGAAAAACAAAAGTACTAAAAAATCGCCTCTTCTCATATTGGCAATATTGGTACGAACTCAGGCTCCTCGATTGGTATTCACGAGGTTATTACTACTAGGAGAGCATAAACCAAAGAAACATATCCCGTATAGTACAGTTTATCCCTTTCCTCGATGTCCTCCACGTGTAAAACTAAAACTATCAGTGAGATGGAATAGAGTCTGTCTTTGGTAAAGTGTAATGCGGAATACCAGTAATTCACAAATTGTGTACAATTGTTAATTTTTTAGAGTTAGTTAGTTTTTTAGTAAATCTTCTTAGTTCTAAATAGTAGGTTCACGAAAAACTCGCATCTCAAGATACTTTGAGCGTACAATGAAAACCCTACGAGAGTTTGGTCCGTAGAGCTCCGTAGCCTCTGTCACAGCATCGTAGCCTCGCTCGTAGCAAGCCTACAACTACGAGAAAATATCTCCCTGTAGAGTGACGCTGACGTCACGTTTTCGCTACGAAACTGCCAGGCTAACATAAGCTGGGAGGAGAGTAGCAATGTGACAACTATGCCAACTATACGGGCAAGAGAACTAGCCATGCAAGCGCCCCGCGAAAGTAGTGTGCTTCAATAGGACAGCAGCACAGCGAGGGAGTTCAAATAGTTTTCGCTACTATTGTGGAGGGGTGGCTTGGAGGTGGAGGAATTATGACGTCACACACAGTTAGGGTGAGCTATGCACGGTTGTTGTGAGTACTTCATTTATGGTATAGTCGAATTCTATACAATAGTGACATGAGTGTGTCTGTCGTGTGATTTCGTTTATTTTTATGATGATTACTTTCTGCCAAATTTTCATAGCTGCTTAGAGGTAGTATCACCATTTTTATATATAAATCTATCTTACAAGAGAACAAAGGTTACTACGGAGAAAACATGAACCCATAGTTACTTAACGTCGTGTCCACTCCCCTAATTGACATAAAATTACCTATAAGCATTTTAAAAGTACAGGCTTCTAAAATAACAAAGAACCTTTATAATTAACCTTTTAATTATTTTTAAGGTTAACTACTTAGCCTTCCTTATAATTTTATCTTTCAGACCCTTTTTGAGATAAACAAATAATTAGAATTTCGATTATTTCGAAATTTTGGAAAGAAGTACCTACTTATTTTGTATTTCATGTTTCCTTTTTGCTCGATTAGAAATACAAACGATTGTTTTTCGCTAGAGTACAAGTAACTTTCAATAAACTTAATGCAACTATGTACTACGATACTCCTCTTGAAAATAATTGAGAAAACTATAAATTCCTCTGTATAAGTTGCAAAACTTTCAGACATCCCATACGTAAATAAGGGTGGATGGCTAAGCTTAACACTCTTTACAATGCATGCTGCCCTGGTACAGGGGGTCACAACTTGGCGCTGCCGGTTACAAGGGTGTACGATAGGGGTATGTTCTGTCAAGGGGTGTAACCACCATGTAAATAAATCAAATAAATTGTTAAAAATAATGAGAAAAGTGTAGATTTTATTTTGAATGTAGGTCTATAAAAAGTATACCTATTTTTATATCTACTTATGTTTATTCATACACTTACATAATATCTAACTAGTTTTTTGTCAAACGATGGCTCGTATACCGGTAGAAAGTATTTGAGTAGAGATTCTCGTACAAAACTATCACAAAATCTATACTTGAGTCCGGGTCGGTGCTGCGAATACGGACTGTTACGAACCTAGGTATCTTATAACTTTATTTTTGTAAAAAAAATATTTTGTTTTTAATAAAAAATAATAAGTACTTCATTTATATGAAAACTTAATTGTAAATTTGCTCTACCCGAAAACCCTACTCGTAAATAGGTTCCCATTGTCATTTACCACAGAGTAAAAGAACCTCCACCGGACCTTGCGAATCTGCAACCTTGCCAAAATGTGGCCTTTGGCATTTCATGACCTTTTCCAAGGATGCGCAAAGGAGACGCGTCCGCTCTAGAGGTCGATTTCACCAGGCGAGCAGGAGACTGTAACATGTACCTATGTATCCCGGTGAAGTTAAGCAAAACAGTTTGCGCAAAGTATTTACGGAATAAGAACTTTCCGTAACTTTAACTAGTAACCGTAAACTAAAAAAAAATGAGAACTTATTGCGTAATGTTCTGAAGTAAAATAAGCAAGATCATTGCACCTAGCGGTTAAAAAGTAGCAAGCACATTAACAGCGGGGTGAAGCTTACTGAGAAAAGAGACCAAATAATACAATCGTGAATCGTTTTCAGTCTAAAACTGACGAGTGCCAAACACAGTTTGTTACTACGATTGTGAAAATGGAAAATCTTTAGGGTTAGAGTAGGGTGGCGCGGTTTGACGTCACGAGACATAGTCACTAGGATTTCATGTGATGAAAGGACTATCGGAAAATGTTTGCTACTTTTAGAGGATTATGAGCTTTCTCGACGCACGTGGGCGGCTCTTTGTTAAACCTTAGGCTATAATTAAAGAACTTTGTGCCCAAAATAGAGACATCTGAGTCTGAAAGGATTGGCATTGTTTAAAGTTACACACAAACGCAAGTGAATATCAAAACAGTGTCAGCATCACCCTATAGCATTATAGGGTGTTTTAACTCTGGTAGTAGTTACACTAGTTCGCCCCGAACTGAGATCTCGTGATGTTAAAATATAGGTCGTTTTACTAATCTTTATTTTCAGAGCTACGGATTCACAGACAGGCAGACACACAGCGTGGTGAAACTCATAACATCCCTTCCGTTTTTTGGTTGAATAAAAGCCAAAGATTTTCTTAACAATGGTTTAGATAAACTTTGTAAATCGCATCGAAACCGCGATCTACCTAAGTACCAGTCTTATCTTAACTATACCTAAAGTACAGATCATTATAATACTAGCCTAAAGTCATTGAAACTCGAAAGAAACGGTCGCTCACGTTAGATTAGTTTTTCCCACTTTTCACTTTCCACTCAAAATTTATTTAATTTTGAGTTGTAGTAAAAATTATATACCTAGAATAAAAAAACCTCCCCCTCTGACCGATTTAGGTATTTCCTTTTCAAACCAGTAAAACTTAAGAGTACGGATAAACGATTCTAAAGTTATGTTCGAGCAAACATACGACGCCGATTTGCCCAAGCTGCCAAAAAACCCATGTATAGCATACTAGGTGCCGCCCGCGATTTTTCGGGGTTAAAAGTAGCCTATGTGTTAATTCAGGTCACGGACAATATATATTCCAAGTTTCATCCAAATCGGATCAGTAGTTTTTACGTGAAAGAGTAACAAATATCCACACTCACAAACTTTCGCGTGTATAATATTAGTAGGATTGCCTTTGTAGTTTTAGAGAACGTTATAAGATTTAAAACGAGTTCATTACCTAGCTACTCTACCTTATTGCAAGTATCTAATAAAATTTTGGCAAAAGAACAGAAACCGATAAATTGACATTTATTATGTTTGGGCGTGCAAGCGCTCCGCCCTAGTCCGCCCAGTGGTGCTTCTTAGGGCGGCAACGGTTGTCCACTGGCGCCCCAAATACTAAGGCATCAGAAATATCAAAGAGTAAAGTTTATCTTGAGGAGAGGTTCAGTACTGATAAGTAAAGACCGCGCATGCGCTAATACGCAATTCACCATCAGTCGCCCTCTTTCTCTACTATAATTCAACTGGAGACGACTCTACACAAATGAGAATTTGAAATGATGAATAATGTTTTTTTAGATTTCGTGAGTGACCCATCTCGTGCAGCCTGCACTCATTATCCCCAAACTTTGACTAGACCTTATTATCTAAGCGTCTTATGCTGCAATTTAGCATTATTATTATATCGTAACTAAATTGAGTAGGTATGTAAGTGTATGAGGGTCATGATGATGATGTCCTCCTCATCATGAAGGTGGATAATAAGGCTTTACAAACAACATTTTACAAACCAATTTACACTTCTTGTGGTTGTTATTTTAAGTTCTACCAACCCTATTGGCATAATCCAAAACCAAACTCATTAACGGCGATATTTTTGTCGTCAGCTACCAATGACCTTTAGGTACAGTACCTACGTAGGTTTGAAATGTAGCTAGCTGACGCAGATTGATACTTTCATATTTCATTTTACGTAACGTTTTGGGAGCAGCCTGCACGACATTTCACGAGGCAGGCTATTAGCGAACCTGGTATTGAGCATTGGGCGGCGTCGTACGGCGTCGTAGGTCGTGACGCCACCACCGCCGAGTGACGTCACGGCGAGGGTGGAGGGTGCGACAGCCGGCAGGCAAGGGTAGTCGCCCCCCAGTGAAAGTCGACCCGCCACCCGCCCGGCTCGGCGTCAGTACAGCTTGGGCCATCGACCAGCTAGCGCGCAACGCCATTCGTTCTTCTATTTACATAGTTCGAGTAACCTTCGTATTAACTACGATTCCACATATTTTACGATATTTAGAGCAAATCGAAAATACCAATAAGTTGCAGAACTCAATGACACGTCGTTAGTGAGTGATTTACACCGTAGTTTTTAGCGAAAAGCTTCCTTTTCATAATATTTGTCTCCGGGTTCAGGAAATCGTAAACGACAGGTATGGTAGAGCAGATTTAACTTGTTTTGCTAAGGTATAATATAAGCCTGCTCTTATTTTGATATAAAGTTTACCTAATTGTAGAATCGTAAACAGGCTCTACGGGATCTTAATAGCTACGGAAGACCATTAAGGAATTAAGTAGGTGCCTGCTTACTGCCTGTTTTTCATAAACATTGATCATTAATTTTTATCTCATTTTATTTTATTACATAGGTACTTTTAAGAGATTACTTACCGCTAGTTAAACTTTCACAGCTTATCCACACAGCCTTCCTTGCAGTCTTTTGAGAGGGGTTTATAAAACGTCTTTAAGAACGATTAATGAGGCCTACGACTCCTGTTAACCCAAACTTTTTATTTACAATCTAATTTCAGCGGCGATGCACGAAAGCGGCTATAAATAACCGGGGTTCGCGCGCTCGAGTATCGTCCGCAGCCGGTCCGCGTTTTAACTCCATACACTATTTCTGTCTTTTAGAAAAGCAACAAGACATTTTGCATGCGAGCAAAGTTAGAACAAAAAGCTCTTTGGAGTGGACAATGAGAAAAACGCGTAAAAAGAAGCCGATTGCCGCGAGGCGAGTGTGACTAAATAGTGTTGTGGAATAAAGTGCTTTAAACAGTTATTTGTGCCTGAATAAACGCAGTTTCTCCAACAAGGTAAATATCAAGGTTATATACAAAAAACTACAATAAAAGTTAATCTTATTAGCGACTCTATCTTGTTTTAGATAGTATATCTATCTATATATATATAAAGGTAGATAGTAGGTACCTACCTTCTTACTCTATAGTCAAACTACTTCCTACTATGAATACCTCGGTATGACCATTATATGACTAGGTATAAAATTTTTTAGTTACCTAGCTATTAACAATAAAGCTAATTTAGAATACTGCAAAATAATAATCAGATAATTCAACAATAAGTATATTAAAAACCATTTGATATAACTACAACTAAATGAACAAGAACATGTAGTATGTAAAAGTATAATTAAACTCTAATTTATGCTTTGGATATGTGTTTTTAGCTATATTTACCATACAACTACATTATGGAATAAAAAAAACTACTTAAACAATCAAACATTAAATATAAAAATTGGGTTTCTAACCAACTAGTAGTGACTCTAGAATGCCTAGTAAAGTAATGAATGACTAAATGGTACTAGGTAGTATAAACTATAAACCTATAGGCACAAATGTGTATGTATGAGTACCTTCCTACATTAAAAGCTAACATTGTTGTTCACACACATTTCTATAAATTGAATTACTGCCAACACCATAAAAATCTACAATATGTAGTAGTCAAATCAATTAAATTGTATATAACATTACCTACACCTACATAAATCTTTGTGCACTTGTAAAATGGCATGATATAACTCTATTCATTAAAGGAGTATAATTAATATATTCTTATTTATAGGTACTTTTTCGCTAAACCCTATTTGAAAATACAACTTAGCACCAAAAACATTATATAAAATAATGATTTACCCATTTACTTATGAAATATGGGATCTAAATATTCTGTGACCTTTGGCCAGATTTCATCTGACGTTTTTCCTTCAAACTCTTTCAGGATATTTTTTTGTTTATAAAACTCTATCACAGGTCTTGTGACTTCCTCGTATATCTCCAACCTCTTCTTCACAGCATCAGGTTTGTCATCGGGTCGTTGAACTAAATCCTCTCCGGTGTCATCATCCTTGCCATGCACTTTAGGAGTGTTGAACCCAATATTGTATACTCTCCCTGAAGACAAGTGGACCCATCGGCTCTTTACTCTGTCAATAATAACTTCAAAAGGCACAACTAGGTTCAACACCACATCCACAGGCTGAACTTGCCACAACGCATTTGCTTGTGCCACTGTCCTCGGGAAACCATCCAATAACCAAGTTTTATTATTTACTTTACCGAGCTCAGTGATCATGAACTTTATCATTAGATCGTCAGGAACTAATTTACCTTCATTCAAGTACTTTTTGACTTCTTTTCCAAGATCAGTTTGTTTTTCTATGTGGTCTCTGAGTTTATCCCCGCTGGAAACATGTTCAATAGTATATTTTTTCACAATTCGCGAAGATATTGTTCCTTTTCCCGATGCTGGAGCTCCGAGGATTAGAGCTTTTAGTAATTTTCTATTCACGGTCATGTTTGGGTGACCTTTGCTCTTTTGATATTTTTAAGGTTGTCTTAGAGCCACGTATCCCTATCGAACGCATATAAAACGTGTAGTCGATAATAATAATCAACCGAAGTATTTAATGCTGCACTCTTTCATTTAGTGATAAATAAAATAAATAATGTTTATACCTACCTTATCAAGTTTTATCACACAACGAAGAATAAAGTTATTGTTTCATAACAGTTTGAGCGGATTTCGTAAAGCGGATTCTTCTTACGTAATTATAATCCTAGTAGCGTTAGAACCAACATCTAATTTTTGAAAAATACTGTTGCTAATCCTTTATTATTAATTTAAAACTTTTTTAAAAGTAGCGCAATCGTGTTCTTCTATTTGAGAGCAAAGTACCAACCACAGATACAAAACCAAAACTGTTGCTGTCAAACTAGAACCGTTCCGTTCCTATTTAGTTGAGTTCAGGCACAGACAGAAAACAAATAAACGTTTAGATGTATGTATGTCGTACATAGTGGCTTAGCTACTGTAAATCTGTGCCAGTTTCTCTTGGCTTAGAACCAAATTTAATTAATTATTTTGTAATACCAATCTGTTTTAAAATATGAAATGAAAATTAATCATTATTTTTCTTACCTTATAAAACCGTGTAACGAAGCGTAATATAAAAGCCCGCGTAATTTAAAAGAAACAACGAGATCACATATACAACTCGTATTGTATTTGTAAAATTGTGACAATAGGTAGTAAGTACCCAAAGATTATACCCCCAGGCACGGTAAATACATACCTATCTCCCCAGTTCTCTTGGCACTTAAGTCTACAAATAATCTACGCAATACCTGCCAGTGACGGTGTAGAGATCTAGCTAGGCAGTGGTTAAACGTACTTGTAGAGGAGCTTTGGTTAGCATTAAAAGTTAGGGGTTTTCCTCTCGAAGTGGACTCGTACTTTCGAAAAACGAGCAATGTATGAAACGGGGATCAAAATTTGAATCTTGTTTCATACAAAACGAGATTTTCAATGAGTAATTTTGGTAGAACGGGAGTCCCATAAATCATTTTATTGTTTGTGAATCACCTTTATTGTACCTACCTGAGGTACAATAAAGGTAAGTAAAGAAAAGGGAATCTCTAGATCCTGCTCATTAGCGTACAAACATTTAAGAGGTAATCCCGCTTCTTCTTACGTAGGAACTACGTAGGTACACATTTCCTTTGGGGTTTTCAACTACTTTATCATAGTTGTGCCAGATATTAAACATTAGCTAATTTTCCAGAATGGCGCTTGTAATGCTGCCATGTGACCTGCCGTGGTGGACTTCAGTGCAGCGGCACTTGAAGCATCTGCTCTTGGCCTCTGCTCCAGCCAAACTTACAGCTAGTATGATGAAAATTCACGATATGTGCAAGTAAGTTGGTACCTCCACACAACCCATTTAACCCTGCCAGCAATTTCTGAAGAATAACCTAGCTTACCTACACCTTCAACAAAATTTGTAGAGATATTCGACTTGAGCGTTTTGCTCTGGCGAATATTGCGTTATTTATGCGATATACAAGGTGATAAAAACATCATAACTAGGTAGGTATGTAATTTAATTTCCAGCTTCAACCAACGCTATGACTACCTACTTACCGCTACGAACACTGGTAGATAATAGGACCAATAGCGCTATCTAGCTCATTTCTGGCTTCTTAAAAACGGCTTTACCAATCTAACGATTGGTGACGTAGACCTAACCTAGTTATAAAACTGAAATTAAAACTATTTAACAGCATAGGCATCGATCCGGAGGACGACATCAAAGATCCGGACCTGATGAAAGGACTGGAGCAGTTCCTCGAGGATGAGATGAGTGAGGAGGAACGCCGGCAGTTCCTCGATAACACCGTGAGAATCATGGTGAACCGCGCGCTTCATCTCAAAAAGTGGCGCCCGCCGAAAGGACTCATGTTCAGCCTTCAGCAGCAAAGTGAGCTTCATTACAATACTCCTACTGTTATTATAACTTACGTAAGTAGGTGAAAGAAGACAGCTAACCAGAATTGAAGCCTGCAATGCCATGTATCAGGTTAAAATTGCTTCAGATTCAGAAGGTAATTAGGCCAGCTTCTGATTGTAGTCCGGTCAATTTAGACATAAAAATAGTGGTCAAATAACCAAAAATTCCCAAAGAGTCAAATATTGGTGGAGAGCTGTAGGTTTACCATTACAAATAAAGTTTTAAAAATCCCCATCGATCCTATGTGTGCTACAAAAGTTATAGGGGCCAAAGGACAAAATTTGAGGTTTTTTGAATTTTTCTCGAAAACGGTAAGTTTTATCAAAAAAAACCTGAAACCAAGTTGTAGATCTTAAAATTCTCTACAAAAATGGTCCCGATGATTTTTTTTAAGTGTTACTATTCCTGAGATATCGCGAATTTTTGTTATTTTAAATGTCTATATTGACCGGACTATTGCTTGTATTCCAAACATTATTAGTACTGAACGAAATTTTTTTTCCAGGTGATGTAACAGAACTGGACTACAATTTCCTGTCAGCCCTAATTGCTCACGCTTTCTTCTCAACTTTCCCGAAACGGACGCTCAAAACACATCCGACGCTACAAGACTTCAATTTTACACATTTTTTTAAGAATTTACATAGGTTTGTTACGTTGCGATTTCAAATATCGTCATTTTTTTAATATTACTTACCTAATAAAGTCAAACGATAGAAATTCATATTTTATTGTTTCAGGAAATCACAGAGGAACAAATTAAAAAGTTTGCTCCATTATTTCGAGTGGTTAGATAAGAACAATAATGAAGGCGTTATCAAAATAAGCAGACAGGTAAGGACTGATAACATAATATCACGTACGTAACTACACTACCTACCTACTAGGTAGAGCTATATTTTACGCTTATTTCACGTCAGCAATAAGTAGATAGGTTTGTTACTATTACTAATTCTGATTACTATGAGGTAGGAAAAACTTGAGAGGTGTCAAGGGTCACCCGGATGGAACGAAGTTCCTTGAGGTGTCGTTTTCTTATAATATTTTCTATAAGAACCTTAACGAACCCTAAAAACAAAAACTTCCAACAATACCTACATTCATTTGTTTCGGTTGAGAACGTACAGGCACACTATATTAAAAAAAAACTTCCTGCACCAATTTATTCGAACGACGTTGTCAAAGTTTGAAAAAAGTGTCGCGACAACTTAATTTTTTTAATTTTTTTGGTCTTAATTTTTTCCGTCTAGCCCCCTTTCGCAACGCGCAATAAGGAACTTCGTTCCAAAAATATTTTTATGTAGTTAAGTACTTAGGTTATAAAGTTCACACAAAATATAATTATAACTAGATCTTTTTAGTGCAGACCCCGTAACTTGCAGCTTTCGTAGCGAGGCTCGGCCTACTTCCGCCTACCACACAATGTGTGTGCAGCAGCCTAAATGTAAAACGGTTATAAAAATGTTATGCCTAAATGTAAATAACAGAGCATGTTAAAAGTGTTAAAACAAACGAACACAAAGCTTCATCAATCAGTCTTCAGTGTAGGCTCCGTAACTCGTAGCCTCGTAGCATGCGTAGCAGGTCAGCGTAGCACGTAGCACTCAATACGTAGCCTGCAGCTGCTACGCCATGACGTCAATAGCTACGGTAGCACCACAGAATACATAATAGTCAGTAAATCGCGTAAGAGGTGGGGTAATGCAGGTCGTTAGCATTATGAAACGATGTCAATCCTTCTGTAATTTGTTGAGTACATAACACCTCTTTGTTTTTGTTTTATCATAGGTACTGATTTTGCTAAGCTTGTTTGGTTATCACTTCATAATAATCACATTAGATGATTTAAATATACCGAAAATAACATAGATAGTAGGGAAAAGTGTGTCATGTCAAGGCCCATCGTTATCATAGGTTTTTGGTGAGGAATGAATAAACATATTATAGGATTGCCAGGATTAAGGAGATGTATCAGCCACGAATCTGTTTTCATCTGATCTCTTCCCGTTAAATGGCGTTAAATGATGTTAATGAAGTTTACTGATGCTGGTACAAGTCGCTATAATTTTAATGTTATTTAATTTGCCATCATTCTCAATACATTGAGAGACTGATAAAGTTAGTAAAATTCTGCTAATTTAGTCCATTCTTTGTGAATATCTTGATAGGTCTGCGGTTCCATTTTTCGAAAACTTCTGATTTTCAATGATATTGATCAATGATAACCAAGAGTCAATATAACTAGCATTCGATACTATGCTAATAGACCGTGCTGGGAACCGTTGGCGTTGGCTGACCTACGGTCAATGAGGGTTACCAACTCCACCATCAACTTCAACTTCTTGGTTTATTGCTTTTGGAACTTGTTGTTACAATTCTGCCAGTGTCTGTTTACTCTGTCACAAACGGGATGGAGGAAAAATAAGAATATGGCCGTTAATACCAATGTCTTTTAACAAATCAAGAAATTATTGACAGGTGATGACGTCAAAGCAATGGCTAACGATTGAAGACTGGCTGGAATGCACATTACCACTGTGCAAGCTACACGTGAGACACGAAGGTAGACCAGAGCGGTGTGAGAACGATGATGCTATCAGAGTTTGCTTTGCGTCGAGCAGACTGGGCGGAGATGCACTTATCGACGGCGATTCGCAGGTAATTCCAGAGTCTGGAAGCTGCTGGAAGATCTGGAATCCAGACAGTCCATTGGTCTGTCAGACTATATCAGAAAATACGATCATCGGATTGATTGTTGGCATATAGCGTCATTTACTCTCCATCTAATAACCAATACGATGACGAAATTATTCTTTATTGTACACAAAAGTAATGACATTTATGGGAACTTAAAGATAGGTCATGTACAAAGATGAGCTTAACCCTAAAAAGAGTTTTCTACCAGCAAACCTGCCACGATAGGGAGGAGAAATAAATTATGACGGTGGGTGCGTGTACTCAAAGGTTATTACAAGGTTAAATTATTCTGTGATGGACGGGTAAATTACCGGTACTGTCTTGGATCCCATAGGATTCAGAATCGGTTTCAAACAGCTTTGAGTAGATACATGGTAGACTGGACGTTACTGCATGCCAGTTAAAGACGGTATTAGTTTGTCTGTTGAATAAGTAAGACCTACTTTAGACACCAAATCATTATTCGCATTTTCATCGAAACTGACAGTTTTTGCAGCACTTTTGTGATATTTCAGGAATCCCTATCAATGTTCATGATGCCGGAACTGCTACCAGCGATGCTCTCTGTAGAAGCACTGGAAGATAACGAAGTCCTTAAAGTAGAAGGAGTGAGGATGTTCAGTCGAATTTCCGACAAGAAACAAAAGAGTAAAATAGATCTGCTGGAAGAACCCAAGACGGTAAGGGGTTTGTAGACGTCCGTTTTTTTCACCGGATACCCGCCCGTGTTTTTTGCCGGATTCGCGGTGGTGTATGATTTCTGATACAGTGTACACGCACCGGACATCGGTCCGGCGAACAATTATAGGATAGCCGTTTTTCACGGTCCGTTATCCGGCGAAAAAAACGGACGTTTACAAGCGCTCTAAGAGTCTGAGCTAGGTATCCTGTATGTAGCAAAACTAGCAAACGGTTTAAATGAAACAGGGTTTACAATACCATCCTCAGATATGGTGACACCAAAGAACGTTTTCAATGATATAAATGAGTAACCCCAAAAAGATTTGCACATGACAGTATTTCCAACAGATATGACAATAGGTTTTCATAACATTCTAACTTCTATATGCACTGCAAAATTGCTATAGTCGGACTCTAGGAGTACCATAATATAATGAGACTAAAAAATCAAAAAAGTATCGTAAACAATTGAAAATCCGTTGTCTACCTTGTGGAAAACATGCGTTATAATTATGCTCCTCACAGCCACTAGATAAAAAAATGACTGAGTAACAAAGACAAAAAACTAAATCTACAAAATAGAATGCCTTTCCTATCATTCAGGTGCGCCATTTATGAAGCGGTCGTGGCGTAGCTTGCTTCGCCAATCTTCACTGATTATCTAAGTTAAGCAACGTTCTGTGCGGTCACTATTTGGATGGGTGACCGTTAGTGGCATTTACATCTGAGCGCGTTCGTGCTTCGGAGGGCACGTAAAATTGTCGGTCCCGGCTCTAGCAGTCGACGACGGAGGCCTTAAGGCGGCCTAAAAACTCCGTCACCAGGGTTAGCCACTAAACTCATACGAGCTTGCTTACTTCATTCAGGTAACGGTCTGTCTTATGGACGCCGAGGATTACAGCAAAATTCCGTTCAGCCAATGGGAAGAGGACAATGTACTGCGTGAACTGAACAAATGTCTCCTCGCGTTCCAACAAACCCCTATGAAAAGCAAAGAGAGCTCAAAGCATGAACGAAGACTTTCACCTATCGGTATGTATTTGAGATTGGTATGTGTTGAATTTGATTAATTTTAGAGACAATCTTACTCAGACGTGCTTAGACAAAACTACTATTGTCTTCATACTAATATTATAAATGTGAGTGTAAGTTTGTTTGTTACGCTTTCACGCGAAAACTACTTAAGCGATCATCATGAAACTTTGTACACATATTCTTGGAGGTATTAGTAGTAACATAGGATACTTTTTAACCCGGAAAATTAACGGGATCTAATAGGACGTGAACGAAGTCGCGGGCGGAAGCTAGTATTAAATAAAGACCATACTACTATTACCTAACCCCTTTATGCATATTCAACTGTTACAATAGCGCGGCTTTAAAAAATTCTCTATCATTGTCACTTGCATGAGAACAAAAAGAGATGACAACAGATTTAGCAATCATTTTAGTTAGCTCAAAAAGAGATGACAACAGATTTAGCAATCATTTTAGTTAGCTCAAAAAGAGATGACAACAGATTTAGCAATCATTTTAGTTAGCTCAGCTCTAGAAGACCAATATGAATATACCCCTAATACTTAACCTATACGTAAAGTACCTATTCTATTGGGTTTTTTTTGTATTTAATGGGTTTACAACAGATTTTTGTCTATGTACGAGTAGGTAGTGTAAATTAAAGCGACGACCGCGGTTTAGTTACGAATTGGATTACCAAAATTGGATGTCGCACTTTCGAGGTTTCGTCAACGAAATGTCTAGTCTAGCCGCAAAATAAGCCGATTACGTAGAACTCCATCAACTGGATTTGTCGTTACTGCTTTATTATTGATATCTAATCTGTCAAGCTCTAGCGTAAAAATAGAATTGATTGGATTGCGGTGATAAAAAGTAACTCCGTAGGTGCAGCACGTGAAATGATATCAAGTGGCAATCCTTGGGCAAAAGGAAAGTTCAAATTGTTTTGTTTAAAATAAGTTTTTCTGGTGAATAAATGTTTGTTTATTATTATTTATTTGTGTTATGATACTTGACAAACTCCTGGGTTCCAGACATGATAAACTTTTGCGATGTAAAAATTAAACAGAATGTGACCAGTTGTACCAAATTAGATATCGCTAGGTAATAAAGCTCATGATCAAAAGGAGTACTCGTAGTCAAAGATTTTTTGCTCGTAGGTATTAGGTATCTACGTACAGTATATCTACTTTTTAGAACACGTCCCGAAACTTCGAATCGAAGCTTGAAAAACTATTATGTACCAGCTTTCGCAGGCGATTTCGTAGCGTCCCGTTGGATCCCGTTGATTTTCCGGGATCAAAAGTAGCCTATGTATTAATGCAGGTCACGGATAATACACATTCCAAGTTTCATCCAAATCGAATCAGTAGTTGCAGCGTGAAAGAGGAACAAACATACATCCATACATAAATCCTTACAAACTTTCGCGTTTATAATAGGATTTTATTTAACGTTTCCAGGAGAATCGTTCAGTCACACACCACCAGAAGTCGAAGCAACAGTGGTGATAAAACAAGCGTCATCGTGTAGTACCCTCAATAGCTATAATAGTAGAAGCCCTTCGCCAGAAAACTACTGTGCAGCTACGCTTAACCTCAATGATCCTAGTAAGTTTTCCTCGGCTAGAAAAAATAATGACCGATTTTCGCTAACTTATTGTCCTTATGCTTCAAACAAATCTTTAGGTAAAGCGTGTAGGCGAATGACATTTTATTCTCGGTTTCTATTTATTGTTGGCAAGAAACCTTTTTGTGGCTCTTTAAAAACTTTATATAAATAAAAATACTTGGACATTACACACAACGCCTTCTCGCAAACTAAGCAGAGCTTGTACTATGGGAAATAGATTGCTGATAGAATATACGTAAATACATTTCTTTTTCTTTGAAAAGTAAATTGTAATTTTTGACTCTTCCGACTCATAAGGTTGCCGACCCCTGGTCTAGGAGCGTTATAGATTTTGAAATCGGCTTACCCTTATCCTACTTAGGGCTGATTTTTCAATCCTCAGATAAGTCGTCGAATAGCTATCTAGCGTGTAAAATTATCTGTCTGTTTATCAGGCGAATAATTATTTTCTATTTTTCAATCGTCTATTATCTATAAAATAAAAGGTATAATATTATTGTGGGGTCGCATGTGTTTTTCTTCCATGGTCCATATTAGATTTATCAGCCTTCACCTCAGTTGTCACTCCTTTCTTACCCATATCATCTTTCTCGCAATCCATTCTTGGGCCTACCTCTACTCTTATACCCCTCTACATTCATTTCCAATACTCTTCTTGTTACATGCCATTCTTCCCTCCGCATGACATGACTAATATGACCATACCATGCTCACTTACTGCGCCACTTTCATCTTTATAAAAAATTATATAGTATAATATCACAATTTATCCCAGGTGTCGAGCTGAGCAAACGTAAATGTTGGCTATCACCCGACGGAGAAACACTCAACAACCGACGAGGGAAGTTCATTGTACTTGGTTCTTCGGGCGAGTGTCTGCCAGTAACAAGACCTGCCAATAAAAGGATCACGCAAGAAGACAGTCTTTATTCCAGCTGTAACTCAAGCGATGATGAGTTTCACAGTGCCAATGAGAGTTTCGATTATGGTAAGTCAGCATCTGTACTTTGGAAGGCATTCCCTCATCTTCATCTTTCTATCCAAATTGTTATCAACCGTTTTATAAACCGCGTACAAAATTCAACTGCTGGAAACCAATAGAAATTCGCTATGCTGTTCTAAAAACGACAGCTTTAAAGTTACGACCAGCAACGAGCTCAAACGAATATTCTTCTAGGCAGCGAAGACGAAGGCAGAGGCGAAAGCGCAAGACCACATTCATTCCATTACTCCAAAGAACTATCTACCGAAGAGCGACGAATGAGTTTCGCGAGCCGTCTCCGAGACGCGCTTAGGAGAGAAGCAGAACATTCTTGTACTACCAGTACTACAGGAGACTGGTCCACTGACAGCTCAAGCTATGCTGTTGGAATTAGCATATCTGGGGCTGGCGTCAACGATAATGATATAAGGTAAAATTACACATATAGCGTCAACAAAAGGTTGCTTGAAAAATAACAAAGAAAATTTCTTGTACAGCAAATCTAGGTTTTAGCTCTGTTTTTATAGAGGATCAGAGGCCTGAAAATCATCCGTCTCTTTCATAGATTTCCAGGAAGACTGATTTTGGATAACGCCTATTCCCCTTCGTCCAATTTCCCTTTTTTACAATATCGTCAGGCAGTTTAACCTCTACGGCCTTGTACCGGCTCAAGCCAACTAACAATAAAACAGACTCAAATATTAAACCAGTGTATTCCCTCCAGAGTGAAACGCGGCGGCTCAGTTGGCTTTGTTCTGACCGAGAAAGAATCCATCAGCAACGGAGATGTTTCACCGAGACACCGGCCGATGGGCAGGAAGGAAACCGGCAATAGTTCTAAATACAGCTTCAGTACGGAATACACGTAAGTTTTATCAACTTGTACTCAACCAACCGATGGTAACTACGATTTGGTTCTTCGAGCCATCGTCATTCTATCATTCCAATTGGACCAATGTACCTCTGAGACTATTACACATCTTTTATTACGCCATTATTTCTAACGTCTTGATTCCCATCCACTTATTCTCAGCTTGTTTTGTTAGTTCTTTCAAATAGCAATTTTTGCCATCATGCTCTGACTGCTTGTCTTCAAACCTAGTTCCAAATAAATTAATGTAATCACCGAAACTTGGCTTCAATCCAATGACATGCTTCGACAAAAACCGTTGAGAAAATGCAGTGCAATATTTGTTTTCTATTGCAGGTCTGAGCTAGAAGAAGTATACGAGCAGTTCAACCAATGGCTGAGCGATCCGATTGTCGACGCTGAATCCGGGGAGCATAAAGCACGAGAACTTGATTCCAGAGATCTCGCTGTGATAAGGTAATCATGCGTGCTAGACTAGTCCGAACTACCCTGCATTTGGTCTTTTCCATTTTGCAGTTTCGTTGTAAGCAGTGTCTGTTCTGGGTAGTAGTTATAAAGCTCTTTGAGAAAGAGATGTTCCACCCTGTACCGATTTCTGCTGCAAGGCACCGCTGTCCTAAAATGTTTACGCCACCCAATGTTCTCAGTATACATTTCATGGTCTGTGAGGTAATGCATTGTTATAGGCACAGGTGAAGCGCTCATGGCTAGGCCTGCTTAGTCAATCTTCGCCGATTATCTAAGTTAAGCGACGTTCTATGCGGTCACTATTTGGATGGGTGACCGTTAATTGCATTTACATATGACCGCTTCAGTGTTTCGGAGGGCACGTTAAAATGTCGGTCCCGGCTTTAGCAGTCATTAAGCCATGACGGAGGCCTTAAGGCGGCCTAAAAACTCCGTCACCAGAGTTGGCCACTAACTCATACGAGCTTGCTTGCTTATAGGCAGCGGTAACCACTTAGAGATAGTTGGTTCATCTGCTTATTGTAATGTTTTACGTCACTTTACGTGCATTCTAGAAAAAGCACCGTTAAATTTCGTGCTAACTATATCAAGTCGAATTCTCCTTCCAGGTTTGCAGGATCCCTGCTGAAACGGACACTGAGCGAGTCTATGGCGAGTGGTACCAGCACCGGCGCCGGTTCGGCCGAAGCCGCGGAGTTGTATGGTCCGGGAAGAGATTCAAGAGACCGCGCAGCTCCAAGAAGACTGGCCTTAGCCGCTCGATCACTGTCTTTGGAACTGGCGAGACATCGGCACATGTTGGCAGCTCAACTGGTAAGTAAACTGGTGAAGCCGTAGACTTCTCACATGGCATCACAGGACTGATCCTAGCTGCCGAATCCCACCGTCTCGAGATTTATTTATTTTATTGTCAAGACTGTCAAATGTTGTAGGCTCAACTGGTGCATGAATTATGGTGTAGCTCTTTTCAAGAATCATTGAATGTTTTTGAGTTAGCTATAATTGAAATGAAAGGACGCGTAATCTTTTACATGCTTAACTGGTTGCTGGTGGTTTTTTCACACTGGAATATATTGCAGTAGGTGTATGTCATGGTATAACCCGAATGCACCTTGATATGTATATATTAGAACGGTATATATTTCAAGAACTGAAGCATGCGATTGTTTGTCTAGAATTTTAACAAACTCTTAGTTAGCTGACACAGCAATCACACGATACTGATTGGAATAAAAACGATCATCATATTGCACCACAACTTTCGCACTCGCGGGACTTTTAACACGCTATGTTTTGACAGAAACGCAAAGTAAAAGAATCGATACCGGAGAAGATTCTAAAGAGCACACTAACGCAAAGCGAAGACGAACCACAGTCTGAAGGCTCTGTGAGCAATTCCACAGAGACTGGCTCCACTCAGGTGTCCAACCCGAGTTTTAGGAAGAAAAAGTTGAATTGGATGCTAAACATGATAGTCGAGACTATTGAAGAGACCGTCGAATGCGAACCGGTCACTATTAAGCTTAGAAAACCGAAGGTCAGGCGTCTGTCGCTAATCTCCATCACGCTCGATTAAAACTAACATCACTTCGCTTTCTGTCGAAACATTACTGTGATCAACTATACAAATTATTTTATTGTATGTGATGCATGACTGTTACGCACACGACATCGCTGTCAAACATGACTAGCATTATCTGCACAAGATCTGCACAGCGTGACTTTAAGCACAACTAATTCATAACTTTCTGCTACAAACTTATTATGAACCGCTCAAAACATAAGGTACACACAAATTCGTTCATTATAAAATTCAGTTTCAACAGAAAATAGAAATACTATTTTTATCGCTTCATTATCGCATTAAGTTTTTTCCTTAGCGCTAAATACCACCACATCTCCATGCCAGTTACAATCACTTTGCAGAGAATTCTACAACTGTGTTCGCACGTTCTCGCACTGTTCATTTGACAACGGAGTATTGTTCGTTATGTGACCGGTATTTAGCCGAACTAAAATACTAATTACATTCAACCAGCACACCTTTGCGGCACATAATTTTTCAACAAACGCTAGAAAGAAGCTCGTTAATCCCGGTGCAAGACTCGTGAATCTATTTAATTTTCTATTCCCGTTCTTACAGTTAAGCCAACTTGCCCATAAGATCGTGACGGGTGGATCGTGTCGGCCAGTGGCAACGGGTAATTGGGGCTGTGGACGACGTCAGTGCGGTCAGCCTCAGCTCAAGTTACTACTGCAATGGCTGGCAGCTAGCGTTGCTGGAGTGCCATCTCTGATTTACTACACCGCTGGCAACGAACAGCTTTTTAAGGTCAGTGGGAAAAAGCCCTGTTATTAATAAACTCGATGTCCTCTGTAGGCTTTTTGTTGGGTGGCTCCCATTTGTTCTATAGAAGGAAGGAGAGTTGCTTTTCTAACTTGCGCTGTTCCAAAGCAAATTAACCAAATTTGTTTCCAGCTGGACACACTAGTCCGTGTATTAGTGGACCGTAAATGGACTGTTGGTCAACTCGCCCGAGCGGTCCTCAAATTTGCGCGACATACACTGGAAGAACCACACGTAGTAGGCAACAACTCACTTTTCGACGACCTCATCGGCATTGAGAAGACCCTGGACTCGTAGCATTGGCCTCCGTCGCCAGTTCGCAACGTTGTCAAGGGTTGTCAACAAACTGCGTTCCGAAGCGTAGAAACTTGGCTAGCGATGTGTGAACAGGAAAAACCCGCGAACAAGCGCAGTTTTCGAAAAGGGACCCTTAACACGCGTGGAGTCAAATGACGCGAGCCATTTGTATGGTTCGATTGCGTGGTTTAAAAATAAAAAGACTTTATGGTTAGCTTGCATGTGAGTACGATAATAAGCCTGTCTCAATATCTTCAAAATATTACTTTTAATGCATTTACTATTACGTTATTGTCTATCATCAACAAATTGTAATCAAGTGATTATTAAACTGTGTCTTATTTTACATGTGTGGACTTTTAGAAAGATGTTTACTTCATAGTTTCAATATGGAAGCAATATTAGCATTTCATTCAAAATAAATACATAATATAAATAATAATTAATATTTTTATACTAAAATATCGATTTAAATACAAGGTGTAAAATATGACGTAAATTATCACACAAATTGTTATCGATTTGATATAATAATATAGAGTTGTACGGGTGATTTTTGATGAATTAAACATATTATTATGGAATTAATTAGAGTTTGACCGTAAATGATGGCAGTGCTAATGTAAGACTGTATACAACTATGTAATGATAAAAATACTATAACATTTTGTACTATAACGTATTTTATCCTAACAAAGTTAGCAGCAGTCCTGTAAATAGTTACAATGTTTTTATAAAGTCCGCTTTTCATTTTGTATGGCTTCATTAGAAAATTCGTCAATATTGTGTGAATTGGGTATGTTTGTTCATTTATTTAAGCTTTTGTATTTAAATTGGAACATAAACTAAGACTCGACAGTCTTCCATAGAATGAATCTCAATGTGTCCAAAGTTTGTTAATTTTGAGTAATCCGAACTATACTTATACCTCACTTAAACCAGAGGATGCGAAATAAAATTATTGCGTCGTTAACATTTCTGTTTTATTTAAAACCCTTAGGCATATTATATCGGAGAATGTGTTTTATTTGCACACCATAATAATTGGCTATTTCACTATGGAATATTATTATGTACCTACACTTTAATATTTTATTTTCTCCAAAAACCCAACAGCAATAGGCTTCACCTGTCAAACTCTCATTGTAGGTACTTGTCAGATCAGAGCTAGTGAGGAATAAAACAGTCAAACAATGGGAATATTGGCAGGTATAACCCAACTATAAATCGCGAGATCTCAGTTTGGGGCGAACCACTAGTTTTATGTATAGATAGGTATAGAGTAGAACATACGTAGCTAAGATTTACATTACACCCTACTCAAGTCGATACTTAATCAAATATGACTGCAGATGCAATTTAACCTTTTGTCTGCTATATTTCAACACTGTGTGACATAGACACAAAAGCTAGTAAATAAACGATTCCTCTTTCGTTTTATAAAAAAAAACTCAGCAGCCAAGGGGTTAAATAACGTCAGTACCTAAAATGAATTGAGTAAAATTTAAGTAACGACTATTTCGGCTGTATTTTACACCAGAGTTACATTGGCATTCAGTACCTATTGCATATTGTTCATACCTAGCTTACAAACCACTTAAATATAAAAGACTAGTTAGTTACCCTAAAAGAAAAGGCCTCGCATGCGTCGCCCCATGCCTTGTCTGTCGTAGAGAACGTTGAACCGGTTTACAAGCTGATTGATAGCATTGCAACCTTTAGTGATCGTGCCAAGATAAGTCATGAGGGCCACATCGTTGCATTGCTGGAACAATAGAGATTCCTTTTAAACTTGAAATAAATGTAACCATCTCTAATCAGTGGAACAAATCTTCAGCCACGCAACTTCTGACGGTTTTGTACCAACCGGCCCCACTGCTCTCACGATGTGGTCAGACTATAAAGCTGGTAGATCTCCAGCATTATAGTCACAAGTTTTCAAAAAATAAAAAAGAATACTTACATTATAAAAATGTGTGCGGAACTGCTGTGACGTAAGCAGCGGCAGTCTATTCGAGAGAGCTCGTGCTTCCCTCAGTAGAGCCGGACGGGGTGGCAAGTTTCCGTCACGGATGGCACGAACTGTAGCTAGCACTGCTCTCACTCGCGATACCAACATCTTGATAGCTGATCTCTGGGCTGTTAGGTGTTCCGCCACTGAAACAACAAAATATTTTGCATTCAAGAGACTTCTGGGTTGTTAGGTGTGGCAATGAAACTTAATATTTGTTGTTGTTACTTTCTGGATCCATGATAAAATTGTTTTTTACTTGAAACTACAAAATGAATATACCTAAGCTATTCAGCGCAGCTTCTCCTGAAGACACTCTCGCGACGTGATCAACACCAATCCTCTCTGCCTCTTCTGCTGCAAGGGTGTAGGTAAGGGGAGCGAGCAGCATTGTGGCCCGTCCATTGACTACATCTATCACTGATTCATATAACACCACTGGTAATTGCTGAATTGTAAAAAAAAAAATACACGTTATAGATTTTTTTGGCAATCAGTCTTCAGACTATGAGCAGTCAGGCATGTAGTAATGGAGCTTCAGTTAGCACTTCTCCTTTTCTTGGGAATGGAATGATCTGCATAGACTTTTGAGGTAGCTGATGGTAGTGAGCTGGTTATAGGTATTATTCTGTTTTACTTAATTTTACTCAAATAGATTGATCCAGCATTCAAAGGAATAAAGTATATTTTGAGCATCAAAACTATAAAACTATTGAATCTTGTAGTACTTTTAGTGATCAACCTCTAAAATCACTCAGCTCTTGATCAAATCTAATTGTGTTTGTGTTGTTGTGATCTAAGTGCTTGTAACTCTGCTAGGATATTTGCGACAGATACAAACATTAAAAAAGGCCCACTAAAAACGGATGCTTCCAGATTTTATGGTTGCTTGTACATTGAGGTACAGAGGGTATAAATAACAATGTGCCTTTTTACCTCTCCATTCCTGCCAGCTGGATTCAACATTAGCATAACCGGGCATTCATTGATGTCACAAATCTGTCTATGTACAGCAATGTCTCGCTCGGTAGGTGATTCACCTGTTGTGTACCAACCCAAGAAATCCATATCGGAAAACACTTGTTTAACTGCAACCAATTATTAATATAGACAAAAATTCGAGTATAAACTTAGTAAATACGTAGGTAGTATCTACATGCCGTTGATAAAGTATAAAACATTTTAGCTTATAATATAGAAAAGGGTTTGGAATACTCACATTGTTCTTCTTTCAAATTGTAATATTCTCTATCAATAATGATGTCATCTCCAATAGCACTAAATACTAGTTCAAATGAGTTCATAACTTCTATGTTTCTTCCTTTCTGTTTGCCAATCAGTGCCCCAACCACTGAAAAGTAACAACATTGACATTTAAACACAGCATGCATGCAGTCCAATTATTTACTCTATAATTCAATGCAAGGTATATCTTGCTAGAGAGAAAATGTATGTTAGAAGTATGTTGTGGGTGATGTGGTATGACCTCTGAGGTTTCATAATTCGGTTGGAGTATAGCAAAGGGTGTGCAGTACTAGGTAAAAAAGACTGCCGAAATTTCGATAAAAAAAGACTCTGCCGAAATTTCGATAAAAAAGGACTTAGAAAAATTTTGAAGATTTTTTTTTAATTATGTATAAGCCTCCTTTCCTCAGGTGGCCTAGCGTGGCCTAGGGTGGCCTAGGGTGACCTAGGGTGTTCGAATAGCTTCAGGTGACCTAGAGAGGGGTGACCTAGGGAAACCTAGAGTGATCGAATAGCCTCAGGTGACCTAGAGTGACCTAGGGTGACCTAGGGAGGCCTAGGGTGATCGAATAGCCTCAGGTGACTTAGGGAGGCCTAGGGTGACCTAGGGAGGCCTAGGGTGACCTAGGGAGGCCTAGGGTGATCGAATAGCCTCAGGTGACCTAGAGAGGCCTAGGGTGACCTAGGAAAACCTAGAGTGATCGAATAGCCTCAGGTGACCTAGAGAGGCCTAGGGTGATCGAATAGCCTCAGGTGACCTAGCGTGACCTAGAGTAACCTAGGGTGACCTAGGGAGCCCTAGGGTGACCTAGGGAGGCCTAGGGTGATCGAATAGCCTCAGGTGGCCTAGTGTGACCTGAAGTTAATGATTTCTTTTTTTTTTAAACTTGCACAAAATATGAGTATGTTAGGTAGGTTAGGTTAGTATAAAAAATGCGAGCGAAGCGAGCCCATCCATCGCTTAGTTTCCGTTATTAGCCCCTAGTTCTGTTATGGTTGACTTCAGAGGTCAATGACCTTAACGAAAGATACCCCTCCTTACACCCCCTACCGGATGTAATCATAAAAAGGGGTGCTTATACATAATTTTTTTGTTCAAAATTCTTGTCTTTTTTTATCGAAATTTCGGCAGTTTTTTTTACCGTTATTAGCCCGTAGTTCTGTTATGGTTGACTTCAGAGGTCAATGACCTTAACAAAAGATATCCCTCTATAAACCCCCTACAGGATGCAATCATAAAAAGGGGTGCTTATACATACATAATATTTTTCTTCAAAATTTTTCTAAGTCTTTTTACTACTGCACACCCTTTGCTGTACTCTGACCCATAATTCTGAAGGTATGACATTAAATACTCTAAAGATTACAGATACATTGACTTATTTCACACATTTAAGAAACAGAGTTATGTTGGAGAAATTGATTTGACCAATAGCATGCCATCCTTACCGGTTTGAGGCGAACCTTCCTGAGCCCGCAAACGAGTCCAATGTTCAGAAACATTCATGATAACTAGAGGATGTAGCGATACAGTCACAGACCCTGAAGTCGCAGTCGTCACCACCACGCTTTTAGCACCGCCAGGAATCGCAGCCGCAGGAGATGCTGGATTCGCGGCATCTACTGCCGGTCCAGAAGAGGCACTCTCCACTTCTACTTCCATTTCAAAGTCAATTCTATCGGCACTCGTCATAATGATACCTACCTCTAAAACATTATAACCAGATATAAAATTTAGAAATGAAATGATCCCATCCACTCAAAATAGCAAAGATGAAGGAAGGAAAGGAAAAAAAACACAATACCCACAATGAAAATAACCACCCACCAATAACCTCTATCTAATACTATTAAAGGTACAGGTAGGAGGTAGGTGTAGGTCTTTTTTATATTCTCGTTGGGTGTAAGTTTAAACACAAAACAAAGAAAAACCCGCAAAACCTCACTCACTCAGCAGAAAACCACGCAAAAGCAAAACAACTTTTCTTTTTCTTTTTTCTTCATGGCATCGTCCGTCATTTCATTTCAACAAACAACTTTGCCAGTGTCAAGGTGTCAAGTGAGACATTTGAAAAAAAAAATACTATGTCAAGTCAAGTCATCATCGTCAAGTCGTCGGCTGTTTTGTTTGTGTTATAAAAGCAAAATGGTGGATTCTCCCTTCAAAACATGAAAACGAATTTTCAGTAAGTTTTATGTAAAGGTTAGACCGCACTAGAACGGAACTGCACTGCAGCGGAGCGTCGCATCATTTTCAATGTAGCTCGGTATAACGCACTAGAACTGCAGCAGCGCGGCATTTTATCTCTCAGTCGGTTGGCAACCACTGAACGCGATGGATGAAATTGGTGTGAACGGTATATATGTATAAAAGAAGAGGGACCTGACTTACCTATCACATTCCAGGCCAGACCGCTTAAGCTAGGGCTAAAATTTGGAATGTACTTTCTTCACATGGCATAGGCACTAAGACGCTAAGACGGGGTTTTAACAAATTCAACCCCTGACTGGGTCAAACTGGGCCTAAACGTTAGTATGCAAAATCGTATTCCTTGAAGTTATAAATACCAAAATTGGCATGTACCTATATTCATCAAACGAAATAAATAAAACTGTATTTAAAAAAAAACTAGCTCAACACTAATTCGCTGTGCTATTAGTTGTTAAAGTTTGTATGGAAAAATTGGTTTGTTTCAAGCTTAGGTAGGTACCTAGCATGTCCTTACAAAAAAATAAAGACCTACGAAAGGTGTAAGTAGGAAGAGAGATAGCGTACCTAGGTAAAAAATACCAGCCTCTGAAGCCACATTTAAAGAAGTAGCTAAGTGGGTAGGTAGGTAAGTAAGTAGTAGGTACCTACTTAAGATCTCGCTATGAAGTCAACGGGAAGCATAGTTTATGTGTTGCTTTATTACTGAGTACCAACCACGCGGGCAAAGCCGCGGGCGCTACAGCTAGTATAATATAGATGGATGCCTCGCAACTGTCGCGGACGCGCCGCTTACTATAACGCACTTAGCGGCAGCGGAACTGCGCGTCGCGAGCGCGTCAACTTTGCCTAGTTGCCCAACTCTGTCGCGACGCTCCGCTGCAGTGCAGTTCCGTTGCCGCTTAGTGCGGTATGGCTAGTACATTTACTTGGAAAGAATATTGAAGCTAACTGTCGGGCCGCTCCGCTGCAGATCAGTTCCGCCCTAGTGCGGTCTAACCTTAAAGGTGATATCAGACGGTTCACTCGAGTGAACAGAACATTCACACGAATGAATGCTTCATTTTTCTTTAATTCCATGTTCACACGACTTACTGCGAATGACAAAGAAATGAACGTTCATCTGTCATATTGCTGCCTATTTTCCGTGACGCAACGAGACGTGCGTCTGCTACCAAACTCGAGAAACAAAATGGCGGAATGCGAGTAAACATTCACTCTGTTTTCAGATTGTTCATTTTTCGGATTCGGAGTGGGAGTGAAAGATGCGAATGAAAATATCCAACATTGTTGGATCCACAGACGAAGTATCACAGTGGACGGAGCCATAAAGACGTTGCCAGCCCGCCCGTCATGTCAACGCATTGCCTTGTTTCCTTATCTATTACTATGATAATCACGTTGAGTAAAAGAGAAAGCTATAGGAAGTTTGGCAACTCCGCGCTGTCTGTGTACTTCGTGTCCATTTGTGACCGACTAGTCGGTCACAACATTGCTACCGGTGTACGTAAATAGGCTAAAATAATTCAGAAAGATTGTTATTATTATTACAAACGAATATTCATTAGTCTAAAGAAATATGTCGTGTTGTGCTGTGTTCTGTCCATCACGAACAACCAAAGGTGGAGTAATAGACCCAGAATTATCATTTCACACGTAAGTTTTTTTGGCAAAAATATCTTATGAAAAATGAAGTTTTAAAGTGATATAGGTATTTTACATGAAAGATATACGTACCTGGCATCGTATAATTTCCAAATAGTCGTAGTTAACTGTGGATTTAAAGCTTTAATTCATGATAAATAAATACATTGTTTTACGCCTCCCGGCTAGTGATGTGCCTGCAGCGTCCTTAAGATTTTATCGATATTTACAACCATGTTGAGTTATCCTTTGTTTATATTTAACTTTTATTTGTGTTACCTATACTAAAATCCTATTTACCTACGCGGGCACCCTAAAATGACAGTTTTTTCATTATTTAACATTTCGTATCGCGTCAACCGTTTTATGCGTCCCACTGCAGGGTACGGGTTGCCCCCATAGAAATCTCCTATTTAATAGTTACTACTTAATAAAATATTTTGTTTTAGGCTTATTACAACCATTGGTCAATAAAAACTGTTTTGGTTTTATTAACCTCCGACCATCACGAGATCTCAGTTCGGGGCGAACTAATAGTTTTAATTTATTATTATAACAAGTACTGAAACGATCAAGGCACTCTTGGTGGTAAGAGATCATGCCTGCCCATTGTAGTGGTATAATATAGGTATAACTTTTTTATCGTCAAACCTAAAAACAAAAGATACCTAACTTTAGACTGTACATCTATGTTCCTACACATAAATGAGTATGTAAATATTTCATGACTTTATTAGTTTCCGCGAATTAAACCTTCTTTTCTTGCCCTAAACTCGTGTTTGGTTTATTTTGTTTTCCTTGATAGGTAGGCTTTGTACGAGGATCCAAGCGTTCAGCCAACAGTAGCTAAATTTTTAGTTTCGTGTGATATGATTTTAATATTCAAATATCATAATTCATAGTTGAGACTGGGATTCTCGGACCTTTAATAACCTAAGATAATTCCTTCTACAGAATTGAATGTTTTAAGGATGACCCAGGGTTAAAAACTTTCAATTAGACAGGATTTAAGTCATTGAATACAAAGAGTAAAGTTAAGTGTGTTTCGAGATTAGTACGAGTATGCGACCATTTTTTATCGATATATTTCGTAATAGTTTCTCTTCCCTACTCACGCACACTAATGTAAATTTAGAAACTCAACCAACATAAAACTGACACGCTACCAATATTTCACTCCGTCCATTGTGATACTTCGTCTGTGGTTGGATCGGTTCATTAATGAATTCATTCGGCACTCTTGTTTCATTTGGGGTTCAGACGAATCATTTCGAGTGAAAGATGCCGAATGAAAGACAAAAATGAACGAAAAGTGACCAGTCTGATAACGCCACATTCTAGTTCCTTGACTCCCACAAACAAGACTGTCTGTGGCGTAGGTGTATAGGGCACAGAAAAAAAAATACTCTTGGCCATAGATTTTATGACTCTTGGTATTGGGTAGGGATGTCGAAAGTGAAATAAAAAATCGATATTTATAAAAATCAATGTTTATAAAATATTGACGTCGATAGTCGATAGAATATCGATATATCATATAATAAAGATTTTCAAAAAAATGCTGCCAATAATATCAATAATATTATTTATACGAAATGTACATAATTATAATGTAAAAAAATCTATATAAAATGAAGGTATTTTATTAATTTCCTTTTTTATTAGTCAAAATTACAAAAAAAATATCTTCATAAATAGATAAACTGGACATAAACTAGAAAAATACTAGTTTACCTGATATCTACTATAAAACTAGACAATAAAAAATATTACTAGACATAAGTTTAGTAACTTTTTTCATTTGTTTATATCTTTTTTTAGATTCTACCAACTTAGCCGCTTGACCCTACCTCATAAAGGACTTTTTTTTGTTATGAACAGAAAATACATCGTTTTGAAATGATTTTCAATATTGGATATATATCGGCTAAAAGTAACGATATATCGAACTAAAAATATCGAAACTTTTTCACAAGCCTAGTATTGGGTCACAGAAAAAAAATTGTGGCCTACGGGTTTTGATAATTGGAAGTTATTGTTTTTCGCAGCAAGCGAAGAAGGTATATAGTTTTACGCAATTTTCGCTCGTGCCGTGCGTGGTGTAGTCTGACACAATCACAGACACAATGCTCTCTTAATTATAACTTTATCAATCAGTAATCAAATCACGATACCAGTTTCATTGTTTTCATTTTGGAGTTCCATCCAATCATTGCATTGGACTGTCATCGTGTCTAACCTCATCAGGTCAGAAGATAATATTTATATTTTGCAATGACATCAACGGCTGTGAAAGTTTTGGGAGGCATATCTAGAGATGTCTCTCCCCTGTACTATAGGATTTTATCAAAATTTCCTCAAAACTTTACGTTTTGTTTCGCATACGGATCTGCTGTGAAACCACAAATGGGTAACCAAAACAAACAAAACATGATTGACTTGATCTACTGCGTCGATAACTCGTACAGATGGCACGGAGCTAACATAGACATAAATCCTTCACACTATTCAGCTCTGAGGTTCCTTGGTAAAGGGTTTGTTGCAAGATTTCAGGAAAACTGGGGTGCCAAAGTATACTTCAACACACTTGTGGAAATGAAGGAAGATAATATTATGATAAAGTATGGTGTTGTTTCTCAAAAGGATTTGATTGCAGATTTATTAGACTGGAATAACCTGTATCTGTCTGGCAGACTTCACAAACCAATTGAAATCATAAAACAGACCAATAGTTCCCAGTTACAAAGTGCATTGCTGTCCAACCTGCGTTCCGCAGTGCATACAGCGCTGCTTATTCTTCCTGAAACATTCTCAGAATACGACTTCTACTTTGCAATATCCAATCTTAGTTACGCTGGTGACTTTAGAATGACTTTTGGGGAGAATAAAAATAAAGTCAGGAATATTGTGCAGCCCCAGTTGCAAAACTTTCGAGAGTTATATCAACCAATCTTACAACAATTCCATGCTTATGTGGACTTCCCCACCAGTGAAGCATATTGCCATCAAGATTTGCATCCTGAAACAAAGCTGCACCATTTGATGCAGCTGCCGATGGTACCTCAGCAGAGAATTGTCAAGTTCTGGAATCACGGTGGTCTTCAACAGGATATGGAGGATGTGCTCCGTGCTGTCGCTTATGATATTGACTGTGCCATTGTAATAAGACAGATTCTTAAAGATATTGTTTGGCAGTCTAGTGTGAGGCAGTCTCTAAAGGGTGTCTTAACAGCTGGAATGCTGAAATCTATTCGTTATAGTGCAAAAAAGATTGCAAAAATGTTTTAACCGACTAACCATTTTATATTGTACATATCTATTTATTATAATACTTATATCAGAATAAATAAAAGTAGTATGTAAAAATAGAGTATCTTTTTATTGTTTCTAAGTTATACCTTTTTGTTTATAGGTTTCCAAAATGCTCTCCGATGAGTCAAGCAGTGATTCAGAAACAGGTAGATTCAAGTGCCAGTCAAAACCAAAAGAGGAGCAGAGCTCTAGGCAGAGAGATGCTAATTTAAAAGGGAGAGGTAGACCCTCCGAAAATGATAGATTTCGCAGAGATTTTGGGAGACAAAGAAATGAAAGAAATGATTTTGATAAGCACTCTAGAGACAGACATAGAAGCTCTAGGAACTCTCCTGTAAATAGACGTCAAAATTCAAGAGATAGAAGCCCCAGAAGAAGTTCTCCCGACAGGCATAGAGACAGAGAGTCTAATGCTAGGTCTAGACACCATCGAAGTCCCAGCAAAGAGAAGAAAACTTCTTCCAGATCTCAGAAGTCACCAGATAGGTCAAGGACTCAAAGATCTCCCGAATTCAGAACAAGAACCCAAAAATCTTCAGAGCTTAAAGCAAGAGCTCATAAATCTCCTGAACTTGAAACAAGAGTTCGATCACCTGAGCCAAGATCTAGATCACAGAAATCTTCTGAACCAAGACCTAGGCCTCACAAGTCGCCAGAACCTAGGAAGAATGCAAAGGAAGAAATACGATACACTCAAAAAAAAAGTAGAAAATCCTCTGCAAAGTCACAATCTGAAGAAAGACTGTCTTTATCCCCTGATCATAGAGTGAAACGATCTGAAGTCCATAGACCTCCACCAAGTGCTCCTTCAAAGAGAAAAAGTGATAGTCCCATTATAGTAGAAGAACAAGAATCTGATAAATCTGAAGAACTACAAGTTGGTTCATATTACAAAATGATACCCACTGTGGTCAAAGAGAAACCAGATGAAGAGTCTAGTGAAATAGACTCCTCTGATGATGAAAGACTACGAGCAAAACTTTTAAACTTAGAAAAGGAACTTCAAAAGACTAAAAAGAAAAAGCACAAAAAGAAACATAAAAGGAAAAACAAATCGAGCAGAGAGACAGACGAAGCTACACTTTTAGTAGAAGTCACCAGCACTACTGATATTGACATACAAGATGGTTCCAACAAGGATAGCCCTGTCCCAGAAGTAAGTTCTACTCAGAAGAGTGTTACCAAAGAGAGCAGTGAAGAGGGAGAAATAACATCTGGAGATGATACCCAAGATTCCCAAGAGCAATTTGATGCTTCAGACTTGCGACACAAGTTGAGTCGTAAACCGGGTAAAGTGTCGAGAACTGAAGTCTGTGGGCCAGTGCTGCCTCCGCATTTAGATAAGAAACGCGGCTCCCTGGATAGAGAAGGGCCAGCTCTACCGCCACATCTTTCGCGGTCAAAGAACATTGGTAAGTACTTTTCGATAATAATTATTTAGCGCTGCGTAAAATTACTACATCAGCACAGCATCGGAATGTTCCCGCTAGTCGCAAACTAAGCCAAAACTATGGGGACTAGTTTGCTCATACATATTTTTTTGTAAATACAGAGGTATAATAGGTAGTATCACCCAGACATATAAAACCAACTTTTTGAGATCCACATAACGTTATTTTCAATACATCATCATAAACGTTATTTCAGGACCCTCAATCCCCGACAATTTGCGTAAGGTTCTCGCCGAAAAAGACTGCGAAGTAATTGAATACGAAAGTTCAGACGATGGCATAGGACCACTACCGGCCGACGCTGAATCCAAATGGTCCGAGGCTCACCAGCGCTTAGAGGAACGCGCTTTGGACATGAAGATTCGACGGCTAGATGGGCATTCGCTGGACAGTCATAAGATAAAGAATCGAGAGGAATGGATGCTTGAGCTGCCTGAAGGAAAGACGAAGTATTTGGGACTGGAAGCTAGGAGCTTTAGAGCTAAAGCTGGTCCAGATATGTCTGACAGGTAACTACACATTTCTCATAATATCACAAGTGGTTTTTTTAATCGTGTGCCGTTAGATCTGACCAGCAGACAGCGAGAGTTTAGAAATTCTTTTATTTTTATATAGATCAAGTTGGACAGATACTCCAGAAGATAAAGCCAAGAAAGCTGCAGGAATAAGTAAAGTTGAAGACACTGATGAAGCCATCAGGCGCGACGCAAGATCCCGTCTGATCAACAACAGAGATGAAGAACAAGAAATGGCAGTCAAGTTAGTACAGAATTAAAACCTAAAATATTCTTTTTTCATCCCATGGCCCACTGCAGAGCAATCCCGGTCTTTGGTGGTGTTCCACCGTTCCCTCTCGTGGACACTATTCAACTGATGACATATCCTACAAACCGATAGCTCAACTCATCCAAATCAATATGAATCGGAATTAAACCTTACCTAGCTTCAGAGTTCCTAATAGTAATTATAGTTTTGCGACATTTAATCATGGACACTTCGTTTCAGAAAACACAAAAAGAAGCATAAGAGGGACGAAAGCCTACTGGAACTACATGAAAAGAAGATAAAAAAGAAAAAGAAGGTAAGTAATTTATATATTTTTTTTCAACTTTAATTGCCCTCTAAAGGCCATTTCCTTAAATATTTTTAGACAAATTATACCGTTTTACACGTCTGAATAAAAGCAAAAAACATGTAATTATTATTTTCAGAAGGAAGAAAAAGACAATGACGGCAAATCTGAACGGCGGCCGTTCAGTCGCGACGTAGACTTGCAAGTAAATCGCTTCGACGAAGCACAGAAGAAGTCTATTATAAAGAAAGCGCAGGGGTTGAACACGAGATTCTCACGAGGCGAAGCTAAATATCTGTAAGGTACTTGAACTGTATTCTATAGAGTTCATTGTGACGTTGAGTAAAATGTTGTAACATAATTAAATTGTATAAGAGGAAAGGAAAGAAAGCTTTTGCTTCACGCCACCGTGAATGTTACGTTAAGAAATATTGAATTTTCCCTGCAATGTTTTTATTGCAATTCCGTCTAGAATATAATTATTGTTATTGAATCAAATGATATGCTGGTTTCGCTAAATAAAATCCTTAGAGATTATTGTGGTTTTTAAGCTTCCGAAGTTCGATATGTTTTGTCATGTTCGTCTGTCTGTCCGTAGTCAGAGCCGTTTTACTTAGAGGAAATCGTACTAAAGCTAAAATTTTGTAAGTACCTATTGGGTAAGCCTGAAAAGTTATGAAAAAAGATTTCAGAATTTGTATTTTCATGGCCTCAGATACATATTTAGACATAGCATATAGCTACTCCATCGTTTTGGGTGTAGTTGCATATTGGTCTTTCAAAAGCAAGGTTTTATACAATTACTAGATACAGATTGAGCACCAAGCTTTGATTTCCGGACTTTTGTCTACTGATTTTTATAAATTCCTGATTCTAAAAGCCTTCCCTGTTTGTGGTTTGACTCGCACTTGTCCAATTTGTTTTATGAGTTTGATATTTATGCAAGCATCGCTTGTACGAGTAGTTTTACCATAGTGTTACTTGCGTTTCGGCGTCTTTCGTACCTATTGATATTATTTTAATAGTATTATACAATCTCCATTCATTTTTTATACCTAAGATCTTTCGAACATGCTCGTAAAGTAATCTAAACTTAAAACTGAACTGAGATAATGTGATGTTTCTAAAAAAGGAAGTAAAACGTAAAATTATTATTTTTTACCTATCAGTTCATTTTCACATACTGTATGGCTGTAATCACACCTGTAATCAACTTTTTGCTCAAATATGTATACGCATCGATACCGCGATCTACATAGCTTACCAGCCCTACTTGAACTACAAACCTATTGAAACTCTAATAAAATGGTAGCTCACGATATACTGGTTTTTTAAACTTTACAATATTCAGTGTAGGTCTAAATCTATTAAAATAGGTTTTGGAATGTCTAAACGAAGCCTTGGTTTTTTAGTTTTTTTTACTCCCTTACCTTTAACTTTACAACCCCTACTACCAAATTTTATGCAGATCGAATATGCAGCGGTTTGAAAGTTATGCTCTAACAAACATACGCCGAATCGCCCAAGTTGTCACTAAGATCTTGGCTCGCTCGATCAGTTATGTACCTCTTACCATTATGTGAATGATCTTCATTGTTTTATCAATAAAGACTGCCTAGTGCTGCCGATATTTTCTAAGTGAGACTCTGTAGCTTCAACTAACTATGGCAGAGCCTATCAGGAAAATGTATCTTTCTTCATAGATTTTAAATAAACCTAGCTGATATCTTTATGTCAATCTTTTATTTCACCAGAATAAAACATTACAGAGGGTGAAAAAACACCACTAAAGGCATTAGGTTAGAAGTTAGAAGGCAATAGTAGATTGTATCATATGGAAGCGAAATCATATTTTTACGGCGAGGGCGCTTTTTTGAATCCAGAGCGAAGTGAAGGATTCTAGAGTAGAATCCTGAGCTTAGCGAAGGATTCTTTAGTAGAATCCTGAACGTAGCGAGGGATTCAAAGTACGTCGCCCGAGCCAAAAATATATTTTGCTCCCGAGTGGTACACTCTACTTTTCATCACCCACTATGAGAAAATAAAAGATAAGATAAAAAAAGTAAGAACATTCTTTATTGCACAAAAATGAAGTACATAGGCGAACTTAAAGCGAAGATATTCCAAATTCAAAAAGTGCGCGGCAAAGTTAACTCCGGCGCACTTATTAAAATAAGTGCGCCGGAATTAACTTTTCATCACACCTATTCGAAAAGAACGACTTGGTTCGCCTTTATGTGCACCCAAAGGTGGTGTTTTCTATAAGAAACAATAAGTGCACGGCAAAGTTCATTCCGGCGCACTTATTTAAATAAGTGCGCCGCAATTTACTTTGCCGCGCACTTTTTGAATTTGGAACATCTTAGTGTTCAGCGCCAAAAAAATCGAACGAATAGAAAACATAAGAAATAAGTGGTTTTCATTATAGATACTATTTATTTTCATTTTAGTTGTTACTATATATGTTTTATTAAATAATAATATTACAATAAAATATGAGGCGCCTTTTATTTTCTCATAGTTGGTGATGAAAAGTAGAGTGTACCACTCGGGCGCAAAATATATTTTTGGCTCGGGCGAAGTACTTTGAATCCCTCGCTACGTTCAGGATTCTACTCTAGAATCCTTCACTTCGCTCTGGATTCAAAAAATCGCCCTCGCCGTAAAAATATAATTTTGCTTCCTTATGATACAATCTACTATTCCGGCGCACTTATAGTTTCATAAAGAAAACACCACCTTTGGGTGCACATAAGGCGAACCAAGTCGTTCTTTTCGAATAGATGAGATGAAAAATAAATTAAATATACACTCGTTTATTAAATGCAATTACAATCACATAATTATTTTTTCTTAAATATGCTGCAGTTCAAACCACGACGTCTGTAGTGTTGGCCTTCTCCACGGAAGCGCAAATCTTCGCTTTGCTGTTTTCACAGCAAAGTGGCTCGTCAGCCGTCATGTCCGCGTAGGTCCACGGCCTGTCACAGATCTTGTAGTACGCAGACAGCTGAAATAAAATAATACATAAAAAAACGATAGTGCGTGGAGTCCCTCCGCGCGGAAGAAGTTATCAACCTTGTAGGTATTAAGGGAACTACCGATTGCAGATATTTTTTTATGTGAATGCTATTTAAAAAGTTTATTTGCCTTCAATTCTTCAGCATCCTTTAATCGGTTGCACAATACATCAGGTCCCTTGGCCTTGGCGGCTGTGGCCAGCGCGATACAAAGCTGCTTGCAAGTGCTGTCTCCTTCATCGTCGCATTTCACCTCCAAGCCAGGGCTTTGGGCGATCAGTGGCTCCACGCCCGGCTCTGCAGTGATGGATGGGAAACCCCCGCAAGTGCAGTTACCTTTAAGGCCGTCATCCAGACTGGGGATTACAAAGTTACTTGAAAATTGGTATTGAAAATTAGATAGATAGAAAATTTTTTATTGCACAACTTAAAAGTAGTGTATACAGGCGAACTTATGCTAAAATAGCATTCTCTACCAGCTAACCTTTCGGTAGTGAGGATAACAGTTTATTAGGGTAGTGCGCACAGGAATATATTACTAGAAAACAATTTAGCCAAAACTTACACATGAACCTATCTTAAATAAACATAAATACGAAGGTAAACTAATAAATATAAATTATAATATATACATACCGAATATAACTTAAACTCGCTTTTTTGTGCCAGGGAATGTTTATTTGTATGATTCGTTCATTAGAGATAAATAGTGATTATATATTTTGGATTTAAAGACATCAATAGAAGATGCCTCGCGATAGAGATGAGGAATGCTGTTCCAGAGACGAATGGCAGTTACAGTAAAAGAGTCAGAGTAACTAGAACTGCTATGTACAGGAGTGGTTTGCCTTAAAATTGGGTTACTTTACTTGGGAGTTAGTTACCTGATCGGAATATCTTCAGCCAGTGCGAATCCAACCACCAGGATGACACACAGGTCGCAGAGCATTGCTTTTGCAGACGACATGATGACTTCAGCTCGCAGCACTTACTGGGTGACATGTAGAAAACAATATCCACTTTTATACTACAACGCTTGTTGCTGAGGATGCTATTCGACACCTCAGGGTAACCATATTATCTGCTTTTGATGAAAAAGTTTGTAACTTGGTGACATTGGTTTAATTAATTTCAATGATTAAACACGCATACCTACATACCGGTCATAATCATTTATTATCCCTCCTTTTTGCTTCGCCATAAGCATATTTACTCCCTATAAAACAATGTCTTAGGCACTGCAGCGTCCCTTGCGTTAGTGCCATGGGGTTGCGTAAAAAATATGCACAGAACATTTACCTACCTTGCTTGAACTTAGATGTAGGTACCTTCTTAAGCATAATTCCTAATAGATTAGGTACCTAGGTAGGTATCTAAACCAGATCTAGGTAGAGCTAGGTACATCCAAGACAGACCCGTATCTATATGCCTGTTTTCACTGTCAAGCAGTGTTTTGAATAGACCCGACCGACAACTGTAAATCTACGAAACATCCCAATGCTCAAAATTCTACAAAAAAGTACCTATCCTATTCTAACGTTTGTTTTACTGTCAGATCATCATCAACGGTCATTTAGATGTGTAGCATGGGTAATAAACCCAGCTTGGGTGGAATTTATAGGCCGCTCGAAGTTTTCCGCGATACCTAGGTACGTGGGCTATCCGCATCCCTACTAAACGCAAAGTCACCCTACGATTTGAATGTTTGTGATTGAATACGAGTAAAGACGAGAATGTTATGATTGTAAGCATACACAATGCGCCGTTAATTCGGTCGCTCGGTGCATTCGTGCTACCTACACCTACCCTAAAAACTTCCGTCACCAGAGTTTGCCACTAACTCATACGAGATTACACATCGGATCTGGAGGTACGAACCATAAATAATGAAATGTGAAAAGTCAACATCGATCCGCCTTATTATCCTTATTGTAAAATAAAATATGGATTTGAAATATAGGAAATATACCTAACCTACCCTTAATATAAAAGGTGTAACGACTTCATCGAATGAATTGAGCAGTTTTTAAATAACAATATCAAAGTATTACGGGTGTAAAAGTTATGAAACCAAAAGGCTTTCATAAATTAAACAATGTTCAGGTCACAGATTGGTCAAAATAAGAGGACGAAAGAAGGGTCTGGTAGGTAACGGCTTGCAAATGAAAGTCTCAAAAGAGGGAATGCTGAATATTGAGAATAATCAAAGTAAAATAGGTTGGTAAGTAAAGAATTTATTTCTTATAAACTAAGTAGGTTACCTACTTATTTTAGTTGAATTCAAATCATGAAATGTCTTATTAATTAATGTATTGATTAATTATTTACGTTAATTACATTTTAATACCTTTTGAATATACACAACATTCTTGTCTATATCAAATCTTAGACATTTGATTAGTCTATTATGCTATACACTGATACAAATCTCATTGAAAAATATTGTGAATTCCAAAGAAGTGGTTTCAAGAGAACAGGGTATTTGTTTAACTTTTCAGTCAAATGTATTCAATATTTTATTAGATGAATTCCATCACATGGCAGAGTTGATTTTATGCACATCTAAAAGTAGTAATAAAAAAACCATAATTATATTTTTCATCTAATCAAACCATTGTTGAAGGTTATCTTTGAGGTGCTGGCTTTGGTTTAGGCATTTTCCCCAAAAGACCTTGAATTTCCTTCTTCTCATCATAACTCTTCCACATTTCATAAATGTTTATTATAGATCTGACTATTTCTTGGATCTGAAAATTAAAATGGTTTTATATTAGCTAAACAAAACCCAGCCCTGGTGTTGATTCTATATGTTGTTGCAGCATTAAAGGTTATATCTGTCTTGTTTTAATTTATGAGTAAGGAATGGCAACATTTTCAGTGCTAGTATTGCTCCTCATGTGGAATTTACCTTGTCCATGTCAACATTTAGTTCAGCAAACCATGGTTTGAGGTTTTCTTTGCCGAGCATTACACATGCTATATGCAATGCACTTATTGCTATCTGAAATCAATAATTAAACTTGTTAGGTTGTTTTGGTGCTTATTTAGAATATAGTTTGAAAAAAAAACAGGATCTGGATTAAATAATAAACTACCATTATTGAAAACTCACCTGGTAAGGAGGGAAAAGAAGGCTAACGTCAGTTCTCAATGAATCATTAACAATTCGCCAAGCATAGGTAAGCAGTTGATCATCCTGGCCTATATCTTGTACAAATAGTAGTAATGGTCTGTATGGCTGGTACACTATCAAACAACAGTCTAAGTTTTCTAATAGATAAAACTCACACTCCAAAATGTGGTTTGTTCGGTAAGGAAACTCTTGTTGACCATATGCATAGCTAAATTTGTTTTTTATCACAGTTTGACAGGTAGTTATAAGTCTTGAGTTCGATATTACTCCAAATTCTTCTACTTTGGATGCCAAAAATACGCACGTAGGCGCCAAAAGTAAAGGGTCTATACATTTCAAGGAGTTTCTCGCATAAAATCGTTTGAAATACACGGTTGCTGTAGCAATCACTTGCTGCCGGAGCTTTAGCTGTTCTCCTAGTACTTGTATTATGCTGGCAAAGAAGTTAAATATTTTCTGGTATTCTTCGTCAGTCAAAATGTTTAGGTCATGTTGGCGGTCTCTGGTGAGATCCTGTTTGTCTAATATCCATTGCTGGTGGTGTGAACTTTGCCAGAAGTTGCCAGCCATTCCTAGAGCTGAGCTATTTGCGCACACACAATCTTGAAAAACTTGTCGTATTGATATCTATTGTCGTATTCGTCTATCTATCTTTCAGAGTTGAAATGAGCTAGGTACAAAACAAAAATGCAAAGAAAAGAAAACATTGGCCATTGCTCCGATGTTTACTATGGATGGAAGACAAGACGTTCGGAGGAGTCCGCGTCACACGTCAGTGTCCAAAGAGTATAATAATTGTCAGTGTCAAAATTAGTTTTTTTTTTTTTTTTGTTTTCGCTCCTCGGAGCAGGCTATAGTTTAGAACCATACCGCCTAGTCTTACGTAATGTTTTTCTCATAAGTTAGTTTGTTTAGTTGTATGTCTTGCGTAAATGTCAAAATTAGATCAAAATAATAAAAAATGCTCAAAGCTATTTCAATAGTTCGGTCGTAAAAATTGATCGATATTTAATCGATTCGATGTTTTATCGACAAGACAGGAAATCGTTGCTGGTTGTTCTCTGCCACTATTGGTTAGTTATAAAGAGTTGTGTTATGCCTACAGCCAATCGAAACACAGTTGTATCTGTTAAAGAGTGCTGCAAAATTATAGAAATGTTTTATATTTACACATGCGGTAATTTTATACTACTTACCTACCTATTTATTTTGTTCTTAGTCAGGTACCTACGAGACTTACCTACCTAGGTACATAAATTAAAAAAGATAACAGCAATGTTATTAATTAGTAAATTTTACAGACAAATGATTTATTTATTTAGGTCACAATAAGGTAGATAAGCATAGGTATGTATTAAAATGTTGGAAAGTCGTGATATACAATTAGCCGGTCAGATCACTAAGCGTGTAATTCTTAAGAAAATCATTAACAGTGTCGAAGACTTCCTCACTGATTATTCGACTGACATCATCCAAGTGGTTTTGCACAATATCTTGTGTTAGATTCTGTACAAAAGAGCTGATGAACGAGTTGATGATAGGTGATCCGGTCATGCCATCAATTTGGATCTGAAATTTTTATAGAGATATCTAGGCGTAAGTACTTCCACTAGTTTCTCATATCCATTATCCGGTTTGAAGTATAATTAATACCTGGTAGTATATATTACCTGTAGAGGCATTATTTTACGTTCTAACAGTTCTATTAGGGTTTTCAAATAATTAAGTCAAAACAGTATTTTTTACGTGGGTTTACCTAATACACCTAAATAACTGAGTATGTACTTACAAGAGTATCAGCAATATCAAGTTTGATGTCGAGCTCTCTCAGTAGTAAATGCCCGCCCAATAAATTGGTTCCCATCCTCAAATCCACGGCCACCTCAAAGCGGTTGATAAAAATCCTAAAAGTTGTAGGGTTATTGACAGTTACAATAATTAATAGTAATAAATTTTATAAGTGTCGAGTCACGCGATAAACATAAATATAATAAAAATGCATTTATCTATTAGGTATCTACCTGAAATTTCCTGCAGCTGAATGCGTCAACAACAGTGCTACTCTGGCTTGAGCATCATAAGAACCTGAAAATTTAATACAGTTAGGTACCTACGACTGGTAAATTAAATATGCGTGTATTTTTTGGAAAATTTTAACAATGTTTAGGTAACATAGTAAATATTATTTTACCGGTGACAGTGTACCATGGAATAGTGATTTGCGCTCCAAGATTCAGTCGTAGAGCGTTGAAAGTAACGTAATCCACCACATACCAGCGAAGACCTTCCGCTCTTATATTGTTGATAGTGGCCGTCGCCCGGGCACTTAAACAATTGAATTAAAAATGAATAAAAGTAAAGAATATGGTTAGGAAATATAACTAAGTAGGTATTTACATAATATACATAAAATAGTTGTTTAATTACAAGTACCTGCGCTCAAATTATACATGGAAACTGATAGTGAATGTCAAACAGGCGCAGCGACATACGAGTGTTATTTTGGGTACATTTTTATATAAATGGTTCCAGAGTAAATTATTACTTTCTTTTTATATACCTAATGTTCAAAGCTTTCAATATACTATTTAGATAATATCTCATGTAAGTGCAATGTTAATTTCTTGGAGAAAATAATTAAGCTCTTATCTTATTCCAAAGTATGTTGCACCATTTACCCTGTGATTTTAAACTCAAAAGGTCCCATTGTTTTGACCTCCAGTGGATCCAGAGGAGGTAATGATTCGTTTCCGTTGATGACAACGTCTCGGAAATCTTCCATAGCGTTTGCAATCGTCTCGGCAATTAAGCTACGGCCGAGGATTCCTTCCAATACATTGTCATCTACAAACTGTTGCTCCTCATCAACCATACGAATATTAAGAGAATAGGGATCTTGATTTTTATATACAACTCCTGTCGAAACAAATAATTAGATAAATTAACGCTATAGACAATACCAATTCAAGTTTGAAATATTTAAGTAAAAATTTAGTACTAACCATCGGTTATTTCTTTTACTGGGGCGTCTTCTTTCGCCAATGCAAGTGCAAATATTGCCGCAAAACTCACTACGAATTTCAGCATCATTTTGAAGATACTAACCCCTTGTGTAAAATTGAATATGGTGCTTATAACCAAAACAGTAGGTAGTTTTATATACACATTGTTTGATAAGTTTTTTTTTTTTATCTGCTATAGGTACGTCCTATTAATAGCATCAATCATACTTATATTATAATCTTGTAGCTTTTCAGATTTGTTTTTACTATCACTACAAATCAGAGGTGATTAATTAAAATAATCCCTGGTGATAAATCTATTTTTCACGTCATTGCATAAATTTGAGGTGGGTATAGTGCAAACGAAGGGTGTGTTTTTTAAAGTTTTCATTAGAAAAAGCACATCAACCCATAATAGCCATCACCATCATGCCATAGCCCATGCACGGTAAATGGTAATTTAAGCTGGCTATTCTAGCGAGTCTTTAGGCCTTATTTTTGCTACGTAGGAGTATTTACTTACCTACTCATTTAATATATTTAGGTAGTTACTAGGTACTTGACTTATTTATTTTTTGACAAGTCCTTGTAGTTTTAAGGTAGGTAAGGTTAGCATTAATAAACGAAATCGATTGTATTATAATGCCTGCTGTATCATATTTATTAGTTGTGTAGGCGATACTGTAATCAAGTACGTGTCTAATCTTTGAACAATGTTCGTTTCCGTTGCATTCACAATGTCTTCATGATACCCTTCGATAATTTTTACCCCTTCTTTGTTCAAAACTTTATTAATTGGCCATGAACTGTTTTCCAAGTCCACCTAAAATTATAAATAAAATCTGACTGAAATAACTCAAACACACAAAACAAGTTATGATTAATTACACTTAGAATGGCTAACTTTATAGGCACCTAACTAAAATTACTTATAAATATATTATTTATTATTATTTACTTACTTATATAATTTTGAACATATTTTGGTAGGTAGGTACCTTATCCCTCGTATTTATAACGAACCATACGTATGAATTATTTGTAGATGTCTATTTATGAAAGTACCTAATCGTCTGATTTACTAAAAAGTTTTAAATCAACTCTAAATAACGTCGTTTTTTACTCACTTGAATGTCACCAATAGCAAAGTCGACATTGAATTCACTAACATTCGTGTGTGTTCCGTTTCTTGCAAGCCTTATATTAAATCCAAGCTTTACGCTTTTAAACATTGCGCTGCAATAACACACATGTAGTACATTATTAGTATTACTTAGTATTTAAACTTTAAATAGGCAGGTAGGTCTGGTTACCTAGTTAAAATTTAACCTACCGTAATTTTCCTGATCCTCTTAAAGTATAAACATAAAACGCGCTGCCCTCCACATTATACATATCTGAAAATAAAATTATTATGAGCAACATGCACACCTTTTTATATATCAAAATATGGCATTTATTTACCCATGCACATTATTGCACATGTACTACCTGCTGAAACAGCTAGCATTGGAATGACAAGAGAACCCGATGCGAACATGTCTCCCAAAGATACGTTGAGCTTGGTTACGTAGAAGTTGTTCATTCCTATTACTCTCATCCTGCTCGAACTATAGGTAAGCCTAATAGAAATTGAAAAACATTAAATTCATTTGCATAACGGTTACGAAATATAGATCAGCGAAAAAGTACCACTAACTAGGTAGACCAATGACCAATGGGCCTTATGGACCCATAATGATCGATGACTTATTATCGTCGGTCTAAGTTGCGTACAAGACGTGCTTACTTTACACCTTTTCCTGAGTAACTTCCGTTTATAGGTGGAATATACAATACTTCCAAAGAGGGGACCAAAAATGGTAGAGAAGCTGTGTCACCGCTACGCCATTTTACAAAAAAGTCAAGAAGCTTTTTTTCGACGTCATTAGTTGCTGTAACAACCAAAAGATAATTTTTCATTTACTATCTCCTGAGTGACTAAAAAATTACACGTCATTGCTTCTACTTATCTAGTAAAATCTCACAGTTCAGAGCTTGAGCATCGAGCGCTATAAAAAATATAAGTAGACAAACTATTGCCGAAGTTACTCGCACTAGAAAAACAACTTTAAAGCAAGCTCTAGATTTCTTTAATAATATTTATATTCAGCTAGTTCCATAACAGCCGCTAAGTAAGATTGCCTACCTAATTAATTGAGCCTATATTCATTACTTAACCTAGATCCTACTTCCTACTATATAATATTATAAACGCGAAAGTTTGTAAGTATGGATGGTTGGATGGATTGATGGATGTTTGTTACTCTTTCACGTAAAAACTACTGATCCGATTTGGATAAAACTTGGAATAAATATTGTCCGTGACCTGGATTAACACATAGGCTACTTTTTATCCCGAAAAATTAACGGGATCCAACGGGACTCGAACGAAGTCGCGGGCGGCACCTAGTAAATAATATTATAACTTACGGGTCACATCTAGCCCAATGCTAGCGGTAAGTTTTAGCATAATGAATATTAAAACTGTTTTACGGTGCACACTTTTCATTTTGACGGTAGGCTACAAAATACAATTTTCTTCAAATTCATGTCATATTTATAGTAATTCAATGTATTTACTTTTTCATTACATTAAGGCACTGATATTCTAATCTCAGTTTACTTACTTAACACCCGGCATAAAACTTTGTGCGTCATGCATGTGTTTTGTGGTCTAATATATATTCTCATTCGAGCGAAGTTGTAGAGATATGAGAATACTAGGTGCCGCCCGCGACTTCGTTCGCGTCCTGTTGGATCCCGTTGATTTTTCGGGATAAAAGTAGCCTATGTGTTAATCCAGGTCACGGACAATAAATATTCCAAGTTTCATGCATATCGGATCAGTAGTTTTTACGTGAAAGAGTAACAAATATCCATACAAACATCCATCCATCCATCCATCCATCCATCCATCTATCCATCCATCCATCTATCCATCCATACATACATCCATCCATCCATCCATCCATCCATCCATCCATCCATCCATCCATCCATCCATCCATCCATCCATCCATCCATCCATCCATCCATCCATCCATCCATCCATACTTACAAACTTTTGCGTTTATAATATTAGTAGGAATAAGTGGAGAGTATGTACTTACCGTGATGTGTGCAATCACATAAAATATACCTACATCTTCACAATGTTATGTTTATTGCATGCTGTAAAATATTTATTAGATAAACCACATAATTAGTATCTAAGGTAGTTAGGTCAAGGATAAACTTATGAAACTCGCGTGAATTCTTAGATTACACTGGTAAATTATTATCTAAGTGTAAATGTAAATATAGATAGGTACCTACCTGCCTACACCATAGGTGCCCATAGTATTCTGTGCTAGTTACGCAACACACTATCAACGCATGCACTACTGAGTAGGGGCAGAGCGGCCTTATGTGAGTGACGGCGACTGTTGTGGATAAGTATGGTAGAATCATAGGTATATTAGGTATACTTTCATTCAATATGCTATGTAGGTAACTATATTTTTTATATCAGGGTGCTTATTAATAAAGGCATTTTTTACACGTTTTTTATGTTGTAGATATTACTAGGTATGTCCAGAGAGGCAAGCTTAGTAACCTGCCCTTGTGCAAACTGTTATCTTTATATCGTCCTCCCAATGTGTTGATCATAGGCTGCATAGTCAAACAATTAATTAAAATCTAGCTCTGTCACTTTGACATTTTGTTAGTAAACGACAGCAATAGTTATAAAATAGGTACCTAGGTAAGAAATGAAGTATGTTGACCGGATAGTCGTATTTTTTAAAAATATTTTTATTTACTTTTCAACAACAACAAAAAACGCGGACGCATTTGAGGGATTCGGGTACTCCTCGAGACACTCGACTCACAGAATACTAGGTACCACGCAGCCGCCGCCGCCGCCACCTGCACCCTTGATCACCACTTGACACTACCTATTTCCTGGGACACCCTGTATGTATGCCCCGTGTTCTCTCTAGATAGAATTAGAATCTGTCTGTCAATGCAAAAAGCGGTCACGGAATATATTATCAACAAACACAAAAAGTTTCACTGCTCAGCAGTATTGTATATAGTTTATCGACGTAGCCTAGAAATCGATAGTCTTTGAGGAAACTCGATAGTTTCGATACTCGGTTGCATCTCGAGTTGTATTGCGCCCGACCTTACTACATGCTTGTCTGTGAATGTCATCTTATAAGCATTGTCAATGTCAATGTCAAACCGAACCACCCAGCCAATAGCAATCGATCGAACGAAAATGGCCGGGCGGCGGCAGCGGTGCGGCGGCCGGGCGATTTCGTCGCTATGACCTAGTCCTAAAATAGATTAATTGATACAAATTATTACCCGTTTCGCCGAAAACTTCAGGATCTGGTTTAGGTTATTGAGAAGAAAATGGGTAGTCTTACTAAAATACAAGACTTTCTTCATGACTCAAAAAAGTTTTTTACGTGGCCGTTTGTAAAAGGATTAGTTACAAACCCGACGCAGCTCCCAATCGTGGCGTTCTTCATCATCGTTGCTGAATTTTTCATCAACCTACTTGTGGTGGAACGAGTGCCGTATACCGAGATAGATTGGAAAGCATACATGCAAGAGTGTGAAGGATTTTTGAATGGGACACTAGATTACAGTGAGCTCCGCGGTGATACTGGTCCTCTAGTGTATCCTGCTGGGTTTGTGTATATTTATTCTATTCTTTATTTTATAACTAGCCGAGGCGAAAATATCAAGCTTGCCCAATATATTTTTGTGGCCATCTACCTCCTTCAGTTATGCCTTGTTCTCAGGATCTACAGCAAGAGCACCAAGGTACCACCTTATGTTCTGGTACTAACCATACTAACATCATACAGAATTCATTCAATCTATGTTCTTAGACTGTTTAATGATCCTATCGCTGTGCTTCTGTTGTACATATCACTAAACCTGTTTTTAGATTCAAAATGGTACTTGGGAAGTATATTTTATAGTTTAGGTGTTTCTGTTAAGATGAACATTCTCCTGTATGCTCCTGCATTATTTCTGTTTTACTTAGTGAACCTAGGATTGAAGGAAACCATAAAACAGTTAATTGTTTGCGGTCTAATACAAGTGTTATTAGGACTAATCTTTTTGATGAATAGTCCAGTTGCATACATTAAGGCAAGCTTTGATTTGGGTAGAGTATTTAACCACACATGGACCGTGAATTACAGATTCCTAGATGTTGAAGTTTTTGAAAACAAATGTTTTCATTTAACACTCCTTGTTATCCATTTTGTATTATTGATCATATTTCTACCGATGTGTTTAAAATATTTTAAAAGTTATTGTAGATTGAAGTATGTACAACAGCAGTTTGAACCACAAATCAATGCTAAAAACCTTGAAATGAGAAAGAGAAACAAATATAAAAAAGATGTAAAACAGAAATTGAACAAGATGAAGCAAAACAATGAAGATAAGTTGACAAAAGAGCAAGAAAACTTTTTGAATTCATTTGAAGCCATGCTGCAAAAGTCTTCAAATGAAGGGTCAAAGAAATCTAAGAAGCACATAAAGCCCACTCCAGTTGAGGAAACTGGTGACTACAGCCTTAACTTTGACATACTCTCACAGTTATTTATTCTGCCCATGTTTGTTGTTAATTTTATTGGCATTGTATGTGCAAGGAGTTTGCACTATCAATTCTACTCGTGGTACTTCCACAGCTTACCTTATCTGCTATGGTCTAACAATTTTTCAGTTATAACTAGATTCTTACTCTTGGCCCTGATTGAAATGTGTTGGAACACATATCCAAGCACCAGCTTTACCAGTGCTTTGCTACATATTTGTCACATAACTATACTTTACGGAGTTTATAAAAAAATATCTTCTGAATTGCAAATAGCTTCCAAATTAGAGTAAGATCAATCTTCATCTTACTCAGACAAACCTCAAATTGTACAAAATAAACTGAATAATCATGACCTGAGTTGTAGTAATCATGACCTGAGGTTCTGCAGAAGTCAAACCCACACCTCAAGCTCTACATCAATGTCTCTTGACTGCTCCACAGAAGTAGTCTACCATTGAATTTTTTGGTAAATAGGTAGGTAGGTACTACTTATTTGTTTTATACCTAGCTTTAGATCTGTGTAGTGTCACTTATTTGTAAAAGCATTATAATGCTTTACAACTTGGTTTCTAGTCACTCCTTAACAGTCAACATGCAGAATATTGAATCATTTTAGTTAATGTAGTCAAACAAAGGACAGGTTATGAATAGCATAAGTACCTACCCAATTTTACGTTGTGTTAATTGTTACGTTTTCAATATTGTAATAAATGTAATTGCGAAATGCATGAAATAGTTTGTCTATCTGCTTAGCACTTTAGGTAAAACTTCAGTGGTGGCGTAAGGTACAGTAAATTTTCTATTCAATCATATAAAATAGGTTCATCACGTATCTTAGTACATAATATTTCTTAACTTGTAACTAGGTACTCATAGTTATGAGTAAAGTTAATTATCCATGGATTTACTATAATGGGAAGCAATTTAGCTTTGCCCTTTTCTAAAGTGAAAACTAATATTATATAATGTATGTAGCAATTTGTGAATTTAATTCGTTAATTTTAGTATTTGCAAAGTCATATCACTCCCAATGTAAAAGTTCATAATAGTTTAAAATAAAACAAAAACATATGTAAGCATTTTGAGTGTTTTATTTATCAATCATTTATTCAACTAATAAAAAGAAACTATTTTATAATCTTAGATTTAGAGATGAGGCGATAAATACTTCCTTTGATATCACATAACCCATTGCTCGAACCCTGGCTGGCGCCTGTTTCCCAAGCTCCTACGAACTGTTACCAGTATACCCACCATACTCCACTGTCTTATATAATTTTTACTATATAACAAAGCAATATTAACAGTCCAAAGAATTATAACGCTGCCTCAGCTTGTCATCGAGCATTTAATAAATTAAGTATATACGATGAAAGCAACCAAATGCACAAAATGATAAGACCATCAAAACCAGTGATCAAAATGATTAACCTCTTGAGGACTCATGGGGCGAGAGTAGTTATCGAGAGAATAACATTAAATTTATATAGCACATATTCAATCATTTAAACTACGTAACACATATGTTATAAAGGGAAATCTACTTTAAGATTCATTTCTACTAGTCTATGAGCAAGATTGAAGATTTGATGAAGTTAGCATTCTGAATGTGTACATACTTGTGCAGGATATTTTTATTAACAGGTCAATTACATATATCAAGGAGTAAAGGAGTAAACGAATATTACTATTCAGTCAAAGGTACACCCAGTCATGTAAATGCTAATATGTTAGTCAAATATACAGTCATAAATATACAAAGTTGCGTACTGAAAGTACGTTTCAATAATTCTAACGTAGATATTGGCAGACAATAAAATCGCACAGAGATATACAGATACGATACAACGGCAGTCATACATGGCTGGGCTTACAAAATAATAATAGATCAATGTCGCCCGTCGCGTCGGCAGTTTAGACGAAGCCAAAGTTTTTAGTTTTGATGGCGAGTAGAAGCTTGTGCTTGAGAACGTGACGCGAAGAGTAGAGCGGGATATAGAGTCGTGAGATGCAAGTGTTGGCTGTGGGAAGGTGGGCGTCGTCCGCCGGACGGATCGTCACTGACGGCATTGGCTGGAAGCCCTCTTCCGAAGCCGGCAACGCGGGCGAGCCCGTCCAGAAGTAAACCTGTACACATCATTTACACATTAACATCTAGCTACATTGAGATTTATAATTCACGAGAACTGCAAAGACCATCTCTTCTCCACACACATTTATATTCATTGTATACATCTTAGTTGATCACGTGAGTGAAGATCAAAATGATATTTATGCTGAACCTTGTGCAATGTTATTACGATTGCGATTGCTTTTGTGATTTTTCATAAATAAGTATCGTCCAAGATGTCTAAGTAGTAATCCAGAGTTGCCTGTTGATGTTGTACGCGCTGCATAACTCTACATTTGCAATGCTGTAGAAAAGTGAATTGACTCACCAAGTCTTGTCGCTCAAGGTGCGTCATCTTGTCTACGATGGCCCAGAGCCAGCGCTTGAAGCGTGCGAGTCGTTCAGATGGCTCGCCGCTCTCGTCGTTGAAGCTGGTGTAAGATACCAGCGCAGTCACGTTGATGTCACCGACGCCGTTCAGTAGTAGACGTAAGTCCTCCGCAGTCAAACCCTCGAGCGCCGTCTCTGGTAAAACGTCTAGTACACCGACGCGCATTGCCTGGAACAACGGTGAAATTAGCATTTGCCGGTGTTAGTTCTCATTTAAAAAAGCGAACACTGCTACGCCCATGGATTTACAGGTAACTTGGTCTCTACACAAAACATTAATCATTTTATGAGCGTGTATATATCATTTTATGGCTCTGCGAGTCTGTGGGTCAGCTATACCCAAAGGGCTTACAATGCTCTGCGGGTCCAATATAACAATACATTTAGGGCGCTGTTGCGGCTCCCGCGCTACTGCAGCGCGTCCGGTATGTTCACCGCGGCGCGCACAGACTCATTTGATGCCATCTGCCGCAAAAAAACCGCATCTCTGCTAAGCAGGCTGCGCGGGAGCAACAACAGCATCCTAAATGTTATTGCTGAAAAACATAACTGTCCTTTGGTTTGGAACCTCATCCAGAGGACAGCATCGCTATTAGTTAAAAAATACTAACCTAGTTTAATAAGTGTTTTTATGTTACATACTAACCAAACTGGACCAAGTTGTCTGAATAAATAATCTAAATAATAATAATAATAATAATAATAGACTGTAAGACACATAGTGATCATATCCAGTTCTTCAACACCAGTAGATGAAGTTACCTCTAAAGCCTTCTCCTGCGACAGCATCATGCGATGGTGTGCGTATTTGCGCACGTAGTCGTACACGTTGAGTGCTGTCACCTCCAGCTCGCGACCGCCAGTCAATAGCTCTACGCAACCGCCGCCTTCCTCCTCGCACATTTCCAAACTGAAATCATTTAGAAAACTGAATAAATCAGTCACTACTCCGGTACATATGCTTTGGATAAGTTCGTTATTGCAATTAGTCCCTAGTTCAACACAATATAGTTCATCTTCATAGGCCTGTTTCATTTCTGAATCTTAAAAAATAGTATCATACCTAAAGTTGAGATCGAGAGCAGCGAAGAGCAAGTTTGAATCACCAGTCTCTGCATCAACTACCAGTTGGCGCAGACTCTCATACACGACGGGGTCGAAGAACGCTAGGTCGTGGAACCGCACGGGCCGCCCAAGTAGATACTTCAGTACATGCCGGTTCAGGAACATAGGGCACAGCTCGTTCTGGAGCAGGCATAGGCCGATTATCCTGAAATTAAAGAATAAATTAATTGATTGGTGTCGATTCTGTTGCATTTTTCTAAACATTCCTAATTAGACAGCACTAATTAGTTGTCTCTTTCTCATAAACGACAACACTGTCACACTGTCTTGGCTCTTATAGATTCAAGGTCTGAAGATCGTAACGCTCGAGCTATTCGTCTTTTTTATCTTCCTAGATATCCATCTTGACCTTTCGTGGTCTATCTACTTGACTACGACAGGTCAAGATAGATGGGCAATGTCAAAACACATGCAATGCCGAACATAGACAAGCAAGTTCTATCCATTAGGAAATGTCATACTCACGCTACAAGGTAATAGAAAAGCCGCGCTGCGTTACTCCTGGTGGCAGGCGGTATCAGTACCACATAACACTAAACAATAACATACAGACCTGCCAACGTTTCTAAAGGCGTTGATTCGTTCAGGCGTTGCGCGTCCCTGCCGCGGTGAGTAGTAGCCTCGCTTGCCAGGCGAATAGAAGAGCGGTGCTGCGTCATCTGTGGCAGCAGGCGGCGTCACAGACGTGGCCGCGCCGCCGGCTACCGGACCCGGAGTACCGGTAGTACCACCGCCACCTCCGCGCTCAGACAGCGAAAACACGTCCAGATCTACACAAACCGAAAAGAGAGTTATAGAATATCTGTGCCCATTATCTGTTTCAATAGTGTAAAAAATACATTATTTGTCTGCGGCAATGGCCAATCACTGGGACCCATTAAGTTGGCATAATGCCCAGCCAATTTCTGTTTTGCAGTCAGCTAGTGTAACGCCTAAAAAATTAACTTCTCAATAGTGTTTGCTAAAGTAACTGTAATCTGCAGACATTGATGGAGTGATGGTAGATTGTTGCCCTTATAAAACATATATCCTATCCTATCCTACTAATACTATAAACGCGAAAGTTTGTAAGTATGGATGGATGTTTGTTACTCTTTCACGTAAAAACTACTGATCCAATTTGAATGAAACATGGAATATATATTGTCCGTGACCTGGATTAACACATAGGCTTCACTTTTTATCCCGAAAAATTCACGGGATCCAATGAGACGCAAACGAAGTCGCGGGCGGCTCCTAGTTATAAATAAAACTCACCAAGTATCGCCTCCGAAGGATGCATAACAATGAGATCCATGGCCTCGCGCACTTTCTGCCGCAGCGCGTCTTCACTCGCGAGCAGAACTAACAACTGTGCCGGCGTCAGTTCTAATAACATGCCAGTTATCTTGCCGGCAAACGTCGGGTGAAGTGAGTGCACCTGTAACATAAATTAGGAATCAGAGATCTTTAAATCCTGATCCTGAAGAACCTTTACAGTCGTAGCGACTACTTATAGCCAGAACAAACAGTTTACGAATAAAGCAAGATGCATAGTTGTAGTAACTATGGAATATTTCGATTAACTGTGTGCACTTACCCTTGGGTAAAGTCTCTCTCCTAGTTGCGCCTGATGTAACGTAAGATGTTCGTTGTGGCCCCCTGGCCGGTCTCCACTGTAACCAGCGCCTTCTGTGCCGGGCGCCGCCTACAAAATAATGTACAAAATCTAATACTGTGTTATGTAAACAATTAAGGACCTTACTGGAAAGATAGTACAGTGTTCGTGATAACGACGAAAAACAACCGTTGACCATATTTTACCTGTGGTGAATAAGGTCTAGCGTCGACGCTGAGTACCCGCCTAGGTTCTCTTACGGTGGGTGGTCTGGGCGCTGGTCTGCCTGGCGTGCGTCTAGTTGCGTCTTTGGATCTCGCGCGTCCTGCCCCACTACTGAAAATACACAGGAATGATGATAAAAAGTTCATACCCATTGGCTAAAAAAACCATATGATCATGATCAATGAACCTGAAAAGGTTTCTGCTGAGCATTATGCCTCCCCTTTAGATAGCAAACATGCTTATTATGTTAGGTTAACATTATAAAGTCGATAAGCTGTGAGTTTTGAATAGGTATAATCACCGAGGGCCAGGATTGTTAGTTCCGCTCGCAGGCGTAGTTCCGTTTCCGGCACCAGCGGTTCCATTGGTGTTGCTGGTTGTGGTGGTACTGCCGCTGCCTGTTGTCGGCTCCAGCGGTGGTAGCTTCTCATTAGCTAGCAGCGCCTTATATTAGAAAATAAATATATTAGAATAGATGGGACATGTGAAACCCAAGTTTACATACTTGTACACAAACAATCCTAATTGCAAATTACAGAAGAAAAGTTAAGGTCAGTTGATGTTCACGTCTCTTGTGATAGTTTATTTTAGTAGTGTGGTAAAAGTATTCAATGACGAAATATACAAGGTGTAACATAATAAGCCTATAAGCCCGAAGGGGGCGTAATCAGACCGACCACCTGAGTGCTTGGACGTGTGCAAAGGATCAATAAATCGTAATTGAAATTTTCACACAAAAGTACAACCTTTATTATTTTAGAAATTTGCGACAACCCTAAGTGTCTGTTTACTATTTGCGTAGACCCGTACACACGCATGCACACGTAGGGACCATCCTACCGCGTCGCACGCACACGCTAGCTGTGTGTACATTTTAAGTAAAAGTTACAAGCTCATTTCATGAATGAAAAACATCGAAATCTCAAAAGTCGTAGAACAAACACTGTTCGCCATGACCTGTAGAATACCCCCCCTTCGGACTTATAGGGTATTTATGTTACACCGTGTATAGTTAAAATATACATAATATAGTCCGGTATTTTAAATTTGTTCTTGGTTGTAACATTACCTCAGCGACACTGGTGTAGAATGAACGAGCGACACCGCTGCCTTCGCCGGGCTCGTCTCTAAACGTAACCTTGACGCGATTGACGACAAGCGGCGGCTGAGCGCTGTGGGCGCGTCTATTCTGACCCGCGAATGCACTGTTCAGTTCCGCGAACGTTTGTTGTAGTAGTTTGGCGCGATCGCGTTCCATCTGAGAAATAAGAAATGGATTTCAGAAACAATATTACCTATATTGTTATACCCCCACGTTACAGAAAATTCTAGATAGTATAGAGATCTATTGCCATGCCAAAATTGAACTTTACTAATTCACTCTGTGTTTGTCAACTTATTTATTTATTTATTTATTTATTTATTGATTGCATACATGGTTTATATATATAGCTTAGGTCTTATTTAGCTAAAAGAACAGTCATGTACCCTGTGAGGGCGCAGCAATTGTACTAAAGTAGATAGCAGTAGTAAATAATATTATAGATTACATGCATAATGAAATAGTGATAATGTCATGGTACAAGTTGGATGAGTGTCAATAATAATGGGAGGTACTTATACAATTATCAAGCGGATGCAAAGTCAAACATAAATTCATAACATTATCTACGTATTTATAATATAATTTAAATGTCAAAAATAAGTTGTAATTTAATTAGAATAATGTCAGTTTTTATTATGCGCTATAATTTATCGGACAGAAATTCGTCAACAGAGTAATAACACTTAGAAATAAGGAATTCCCTTAGTAGATTTCGGAAAGTAGAATCTTTTGGTTGGCTTTTGATAAAATTAGGAATTTTATTGAAAATAACTATTGAACGGATGTACGGACTGTTGTCAAATGTTTTTAAAGTGGTCGGGGGTCTAATTAGCATATCTTTGTGTCGTCTATTATAGTTACCGTCATTTTCCGATTTTGATAAAAATAAGTTTCTGTATTTTCTTACGAATAGGGTCATTTGCATAATATAGATACATGGTAATGTTAATAATCTCATTGTTTTAAAATGGAGTCTACAGCTTTGCCTTTGCTTTATGTTAACAAGTATTCGCACTAGTTTCTTTTGTTGTATAAATATGTCATTAAAGTCTACACTATCTCCCCATAAAATAATTGAATAATTAAACCAAGAAAATGCGTTGGCGTAGTATGCTGACAAAGCGGTTTGGTAATCAGTATTGCATTTTAATATACTAAGGGCATACGTAAATCTGGCAAGTTTTATCTTAAGTTTGTCAATGTGTTTTCTCCAATTAAGGTGAGTGTCTAAAGTAGTACCTAACAAGTTAAATTCAGAAGATACTTCAATACTTAGATAAGTAGTCAGATAACTTAAATCTAAAGGTGCCCTTTGGCTGGTTTTAAACTGTACTAATTTAGTTTTTGTCAGGTTGATTTCTAAGTTGTTGTCACTTAACCACTGTTTGGTGGTATTAAACGTGGATGTTATAATCTTAAGGTCAGTTTTTGGCGACACTTTAAATAACAAAGATACGTCATCTGCAAAAAGTACGCATTTAGCATTTATTGCTTTAGGTAGGCTGTTAATGTACACCAAGAACAAAAGACATCCGGCCACGCTTCCTTGAGGAATGGATGTGTTTATTATTTTTAAATCTGATTGGATTTCGCTCATTTCCCCTGAAGTTGTATTATGGTAATCAACTTGTACGTATTGGCTCCTATTACTAAGGTATGACTGGAACCATCCAAATGCGGGCCCTCTTATTCCTAAGTCGTGCAATCTATGAAGTAGGATACTATGGGAAACTTTGTCATATGCTTTTGTCATGTCTAGGAAAAGTCCTATCGCGTGTTTCCTATCGTTTAAGCAATGGTAGATATCTTGTACATATTTATATACTGCGAGTGTTGTGGAGCAATTTTTTCTAAAGCCGTATTGGTTTGGGTCAAATAAATTATTTTTCTCAAGGAAGTTGTAGACGCGGTTTGTCATGGCTTTTTCAAAAACCTTTGAAAAAGTAGGTAGGAGGGCTATCGGTCTATAGCTACTGGGGTTATTTATTTTTCCGCCCTTTTTTGCTATTGGCCGAATTTTAGCAAGTTTGAGTTTTTCGGGAAATACACCTTCGCTAAAAGATTGGTTTATAAGGTGGGTTAAGGGGGGTGTTAGTTCCAAAATGCATTTTTTAATGAGTGTAGCAGGTATTTCATCCGCACCATAACTTCGTTTATTGCTCATTGATTGAATAATATTACATACCTCACGCTCCGTAACCGGTCCTAGGTACATAGAATTAGTTAGACGCTCATGCTCCAGGCGAGCGGTCGCTCCAGCACAAGTAGTATTGTTTGTATGACTCATACCAACGGACGCGAAGTAATCATTGAACGCGTTAGCAACGGGTTTCGGGGAGTCGATTTCTGTATTATTTATTTTTAATGTCAGGTTTTTGTGAGCTTTTTTATCTGTTTTATTTTTTGTGATTCGTTGGATAGTACTCCACATCGTTTTAACCTTGTTTGTAGACTTATGCATGTCGTCTGCGAATTTTAACTTTTTGCAATGTTTTATACATGTACTTATTTCTTGTAATACCAACAAATAAGGTTAAAAGTATATTTTCAGCTTCGAGAAATAAGATGTTTTAGCTTACCTTATGAAGTGTGAGATCCCTCTGCTGAGAATTCCTCAGCTTCTCCATATCACGCCTGAACTTGACTTCCTTCACAGGAAATCCTCCGAGTTCAGCCACTACAGATCCGGGTTCTAAGCCCACGTCTTCGGTGAACACACGCCCGAATAGATCGAGAGATAGGCGCCAGCGGCCGAGTAGTAAATCGTGGGAAACTGAAGCTCCGAGCGAAGGACAAGCGCGACTGCACAAAATAACGTAATGAGTCAAGTCATTCGTCATTATCATCGTAAGGAATTGTGAATTTAAAAAAGTAATAAGTTAAAAAAGCGCACATTTTGAAAACGTACATAAGTACGGATTTTGTCGCATTTATTGAGTGCGTACATTGAATGTTTTATAACGGTAAGAGCTACTTACGGAGCAGCAGGGGTACTGAGTGGTGGCAATAATGGAGTCGGAGGCAAACCAGAAGTCTCCACAGTCACATTAGCAGATATCTCCTGAGATTCCAACGGATCAGCCGCACTTAGCAGTTCACCCTGATAAATAGAAACAATCAGAATGCAATCTTCTTACCCTATTACCTATTATTAGCAAGCTCAGTATAACAACAATGAGAATACCGTGTTTTGTTGCACAAGCAGAAGTCAAGCGCGATATAAACGAGGCACTATGGTAAGGCCACAACAAAATACGTTACGCTAGGTAATATTTCTATGTAAATGGATATCCCGCTGACAATTTCCAAACTAGATCATTCCGTTTAAACATCAAACCTGTTGGACCAATATGGCCGGTATCAGTTTAAAATTCGATTTTTTTTGTCTCTTGACAAAAAAGATGATACGTAACTATTTCGAGCTTAGGCCGGGTTATTGGTAACAAGAATATAAACAGAACATTAAACAGTAATATTTTCATGCATCTAATCAAAAGGTTCCTTATGACACGCATAAGGAAATGCCAGGTAAGGAGGGACCAATTGATAGTGGGTGTAATTTTGATAAGAAAAAGTCCCCCAAATAAGTGGAGTGACTTACAGCACGTACAATAACGGTCTTGCCGGGGCTGCGGGATGAAGGCCGCGGCTCTAGAGCGATCGCGCTCGATGCACTTGGCCCTGAAAGAACAGATTTTATAAGTCAGGTTTCATGTTTCGGGCTAGGCCGAGCAAGCGTTAGCGAAACGATATTGACAACTTTTAAAAAGTAGTAGTTCTATGTCTCTATTTATAAATGTTACCAGGTAGAGGCGAAGCGCTCCTCTGTTGGTGTGGCGCCTCGATAATAGAACATGCCGTGTCGACTAGAGTGTGGAATTCAGACGGTTGTGAGCTAGTATCTACTAGACTAGTACTAGGGCCCACTGACATTGCGTGGGGATGTCTGTAAGCAAAAACATTATAGTTAATACAAGTGACCTAATGGGACCAACTCCGAATAACGTTATCGTCAGATAAAATACTATGCATCTTCAAGGACGGAACGACTAACGCCTAATAACGCTATAGAAGACTCACCTATGATGCTTCTTTCTTGGAATTTGTCTAGCTTCATTGGAGTCCGAATCAGAGAGGTATTCGCCGTCAGTGTCTATATCCATTTTTGTGGATGTGTCCTTCGCGCATGATAAATCCTACAAGAAACACCGTATTTTTATAAACAACTTTAGGGAAATTTACAAACGCATCCGATATGTAGTAGAAAGCTACAGCCAAGTAACTTTTTCTTGTGGAACAAACTAGCATTGTAAACTGACGTATGATGAAAGTTATGAACAAACACCTGTTTCATCAACTTTTTTAAAACAAGAAAGCGTTTGTGTTTCTTACCTGTGGCTCATCTCTAGTCAATGTATGCGAGTGAGTCGGCGGCGCTGAAGCGGGTCTAGCAGGTGGAGACCATCCTCTATCAGATCCGCGTGTTGACAATCCAAGTCGTCGCGGTACAACTGCATACGAAAACAAAGTAATGGGGTTCAATTCAAACAAAGTTTCACCTCAATTTTGCGTGTGAAAATCGGCTAGAAATGTAGGAAAAGGTAACTGTGTAACTGTAGGTTAGTCGTTGGCATGCGCGCACTCTTATAACAATAATACCTTCCAAGGGGTTATTAACCCCAGGCGGCGCATCGCCCGAAGCTGGTACTGTGACTGGCTGTCGCGGCATACCGAATAGCTCTTCGCGACGTGCATTCGGTTGAAGTAATTGCGGCTGATCCGCCAATGGTAGCGCTTCTTGCATTGTCACTGTAATACAAACGCGCTGCTAGTTATCATAAGGACAAAGACATTTTATGAATTTCAATTGAAAGGATTTTAAACCAATTATTTTATCCTGGCCTGCCATAACATACTAATGCTGGTGGTTACGTCCTAATACTCATACCATTTTATTTGTATGAAAGCTTAGCAAAATGATGTTGACATTGTTAGCTTCCTTGTTAATTTCCTCACGTTCGTCTGTATCAGTTTCACATCTAATGGAGTAAGACTTACTATTGAACGGGTCTGGCGGTGGGCATCCCAAACAGAGGGTAGAATCAGAGCGTTGGAAGAATGAGTGCGCCCTGCCTCGCCCCCCTTCGGCCTCGTTATCAGACTCGGTTGCGGCCGCCGCGCCCCCTATCACCATTTCTTCATCGCCTTCTTCGTTCTCGTTCTCATCCTAATTTATAAATAAATTAAAATATAAATGATGGAATATCCATATTTTGTAATCAGAGATCACAATGCTATCTGACATTTCTAATGGACTTAAAACTTTAGTACTGGCTCAAAAAAACGCGATCGATACGACAGTGGTGGAGAAAGTTGGTAGCAATCTGAACCCACTCGGAAAGTTACTGGCTAACACATAACCTATGGATATTTATGTAAAGTGTGGTGTTTGTTGGGGTTTATATTTTATCACCAAAGAAGCGATTTTCGACTTCTTGAACTTCTTTTCTGTACTGCAGTTGTATAGAAAGCCGGTCATATTATTATCATAGAAAGTAAATCACTTACAGCAGTCCACAGAGTGTTATGATGATGCGGCTGCGGTTGTGCAGCTCGCATGTAGTAAACAAGAGCGTCCAATACATAGGCGACATGTTTCAAAGCCGCCACGTCCAGTACCGGTAATTGTTCTGCGTGCTCTGAACTGTGCGCTCGCAGTAGTGACAGGCAATACGCGAGGAATTCACGACGAGCGCTTCCAGCTTCTACACCTGGGAATGATAACGACAAAGTGTGGCATAATTGTGGCAACAAGTAACAAAGTTTATAAACCAAGAGGTCAAGTTAGTTCTTTTGTTTCACATTAAGAAAAAGTTTATTTACCTTGTTCCCTGTCCCTTGTTCGAGGCGCTTCAGAGAAGCCAATGATCCTTGTAGCTGGCGAAGTAAGTGACGTAGTACGTCTCGCAGCGGGTACTATGGCGGCTCTCGTTGTCTCGGTGGATGTACTAGCGTTGTTCGACGTCAGAGAAGCGCCGAATCTGATACGCATACTAATTATTATTATTGTGGAGATAGACCAATAGAGTAATGGTAGTAGCAAATGTCAACATAACCATTTCAAAACACAAAGTTGCCGTCACGGATCACACTTTACCATTACTAGAATCCTAAGTATCACCAAATAGGTATCCCTATTTCATTTTCTATCCATGAGGAACACAAGCCTGCATTCTAGACGCGATATTTTTCCATTGTCCTAACTTTTAGAGAAGTGTGTGACACATAAAGGTTAAATAGTCAGAAGAATAAATAAAAGTTTCATTAATACCTGAGTTGTGCTTCAGTGGCGTCCATAACAGTGACCAGCCAGTCCCAGGTGGGTTTCAGTTGTCGTTCGAGATAACATTGCAGACGTAATGCCTCGCGGTAGGACAAAGGCATCATTCGAGGCAGAGGTAGAGATACTCGCTCGTACTCCCATAGGAGATCCGCGATTTGACGGATCACAATGCCTGTGAACACAATCGTGAATTGCGACACACTAAAGACAGACAAGATACTGACTCACATTTTTATAGGTGTAGTGTACGGGTTAATGCGCAGTCTCTAAAAGGAATTTACAAAATGTACAGATTGTACAATACATACAATGACATACATCATTGAGTAATAAAAGAAAACATGAAGGCATATCGTACGGCAGCAGAAAAATACTACTATCCATCCAGATCAGAGATATCTTCACCTAGGCATTAGGGAATATACATATGTAGGGACATGTAGGTATGAATGTGGAATGTAATATGTCAGCGATTTAGAGTGCATGAGAAAGGTATGAACGAGCTGTCGTCAGTTACTGCGCACGGGCGATCGGAGTGGTTGTTGTGATTAGTTAAAGGGAAAAACAATAAATCCAGTGAAAGTTAAAACTGTGTTTTACCAGTAACTCCCAATCCCCACAGTGGTGACCCCGTGTCGGAGTCACCACTGTGGGGATCGGGAGTAATCACAACAACCGCACCGATCGCCCGTGCGCAGTAACTGACGACCGCTCGTTCTTACCTTTCTCATGCACTCTAAATCGCTGACATACACATTCCACTTTCATACCTACCTACATGTCCCTACACTTTCCTTACAAAATACAGTACAGTAGTTACAACAGATCATTGTGAATCTCATATTGCCTTATACATCTTCCTAAACAAGAGTGGGACGCAGTTACGCAAAACTTAATTTCAGAGTTTCTGTCAGCAGCTTTGCTCGTAAGGTAAGAAGTCCAGATAAAAGGTATTTAGGTCCATTCCAATTTTAAATGTACAAGAGTTCACTTACCGAAAGCTCTCGCCAGGCAGGCAGCAGTGGTGGAGGTGGAGTGTGGGTCGTGTGCGCCAGCGGCGGCGGCGGCGGCGGCCGAGCGGCGCAGCGACGCGGGGTCAATGAACACGAGTGACGAACTACCCGTCAGTCGTACGCCGCTAGTGCCTCCTGCAGTACCGCGACCTGTCTCGCGGGACCTGCTGGAAATGTACACAAGAGTTATTGAACTGTGAACCCACAAGTAAATGTGATAACTGTAAACATATCGTAGCTGTAGCGTATCCGACATATATTAGCGTTGATTCGAATAGGCTTCATTTACGTAATGCAGAGACTGTCAGATTCGTGCTCGGGCCTCTGGTAATATTGTGAGAGTGTCTGGGAATTAGTTAGTACACTGCTTTCCGATACAAGACCTTATGGCGTGAAGGTTGTTACAGAAGTTGAGATGAAAGATGTTGATATTCCTAACGAATTTACGAATTTAGAAGCGCTCCGTTTAGGTCTGCCTGAGCATCCTGTTCGTCTGTTTCTCCAGCTTAGAGTGTTCATGCCCTGACTGAAGGGTCAACAGATGAGAATGCACTGACCGGATAGCCCACTGCATAGAATGCGGCGCGAGGTTAGGTCGCGGCGGCGGCGCGGCTCGTCTCTCAGGCAACTCTCCATCATGCACCGGCGGGTCAGCCTCTGCATCCTGTTCATCTGTTTCACCAGCCTCTGAGTCTTCATCCTCTGGCTGGGTAGAGTCACCACTCTCATCCTCTGGGTAGAGCAGTAGGGATGCTATGCCTGCCAAGTCAACACCAGTACCATGTTTTAATAAGGTAACTGTCGGGGTTATCTACATTAGTTCAAACACAGGATGGTATTATTACCAACAATCTTTATAATCTCTGTAAAAAACAGTCATCATGCTTTGCTAGAGAGCATTTAATCTCAAGACAACATATTAGACCTTACAGGAAAACGAAATTATGTGGACAAAGTTGCGGTCACAGTTCATATAGTACCTACTACTAGCGGTATATTCTATTGGACACCTTGGTGCTGATGTACTAGTTAAATGAGTCAACTCTTCAGATCCCTGAGCTGTAGGCACAGAACAGTAGTTGCAAGTTGTACATTAACATTCAGTTACATACCAGCATCGGATCCTTGCGTGGCGCCTGTTTGAACGCTACGCTGCGCAGACTCTGCATTGTCTTGGTCATCAGAATCGCTCTCAGTTTCGACTTCGGCGAGTAAGTCTAACTCGCTCTCGCTTTCTCCGCCCTCGGCGCGTTCGCCACCGTTTTCAACCACCACATGTTGTTCCTGACCCCTGAGACAATAAACATACTTTTAGGTTAAACCACATTTATCTATATTAAATCTAGCTTATTCTAACCGGGAACTAAGGCTACTATTCCAAGCCCATGCATAAGTTCAATGGAACTCAGATTTATGACAGTTTTTCATTGTCTGCGTATACTGTAACCACTGACGTTGAAAACCTGCCCGATATGTTAATGCATAGTACGTTTTGTTCATGCAGTAATGTATATACCTGTCAGGCATAGCGTCATCGTGTTGTTGATCGGTCGGCGGTACCGGCGCAGGTATATTCGGTTCGTCAGTTTCCGACGCATCATCGTCCCCGCCCAAAGCCTCTCCAGCAACGTCATCTGCATATTCCGTAGCTACTGGTGTAGAAGACCGGTCTGGTACCAATGTGGAGCTACCCATCGAAGTACCGCTGGCACCGTTACTGCGAATGCCGACTAGGTTAGACTCTCTGTAACAATGTACTGAGTGTTAGCGATATGATCACTACAGTATAAAAGCTAATAAGTTTGTGGTTCAAGTATGACCATCAATGTTACTGCCACTGCTACTATTTATTGCAAAATTCAACTTGTGTACCCAGTTACAATGTCAGATTTTCACTAGGGATGATTTGTAATGGCGATGATTTCTACGATTATCATAATTGAACTAAACTAGAACAGGTAAGCTAGTAAAAGCTCATCAGGCCAATTTATAACAAACAAGCATGGTGCTTTCATTATGTGAATTTGTTGGATGTTCACAGACGAAAGTAGAGAACTAGTCATGAGTAAGAGCTACATTTACTTTGTGTAGATAAATGCATGTTCTGTCTTAGTATACGTACCTGCGAGAATGCGCGAGTCGTGAATGTCCAGTCGATAGCGGCTCCACACCAAACAAGTCCTCGCTTCCATTGACTAGGTCTACATAAGTCGTGGCTAATGGGAAAGGTGCAGTGGGCCGAACTACGCCGTGGCGAACGGGCGCTAACAACGCATCGGCAGCCTCAACTAACTCTTCAACTGAGAGTGCTACTAGAGCGGCGAATACACGCCGGCACCGGACCAATGATGACGTAATTGATAGAGGCCTGAAACAAGACAGCCTGTTATTAATAAACTCGTGCAAGCTTGGAATTTGAAACTGCTTGTCAATACATAAGACAAAACACGGTGTAGCTTACATCGAGTTTATGATGTATCATTCAATTCATTTGCAAACACAGGTGGTGATTGGGCGTCGTGCGTTTTCGTCAGCGCCATTCAGCTTTTGTATCAGTTTAGCAGTAACATCTGCTTCTTTCTTTGATAAATCTCAGTTTCCACCTTGAAGCAATTACCATAACATCGCCCTCTCGTGTCGGAAAATTTGGCACCGCTAACCCCGTTTATTTATTTAAAACCTGTAGGTTCTGTTTATTTTTCCGGATAAAATTAGACTAAACTTTCGCATTTATAATATTAGTAAGATTTAAATTCTTGATGGACACTGACACGTCGTACACACTTTGAGAAAATAAGTCTTGTATCTTGTTACACTTACCCCTTCTTCTTAGCAGCGCCCGGAGCCATTTCAATGCTGAATATTATGAATATTCTAGCCACAGATCGAACGAATCGACGCGCCACCTCACGAGCGCGCTCGGCTCGTCCCGGGATCGTGTCGTTCTGTTGTTCGCGAATCAACGTATGCAGGAGAGTGTCTAACATCTGCTGAAACAATACCAGTTATGAACTACGTATTCTTCACACATATTAGTGCAGCTATCGAAAAGATCGTTAACTATTGATTAAAATGAATGCTAATGATTGTCTGCTTTATGAAATCTGTGTTCTGTCTAAAACTTGGACATCTATCAGTCTAGATGTATGATATTTCGGTAGCAGCAAGTGAATACGGACTTCATTGGTGCACTTGACGACCAGCGCGTGGGTGAATTTGTCGAGTAGGGTTGTCCCGGATTGGTGCGGCGCAGGGCTGCCCGGACGTTCGGTGTCCGTCGCACTCGACGCACCGCACATCATTGCCGCTTCCACAGCCGGCCAGACACCTGATGAAGACCAATTCATTGAATAAAGTGCTATTGTACAGCTTTTCTATGTCACGATAATACATTGGTTATTGTCTGGGGCTCTTAAGCACATACAAAGAAGTGTGTATAAATGCAGTTTGTTAGGAAAACTCCATTTCTACAGGATGGATTTTTTGGTCATCCAAAGAAATGCCTGCAAATGCCCTTTCAAACACATGTGTCCGCCTGCCCGCATTAGAGTTGTGACAGTATGTACTAGTGACAATTCTAATGCAACTTCCTTACCAAGTAAATGCAGCAAGGCTCTCCGTGCGAACCTGGGTGGCTCTAAATCGTGATCGGGGGCATCGACTTCGGCGTCAGAGCCGGGTTGCTTGCGAGGGCCGCGACCTCGCCCGCCACCCGCTCGGAACTGACGCTGTTCTAACGCCTGACGTCCCACTGTTTGTACTAGGAAGAGGAGGATCGACTCGCCCCTGTCAAAACATCATGTCTTGTGATTTCTATAGATAAACTTATGCAGTAACCGCGACTTCGGGTCACATGCTCTCAAGACCGCCTGTTGCAATTTTTTTGACATTGAATTTTTGGAATAGTAGCAAAAATGTTGCATTCATCGCAATTATTAGACAGATTCATACCATTTATAAAAAAATATTTTATTCTGAATGGAATTACCGCTATCATAAATGTTACCTAGAGTTGAAGTGTGTAGCTAGCTGCGTGTCCCTAGCAAGTCTAGCGAGTAAATCGCATCGTGCCGCCCAGTTGCCTCCGACCAACGCTTTGCAGCGGCATTTCTCCCAGCAATCGCAGTATGCCGTAGGTGACGTGCGTTTCAGTTTACAATCGTGGCCTTTGTGGCACACCTAAAAATAAATAGAATTTATAGAAACCATCTAGAATAAAAGAAAAATTAAATAACAATAAAATACAGTGTTTTCTTTTTATAATAAGTATTTGTGTTTACCTTAGCACACTCAGTGCAGCAGCAAAGGGATCCAGTCAGTCCACAAGTCTTGCACTCGAATATATCCTAAAATGCAAAAGTTGAGATTAAAATCTGAAAATTTATAAGTTCTTAAAGCGTGTTTGTTGAAGGTGTACGGGGCACGCTCACAGCAGACATTCCCTAAATGGTATTCTACTGCGCCTATCAGACAGGTCCCTTTCTGGGATATAAAGATGTAGAAGAGCATTACCTGATTGATATGCTCCTGTCCGGTCCATGTAAAGCTACACGTATCATTGCAGCATAATACAAGTAGTGGTGAATGGTCCGGATGGGCGTTCGGTGGGAATATAGCGGCTGCGCGTTGCGTGTCGTCAGCGTCTCCGCATGCGCGTATCGCGTCGAGAATCACTAGGGCCGCGCGGTAAGCGCGTTCTGCTACTGCAGCCATGAGCGGCGTCTGGCCCATTCCGTCCCTAAGATACGAGTTTGTTTTGTATTTTCATACTCATAACTTATTGAAAAACTAATAACGTAAATACGATATAACACACAAAATGAAAACCTTTGTTCATCACACCAATATGTTAGTCTTCTTTATTTGTTTCACAACAAACACCGCAAAAAGCAGAGCTACTACAAGCTGAGCGGCGAAATCAGTCCAATTGAATGACCTATATCTTTACCTCCATCTGATTATATCGTGAAAAATATTAAATATTACCATTATTCTGTAACATTACTGCGCTACATTCCACTCCAAAAAATAAGGATGATACGAACTGCGTTTATTTTAAAATGCCCTACAAATCATAAGTTTCCAAGATTTCCCTAAGTCTGTCCCAATTACAAGAAAGAAGTTGTAATAACTCACTTGGCGGTAAGTAGCTGCATGAGGAAAGGTTGCAAAGCTGTGCTTTCGCAGAGCGCTTTCAGGGCTGTCAGTGCATTACCACGACGCTCGGCCGGGTCGGCGCTCACTGGTCCGCCGCTGTTGCCGCCGGCGCTAAAAGGAAAATCAAGATGAAAATAGGTAAACATATTGACAGGTCACACTTTAGTATGTAACGATGATATCATGTTGGCATGGCCTAGACAAATTGTACGGAAGAGTAGAGTAGACAAACAATTTTTTGACCATCAAACAAGGTATGATTGTCTTCTCTTCGATAAAAAGTAAAAAGAAACGCTGTCTAGGGCACTGATGCTACGCGTACTGTGTTTTGATCACGAATAAATGTGACAATCGTAAACGTATCGTAACGCTAGCGTATAGACAACGCTTGGCAGGTGGCGTTGGTGCGTAATACGACACGAACCTAACGTATACGTGTCGTATTTCAGAAATATAGTTTGGTTCCCGTACACATTCAACCCAGACATTGATACAAAACCACACCAAGAAATAAAAACGGCCAGAATAACACATACCCATTGTTAGTGAGCCCCATCAAACTGTCTTCATCTCCAGACGCTTCAAAAGTCTCCGGCGGCCACGATATCGCAGGGACAGTTTCTTCGGTGGCCGGACCGGTGCCGGCGGTAGCAGCTGCTGCATTTTGAGCTGCTGCGTTGTCAACTAAAAACATAACCCCTGTCATTATGTTGTCAGATTTATCTTGGATTTAACAAAAACCGCGTGTCCAACTCGTGTTTTGGACTTAACTAGGTTTTTTCATATTACGTTACATATTTAGCACCTTCACCGAGGTCTAACTATGGACTTTCGCTAAACCGACCCCACCCCAGGTTTAACTCGGGTCTAACTTCACATTTAACGGTGAAGGAAAACATCGTGAGGAAACCCTTGGCTAAGTCAGCTCCGCACGTATTGACCTTGTCTTTCCTGTGGATATGGCTGACTAGGCTGAGAGGATGGTATAGGTGCAGAGCAAGCCTACTCCATCTAAACATTGTCCCAGGCACTACAGTTTCCCGTGAGTGTAGGCATAGCTTGCCTCCTGACGCTGTATAAATCATCTTCAATAGATGTAAAGGCCTATTTATTTATTATTTATAACTTCACATTTGTTATGAAAATCAATTTGGCGACTGTTTTTTTTTTTTCAATTATTTTATATTATTTACTACGTACAGTTTTTTCGACAATATATTCAACATTGACATTTACATTAATAAAATCATTAACCGTAGGTACCTACCTACCCCTTGTTTTGCCGCTAAATTCTTTTTTGACTTCATTTACTGATCAGTTTTGAATGAATAAATAAATAATTTTACAAAAGAACGGGTTTTTTTTAAACTTCGTTGAAAGTCTTACATAATCACGTCTCAGTTTTAACTCGAGCCTAACTTTAAACCGGACCTAGCTAAACCGGGTCTAAACCCTCGAAAAATCCAAGATAAATCCGATAACGTAATGACAGGGAACAAGTTTAACACGAGACAACACTATAGGTAGCCCGTAGACTTATTTAGTCAAGAAAAAAAGGAATAGAAACTCTGATACTAGACACAATGTCTGATATCCCAGTTTTCTTTAAAGGATACCATACCAAACAATAGAACAAGAAAATCGGTGTTATCAGCATCAGTCAGTGCCATGCAACGATATAAATTTTGTAGTTAAAAGCATATTTCTTAACATATTTCTTCCAGCTAGCTAATCTCTTGTGATTCGGTTTAAAACTACTGCGAAGAAAACTCTTAGTTTTTATAATATGTCTCTTGTGTAATAAGTAATAAGTATGAATAAGTGGGGTGTGCAGTTTTAAATTGGACAATCTTCTAGATGTACTAGAAGACAGAATGACATTCCTTGAATACTAACCTACGTCAGGTTCCTTGTTAGAAGTGGGTGTGCACATATGCACACAAGCGTGAAGTATATTTCTGTTACCATCGCATCGTTCTTGCAATATCGCCAAAATTTGTTGCTCTGCAATAAAAATATCTAAAGTTATCATCCAAAATAACCCCAGTACTGAAAAACCTCTCAAACTAAGTATTTGATGGCCAGCATGAAAGTTGTACTCGGAAAGCAATCAATGTTCCGAAATTTACTACAAAGAAACCAACATCCATGCAGACACTTCTATAAGAGTACTTACTGCTTGTGTCAGATTCTAGTTGGTGCAGCAATTGACGCAGACCTTCGAGATCACAGCGAAGTACGCGCGGCATCATTAGTTGAGGTTCTGGTACCATTATTATTAGAGCAACCTGGTGAATAAAATGTGGAATTAGAAAAAAAAACGGCAATAAAGATAAGAAATCAAATCAGAATTCACATAGGCACGGTACTAGACACATAAGTACCACTTTAGCGCAAGCTGTTTAGGACGCCGCGGGCGAGTAAAGACAAATTTAGCACGCACATAACAGCGTTTTATCAGGTTTAGCTAAGCTTATGCTAAGCTGCCCTAAGATAGTTAGATTTATAGTTCAAACTGACTTGCGTTCTGCTTTGCGGCGACAACGCACTGTGCTGTCACGTAATAAACTGAGATAGGTATACTACGTAAACTCTGAACTGGTTAGATTACCTGAGACTTCAGCGCGGTATGCTGCGAGTGATGAGCTCCGTGAGGCTGTAAAGGCAGCGCATGAGCGGTGATGGCTCTCGCAGGTGGCAAGTTCAACGGCGGCGGTTCTCGGACCATTCCAACGCAGTCGCGTGACACGGGGTAGAGAGCGCCGTTTCCGTCCAACATTATCACGACGGGCTCGCTTCCCTAAACGAAAATTGGCATGAAGATTTGTAAAATAAAATTGGGTCACATAAGATATTTATTCCCAATATTATTATACGATGAAATCCTTTCAGGGCAGATGAGCAGAAAAAAAATGCAGCGTGCTTAATACAGGTTGCTGTATCCTAAATAAAGTAGACTGAATAGATAAAAATAGGCCCCACATAAAATAATAATGTGAGGATCTATGATCACATTTTCACTGCAAAAAATCTTCCCCTTATACAATAAGTACCAGATATACCACAAATACAAACCTCAGCAGCCGTAGCGAGATGTATAGCAGATCCATTAGAGTGTCCAAGCAGAGCTGTGTTATCAGTGGGGAATACACTGTCAGTAAGCGCTCGGGTGGTTCCTACCGCATAAACGGCATAGGCTAGTGCACCGCCCGCTCTACGCACTACTGCGTGAACACCACGACTGTCCACCTGAGGAATAACATTGAGTGAGCAATGCATTCCGTTTTACGATAACGACACCATTATATTGACTAACGTTCCGAATCAACATCGAGCATCTTTTTGCTAGGCATGCAGGTTTTGCTGTGATGCAACATATTAAAAGCACCACGGCCACAGTGAGACTTTTAGTTTTGAGTTGAACTTTTAGTGAGTGTCAAGAAGAGACAAAAATTTATTATGTAAACACATCGCTATGGGTAGTCCTGGTAAGGCTATGAAAAAGTTTTAAAACGTAAAAATATCCAAATGCCCAGCAGACACTATTATGAATGCTCAAAATGTTCATTCTTATTACACTAGTAGATCATCTGATACTTACAGCGATGGTAATAACTTGTACATCAGCAGGCAACGCAATCTTCCTTGGAGAGCGTTGCAAGCAATCAGGCCCGCGTGGTCCGGCCGACCCACCCGCGCCCCATTTTACCGCGATCAAATCATCTTTACGGACAAGCCGACAATCTTGCAACAACAGCGTCCAATCTTCAGCAGTTGATGGCGCAGCTTCCTTGCCATCTTTGCCAACGGTAGGGAAACGGACGGCCGCGTAAGCTCCGTCTACTTTCAACACTCTGCCCAGTGGTACGCTTTTAACGTCTTCTAGGAAGACAACTTCTTTGAGCGGCCACTCTTCTTCATCGCGCTTGGTTTGTCCGTCGTTTGATGAGCCTTCTTCGCCGCGTACTGTGACGCGCTTGGCTCGCTCTGTGGAGAAGTCGGTTGCATTGACATTTATGCTTAGAGCAGAATGTGAGCAATCTAGTCTTCTACAAGCTGCGAGGTTAATTTTACAGTCACAAATCAGTGTAACAATAAAACGGTCAACGTGACCCATTCTGCTTGAGTACTGGAATAAAAGCTATTATGTAAACTTACTATGGGAAGTGCTAGTATCACTGCAAGTGGAAGAGGCCGGGCTCGGTGGAGGTGGCATATCGAGACGGTCGGCCATGTCTTTGTTGCTGTCCTTGTTACTTTCTTTGTTGTTGCTATTCGATGACGACGCTTTTACAGACGACACGGTTAGGGGCGATTGATTCTGTAAACATAAAAAATGCTGCACTCACAACATCAATAAATGGCGAATGATGTGTATTCTCTGTATTTGTAACTTTTTTGTCTTTCAAAATAGTCTTCAACTCATTACATCAGCGTTCGCTGAAGGCATAGATCTGCCCCATTGATTTTCAGCGAGTATAATAATATAATAATAATAATAAAAACGTTTATTCTCTCTCACAAAAGGTTCAAATACAATAAGGGTTAGGTACAAGTTTAGATGACCTATACTCCGTTCGCGGAGACAAGCTAATAGAGCGCGCGCTCTCTTGCACTATTGTATGAAAATGAACAGGATAGAGCGCTCGCTCTCTTGCTCTAATTGTATGAAAATGAACAGGATAGAGCCTTGATAGAGCGCGCGCTCTCTTGCACTATTGTATGAAAATGAACAGGACGGGACGATTTCCCTATTAGCTTGTCTCCGCGAACGGAGTATAGTTACAATGCAAACCTGTTTTGTGAGAAACTGGTGCTTGAAGTAGGTTTGTGAAACCTGTATTACAAGTCACCAGGTGCTCTCGCTCCACGGATTGTACACGTAGCATCAGCCTAGCTTATTTCAGACATTGGTCTAGTGTATGATTCTGTGATCTTCAATATATCGCTGTTGGGTACTATAAGTCGTCTTGAAGCTCGTAATTGCAATTCCTGTTTTATTGAATTAGTTGATCCTGCAGAAAACCGCAATCTATATCGATAAATGGTTTTGTACCTGTAATTCCCTCTTATCTTTGTCAGAAACGGAGCGGTCTGGTTGCGGTGGCGGCAGCAACTTGAATCGACACATATCCGAAAGGTTCCAAGCCGCATTTTGAAGTATCCCTACTTTCGGCACACCAGTAGACATATTGAAACCTAGAACATAAGTTAATAGAGGATACTACAGAGGTATATTTGTAACTGAGAAAAAAAAAGTAAGCAAATTTGTATTCTTTGATGACATTTTAAATATGAGCGAATCGCTAACATTGGTGCTTTATACACATCGTTCCTGCTTCGTGAACCTGGCGCGGCCGCAGAACCAACATAACATTTCCTACAAGCCGTTTCTCCTTGGTTTCACGGATATGTTTCTGGCTGCACAAAAAGTTGGCCTTTTATACGATCTATACGAGTTAACTCACCAACAGCACCAGGTTGGTACATAGGCGCGTTCTTCATAGTAACGCTGTGACCTGCTTGTAGGTCTTGAGGAGTTGTGGACGAATGGCCGCGTTGCTTGCGGGAGCGAGCGCGGTGCTTCTCCCATAATCGAGCACGCTGACCAAGAGGTAACACACCCCTAGAAAGATATTATAACGTCATGGGCTAGTGATAAAACCAACAAAAATTTAAAAACTTGAATTCATATCTTACAAATATGGGGTAGAAGGTCCCACTTACCACCAATAGAGAGCTCCAGATTCCAACTTAGCCACTGTGTAAAGAGAGCACACGTGGAGAGATATAGCCTTGTCAGATCCGAATTCCGTAAAAGTCTGCAGGGTGTGCTCCAAACGCATTGCACCTGGAGCATGCGCTGTGAATATACGATTATTTCAGTACATGGTAGTTTAATATGATTTCTTATTTTCGAACAAATAAAATACACCTCCTACTAGAATAAAGACATAAGTAGGTATACTTTATAAGTTAGCAAAATCGAAAATTAATTTTACTTTAAAATAAATTAAATCAGCATAAAATGGATTGTGGTATGTGTGTTACATACCAATAGATTCGTCAAGATAAGTAGCGACGCGTCCCGAGTCAGTAAGCACTGAGATGCGAATGCCAGCTGCGCTGATGTTCAGAATTCGCTCCCCGGCGGTGAGGCCGAGCCAGTTAGCGCGAGGATGGAAGCTGATACCAGCTCCTGCAGACTGTAAACAACGTTTCTATTAACGTTTAAATCAGCAGTCTGATGTCTCATCCGGCTCCCTAGATGCAGAAATGCAAGAGTCATCTACGCCTATGGACTTCGTAACATTTACATTATCCTCAGTCCAAATATTTTTATGTCTGCTTTTGGAATAAATCTGAAGAGATGTAAAATTTGATTATTTAAAATTTTCCTTTTATCTGAACTTATTAGGCAGTCACGCAAACCCTGCGTTAGGTAGCGATACAAACTGGATGTCATCAGGTGAGCTAACGAATAAAGACACAATAGTCGTAGTGACATGCAGAAATCAGAAAGCTGCCTTACCATAAATATACATTATAGGCGAAAGAAAAATACTAAATACCGGAAAATGGAGGTGGTATTTGCCCAACAGCGGGACAATATAATGTAGGCTAACAGTGTAAACTTACGTCAGCTCGTTGATACGGATGGGCGTCAGCCCAACGCCACTGATGCAGCTGTCCTTGAGTAGATATCGCGACCAGTTCGCTGTAGGTCGCAGCGATGTGCGTGAAACGAATGCTGCTGTCCCAGTACTCCAACTCCTCGGATACCCAGAGGGGAGACGCCGCCATTGCAGAGTCTTTCTTGTTTTTGTTTTCTCCTACAAAAAAAGAACAGAATTGTTTATTCATTAGCCTAAGCTGATATTTTAGTAACAACATGTAACATAGCAAAATAGCAAGCTAATAGAGTGGTTGTTGAATAAATATTATTATATCACATTTTTAATTGTTATAACGTATGGGTTATCTTGTATGTAGAAAAGTATTAAGACATTGACGAAAAAAGTTTACCTCCTTCCTTGTCCCAAGAGGTGTCACGCAGGGCAGACTCAAGCCACCTGCGGGGGCCGAAGTACTGACGCTCTCTCCACCGACTGAACTCCGAAGAACGTTCTTGCGTGGAACTCCCGCTTTCGCGACTGGCACCGCCGCGGCCGCCGCTACTTGCCCCGCTGCCGCCGCCACTGCGACTACACAATGATGATGATTAGTCTCAATACAGCACAATCACAGATAAGTACTGTTTCGGTTGTAATAGCACGGAGATGTACGGCAAGCCACAACCAACAAGTCAATTATTTACCGCTTTAAAAAAATAATTGACGATCACATTGATCTGAGTATTACCAATGATTAAGCATAGGTTTCTAATATGCCATTACAAATGCCGCAACTGTACTTGTTTAGACTAACTACACTACGCATATCACTAGATAGATACAGTATTAAACTCTATAAAGCTTCAGTGGTTTTTGTGCCTTGGTTTTTACACCAATGGGTACTGAAACTTTCACTGATGAGTATATTGAGCATAGGGTGCTGTTTAAACTAGGGACTAAATACGACAACACCAAATCACAAAACATAACGAAAATAGCGTAAGCTCTCGTGCGTGAGTCGGAGTTTTTTGTTTGTAGGATAGTTAGGATCAGGGCAAACTGACAGGAGAGGTGGCCAAGTATTCTTTCCTCAGATTAGACTTTAATTAGTGCTGGCAACTTTTAGCGGTCCGAAATGGGTGAGAAACTACTAATAGCATTAATAATGCTGTCATTGTATAACATTGTGTTCCCCTTTAGCGAATTCTGCCTTTCTTATTCTGGCAACCTTAAGAAAACAAGGTTCTGAAACGATTGCATTTAAAATGCAAGTCACTGCTCCGTTGGTTTACTCCGAGCCAAAAGGAAAGTGGGAAGAGCATAGCTCGACTATACCTTCTGATAGCCGCGTACCCGAAGATGTCCTCAGAGAACATAGTATCAGCATCAATAATCACGGAGTGTTCCTGTTGAGCAGCGTGGAAACCTCCGCCGTCCAGCAGAGATATGAGGTCCTCGGGAACGTAGCCGTCCCCTCCCTCACCACCTTCTGGTTCTTCGCCCTCTTCGTCATCGCGGGATAGGAGATTGTTCACCGCTAAATTTACGTCCAAGTTCGTACGCTGTTGCAAGGTTGAAACAAATTAACTGCATGCACATGAGATGTAAGAGTCAGTTAGCAACTGGGCCCAGTCCAGATAATATCAGCTATGAATGCAGTGCAACGCCACATCCGGCACATACTCTGAGTTTCATGATTCAAAGGTGAGAGGTTTAATCTCAACAACAATGTGAGTGCATGAAAGTCATGAAATTTTCCGTAAAAATATACAACTGCATTGAGAACCCTCTCTTTTTTTTTAAGTCTGGTAAAAATAACTACTTGGCGTTTTTAATTTACATGATACACAAACATAGTGTTACCTGCAACTCCCTGATAATGAGACTTCTGCTCTTGCCTTGAAGGACCACCTGCGCTTGCGTCACCAGATCCTCTGGTACAAATGGCGCTGGGACAGACACCACGCGACCTGAGCCTGCACCGATTATAACACCAGTTGCGCGGCTTGTTGAACCAGCTGAGTAAAATCCGTTTCTTATTCATAGGCACACAATATTTTAAAATGGTATTGTGCATACTTGTACACAGTTAAATGGCAGCAACAATTAAATTAATTGAATTTACGAAATATTGAAATGCAAGTAGAATTTTAGTTAGTTTCATTTATCAAGGTACCGAGCGTGCAAAAGCGCATGCGGAAATCATCTCCATTTAATTTTCCTTCAAGCAAGACTTTTGCGATTGTTGTTTTAAAAAACCATAAAACAACCGGTATGTAATTGTTGTATTCGTAATGAGTTATCTTATCACCCGTCATTAAAAAAATTTTTAGATCTTTCTTTCAGTATTCCAAAATCAATTTACCTTGAGAGCTTGGCGCAGCTCGTATGGAGTTCCTCATAATCCTGGCCCTAGTGCGCGGCTGCTGGCGTGATCCACAGCCGCCACTGCCCCCCTGCTTCCCCCCACTGGTGCCACCTCCGCCGCTACCTCCACCTCCGTTTCCTCCATTCTTACTGGCATCTGTCTTGCTCAAGTCCAATCTGTCGGGAATTATCGAGAATGCGGCCCGGCATATTGTTCCGTCCTCTAGCAAGCATGCGATATGGGCTGGCCCGGCGGCGACCGCACGCACACCGCGTAACGCGCTGAGTGCTGAAGACCCAGGGCCAGTTCCGTATCTATTCCACCGTTCCGATACTTCTTTCAATCTGGAATAAACATTTTCTAGTTCAAATTCTATAAGAAATTTTTGCAATTGAACTACAGTCATAGTGCCACTTTGAAAGGGTTTCAATCAAACCCGGTGTTATGTGCAACTAGCTTCCGCCTGTGACTTTGATTGTGTCCCCTTGGATTCCATAGATTTTCCGGGATAAAAAGTAGCCTATGTACTTAAGGGTCCAGAGCAGGCTGGGAAAATGGCAGGAGAGATTAGAGAGTGTCGGACTGAAGATAAGCAGAACAAAGACATAGCATTTGTTTTGCGACTTTGGTGGTCCATCGAATTTCACCCCTATAGCCTTAACCGGTGCATCCCTACCAGTCTGCTCCGATTTCCGGTACCTTGGCTCATCAATTCAGAACGACGATGAAATTAACCGGGCTGTGAAGAATAGAATAAATACAGGATGGATGAAATGGCGACAGGTCACCGGAACAACGTGCGATCCGAGAATGCCCGTTAAACTTAAGGGGAAAGTATATAAAACCATCAGACCTGTCGTACTGTATGGATCAGAATGTTGGGCAATGAAAGGGACGGATGAGAGAAGAGTGCATGCGGCAGAGATGCGAATGCTGAGATGGATGTGTGGAGTGACAAGAATGGATAAAATAAGGAACGAGTATATAAGAGGAAGTTTGAAAGTAGCGCCAATAACGGACAAGTTGAGGAGTAATAGGTTAGCGTGGTATGGACATGTCATGCGGAGGGAAGAAAGCCATATTACGAGAAGAGTGCTAGACATGAATGTGGACGGATGTAGAAGTAGAGGTAGGCCTAAGAAAAGATGGATGGACTGTGTGAATGAAGATATGAGTAAGAAAGGAGTGAACACCGAGATGACGACTGATAGAGGAGAGTGGAAGACGAAGACATGTTGTACCGACCCTACTTAGCGTGGGACAAGGGTAGGAAGATGATGATGATGATGAAAAAGTAGCCTATGTGTTTATCCAGGTCACGGACATTGTTTCATCCAAATTGGATAAGTAGTTTTTGCATGAAAGAGTAACAAACATCCATACATACAAACCTAAGCATTTATAATATTAGTAGGATTTAACTTGTACCTGATTGTGTGAATTTTCATCGCTGGCAAGTTGTGTATTCTATTAGCAAATTTACAAATTGCAACATACCTACTAAATAAAAGATGCATCTAATAATTAGCCCTGCGTACATACTATATTGCGTAGATTAGTGCAGAGTCTACTCCATTTATAAATTTTATGTACTACATAATGTTAAATATAATATATTATTGTACCTACAGTATGGCAATCTTTTATGTATTTATTTTTTCTAGAAATAATTGAGGATCATTGTTTCTAAATCTTTAAATCTGACCGTCAAAAGTAGTGAGGTGTGTAGTTTCAGATTGGTGTTGGTGTGGACTAGTCTATATCTTAGCGTTGTGCAAACAGAAACCACTTTTGCTAAGATAAAAAGGCCATTGAGCCAACAATTAGTCTGATGTTACCAATGCAGTAGTATGATGTCATGTCAAAATTGGTTATATTAAATTATATTAGCATTGCACAAAATACCAGCTACTTCTCAATATCTTTGGAATCTGAATAGTCATTGCTATTTACCTAATAACTAGATAAATTTCATGATCAATGTAACTCAATACCCATTAGTGATTAGTCCAATCAATATTTATTTCCTTAGATAATGTGGGTAGGTAGGTTCTGGATAATGATGAATAGAAGGGCTAAAGGCAGCTGTTATTTTGGTAACTATCCCCAGCCCTGCCCCAATCAGAATCACTTTTGTGCCATTGCAACATGATTACGTCAAAGGAACAATTTTATTCCTGTAATTGCTGCTGGTAAAATCGACTAAAATATTGAAGTTCGAGCTCTACTCCACCCTATGGTTTCAGGCCTAAGATAGCTACACAAAACGTGGTCTTTTAGCGTAGGACAAATATGTACAAATGAGATGAGAGTATGAAAGCCATTTCACAATGTGTGGACAACGAAATGGAGTTTCCACTACTCAATAGGTAGGTGTAGCTAAACTCACCGATCTATCAACTGATCCTCAGTTCCAGGTAGAGGATGAACTACGAAATGCATTGAAGACATTTCCACTACGTCCAGAACTCGCAAAGAATCCAAATTATAACACTTTCATCTGTCTAAATTCACCACAATAATGAAGGACAAAAGAATCATCTAAAATCCTATTGTAACCACCATATTTCTCGTGGTTTCTTTCGCGATCCTTCTCGTTCTCAAATACATGTGAGTCGGTACATGACGAAAAAAGAAAGAAAATATAGCAACATGGCTTCTCTTTGTTTGATTGGTTGGTAGACGTGTTTGGTTTGGTTGGTATGCTTGAAATAGATTTCTAGGGATTTCAGCAATTCACCGGTTCGCGAAATATGTAAATATACTCTGTGAAAATTTCTTATCTGATTTAGTTCATCTCAAAAAATATCCTGGGTAAAGATATTTTTTGAGATATTTTGATGAACTGGCGGGTGGCGGCGCGGCGCGGTGGCGGGGAGAACTAGGTACATACTAGATAAAGTAATCTTCTTTTAATAGTACACTTGTTATCTATTCTGTTCGCAGCATAGCATAACATTTAATTTTTTATACCTAGCAGACATTTTTTCATAGAACTTAGTACCTTTACAAAAATATATATATAAGGCGAGCTGTCACTCCTTCCCTGTTTCTAAAGTAGTTCCATGCAATTTTTTTGCCGGCGGTGGCGGCGACGGTGGCGTCCAGTGTCTGGATCTAGATTTTGATGTTGCCTATCTTTAATCTACAAATTCGTACTAAGAATACTGGAATTCGTACGAAAAATGATTTATTCTATGCATTTCTCATACTACTGTTGAGGTTCAACCGGTATCCTCTAATTGATTGTTTTGTTTGCTATATCGAGAGTGACACTTTGCATTTTTGTTTGATTGATTTGTAAAATCCTGGCTGATTTACAAACAAAGAAAACATAAAAAAAATAATGAAAAAATGGCGGCCAAGTCAAAGAAGCGGCTGTCGAAAGTAGAAAATAAATTGTTAAAATTAGAGAATTTGCAATTACAGGATGTTATTTGCCCTATTTGTCAATCAATTTTAGTACAACCCGTAACTTTACCATGTTATCATGGGTTTTGTCTGAGTTGTTTCAATGGTAGTATAGAAAATAATGCTCTGTGTTGTCCCTTGTGTCGATTACGAATTGGATCTTGGCTAAGAACATCAACAAAACAAAGGAGTGTAGTCAATAGCCACCTTTGGGATTATATTCAAACCAATTTTTCCCATGAACTTGACGTACGATCCAAAGGAGAAGACGTAACCCTCCCTGAAGGTATACATACATTGATACATAGTGGTTTTAGAATTTCCAGCAAATGGTATCTATGTATTTTATTTTATTTAATTTATTGTACTAATCGTGGGGCTAGCCAGGCTGGTTATAGGTACTGGATAAGTCTACTTCATCTAAAAATGTCTCATGTCAGGCATTCCATTCATCTCTTCTATTTCCTCATATTTAGATCATCTACATTTGAAGCAAAAGCCTGTTTATTGGGCTCAAAGCTAAAAATATTATGGTAACTTGCAAACTTTTCTTATCTTCCTTTACAGAAAAATTCCGCCCTAGATTGAGTGCTCCTGGAGAAATAAGGTCTGAATTTGAAGCAGAGCTCACTAGGTTGAGGAATGAAAGGTTGCAGCTAGAAAAAAAACAAATTGAGGAGACTGAGCTCCTAGTAAAGTGAGTAAATTTAAATAAATGATGGAGAACTTGCACAATACCTATTATTCACAAGAGTCCAGTTTATGTAGAGTTGACATGATCATCATGAGTAGGTACTTAGTCTGCTATAGAGATATTGTTGTGTTTTCTGAATAAGAATATGACTTGAGTCTTAATTTATGCTTGAATCTGTACTTACCAGTCTGAGTCTGGATCAGTGATTTAGCAAATAAAGAGCATACAAGCCTAAAAGTACTTATCGCATTATTATGGACCATAATAATGTGAGACTTATTACCACCTAAGCTATTCATTACAGAAAACTTCAAGAAGAGGAAGAGGAAGCCCACAGAAAGAATTTAGAAGCATTAAAGAGAGATGAAATTGTAGCACTTCAAATGCAGAAAGATAACCTGAAACAGGCCGCACCACCTCCTAACACTCCATGCAAGAGTTTGTCCAAACCTAGACTTAAGGATACCAGAATCGATAGTTACATAACTAAACATAAAGTAACCACTACTGTTAAGAAGTAAGTACCTAACTTATTATTTTGTATTCATACCTATGTCAATCCATAAAAGCCCTAGATTGTCGTAATATATAAATAACTTGCAGCCCTCCTGCTGAAGATGTGGATGTTCCACCTAAAGCAGCAGCAGTCATGCAAGTGAATGGTGCATCATCCCCCGAAATGGTCCCTAGTTATAGACTGATCAAAAGCATTATTGATAAGAAAAGTAAACCGATACCTGGTCTATGGAACAAGGAGAATGGGGATAAGCTGACAGAAAAGGTGAGTGAAGTGAGTATCAATTTAATTTACAATAATAATAAATAGGCCTTGACATCTATTGAAGATGATTTATACAGCATCAGGGGGCAAGCTATACCTAGACTCAACGGGACACTGTAGTGGCAGGAACAAAATGACAAGGTCAATACATGCAGAGCTGACTAAGCCAAGCGTTTCCTCAATGTTTTCCTTCACTGTTACAATAATAAATGCTTGAGGATTAGAAAACTGACCACTGGCAATAATTGTGATATGCCTTCTCAAAATATGAAACTGCTAAACTTATAACCCTCCCTTTTAGCTTCACCAGCTCAAGATATGGCAAGGTTTACAAGGTTTAAGTTGACACTAAAAATAGGTACTCTTATTTTATGCACTAGGTACTGTTGATGTTTTGTAGTGCACTTGTATTTGAGTGTGAACCACCAAAAATTTAAATTAATAAAATTAAACGGATCTTATGAATATGAGTGCACTACAAAACAGAAACAGTAGGTAGGTAGGTACTCAATAAAATATTAGATCATTTCTTCTACAAGGATATGATTTTCGATTTGTAATAAAATTACGTTATTTGTTCTTTCGTTTATTAATTAAGCTTAGATTAGAGGCCACTTAGTTTAAGGAATGGGTCTCCAAAATTGGTTCTGTTGTTTATTTCCAGACTGAAGATCCAAAAGCAAAGGAGGATACTGAAGATAAAGTTAAAATTAAAACTAGAAACGGTATTCCATCATTGCTTGTCTCCCTGCCTCTGCCTTATCCTGGAATTTTACAACAAAAAGTAAATCTCTCAGAAAATAGGAAAGAAACTGGAAGTGTGGACTCTATGAGAGAGGAACTGTGTTTTTTCAAACCTATTCTGGTGTCCAGACCTGTAAGGTGAGACTACCATTACGTTGAGTTTCAAAATCTACAATGTAAGTTTTATCTAGTGGTCAGTGAGACAAAATCCTAAATAATACCATGCCAAGTTTAAGCAAAACCACATCACTAGTAAGTTATCAGAGTGCAGGGCAAAGTCCTCTTTCCCTTTTCACCTCTCAGTGTTCTAACACTGTAACCATTTGCTTAGGTGTGAATCAAGCTCGTCTCACCATCTAGTCTCAATGGTCATTAAAAAAACTCAACCTATTTTACTAATAGTTTGCCCCTAACTGAAATCCCGCTCTGTTCCCAATTAATTTAACAAAAAATTAAAACCCATGAACCAAGAAAATATTAGATCCTCTTCATCAGTGATGGTCATCATCAGGCCTTGGAGTATGGACTCATCTAATCTCAATACTTTGAGATTAAACTAAATGTTTCAAACTGCAATTAATTATGCCTGAAATTCCTCAACTGGTTTTCAGAGCTGATAAGTATCCTCATAACTGGGAATCAGCTCCACCCATTTTTAACAAACATGGCTAAGAACCATCCGAGATAATTCCTATTAAAAAAAACCGCATTCAAATCGAAGCCCTACTTTCAGAGCTACGAGGTCACAGACAAACAGACAACGCCGTAACACCCCTTCCATTTTTCGTTCGTGAGTTAATAAAACGCAAACAATTTTTGTTTTTAGTGTTCTGGTCCAGTTTAGAAAAACGGACCACTTAAGGTCTTACTCCAGTGTCTGTCTGTTCGTCACCTCTGCCAGAGCTGAACCGTAGAAGCTAGAGAGTTGAAATTTGGAATAATAGGTTGTTATGTAATAGTTTGTGACAACCTATTAAGTTTTGAAGGTATATGAAGACAATATTCTTAAAATTAGGGACTATTATGGGGGGTGAACTAAACACCCTATCCTACAAGTCCATTTGATTTCTTTTTAATCACATTTGGACCCTTATAACTCTTGACCAATTTGCTTCAAAATCATAACCAGTAAAAGTTAAGAGTATTATCCGTCGACCTACTAAATTCTAGTTCGGGAAAGCGGTTCGGAAGTTATGCTCTAACAAACTATACAAACATACAACGCCGCACCGATTCGCCCAATAGTTGATACTAAGTAATAATTTATTTCAGTTCAAACAAGGAATTGCCACTTCGAGTGCCAGGAGTGCGTGCGACGCCAACCTCTGCGTCTCCAAGCTACGAGCCGCCTCCCAGTCGTGCGCAATATCTTGAAAGCCTCTGCCACCTTCGAAACTTATCCCTAGGCAAGAATTTGCCATCAGCTTTTGTGATCGCGCTGAATGTACTAAAAGTGAAACAGGTAACAACTAACCATGTGTTTGTTTGTTATTTTTAACCTATGTTATTTAGATTCTGCTCTTATCCTCACCAGCTGTAAACATATCGTTGTTTTTTTTTTCAGGATAAACCTGTAAAATGTGATACTACAGTTAGAACTAAAGTCAAGAAAATGCCATCTACTAGTCCCTGTAACGCGTCATCAACACCTGTCAAAAGAAAACAGAATAGAAACAAACCCGTTGTACAAGTCGATGGTATCACTAACTTAAAAAACACAAAAACTAATTTGAGACGCACTAGATCAATGGGAAGCATAACTAAAGATGAAAATGAAACAACACCCAAAAAGGCGAAAATCAAGAGAAAAGCAACATCAGACAGAAAACCATACCTAAGAAGTGATTCTAAAAAGTCAACTAAAAAGGAAGAAAGCCCTTCTGTTACAACAAATATTAACAAAGTTAATTTAGCAGTTAAAAATTTAACTAGTCCGCTTAAAAACTGTGAAGTAAAACACATATTAAATGAGCAACTCAGGATAGAAAAAATAATTGAACAAGAAAAAAGTGATTTAGAGTTTGCACGCCAATTGGAGGCAGAATTGAACGTGCCGAGAACAAGGCGCGCCGCAGTGAAACGACAAGTCACGCTCAACCATGCTCTCAGACCTGCCAAGAAGTTGAAAGTATAAACCACCCAACTACCTACCTAATCTACACTAAATAAAATTATTGTGATTTATTTTATTATTGTGCGTAAATAAAACAACTACATAGTATTAGTCTTATGTATGTTTCTGTTCTCTTAACAGGCAACCATTGGTTCAGCTAGTTCTTTTCTAAATCAGAAAACCATTTTATTATATTACATACTTAAGTTATTGGGTAAAAATTCCACCAAAATTAAATATCACAAAAAAAAACTTAATCCGACCGATAAGCCTCTTGCCATTTAAGGACGATGCGGATAAGGTGGATGCATAATAAATTTGTGGTTTTTAATTTCTCGAATTCAGTTAAGTTAGGTACTTGCTTATAGTTTTCTTTTCCCGAGACCATAATGATACAGGTTTTCTGAATTAGTCACCTCACCTATTTGAAACAAGTACTTTAGGAAAAATCCGTCTTGGTCATAAGCGGGGAATTCACTAGACGGACATGCCCGCGGGCAGTTTGTACGAGCATGTCTGTCGCCACAATACACTACACAGACTCATCACTTTGTGGTCTCTGTCTCAACCGGCTAGCTGTTATGATGTCAAGGAGACGATAAAGAAAAAAATTGGTGTAAGGAATGGCTTAAAAAATCAAATTTTATAAAAAAAAATATTAAATTCTGTGTTTTTTATCTTCCCCTAAATATGTATATTTCTTATGCTTGGCTAAAAATTCTAGAATAATTTATTTTTATTGAAACTCATTTTATTTTAATACCTACTTCATAATAAATCATATCATATTATTCATAAAAAACGTCTGTACTGGTTGCTCTGGCTCTCAGGTCTAAGAGCAGGCGGCCCGCGAATCCCGTGATGATCATTCACGTACGGAAATGTCTGTACGGGCATGTGCCCGCGCAGGCAAAATGAGATCTCTCGGACAAGCAACCTGACTGACTGCGACGGTCCTACACTAGCAAACATTGCACAGACCGGTAGTAGCGAGGTACGGCGGGCATGTCTGCAGACTTTCCCGCAGGCATGTCTAGTGAATTCCCCGCTTTAACCTTTCTCAATAGTCCCTAGTTTTAAGAATATTGTCTTTATATACCTCCCAGTAACAAACTATTACTATTCCGAATTTCAACTTTCTTAGCTTCTACAGGGTACAGCAGCCGCGCGCTGACGCCGCCGTTGTTGCCGTGGTGGAGGTGACAGACAGACACCGGATTGAGACCAGTGTTCCGTTTTTCCAAAACTGGACCGTAACAAAAAAAATTAGAGTGCTTCACTCCCTGTCCTCAATCGTGTTCGTAGGTACTATTTATTACGACCGCCGCCCGTTGTACCTATATTCTGCCTACTAACACATTGCATTACTGCATCAATTCAACGTCAGTGATTCTTGTAGCGATGCCGATCTTTTTGACAAACTTGAAATACTGCTGCAAATCACCTTGTTTACCTGAAATAATAATTTCCGTTTAAATTAAGTGTCAACTTGGGCAGATTGGATGTCTGTTGAGCATTAACTGTCGAAGCCGCGTAACTGATCTACGGAGAGTAGGTACTCTGGTTTTAATGTTTATGATTACGAGGTAAAGCAGTTGAGTAAAAATAAGCGTTGAAAGGTCTTTTGTAAAAAAAAATCTTTTAAAATCAAATGGGGTGTCATAATAAAGGGGTTTTTTTTCTAAATAAAACAATACTTGTACAATAATCTTTGTTCTAGGTTTTTCTGTAATGAAAATTGTAAGTTTATTAAAACCAGTAAATATATATATACGCGAGCTAACCTAATGTTTCTTTGCGGTTTTCTTTCGGGAACATCGCGAGATCTCAGTTTGGAGCAAAGTACTGGTTTAAAAGAATTTTTCTAAACCAGTTAGTTTACCTTTAAGCATCTTGGTATGCATAAAAAATATTCCATGCCTAGGTCATAACGGGTACATGCGGTACGAATTTTTATGAAAATACCTATATGCTGAATAGACGTTATACATAACATTTGGCTAAAGATTGGACCCTTTATATGTTGATTGTGTACCTAGTACAGAACTAAGTACATACATACCTTTCTTGGTTCAAGTATTTATTTACTTCATCTTCTGGGTTCACTTTTTCAAGTATTTCAAATTTTCATTTTCCCCTGTAAATTTTACACTATTTAAAATGGATTTAACATAAAAAATCCAATCCAAAAATAAATAGTAGGTACAAAAACATTACCACAACTTTATTATTTACTTCACACCAGATTTTCACATTCTTGACTGCCACAAGCCATTACCAGTTTCAATTGCTACTGCACAAAAACAAGTTAAGTTTGTGATAATTTTAAGAAAAATCATACTGCTCTCTTGTAACTTACCACTTCTATCCCATGAGTGTGGGACACTTTTCATCACTCACGTCAGGTTTGAACAAAGCAGTAGCCACACTCACTTCTTGCAAGATGACACCCATACAGTTGCATAATATCATTTACCTACTATGATCTGTTTCAGCTATTGGATTCATTCGATTAATGTCACATCCAGTCCCCAAAACCAACTATTACAAAAGAAAAAAAATCTTTTCTTCCACTCAACTTAAAAGAAATACTGTGGTTGAATAAGACATTCTCAGCCAAATCAAGTAAAACATCCATCTCTAAAGTATTCATACATGTATGTTTATTAATCCAAAGTGCCATCAACACACCGCATCACTACACAACACACAGTGCTCCTCTGGACTGGCCTGGTCATCTTACATCTAGTACATATGATCAATTTCATTTAACACACTCAAATGACTCATGTGATATTACTTACCTACCACAATGGTTTTATTAAAAAATTTACAAGCAGCTCTAAAACTATAGATAAAATTTAAAATTTCTTATGCATCTTAAAAACACAACATCATGATCACACTGACGTCTCTTATTAGGTTTTGGTGCTAGCAATGGCTCACCTCATGTCTGGGGCTTGTTGTTCCATCCTCCACTGGAACCTGGATTGCCATTGCCGTTCCAGTTCTGACCATTTGGCCAGCTACCCTGATTCCAGTGCCCACCTTTACCATTCCACCCCTGATTGCTACCTTGGTTCCAAGATGGTGGAGGGCCATTCTGGCCCCAGTTTTGATTGTTATTCCAATTTTTGCCCGAGTTACCGGGGGGCCCTTGCCAATTATTTGGTCCTGTATTGCCTGGACCACCCAAAAATCCACCCCATCCAGCCTGATTTAGGGCTGCAGCAACTAAACTAATGGGTAAATTAAAGTTAGGAGGAGGTCCACCATTGGGATTGATTCCCAAATTTTGCATATTGAGAGTATCAATATTGTTGTTTCCACCATTACTACTGGGTACACCAGAGGAACCAGAGCCCCGGTTATCCCAATTTTGACTATAAGTTTCTTCTTTCCAATTCTGGTTCGGCTTGTTCTTCACTTTTGGTGCAGCACTTGAGACAGATATGGATGCTCCTTTAATGACATGATCCTCACCACATAAACTTTGTGCTACTTCAGGGTCCAGAAAAGTGACAAACCCAAAAGCCCTAAATGGCCGAGGTACAAATACATCTGTCACTTCTCCAAATTTGGAGAAATATTCACGCAGATCATCAGCTGTTATGTCCTCAGTGCACCGACCTACAAACACTTTGCAGGGCATTTGAGGAACAACACCTTCTTTTGAGTTAGGGATGCGGACATCTACCCAGCGGCCATCAATGTTATGCCTTTGTGCAAGGGCTCTCATCTGGCAAGCATATGTAGCGAATCTAATAAACCCAAATCCTTTGAAAGCTCCATTTTTATCTTTTTTTAATTGGACCATAACCACTTCTCCAAACTGCTCAAAATAGGATTTTATGGACTCTTCATTAGTTTTCCAGGGCAAGCCCAAACATATCAAATCAGAGCAAGTAAGTTTTTTTTCCAATCTTTTTGTTTTTGCAGCGGAGTTTTCAGGCGACACGTCTTCCATTTTGCGCTTATTTTCTTTGGGAAAAACACAAACATAGAGATGCTTACCCCAGCCAACTTCAGTAGGTGGGTGTAGTTTGCCATCACTAAGCCGAATGCCTCGCACACTCCTACTATCTGGGTGACGATATTTGAGACCACAAGCACCGGGGAACTGAGCCACAAGCGTCGAAAGTAAAACGGTACCATCCAATTCGCATGGGATCTCTACAGCGTTAGAATCGTCTTCATCTTCACTAACTCTCAGGTATTTAAACAAATCTTCATTGTAATTAGCACTTTTAGCACACATTGTAGCGTTTTACAGCAATTTTACAACAGGAAAAGAATGCTCAGACAGTATTGGCGAGTGCTATAGCAAACTATAAAAATGGCGGACACCTATTTGTACGTTTTATTTTATCTATGTATACATGCATTTGTGGGCGTGAACACATTTCAAGTGTCAAAAAGCGGATAAAATAGCTGCTTCTCTAGAGTGTATGAGCTGCTTGCTTCTGATTGCAATTATGTTGGGTACCTAGCCGGTTAATTTTCCATTCTTAGGCCCGTATTCCGTAGCCTTACTCAAGCACTGATCCGTACTCAAGCATAGATTTTTGTATGAAAATCTCTACTCAAGCATAGATTTGAGTAGAATTTCAATTTCAATTTATTCATAATAAAATAACATTACGGATTACTCCAAGGCGTTATTCTATAGACTAGCAAAAAACATAAAATATTTACATTAAACAATATTACAGAAAGATATAACAATAAAATCGATAGGCTATGTAACAAAGTCTATGGCACGAACGAGATCTTCTACTAATAATAGACAACAAGAAATATACGATTAACCTGTACCTAAAATAAAATATAAACTTATTAACGATGTATCTAAACAGTGTAACTATTATTAATTTATTAACTATAAACTTATTAACTATGTATCTAAACAGTGTAACTATTATTACTGTGATTACTGATTACGATGGTGTCAAGGAACTAGGTACCTCAGCATAACTAAGGCAGAGTTTTCCGACTGTAGCCCACTTGTCTGCAAATATGTCAAAATTCGAGTAGGCTACGAGTAGAGCGCTTAGATGGCGTTGTGCTCGACAGACTGGGGATTGTTGGCGTGCTACGGTGCGTGCGGTTCTTGGGGAAAATAATGGAACTCGCCCGGTGCGGAATCTAGACCGATTATCGGTTACACAGAGTCGACTTAGACTTAGAGTAGAGATTTTCATACAAAAATCTATGCTTGAGTACGGATCAGTGCTTGAGTAAGGTTACGGAATATGGGCCTAAGGCCCGTATGCGGTGCGATTACTCAAGCACTGATCCGGACTCAAGCATAGATTTTTGTATGAAACGCTCTACTCAAATCTATGCTTGAGTAACGATTTCCGTCTCGGCATACGGGCCTAAAATACAATAATACAGACTCAAAACAAGGACAAGTTTTTTTTTTATATAGTGTAGCGCGTTACAAATGTGAGCTAAAGCATACACCACATTAATGATTCATTTATTCACTTTTTCATTCATTTTCTAGGCGTCTTCATTTACGATGAGTGTTTTGAGAAAAAATAATACAAGTTCGACCCGCAGCGTATTACGAACAAATTCGATGGCTAATGGCTCGCTGCTCGTTGGAATGCACTTATCGTGACGATACTAGCGCCATAGCGATAGAGTAGCAAAAATTGAAACTAAGAAACAAAACAGCGTAGGTGATCTGTGGTGTGGTAGGTACATAGCTACAAGTAAGTTTCACAAGGTTGTTCAACAAATTTAACTGAAGAGAACACGTTAAGAATTTGTTCTCCTGTGAAAAGGGAAGATCTTCCACGCCGAGCGACCGATGGATGGTATTCGGTGGTATTACCTAAGTTCAAACTCCGTGATAACTTCGTTTGCGTGATCTAGTATAGTTCTCTTGTAGCGAGCTAGGTACCTAGTTCGCGCTACATAACTTTTGTAACAAGTCGGTAGATACCTATATAACATAGATTTCGTTTGTTTTATTCCTCAGAAATGGTAAACAGAGTGTCAAACGAACAAGTCGAAGCGTTGCTAGACTTCCTGTCTGAGCATCCTGCGCTAGCCAAAGGTGTTGGGCTTGGGGCGAGGTCAAAAGAAACTGTCGACAAACTGTGGAATAATCTGGCCATAAAGCTCAATTCCTATAGGTCAGGTTCATCGAAATCTGGTGAACGATGGAAAAAGGTGAGCTACCTACCTATCTTTGTGGGTAGGTACAGTAGAACATTGCAGTTTTTGAAGTGAAAACTTCTTCAGCACCGTTGTGAATTGAAAGTCGAGGAAACGAAAAAGTGATGAAACGAAAAGAGAGATCCCAAAGCTAATTTTCGTACCATTCTAAGGAGACTGCTGGCCAAGCGGTTTAACGAATTGGATCGAATTGAGGCTAGCTCGTAGTGCGTGGGTTCAAGTCTCTAGCAAACTCGTTCACTTTTTGCCCAAACTTTTTTGAAGTGAAAACTTCTATCGAAAAATAGTTGGGATTTGAAAGTCTTTTTGAAGGTTTCACTTCTACCACGTGGGAATTGCACAAATGTTTTTTTTTTCAATTATGTAGGTAACCGTAGATACTTTTATTTTCACAGTACTGGGCTGACCTGAAACATAAAAGTAAGGTCAGACTTGCTAGATGGAGGCAGGATACTTCAGGTACTGGAGATGGTCCAAGTAGCCAGGATGAATTGTCTGAGATAGACAAGAAAGTCATGGCCATCATCGGGAAGCAAGGTGTTCTTAGTGATGTGCAACACAGGGTGCTTGTATTTGTAAGTTATTCAATCTTTGAGCAACCTGTACCTTTGCATGTAGGCACTTGACCCGGCGAGCAAGTGGCAGGGTATGACATACCGAATGTGTCACAAAAATATCGATAATTCGCAAAATATCAAAGTAACAAAACTGGTTTAGTCGTCCACTTTGTGAAAGTTCCTATATTTTCTTAACTTCATTAAAAATATACCCCTTATAACCCTGAACTAGCTTTAAAATAAATATTTCCGAACAAAAGAGTACATTATACCTACCTAGTCTGTAGTAGTCAGGATAGGGCATAGCCTGCCTCATACGTAACGCTTTTAACCACATGCTCGCCGGGTTAAATAATATTAAATAAAATATATTTTTTTCAATCAGAGATTTATGTATTTTACCTTTTCAGAATACTCAACCTGCTACTCCAGACAGTCATAGCATAGTTTTAGAAGAGGCCCCCGAGGAAGTTATTATAGGTAAGATACATTTATCCTTTTGGATTAAAGTATTGTATAAATAAATAGTACCAATTCAATACATTACTTAGTTAATTGCAGAAGCAGAACGACCCAGGATCGATCCATTAATTGCAGAAGCAGAACGACCCAAAATCGATCCCGAATGGGTCATGGAATTGGAAAGGAGCAGGATAGAGTCTGAGCAGAAACTTGCAAACGCTGCTCTCATTATGGCCGAGTCCGCTCGCATGCAAGCGGAGACCTCTCGCGTACAGGCGGAGTCCTCTCGCGTGCAGGCGGACGCATTCCGCGTACTGGCGGAGATGGTACGCGACCAAAACGACAGCATGCATGCGCACACAAGCGCAATTCTTAATCTTGTACGGGAACTGTGCGCCAGACAGCCTATTTCCTCTGCACAGGTACCGCACACATCTTCCTAGTTAAGTTGAAAATAAAAAATATATTTTAGTTACCTACTTTGAACTTGTTTATTATGTAGGTACCTATGTATGTACCTACCTACTGAAAACTTTCACGTATCACGTAGGTACGCTCTTGACAGCAATGTTTTAGCAATTAGCAAGCCATTTGAACGGTCAAATTGCAAACACCTTTTTAGTGAACGTTTTACGATTGGTTTGAGTGTATTCTCTTGTTTTACTTGTAACCATCGCTATAGTATCAGATATTGTGCAATGGTTACGGACGTGTCCATAACCTGGAAATAAACTTTAAAAAAACTAAAATAATTCATTAAACCATATCATAAACAATCCTTAGCGTTGGCGCACACTTGACGACAAGACGTCGCGTCACGCGTCGTGTAGCCAGGGAGAGAAAAGAAATATATTTTTGAAAATCCGGCTAAAATATAAAATTGGATGGCATAAATAGGGCTTTGTTTAGCATTCTAAAACCGTTTTTATTTTTATTCCAGCTTAAATCGTTTTTGACTGTAGATCATAAAATTATCTATAAAAAAAAATTCAGTACTTTTTTTCTTACGAGCCACCGTTTTTGAGATATTACGAGATATATACGATTCGAAAAGTTTTATAATTATTACTACAACTCAAAAACTATTTAAACTAGAATAAAATAAAAACGGTTTTAGAATGGCTAAACAAAGCCCTATTTATGCCGTCCAATTTTATATTTTGGCCGGATTACGTCACAATATTATGCTTTATATTGTGACGTAATCTAAAAATATTTCTTTTCTCTCCCTAGCTACATGACGCGACGTCTTGCCTTCTAATGTAGTTTGACGCTTAGTGTTGGCGCACACTTGACGACAAGATGTCGCGTCGTGTAGTTAAGGAGAGAAAATAATTTTTTTTTTTAAATCCGGCTAAAATATAAATATGGACGGCATAAATAGGGCTTTGCGTTCTAAACCCGTTTTTATTTTTATTCCAGCTTAAATAGTTTTTGATTGTAGATCATAAAATTATCTATAAAAAAATGTTTCAATACTTTTTTTCTTACGAGCCACCGTTTCTGAGATATTACGAGATATATACGATTCGAAAAGTTTTATAATTATTACTACAACTCAAAAACTATTTAAGCTAGAATAAAAATAAAAACGGTTTTAGAATGGCTAAACAAAGCCCTACTTATGCCGTCCAATTTTATATTTTAGCCGGATTACGTCACAATATGCTTTATATTGTGCATCGTCCTCCTTTTTTTTCTTTTTTTTTTTTTTTTTTCGCTCCTCGGAGCAGGCTATAGTTTGGAACCATACCGCCTAGTCTTACGTTATGTCCGAGGCTTTCGTCCTCCTTCGTTTTTCCCAGCGCTAGTGACGGGACACGCTCGTAGGGTCGGAAAAAACGAAGGAGGACGATGCAATCGCCACATGTTCACGCCACTTCCCTGCCCAAGTCCCTGCCCACTTCGGCATAGTGTGATCGCGCTAATACAAACCTGTCGCTAAGACGGTAATCGCTCGAATCTCGTAGTAGAGCTATAGCGCACTAGCGGCCAGGGCCTCAATCGCGCTAAGTTGCAACTGCTCAGCCGCTTCTGTTACTGCTTCGTTATGGCCGATTTTCACAGATATCGTATTGCCTTAATTTTCTGACCGTAATTGATCCGTCAGACGCTCGTTGCTTCTACTCTAAACATGTCGGAATAACGTTTGATTAGCGTGCTTGAAAAAGTACATCGGGAGGTACTTTTTGTGAACGTTGTTACTACGTTACAGTGTTTTAGAATTATTTATGACTGAAATTCCTTGAAAATAATTTAAAAGTGCACTTGTAAGGATTTACTAGTGAGGGCAAATGAATTGGATGCGTTGTCCAAGCCAAGAATGCAAGATACATCTATCTAAAGTGCGGAGTGATCAGCAATTTGTCGAAAAGATACCTACACTATAATGGACCCTTTTGGACTACTTGCCTCATCAAATGTTTAGAAAGTTTACTCATCACTTGCCACCAATCGTACCACATCACATAATATGTTGATACTTCCTTCAAACAACGCTACAAAGGTAAGAATGTTGTGTTTAGGAAAATTTCTCATCTGTGGACTCAGCAAAACTCTCACTCTAGGCTAGATGACTAGATGATTTACCGTTTGGTTCCACTCCATACTCCACAAGTAGACAGTAGATAGATAGGTCTAAAGTACCTATCTAGGTACATAAATAACTACAATTTCTGAGATTTTACATCTACATAGGTAACCTTGAGTTTACTTAGGTACCTACTTGCCTACTGACTTTCCCATTACAGCATGATGAGAGGGAATCCTATAGATACTTACCCACCTTCATCTAAAAACTATTTTATAGAACTATCCATCTATCATTCTACAATAAACTATGGGTAAATAGGTTATAAGCTTAATGTTGTGTAAGTTTTTCCTGCTAATTAAACTTTTCTTTATTTCAGGTCTTTAACAAGCTTGAGATGCAGAAGTATACAGACCTACATCCAATAGGAATAAAGCAGTGCCAATCGTTTTAGGTGAGCTCATGATGAGATGAATCAATTCATAGAAGAGTGAAGAAAACCTTGAAGAAGTTATAGACATCCAGGTACTTACAGAATTATTAATATAAAATACTTCCTTACTACTGATCAGTTACCTATCTTTACAACTTACGCTGTTCTAAAATTGTATTAGCTATTCACCGATCAGTTCAAAACTAACTATACCCATACCTCATGGTATGATATTTCTGAAGGGCTACATATTCCATATTATATTACAAGTATATCCTACTATAATTTTATTATGTAAGTTCATGATAAATGAATTTTATTTATTTCAGCTTCTTTGGATGCAGATTGAAGACACCCATCTTAGACCCGTAACCTAACATGCTTGAGGTTGTGAATTACACTTAGGTACTACAGAGTATAAAGTGATGCCCATCCATTTTGCAAAGCAAGCTACCACTGTGAGCTAATATACTAGCAATACATACCTACAATGTGACCGGGGTAGTAAGACTAAAACTCTTGAAATAAAGTAAAATAATAATCAATGTTATTTTATTCAGTTATAAAACCTATAGCTAAGCTTACTTTACTAGGCGGTTAACAAAAATATGAAAAAACTAGCAAAGTTTGTGTAAGTACCTACTAGTCACATCACTTGTATAGCCGATGGTGGTATGCAAATACTGAAACAAAATAATATAGGTAAGTTTTCTTGAATATGAATTTGATGTACCTAGCTACATTTCATTCATAATAACTCTATGTTATTACTAATATAAAATGGGATTGATTTGTCTGAAACTGTTTTTGCACCCAAAAGATTTGCAAAAAAACATTGAAATGTTCTAGTGCCTAACTACTAGGAAATATAGGTAGGTAGATGCTTTGTATACTTACATCGTCATAGTCTAGTTTGTCCTGTCTCAGCAGGAGACGGGGAGAGGTACACCTTCCAACATTGTTTTTGCGTAGGTATTTATTTCCATCAGTCAGGTTAGGATGTTGGGTGCTATTTCTTGCTAGCTATTTCTATTTAGCATGTACGGTATATAACCTATAGCACCAAATTTGCACTGACACAAGAGTATTTAACTATTTAGTGGTAGTTACATTCCTGTAGAGAAAAACAATTTGTTAGATGGGTAGCATTTCACAAAACAATTTATATTGTTATAAATATGTAGGTAATAACGTTACACGGGCTCTTTCTTTTCTTGTTCTAATAGGACATTATCAAGTTTTACAAACCACCTCCTAAAATTATGTAGAAATAGAAAGAGTTTCATGAAATTGTTTGTTTACAAAATCGAGACAAAAACATACATTACCACAGAATACGCATTATGTTCTAAAATACGTAGGCCGCTGGCCGAGGTAGCTTTTAAAAAAGATTATTTTATTTGCTAAAAGAATTTAATTAAAAAAGGTTACAAGATAATTATTCTAAGGTCGACACACGTTCGATGTCAGAACGAATATGAAAACTTAAATCTATGTAAAAACGCAGTTAGCTACAAAGTGCATCACGCGCTGACGCTGCATCCACCGACGCTTGTACTGGACGAACCTCGTCAGCGCTTTCATGGCATAGATAGGTATTTGGAAACGTTGCGGTTTACGTGGAACAGCCTTGCGTAACACCTCCCCCCGAAGAACAGCGAGTGTTGAAGTTTGTCGTAAACTGAGCTGGAACTGGATTGGGATCAACTCCTCTTATAGTTGGTATTGGTAGGGCATAAACTCTTTGTAAGTCAGCTTGGCTTTCCTCAAAAACTTGATGAGAATTCTTTCTCAAAGTTGGTCTGTATTTTCTGTATAGAAGGCCACAAGCGAGTGCACATGCACCGGATAGTAACAGGTACATCGGTATCGTAGTGTGATACAGGGTGTAGTCGTTGTTCGTGTCTAAGTGCAATGGCGACTGTAATGATATTTTCTTATTAGTGGCGTGAAGTTGGTTCAGGTTGATAGAGTTCAATTTAAATACTGGGACTGAAGATGGGGTAACGTAGTTGCTTTTAGGTAGGTCCATTATCTTCAACGCTTGTCCTTGTAAACGGTCGTGAATGTTGGAGATCGTGAATTCAGGTGTGTCCATATAACACTGTTGGGGAATTATAGCGAGATAGCTGCCTTGGAGCGTCTGGTAGAGATCTTGACCACAGGAGAGATGTACTTTCGTAGGGACAGGGAAACTGATGGAGTAATGTTTCTCGTCGAGTTCTTCGTATGCTGATTTTGATAGACTGATGGTGGTAGGGCTACACATGTTGTTCCGCTGCTGCGTAGAGATGAGATGCTGGATGCAATCATCTGGTGATCGATTCGGCTGATTCCTCTTCTCCTCACAAAGGTACCATTTACTGGTCTTCGGGCATTCAGCCTCAATGTACTTGAAATCTTTCTCATGGATAGCTAGGTATGGGAAAGGAGGAGTAAGGATCTCATGATTTTTGTTAGGTATAATGGATAATTTATACATATCATAAGAGGATGGGAGTACGATCGGAATTTTATAAACTATTACTATACTATTTCCTACATAATACGAACCTAGTTTAATTATATCGAAATATTCTCTAATATCTAAATCTACTACTCTTTCACTGCCATATAGTACTTTCAATTTACGAATAATATCGCGAATTGCGTACAAATTCAAGACCGAATGATGCGTCGTCGAAGCCCTGATAAAAGCAAGGATGTTCTGTAACTTTAATAGTTCTTGAGAGATGGAATCTACGTTATCTGTTAAAATCATAAGAGTTTGAGCTAAGTGCGCATACTTCACTAAGTCATTATCTCTGGAAGCTTCAGCTTCGTTAATCTTCTTGAGCAAAATCTCGATCTTATTCTGATTATCTGTGATAGTGTCTAGAATTTTTGTGTATTGCATAGTCCAATTTTTAGATAAGCTAACATGACTATTCAGTTCTGTTACTAGTTTATTTTCATTATTTTCTAAGGATTTAATAGCCTGATTATAACGCAATGCATCTGAGTAGTCAAGATTACCCGTGATACTTTTAACTACAGATCCGAGACCATCTACAAGTCCTCTCTTTACACGATTTATCTGAAACGTTTCTAATTGCTCCAATACGCTTACAAGCTTATTTTTCAAATAATCTAAGTGAGGCTCAAATAACGCGTTCGTTTTATTGTGTAGCTGAGGGCTGAAATTATCAATTTGATCATTTACTGAAATTACTTTATTTTGTAGCTCTTGAAGATCGATATCTTGTAAAAAGGAATGGTAGTGAGAGATAAGTCTAGCTGAACCTAGCTTAAAAGGTAAAATACCGGGCCCGTCATCGAGAGATTCAAGTTTTATCTCCTGCATTAGAACTGGTGCCAGGAGCAGATGAATTATCAGGAGGCTCCTGTAACAATTGGGCACTTTTAGGAAGACGTTTAAGCCTAGACTTGGCAATAGGACCTCGCTTTTTCTTAGTGTAAATATGAATAGGGAGGTCGGCCATTACGACGTCATGAGTATATCGTGCAGCTAACTTTTGTCTGGAAGCAAACGGATTTTTCACGAAAATCTGTTGTTCTGGAGAGTACTCAGCCTCCGGCTCTCGGTTCTTATTCCGGTTGTCCGTGAGGTCTTTACGAGTCGCGCTACACATGTCGTGAATAGTGTTGTAGGCTTTAGTCATCTTGTCTTTATGGTTGGTCATGTACTGTTGTAGTAAATGAGTCGAGAGGTCTATGTCGAAGGGATCGCGCGGATCGTAGTGTCCTGTGACTACTTCTAGTGGTTTACATTTAGTAAAACTATGAATGCTACTGTTATAAGCCAGAAGGGCGTACGGCATTAAGTTAATTACTGACTCAGATTTCTGACCCAACTTAAGAATGCGAAGATGTTCTAATACTGTTGAGTGGAATCTCTCAACAATACCGTTCTCATTCGGAGTATGAGGGGCAACCCTATGATGCTGAATCTTATGCATTTTTACAAATTCAGCAACCAGCTGATTTGTGAACTCGGTCCCGTTATCAGTTACTATTGTAATAGGAATCCCATGATGAGTGCAAAAACTCAATAAAGCTTGAACCACACTAACAGCGGTGCCGTCTCTTAAATGATAGGCTTGTGCGTACTTTGAAAATGCATCTACAATAGTTAAAAACTTTTCACTTTGAATAGTTAAGAGATCTAAATGTACTAATTCAAAGGGCTTGCTAGCGGGCGGCACTACTTTAAACTGCTGTTTTATCGGGCTGCGATCATATTTCGCTTGTCCGCAAATAGTACATTCATTTATAAACTTAGTGATGTGCTCTCTCATTTTAGGCCAGTAATATTTATTAGATAACGCTAAGTAACATTCATTGATGCCACGATGATTGGTCTTTCCGTCATGGTATTTATTAATTATTTCCTGCTGCTTTAAATATTCCCTAACGTTCTCTAACTCCGTCTTAGTTAGTGTCAGATTCATTGCCGAATTTTTAAAGGTTTTTTGTATGATAGGTATAATAGTATACAAGGCCAAGTAGGGATTTATTAGCAAACCGGTTTTAATCTTAGGGTGGACATACTCTTTAATTGCGGCGATAACGTCTTCTTCTATGTTGGATTCGGATATTTGCACAGATGTTCGTGTGTGCGTCTCAAAAGGTTTAGTGACTACAGGTCTGCTTTTGATGTCGCCTACGACATTGAAAATTAATTGTTTCGTGAATCTATTTAAGGGGTCATCCGAAATTGGAACCTCTAAAATGGGGTTTTCGTTATCCGTATGAACAGTGGCGGTTCTTGAACCAGCCCCGGTTTCTGTAGCTGTCAAGGTTCTAGATTCATCTAACGCGGGATCAGTTTCAGATGGATTAACTGCAATTGACATGAGCTCTTCATTATTTACTTCAATACGCGACAGTGCATCGGCGTTAGTATTGCACTTTCCTTGCAAATAATCGACTGTATAGTCATACTCACTTAGCTTCAAGCGCCATCTTGTAAGCCGTGAACTGGGATCTTTTAGATTTACTACCCATTGCAAGGGCCTATGGTCGGTGAGAATTAAGAACTTACGGCCATAGAGATATGGTCTAAAGTATTTAGTTGCCCACACAATAGCTAAGAGCTCTTTTTCAATTGTACTGTAATTCAATTCACTACTATTAAGAGTCCGCGATGCGTATGCGATGGGTTTATTCGAAGCCTTAGTACCTTGAGATAAGATAGCACCTATAGCTACGTTCGATGCATCGGTGGTTAGGATAAAATCGCGTGTAAAGTCTGGGTATTGCAAAATCGGATCATTTGTTAATAATGTCTTACAGTGCTCAAAACAGTTGATGTAATTTGAGTCTAGCTTAATCTTAGAACCCTTTTTTAAGCATTGGGTCATTGGCTTGGTGATACGAGCGAAATCTGGAATAAATTTTCTATAGTAGCCTAGCAATCCGAGAAAACGTTTGATTTCCGTAGTAGTCTTTGGAACGGGATAATTCTTGATGGCTTTTATTTTGTCCGGGTTTGGTTTTACACCCTCTTTACAAATAACATGGCCTAAAAACTCAGTTTCTAATTTCAAAAATTCAGATTTATCCATTTGAATTTTGAAATTAGATTCTCTCAAACGGTTTAATACTTTATCCAAGTTGACTATGTGTTCCTGAAGGGAAGTGCTGAAAATAATAATGTCATCAAGATAAACTAGACAGATTTCATTCTGTAGGCCCCTCAGGACGTTGTCCATCACTCGTTGAAAGGTTGATGGTGAGTTCTTAAGACCCATTGGCATTCTTAAAAATTCATAATGACCATTTTCTACATTGAATCCAGTTTTATGAACATCGGAAGGGTCCATCTCAACCTGGTAAAATCCACTAGCTAAATCAAGGGTCGTAAAATATTGGCATTTACCTAGCTTGTCTAGCACATCTGTAATATTCGGGATAGGGTATTTGTCATCAATCGTTTTCTCGTTAACTTTCCTGAAATCCACGACAAGACGCCATTTGACCTTCCCTGAAGCATCTACCTTTTTAGGTACAATCCAAATGGGAGAGCTCCATGCGGATTCTGATGGTCTTATAATATTTTGGTCAAGCATCTTATTAATTTGATCTCTGACCTCTTGTCGGTGAACGTAAGGATAGCGGTAGCTCTTAGTATGTACTGGAATTTCATCATTAGTCCTAATTTTATGTTTGATCTTGTTGGTGAATGAAAGTGGTTCGCCCTCAAGATAAAACACGTCCGCGTATTTAGAACATAAACGCCGTAGATTTGCGAGTTCTTCAGGGTTAAGATGATCGGTCCGAAGACGAGATAAAACGTCTTTAGCGCGGTCTGATAAAATTTCAGTACTGTCACATTCAATGTTAAATAATTCAGCTTCAATCGGACGATCCATAGAAAATATGACGTCATTGGACGTCGGGTTAGTAAGTTCTACCCAGCCTCGGTTATTCTGGACCGTCGTTATACAATCTGAAATAAGGCAGTTGCAAATCGTTTGGTAGTCTACGAAAACTTCGCCATCTCGAGTGTTAACTGGCAACCTAACTACCTTGCTAGAATTAGCCGGAATAATTTCCTCATACAAATTAACGTTTCTCGAATCGTACATCTTAATAGGGATCTGAGTGTAACAAGTTCTTAATAGCTTAGCTTTTAAATCGATGTTGGAGTCCCATTTATCCAATAAGTCAAAGCCTATGAGTCCGTCAAAATAGTCGTGGAATTTATAGATGTATAAAGTCATGTCATTCGGGTCATTAAATTCCTGGAAGGAAGGCATCGTCACTGAATAATTATTCTTACTTGTCGCGTGGACGTTCGTCACTTCGAATGGATCGTATTTCAAAGGGATGTGACGGTAATATTTTTCTACGGCATCCGGACTTATAAAAGATTGATTAGCACCAGTGTCGATTAGGAATTTTAAAGGTGGGTGTGCTATCTGGATGTACCCTAGTTGCCTTTGCATGTGGAAATTTAATTCTATTTTGGTTTTTCTGATGTAACTTCCTTGTGAAAATTTTCATCAGAAGAAGCCTGCTCTACGACTTCTTCTACGACAGGGAGCTCAGAGTGTGAATATTGATCCTCATAGCTGTAGTAGTCAAGGTCGCAAGGATAATAATCCTGATAGTCGGGGAAGCCGCTGTATTCGTCACCGTAATATTGTTCGTACCCGTCAAAGTCATTGAAGTTAATTTCGCGAGTCTTAAAGTAATTAGTCGGAGGAGGATTTCCGTGTTTCCTCCAATCGTGTCCGGTCATTCCTGTCATCGGTAGACGTCTCTCAACATAGTTACTAACGCCACTCATTGGAGTAGGACGCGGAGCACTGCCAAAATTAGTATGTTGCTGAGGCTGTGGTCTATAAGGCATCCTAAAAGCGTTATTCTGAGGGTTATAATTTTGTGGAGGTGCGCGGAACATCTGTTGCGTACGAGTAGGACCACGGAATGGTTGCGGTTGAAACGTTGGATTAGGCCTCCAGCCCTGATTAGGTGAAGCCTGCATGGGGTTTGGTCTAGATAAACCAGGCATGCTATAAATCGGTTGTTTCGTTGGTCCAAGTCCAAATCCGTTAGTCAGTCTGGGGACATAGCTGTTAATAGGGAGATTGAACTTAGCCGCGTTTGAGATAGGTTGCTGCCAATCCTTTCTACTAGATGAACCACTACTGCGTTCCTGCATGTAAAGCGTATTGAGTTCCTCCTGAACAAATTCTAGGGCTTTCTCCATCGACTCAGGTCGCATACAGCGTACCCTGGATCCAAGTGGGTCCTTAAGACCTCGTAAAAAGGCCTGAAGGGTTAACTTCTGGTACAAATCGCGTTTCGCCTGTACGGTACTATTCAGGGTCTCATGAAGTGAAACGTAAGTCATTATGGTGCTGAATAAATTTTGGCACCGTTCATAAAACTCCTGTGGGGTACTTGACCCTTGGGTTTCAAGCGATAAATCACTGTAAAGCGCGGTCTCATCGCGATGGTCTGCGAAATTATTAATCAAGGCATTTCTAATACCTAGCCAGTTTTCTGGTATACCATTCGAGTTTATTAATCTAGCCGCGGAACCCGACACCTTATTTAATATCCCATTGACAAGAGCTAAATTGATTAGTTCGTGACCCGGCTCATTTGAAAAGTGAGTCAAAACTAGTTGGTCACAAAGATTTATAAATCTTGTTAAAATATGCGGGTTTCCGTCAAAATCGGGAACAAGTCTTAGGGACTTATAGATCGTGTCAATCGGGTTAGTCTGGTGGTGAGACTGATGAGGACTAGCCTGGTGGTGAGACTGGTGAGGGTTAGCTGGCGGGATATTTTCCTGCGAGTTATTGGGTTGAGCCATATTCTCGTCTAAGGCTCTATGCTCGTCGATTGCACTGAGTCTACTTTCTAATCTAAGTCTACCTAACCTAGCACTTCGCGATTCTCTCGGATGGAAAATGTTGAAAAATTAATTTAAAATCTAACACAAAAAATACTATAAAATATAATAAGGATAGGACTAAGTATAGTTAGGAATAAGCAAGGACTTGAAAGTTTCAAGGACTTACAGCATTTTCTCCAGGTCGCGATGTCTGGAACTCAGCACGAATCGATTTCTTGATTCACCCCCGCACAACGGCACTAGTAGGTTCTTTTTACTAATTGTCAATTTTTAAGTATCCGTTAGCCTGCGCCAAATACGTAGGCCGCTGGCCGAGGTAGCTTTTAAAAAAGATTATTTTATTTGCTAAAAGAATTTAATTAAAAAAGGTTACAAGATAATTATTCTAAGGTCGACACACGTTCGATGTCAGAACGAATATGAAAACTTAAATCTATGTAAAAACGCAGTTAGCTACAAAGTGCATCACGCGCTGACGCTGCATCCACCGACGCTTGTACTGGACGAACCTCGTCAGCGCTTTCATGGCATAGATAGGTATTTGGAAACGTTGCGGTTTACGTGGAACAGCCTTGCGTAACATCTATGTACACATTCGACATTTTCTTACTATTGTCACTGTCAGCCATCAAAACTAGGGTTGGACACTGCAAAATGATGAATCGATTGACCGGTTTTGCGAAATTCTAAAGAAGAAGACGTACATATTTAACGGCTGCACGAACGGTGGACCACGGCAACGAACCAGCAGCGTAAAAGCATGATAAACGTATATTGAGCTAACGCAATACTGATTTCCGGAAAAATTAGAACGCTACGTAGTTTGGACGTACCGTTACTTGCACGTTACGTCTCTCACGGTCGACCGTGTAAATTTAGCGCAATCGGGGCCCAGGGCCCCGATTGCGCTAAATTTACACGGTCGACCGTGAGAGACGTAACGTGCAAGTAACGGTACGTCCAAACTACGTAGCGTTCTAATTTTTCCGGAAATCAGTATTGCGTTAGCTCAATATACGTTTATCATGCTTTTACGCTGCTGTTTCGTTGCCGTGGTCCACCGTTCGTTCAGCCGTTAAATATGTACGTCTTCTTCTTTACAATTTCGCAAAACCGGTCAATCGATTCATCATTTTGCAGTGTCCAACCCTAGTTTTGACGGCTGACAGTGACAATAGTAAGATAATTTTGAATGTGTACATAGAACATAATGCGTATTCTGTGGTAATGTATGTTTTTGTCTCAATTTTGTAAACAAACAATTTCATGAAACTCTTTCTATTTCTACATAATTTTAGGAGGTGGTTTGTAAAACTTTATAATGTCCTATTAGAACAAGAAAAGAAAGAGCCTGTGTAACGTTATTACCTACATATTTCTAACAATATAAATTGTTTTGTGAAATGCTACCCATCTAACAAATTGTTTTTCTCTACAGGAATGAAACTACCACTAAATAGTTAAATACTCTTGTGTCAGTGCAAATTTGGTGCTATAAGTTATCTACCGTACATGCTAAATAGAAATAGCTAGCAAGAAATAGCACCCAACATCCTAACCTGACTGATGGATTATACCTACGCAAAAACAATGTTGGAAGGTGTACCTCTCCCCGTCTCCTGCTGAGACAGGACAAACTAGACTATGATGATGTAAGTATACAAAGCATCTACCTACCTATATTTTCTAGTAGTTAGGCACTAGAACATTTCAATGTTTTTTTGCAAATCTTTTGGGTGCAAAAACAGTTTTTAATTTCCTATTTTCTACAGACAAATCAATCCCATTTTATATTAGTAATAACATAAGAGTTATTATGAATGAAATGTAGCTAGGTACATCAAATTCATATTCAAGAAAACTTACCTATATTATTTTGTTTCAGTATTTGCATACCACCATCGGCTATACAAGTGATGTGACTAGTAGGTACTTACACAAACTTTGCTAGTTTTTTCATATTTTTGTTAACCGCCTAGTAAAGTAAGCTTAGCTATAGGTTTTATAACTGAATAAAATAACATTGATTATTATTTAATACTTTATTTCAAGAGTTTTAGTCTTACTACCCCGGTCACATTATAGGTATATGTATTGCTAGTATATTAGCTCACAGTGGTAGATTGCTTTGCAAAATGGATGGGCATCACTTTATACTCTGTAGTACCTAAGTGTAATTCACAACCTCAAGCATGTTAGGTTACGGGTCTAAGATGGGTGTCGTGTCTTCAATCTGCATCCAAAGAAGCTGAAATAAATAAAATTCATTTATCATGAACTTACATAATAAAATTATAGTAGGATATACTTGTAATATAATATCGATATGTAGCCCTTCAGAAATATCATACCATGAGGTATGGGTATAGTTAGTTTTGAACTGATCAGTGAATAGCTTAATACAATTTTAGAACAGCGTAAGTTGTAAAGATAGGTAACTGATTAGTAGTAAGGAAGTATTTAATATTAATAATTCTGTAAGTACCTGGATGGCTATAACTTCTTCAAGGTTTTCTTCACTCTTCTATGAATTGATTCATCTCATCATGAGCTCACCTAAAACGATTGGCACTGCTTTATTCCTATTGGATGTAGGTCTGTATACTTCGGCATCTCAAGCTTGTTATTGCCCGTCGACATGAATGTCTTAGATAAACATTACAAGACCTGAAATAAAGAAAAGTTTAATTAGCAGGAAAAACTTACACAACATTAAGCTTATAACCTATTTACCCATAGTTTATTGTAGAATGATAGATGGATAGTTCTATAAAATAGTTTTTAGATGAAGGTGGGTAAGTATCTATAGGATTCCCTCTCATCATGCTGTAATGGGAAAGTAAGTAGGCAAGTAGGTACCTAAGTAAACTCAAGGTAGATGTAAAATCTCAGAAATTGTAGTTATTTATGTACCTAGATAGGTACTTTAGACCTATCTATCTACTGTCTACTTGTGGAGTATGGACTGGAACCAAACGGTAAATCATCTAGTCATCTAGCCTAGAGTGAGAGTTTTGCTGAGTCCACAGATGAGAAATTTTCCTAAACACAACATTCTTACCTTTGTAGCGTTGTTTGAAGTAAGTATCAACGTATTATGTGATGTGGTACGATTGGTGGCAAGTGATGAGTAAACTTTGTAAACATTTGATGAGGCAAGTAGTCCAAAAGGGTCCATTATAGTGTAGGTATCTTTTCGACAAATTGCTGATCACTCCGCACTTTAGATAGATGTATCTTGCATTCTTGGCTTGGACAACGCATCCAATTCATTTGCCCTCACTAGTAAATCCTTACAAGTGCACTTTTAAATTATTTTCAAGGAATTTCAGTCACAAATAATTCTAAAACACTGTAACGTAGCAACAACGTTCACAAAAAGTACCTCCCGATGTACTTTTTCAAGCACGCTAATCAAACGTTATTCCGACATGTTTAGAGTAGAAGCAACGAGCGTCTGACGGATCAATTACGGTCAGAAAATTAAGGCAATACGATATCTGTGAAAATCGGCCATAACGAAGCAGTAACGGAAGCGGCTGAGCAGTTACAACTTAGCGCGATTGAGGCCCAGGCCGCGGCGGCCATCGAGATAGATACATTAGTATGAAATCGCCATAGAGCACGCGCACCTGGCCGCACGCGGCCAGCGGCCTCACCAAGCCGCAGCGGCCAGCGAGATCGAAGCAACGCATATGCGGCCCGTGTTCAGTCGCTGGCCGCTGCGGCCAGTGAGATCAATTGCATTGTAGTTAAATCACCGGTGTGCGCGCACTAGCCGCGGCGGCGGCCGCACGTATGGAACTACAGCGTGATTTGTTTACATCTAAATTTAGTTACAGTGCCGGACTTAATTTTGGACTTAATTTTCTTAACAGTTCTTCAAGCGAAGACTTGCTCATCCGCAAATACACTCGAGAGCAATGATTCCGGGTCACTTAAAGAATGTTAAAAATCTCGGAAACTAAAAATGATAGGTTAATGCAATAAATTGTATTTAATAGACAATGTAATACTCCTTAAATGAAAGTAAAAAAATATGAGTCACCATACATTTTATTAACACAAAATTACATAAAGATAAAAAACTGCTGATCTCTCCTTAAAACAAAAATAGGAAACATGAAATTTTTGAACTTTATTACGATTTGACTTGAATTTTAATACTTCGTATTGCCTCCTCGTGCTTCCATTACTGCGTTTACGCGGTTTGGCATGCTGTACACCAAGTTCCTTATACGATTTTGGGGAATATTCTCCCATTCCTCTGTGAGAGCAATTTTGAGCTCACGAAGCGTGATTGGGGGAGGGTTTCGTTGTTTTACGCATCTGCCTAGCTCGTCCCAAGCATGCTCGATCGGGTTGATATCCGGGCTGCGCGCTGGCCACTCCATACGAGTAATGTTCATCTCTTGAAGGTAGTCATTCACAATCCTACCTGTATGAGGTCGGGCATTGTCATGCATAAATATAGCATCCTCACCTAAATTGACCATAAATGGACCAACATGATCATTGAGGATTTCTTCCACATATCTTACGCTAGTTAAAGAGCCGTTTTCTATGATCACCAGCTCTGTGCGACTTTCAGAAAAAATTCCGGCCCACACAAGTACAGACCCACCACCGTAGGCTACTTTTTCTTCGATGCATGCTTGCTTGAATCTTTCCCCTGGTCTTCGATACACTCTGTGTCTTCCATCGTGCTTGTAGAGCATAAATTTTGATTCGTCGGAGAACATAACTTTTGACCAATCTTCAATACTCCAATTTACGTGGCTCTGGGCATATCTTAGTCTTGAAATACGATGCCCACGCTCCAGTTTAGGGCCGTTTGCAGGTCTAAGGGGTTTTAAGTTAGATTCAGCAAGCCGACGTCTTACTGTCCATGCACTTGGGTTACTTCCTCCGAGGCGTCGAAACTGATTTGTGAGTTCAGTTCCTGTGAGAAAGCGATTTCGAAGCATGGTGTTCACCAAGTATCGGTCTTCTCGTGCTGTGGTACACCTGGTTCTGCCCGTTCCTGGTCTGCGTAGGTTAGAACCAGTTTCTTCGTAACGTCGGAGAACTCTTTGTACTGTTGACAGCGACACACCGACAGTCCTGGCTGTATCGCGCTGACTCCGGCCGGTTTCCAGCATTGTAAGTATTCTGGTGCATTCTTCAGGCGTAAGCGACATAATTTCAGCTTGAATAATGAATATAGAGCACTATCAACATGGTTTATATACCCACATAAATGACAGATTACAAACAAAAGCAAAACCAAATGCTGTAATTTCGAAGTTCCATCTTCGAAAGTGGCCTTTTTTCAAATTTGATTTTTTTAAGATATAACTTTACAATAACTAAGAAGTTTTAATACCTTCATTTAAGGAGTATTACATTGTCTATTAAATACAATTTATTGCATTAACCTATCATTTTTAGTTTCCGAGATTTTTAACATTCTTTAAGTGACCCGGAATCATTGCTCTCGCGTGTAATTAAAGAACTTGTCATCATATTATTGAAGGTCGGTGAAATAAGTATGAAATAATCCCTTTGTTCGCCTTTCACGTAGCAAGGGATGAAGCCAATATTTTTTCCTTTTCTTTTTCCGCTTCTTACTTATAATATACAAGAGCACTGCTATTTCTTCAACGTCCATTTTGAAGCGCGCTGTATGTGCAACTGACGATTGTAGCCGCGGTTTTGGCCGCGTTGCAAATCGCAACCCCTGCGGCCGGGCCGCGCGGCCCGCGCTTCAAAATGGACGTTGAGGAAATAGCAGTGCGCTATTGCGGTAACTGTTTGTTTACTATACATAACTAGAATTTTGCGACATCTAGGTGAAGATGGGTGAATGACCTTTATTGCGGTGTTATTTGGCACCTACTATAGAGTAGTATGACGCCCAAATATAGACTACGGTACTACTATAGTATTATATAATCTGTGACTACGGTGAGAGTATCATTGAATGATATCTCTCACCGTTTAGAATTTCCGTCTCAATGAAATACCTACCCTGCCTGTGTGTTTGTATACCTACCTACCTACCTACATAGTATAGATAGACGAGCACTTCCTTTAAACCTACATAGGTACCTACTTGGTACCTAGGTATTAAAAAGATACATGGGAAGAACGCCGGCAACGACAACGCGCAACGGGGGCGTTGAAAAACTTGGAACAAAGGCAAAGGCCCCTTCACTACGTGCGGGTGGGTGCACCTGGCAGCCAGGAAGCCTGTTCCAAGTTCCAAACGCTCAAGGCAAACTTGCCCTTTCACTACCTAGTATACGTAGGAAGGTACCTACCCTGCCTGCTTGAGTTGCTACATCATTGTTTTAGTTCTACATACCACTACCTTGGGTAGGTACCTACACTACCTATGTAGCATTTAGGTAACAGTTACCTATGTAGGTAACTAAGTACCTAAATAAACAAACAAATGTTCCGGTCCTTTGGACAAACGCTTCGGTATCTGTTCTTTTCCGTATCCATATAGGTACCTACCTATGTGGGGAGGTCTAGGTAAGTCCTAAGACTTAGGTAGGTATTTAGGAAACCAGAATTTACTGTTTCTTATTCATTGGTAGCTAATCAATTTTTTCATAATAATCAAGGCGGTAAGTACGTAGGTACCTACCTACCTCTATCGAAAATTAGATCTTGATTATAAGTTCTATGATTCAAGAAAGAAATAAAAATTGCTTGTTAGGTATAATAATATAATTTCCCCCAAATTGGTAAAACAAATTAGTAAGCGAGAGTTCAAGGGAGCACAATCTTATTCTCGCCTATAGAGGTTTCTCACTAACCCGAGTTTCTACACAGGCACACGTGTCCATTTGAAAAGAATGCGATAAAATAACAACGTTATTTAGTTCCACGAAATGGAATAGGAACAATATTGACGAGGAAACAATACAAAAACAATGGTAAGAAGTTCCACGAAAATTAAGAATGAGTCATAAAATAGCAGATGTTAAATTTGTAATTTGTTTTGTCATTTGTTCCTCCTAAATAATATACATAAATAAATGAAGCTCGACTGTCGTTTATAGAGGTATAGATAAGTAGCAGTCTCACTTACGGAGGTCCATGAGGGAAAAACGACTCTCTCTTACAAAGGTTTCTGTTTCTGGCTAATAGAGGTTTTGAGAGCTTAAAATGACGGGTCCTGGCTATTACTCTCACTTATAGAGTTTTCTCACTTATCCAGTTCTCACTTACCCAGGTTTGACTGTACATCATATTTTGCTTAAAAATAGTTTACCTGACTGTACTCAACAGCTTCCATTTGATTTTGTCCGCAACTTCAGTAACAAAAATATGAAAATCAAAAGTGACAATTGAGAGAATTTGTCCCAAAATATTTTCTCCGAAACGTCAGCAAGTCATAAAATAGCAGATGTTAAATTTGTAATTTGTTTTGTCATTTGTTCCTCCTAAATAATATACATAAATAAATGAAGCTCGACTGTCGTTTATAGAGGTATAGATAAGTAGCAGTCTCACTTACGAAGGTCCATGAGGGAAAAACGACTCTCTCTTACAAAGGTTTCTGTTTCTGGCTAATAGAGGTTTTGAGAGCTTAAAATGACGGGTCCTGGCTATTACTCTCACTTATAGAGTTTTCTCACTTATCCAGTTCTCACTTACCCAGGTTTGACTGTACATCATATTTTGCTTAAAAATAGTTTACCTGACTGTACTCAACAGCTTCCATTTGATTTTGTCCGCAACTTCAGTAACAAAAATATGAAAATCAAAAGTGACAATTGAGAGAATTTGTCCCAAAATATTTTCTCCGAAACGTCAGCAAGTCGTAAATGGCAATGTAAAGATTAGGCAGCGAACAAGTCATAAATTCATTATATAAAAAAAACAATTGTTACAGTGTTATTATAATTACCTAACTACTTATTTTTCATATTTCTGAAATTGCCATATTTTTCCGTAAATCAGTATACCTACCTATGTATAAAATAAATGTTGATTTTTATACGTAAATGCTCACTTTGAATTAAAATAGGTAGGTACAGTACAAAATCATACTATGTGATTTCAATTTAAAGTAATATTTAAAAAAATAAGTAATGGACCATGATCGGTTTAGTATTGATTGACCCCATGCTGGCTTGTCCCCGATGTTGACGACGTTAGGTGGTAGTGTAAATGAAAAACAAGTTTAGATGGCTAAGCGTAAACCCTTAGGTAGTACCTACGTACTTACGTACCTACCTAATTTGCTCTAGCTAGAGCATGAGTGAGGTTACAATCTGTATTATCCTTTTTCAAAGTGATTTACCTACACTACCTACAAGGTAAATGTGAGACAGATTTCTGAAGTAGGTAGCAACTATTGGACCTCCTCCCTTTTTTGAAGTTGGTTAATAATTGGACAAACACGTTTTTGCAATCTTTACATTACATCATTAGGACCGCATTCCACACCACCGCTGCACCGGTTCCGTGGCTTGGGCACTGGGGTTGGACAATGTTTTTATAAGCAGGAAGGTAAAAGGTTCCTGACTACCATTTTGCTAATCTATACTACAAGGTACTTAGGTACCTACCTACCTACCTTTTTGAGTGAAGATCTTTAGTCCCATATTCTTCCTCGACTCTTACTAAAGCTGCGAAAAAGCACAGAATATTAGTACCTACCAAGCCACAGATTATTTACTTTCTAGGTAGGTACCTACTTGGTCTACATAACGAGCATCTTTCTTTACAGGAAGCTTGGTACCTAGGTACATCATCTTTCTTTTTAGCCTACCTAAGTTTGAATAAGTTTTTAAGGTAATTAGGTAATTTAATATTATCATGTTTGATTTACTACACCTAGCCCAGAGATGGGCCATGACATGACTCCCCACTGAATCCTCCATCACCCGATAGTAGGTAGGTAGGCCGTAGGTACGTTGACCTACCATAGGTCCTTACCTACAGCTGTATTGTAAGTTTGTAGGTTGCACCTTCCTCTCAAGTAGGTAGGTACTTCATGGAGTACCTACCTACTTGAGAGGAGATGTTAGATGGGTTAAGATGATTACACGTAGGAATCCTGAAAACTCCCGATGAATAAGACGCGACGCCCACAGTGTAATGGTAGTGCTAGTGTCAGTGGCCCCAACCCAAGTAGGTAGTCGACCCGACCACATTTGACGCAAAATTCCACAACGAACCGACGCGTACCGAATGTTAAGTTGATACCTATAGGGGGAGGTGGGGTGCATTGATACACAAAACTTTAAAGTTCCCTAAATGGTGTATAAAAATAATATTTTTCATTATTTTTGCATTATACGTTCAGCTAAATAATCTAATATTATAATGCCATAGTTTAAAATTGGTTACCTAAGTTATCAAAGAAAAGAAATAATTGACATTTAGTCAAAAATGGCTTTGTATCAAACTGTCTGCCCCCCTAGCGGGGTACATTGATACACCACGTGGGGCACTTTCATACAGGGTGGGAAATCTATTAAAATTGTCAAAATAAAACACTTTTACGTAAAATCCGTAATTGATCTTATTGCACCAGATCTAGCTTTTATATTCAACCAATGCATTGACTGTGGTGAGTTCCCTGACTTAATGAAACATAGTAAAATAACACCTTTATTTAAATCAGGTAGTCATTCTGACCCTACTAACTTTCGACCGATATCAGTGCTACCTACATTTAGTAAAATCTTTGAAAAACTTTTCATTTTTGACTTTGACTTTGATACATAATCAGCCTTATAATTTATGTTACTTATGTAATTATTATAACAAATCTTGACCACAGTCAGTCTCAAACAATCAATAAATCAAACTTAATATTATTTGAAAAAGCAATATAAATCTTTTTCTTCTTTTATTGCACATTATATGCTCTCAAATTAATAGAAAAAATTTACATAGATGAGGTTCGAGTTGTGCCTTCCGTTAAATTTAGTAAAACAACATCTCTAAAATCAACAGTTTGCTTTGTGTTAGAGGATTATTTAGAACTACAAATAAAACTTTTACAAATATTTACTGATAGAATCTAATTTATTACGCGCACACACTTTAGTTATTTATTGCGGAGACAGAGAACAATATGGCTGCCAGACCGGATGTCTTATTTCGACCAAAAGCTAGGGATGGGGCTCTTCTATAGTGATGTGCTAGTGCCAGTCCAATACTTTGTCTTCGATATCTGGAACAATGATACACATCAATGTGCCCCACACTTTGTTGCATCAAAGTGCCCCAAACGACCTTTTTCAAAATTCAAATTATCATACAAAAACTAACTTTGATTTTAAAGTAAAATTAACAAAAATCATAATATGTAATTGATAGTTTAACTTACCTTTGGTATATGTATATAAAGATCTTCGTCAGATGTTATGGAAGAGCGTCGAAACAATTTCACACATTGCGTCAATTTGCGTCATAATTTACCTATAGACCCTCAAAACACATCTCGAGATACCCTAGGCCGGTGCGGTTACAATGGATGCGTTCGGAAGTTTTTCCGCACGTTTTAGTTGGCGCCACTCAAATCTATTCACACAAATTAGATAAGGCTGGTGTATCAATGCACCCCACCTCCCCTATGGTAGGTAGGTACTTGGGCATTCAGTACCGATACCATTCTGTAATTTTTAACCGGTGCTAGGTAAATCCAGTAGGTATGTAAGGTGGTTTTGGAACAAGAACTCTAGGGTGAGTAGTTTCCGAGATATGGGCGTTTGAAGTTGGACAGCTGTCATCAAAAAATTAGATCTTGATTATAAGTTCTATGATTCAAGAAAGAAATAAAAATTGCTTGTTAGGTATAATAATATAATTTCCCCCGAATTGGTAAAATAAATTAGTATGGAAATCGAACCACCACCACCTTAATGTCACCACACGCTCGCAAAGCAATTTAAATAGCTATATCATATTTTGCTTAAAAATAGTTTACCTGACTGTACTCAACAGCTTCCATTTGATTTTGTCCGAAACGTCAGTAACAAAAATATGAAAATCAAAAGTGACAATTGGGAGAATTTGTCCCAAAATATTTTCTCCGAAACGTCAGCAAGTCCCATTTACGACCTACAAACGTTTGCAAGTTGCATGAAAATAGGATTCATACATACAAAACACCGTTCTATCACATGTCTTGTTTATTTAATTGGTAAGTACCTTATGTAACATTTGGAATATCCTATACTTCACATTCACAGTACCTACATAAGACCAACTTAGGAAACAAGTACCTATAGGTACTTGTTTCCTAAGTTTTTGATAAATAGGTAGGGTAGGTAAGTATTAAAATTAATTCTAAAATAGTATATAATGCAACTAGTGAATAAAAGGCGGATTTAAAGCGAGAGCCATAAATGAGTCACGAGCAAGTGAAGGATTTTAACTACTAGGGAGTGATTCATGATGATTGAATCACGACTGTAGCGAGTGATTCAAGTGTTAGAATCCTGAACGACGTGAGTGGTTCATGGCCCTCGGTATAAATCAGTTTTATTCAAGAGTTGCATACTATACTTTATATTATACCATGACTACGAGAAAAAGAAAGATTGGAGGTTGTATAGCCAATACCACAGATTATATAATACTATACCCAATGCTATACAACCTCCTTGCGCAAAAACAATAATTAGATGGAGGACAAATGTATTAAATGTGTTCTAAATTCAAACACCAAAACAGTGAGTAAAAGTGCTTTTTATTCACTGTTTTCAGTGAATAAAATAAGCTTTTTAGAGGGGGAATGGTATAAACGTTTATTTTCATTCAATTATTTTATTAAAAGTTATTTGTGATGTTTAAAACTAAGACTAATAAGGAAGTTTCATAAAATATTTTCATATAGGTAAAAACGATAGTACCTACCTAGTAACCAATTTGACACTGACTGTACTACATATTTAAAAACGAAGCAACTATAAAATAGAACAACTAATTAATGTAGGTAGGTATAGGTAGAATACAGTATTTCTCAAAATTTCAAAAAAAAAGCACCAATTTAATAAAAGTTGTAAAATATTACTTAACATACTACTTACTTAAAACTAAGTAGGTAAGTACACTATCTAACTACCTAGTCAGAAGGTATTACATATTTGTCGAATGAATCTTAATTTTGGTTTTATAATTACATATTTACCTGCTTGCTAAGATAAGAACCTAGGTACCTATACCCACCCACCTATATTACGTATTTTTTTTTACGTTCTCTTTAAGTACCTATTTCTATTGCCAATAAAAAAAATTAAGTGTAGGTTGACCTATTAGATAGGTACCATACTTACCAACATAATTTAAATTCTTATATACAAAACTTCACACATCAATATAACTTCGATCCTAGCAGGTAGGTAGGTACCTACTGATTGCACAAAAGCGAAAGGTATAACCTTGAGATCGTAACAAGAAAATCTTGATCAACCATTTTAAGCAACAACACAAATATGTTTGTTCACAAGAAAGACAAGGTACTGCTGCAACTACTCTCGTATGGTTGTTCAGTATTTATTTATTGGTCATATTTTGACAGGCCAAAAAAGTTCTGTTAAGAAATATCATAGGTACAATACAAAGATAAGGAATGTCTTATTTATTTATTAAGTGGTTTATCATCTAAATCGGAATGTTTTAGACAAATACGTTTTGATTTCACTTAAAGACTGCTGTATACAGGGAGAGCTGATTTTCTTAAAAAATAAAAATTGCATTAAAAATATCAGACAAATGCAGTTCCCATTTTTCACAAGATCATTTTTCTATAACTGTTTAGGTTTTACTCTCAGAGGGACGAGAAAACTCACCCTGTATATAATTTTGTTGATTTAAAATTGCAACTGGATAAAACATTGTGCCTGTGTGTAGTAAAATTATTATAAAACATCCAGATGAAAATGATGGACATCACAACAGTAAAGTTTAAGATTTAAAAGTCAAATACATTGACAACTAAAACTAATTAGAATATTTTATCGTAGGTTCTATAAATCAGCAATCTACAGCGCAGACAGACAGATTATGATGATTTTTAATATTTAAGTTACTTCTAAGATGGTTCATTCCTCACGGCTCCCTTTACAGCCTGAGGCCGGGTTTTACCAAAAAGACTACAAATGACGGTATTTCTATGTTGTTTTTGACAAGCTCAAAATAAATTCAAGACAGATAGTGTAATTGGTGCAACTACCCTTCTAATTTTTTTTTCAGTGTTAGTGAACCAGTTATGTACATATTTTATTTATTTATTTGTAACATTACACATATGGCATATTCACATAATATGTACATATAAACAATAAAAATTAAACACTCTGGGATGGTGTGAATGGTGTGATTACAGGCACAAAAATAGACAGCGAATAGTTACCTAATTTCGAAGACCTTGAGTGTAAAAGTCAGCATAGAAAGCCGTCAGGAATCAATTTTTAGACCATAATCTCTCGAATCCAACATCTTTTGGTCCATTAGACTTCAGTAGTACAAAGCTAGTGTATACATTACACAATTACTTTACTTACATACATTCTAATGTATTTAAACTGTTATGTTAAGACCAAAGTGATGAATTAGCTAAAATGATAGATTGTTAAAAATAACTTGACATAAATATAGTATGTACATAAATGTAGTTACTAAAAAAATAGGAACATATTTAGTTACCCTAACCCAAGAGTGCCATTGTAAACATAAGAGTTACATAATGACGTCCAAGGACAGAGGTGCACGGTATAAGAACGCGAATATCTAAAGAGCGCCAGGCAGAGGTGGCTAACGAACCAACCTGTTGACCAGCAGCGGCGTGGAACGATTGAGGTTTGTTAAAAGCAGACAAAAGAGTTTTCAAGTACAGTCAAGTTGTGACTACATGTATGATTGATTCGAAGGTAGGGTAGGTATTATACTATTCATCACTTTGACTAGATTCATCACTTTGAGTCCTAACAATCATTATTTACATGAGATTATTGCGCGTACGTAACATTTCACCTCCATATCACACTTTATTCCACTGTAACCGATTTGGCTAGATTGCGTGGGCAATCAACGTTACACTCGCGCAGTACAGCTATGTGATAGGCAAGCAGCTGCATGGGAATAACCGTGAGGATGCCCTGGAGGCAGTCCACAGTTTTAGGAATTTGAAGGCATTGAGAAGCTAGAGACATGGTTTCTTCATCTCCTTCCTCGCAGACGACGATCGGCCGACCTTGACGAGCCGTCACCTGTTGCAGTGCGTTCATACATTTCGTGTAAACGGGGTCGCGCATTACTATCATCATAACGGGCATTGAGCTATCGATTAAAGCTAAAGGACCGTGTTTCAGTTCCCCTGCCATAATACCTTCGCTGTGCATGTAAGTCAGTTCTTTGACTTTTAAGGCTCCTTCTAAACATGTAGCAAAGTTGTATCCGCGACCCATGATCAGCAATGATCGCTGGCGGTATAAATCTTTAGCGAGAGCTTTGATTTCTGAATCTAAAGCCAAAACCTGGCGAACTTTCTTATCCAGATCGTGCAAGCCGGCAATTATATCGGAGCGTCGTTTCAGCAAAGATATGCGGTCCTCACTGATCACAAGGGCAAACATGACAAGGGAGATGAACTGCGATGTGTACGCTTTGGTGGAGGCCACACCGATTTCAGGGCCAGCGTTGATGTGAACGCCGCAGTGAGCTTCGCGGCAAATGGAACTTCCGACGGTATTAGTGATACCAACTATCAGCGCGCCATGTCTTTTACAATAACGCAGTGCCATCAGGGTATCGGCAGTCTCTCCAGACTGAGAGATAAAGAAGCACACATCATCACGAAAAACAGGTGTGTTCCTGTCTAAAAAGTCTGATGCCAATTCCACCATAACTGGCAGCTCAGTTAATTCTTCCAGCAATTGGCGAGTTGCTACGGCGCTGTGGTAACTGGTACCACATCCAATCAGCATTAGTCTTCTACAACGCTTGATTTCAGGAATGTAATCTTTTATACCTCCAAGAGTCACAGTGCCTTCGGCAAAATTAAGACGACCCCTCATTGTGTTTACAATGGATTCTGGCTGTTCAAATATCTCTTTTTGCATGAAATAATCATAGTTTCCCTTCATTATCTGTTGAAGTTCCAACTTAAGAGTAAATATTTCCCGCTGGTGAGGGTCATTGCTGCTGCCAGAAAGGCGATGAATGCTGAGCACTCCCTCTTTAATGTGAGCAACATCATCATCTTCAAAATACAAAACTTTGTTAGTGTGTTCAATGACAGCTGATGCATCGGATGCAAAGAAATATTCTACATCTCTTTCCTCTTCTGGTTCAAAGTGGGCATGGCTATTGACTCGTGGTACTGACGGTACCACTCCTCTGGTGGCCTTGTTGTTAGTGTACATAATGGGAATATGGTCACTGGAAAGGCGACGTTTTGTTTTGATACCAACCAGCAGAGGACTACCTCTTCGAGTTGCCACACATTCATTTGGGAAGAAACGAGATTTGAAACACAATGCAAAAGCGCCTTCAAGTTGTTGAATTACCTGCTCAACAAGCTCCTGGAAGCTGTAACTCTTGTGTTGATTGTAAATGTGATCAACCAACTTTGCAATAGCTTCAGTATCAGTCTGAGACTCAAATTCATATCCTTTTTTTTCAAGGAAAGTTTTGACTTCTTTGTAGTTAGTGATTATTCCGTTATGAATAACTACAAAAGCATTGTCTTCTCCGGAGCGCTGTGGATGCGAGTTGACCGCGCTCGGTTCTCCATGAGTAGCCCAGCGCGTGTGCGCGATACCACAGTGCGAGTCCACGCATGTCTCCACAGACAGCTCGTCACTACGCTCCTGAAGCAGGTCCTCGAGTGCAGCTACTTTTCCTTTGCGTTTCAGCACAGCGATATCTTTCAGATCGGCAGTGTCGACGGCGACACCGGCTGAATCGTATCCGCGGTATTCCAAACGTTTTAATCCATTCACAAGTAATTCTAATATTTCGCGCCGAGTTTTAGGCGTAAGATGGTTAATATACGCAAAAATTCCACACATTGTTACGAGACTTGAAACTCTTTACAAACTTACAAAGTCAAGTAATCGGAACCACGACTCGCGAGACACTGCAGTCACCAGAACACTTGAGCAATATTGAAGGCCTACGCGGATTGCTCCTACCACTACCTATTTGTTACTTTCACTTACGTGCGGCAAGGCACACGTCATCGTCTTTCGATAACCATTATCTTTGCTCGATCGGTGGATATAGCAAACATAAATAAAACAGCTAAAATTTTTGTACCTAATTTCCACTATGTGAAGGTGCCTGCCTACTTTCAACATAGGTACCTTCGTGGAACAACTTGTCATATTTGACATTTATTTAGCTGACATTGACAATACAAAATAGTGACTTTGATTACAGACATAACTGTAAGTGAAGCTAGCGATTGTACGTATAAAAATCTCAGAAGAGAGATAAAAATAGGTGCCTACTGTGTGCCTCACGTGTGCCTACTATTATTACCTATATATACCTAAGTATTTATATTATGCCGTACACAGACGAGTGATGCCGTACGTATATATTTTGACAAATCAACTTTTGTTAAAAGATTATTAAAACCAGTAAACGCCTCTGAAGAACAATCCAAACGCCAACAAACACTGACTGACATTGGCAAATTCGTGGCAGCCCTAGCCACAAGCCACAAACAGCCACAAGAAAAGAAGAAGAAGATATCGATTTGCGTTTCCACCGCCAAACCTTGTTCATGTTTGACATTTTGAATCTTGTTTCTATTGTTTTAAGGATTTTATTGATTGTAAAAACAAATCGTATTTGCAAGCTAGGCTGCCAGGTGAGATCTATATCATATATGATTTTTATTCATACCTAGTCCTTTTTTATAAATGTCTCCTGATGTCTCCACGAAAAAGGGGCAACCCTCTAGCTGTCAAGATTTGAATCATTAGTGGCCGAATACTCAAACGCCACTTAAAAATAGATTAAGTTAACGCTTAAATTATTGTCATCTCTTACAAATGAGTAATGTCAAACAGAGGCAGAGCAATTTTGCTCAAACTTGAATGACGTTTCAGTATTCCGGCCTAGGACTGTTTCTGTTTTGTTTTCAAATTCAAATTGTTTTATTCACCTAGATGTTACCTTAAAGCCATGGATACACTAGGGGACATTTTGTCCCACAACATGACGCGCAACACATAATATACGTAACGCTGCAACGTTGCATAGTGTCCCGCAACATGCCCCGTAACATTTTATAGCGCGATCACACTATGCCCATGCCGCTGCCGGCATGAATGCCGCGATTAATTCCGGAATGATTGCCACAGCAACATCGCCTTTATTCTCACTAAGGAGCTAGGGCATGAACTTGGGCAGGGAGACGGGACAGCGGCATGTTCGTGCTCACGCCACTTCCCTGCCCACTTCGGCATAGTGTGATCGCGCTATTACGTGACGCGTGACGCGGGGCATGTTGCTTGCTCCCAAGCCTCGAGAGCGAGCGCACGTGTCTCGCGTCAGTGTCGCGCCATTTGTCACCGAGTGTAGTCATATATGCAACGTGCTCGGGCGACATTTCTATGAACACTGACTAGTGTGGTCAACACAATGTTCCACGACATTTACTTCGGCATGTTCTACGTTGTTGCTGAGGAACATGTTCCGCAACATGTTGCTCCATTTGCCCCCTAGTGTATACATGGCTTAACAGTAGGGCCCATTTGTACCTAGGTACCTGCATATTGGGGACAAATTAAGATTTATCTTATCCACTCTTATCTTACCGGTAATAACGTACCGGCTCCAGTACCGGCCGTAAATTACCTGTAGGTAGGTACTGAGAATAGTACCTACTGCATACCTACCTACCTATTTATGTTTAAATTAATAATGAAACTAAATATGTACCTGAACTTCTTCATTTATTATAGGACTAAAGAGACTGTTTTTACAAAATTATTGAAAAGATTACATACAAAGTTTTATTTAGCTTAAAAATGAATAGCGTCAATTTTCGTGGACAATCCAACAACCTTCTCGCTCACAGATTTCAACATTTTTGAAGTTATAAAATCACTGAATTTTATTAGGTATGCAAATTCGCAGTTTCGCGTTACATGTAGGTATAGAGAATAACATACAAAGCTTCTGTAAAAATATAATTTTGATCCAAACAAGTTTTCCGACCAAAACCTTAAGAACTCCATTCTTTCATTTAATTTTTGAAGTCTTAAAAATATTGGAATGTGCGAACAAGCAGGTGGTTTGACGTTACCCTTCGTCTTAGTAGCTTCTAATAGGTAGAACAAAGATGTCAAAATTTTGAAGACGTTTAACGCTTTTTGTTTTACTGCCTACCTACCTACAGGGATTGCATACGGTTTACAACCAAAATCCCTTAGCTAACACATGCTGATGATAACCAACATTTTACAAAACTATAGCCCTTAGCTTTCGACTACGCAACTATCGTGGATAGGTAGGTAGTTAACAACTCGTAGGTAACTAAAGTAATTAAGTTGTTCAATGTGTTAAAATTAAACTCTGTTGTACGTAACCAAGTAACACTTCTTTAACTTATTTATGTAATCATGCTTGATGGGACGAGCATTCCGACCGAAACGATCATATTTGGAACAAAACATCACTAATTTAAACAAGTTAAATTACTGTAGCAAGGAAAATACCTACAACAGTATGAATGATACATTCGAATCGGATGGTGCTTAACAGACAACAGTTGATTTATTCATATAAATGGTTTCAAAATTCAACAACCACTTCGTTCCTTTCCTCCTAAACTCTTTTCGGTGAAAAATCAAAACATAATGAGCTTTCAAATGAGGAAACTCAAACTTGACGAATAACTTACGACTAAAATAATCACATAGATATAAACTTAAGACATAAGCGTAACTAAAACGAACGAACTTTAAAATGGTGCTATGATAAATGCATAAGTAAAGGACGAGAGTGATGTGACCTGTGAAGAAGCTCCGATTATAGGGAGACACTACGGGGGTTCGTACGCGACTACGGTTCAACATCAATAGGACACATTTATCAAGAGACGGTATGCCGGAACCATCGCCGAGTGCAGCCGCGCCGGCCGAGCGGCGACGCACGAGTGTAAAGGGCACGACTGCCTCCAAGCAAACTGAAGCTAAGGCGCCTTTGCAGGCGATGGTTAACGGCAACCGTACTTTGTTTGAGATGCCCTGTGGTTATTTCTTCTTTTGGGCCTTCTCGGCAGCCTTTGTGACCTTGCCGGTAGTCACCTCCTTGAAGTTGACGCTCTGTAATAACATTTGTAACTTAGATATTTATGGGACGCATGGCGAATACGGTTAGCTCAGCAACACAACTTATTGACAACAGGCTAAATGCAGTCTAATAGAGGCAATGTTTGTTTCAATAGACATCACACCAAAAACTGGACGACTGACACGATTAGCAATCAAGTGACCGTCCGCCTACCTAATATAAGTAGGTACCTACCATACATTTGATCGTTTTGTGGTGAGATTTACAAAACAGAGTTTATGTAATGTACCTTAGATGAATTCGTTCTGTGTGAGATTTACAAAGCTGAGTTTATGTAATGTACCTTGATGAATTCGTTCTGTGTGAGATTTACAAAGCTAAGTTTATGTAATGTACCTTTATGAATTCGTTCTGTGTGAGATTTACAAAATAGAGTTTATCTAATGTACCTTGATCAGTTCGTTCAGTGTGAGATTTACAAAGCAGAGTTTATGTAATGTACCTTGATGAATTCGTTCTGTGTGAGATTTACAAAGTAGAGTTTATGTAATGTACCTTGATCAGTTCGTTCAGTGTGAGATATACAAAGCAGAGTTTATGTAATGTACCTTGATGACGCCAACAGCGACGGTTTGGCGCATGTCGCGCACGGCGAAGCGGCCGAGCGGCGGGAACTCAGAGAAGGACTCCACGCAGAGCGGCTTGGTCGGCACCAAGTTCACGATAGCCGCATCGCCAGATTTTATGGACTTCGGTTCTATCTCAGTGGTTTTACCTAACAAAAAATACCTTCATTATATGCAAGCTTTTATTTAATTTCACCTGTATACCGGTGTTCGTCGGTAATTAAATCTTGCAAGTTTTCCTTCCCGGTGCTCAGTGGCAATGCAATAATACGTGTGGTAACAGTGAGGTGAGCTAATGATGGAGTCAGAAGCTGTTTTATGGAACCACTCGGTGAATAACAATAAAATATCCGTCATTTGAATCAGCCCGTCCTTATTTATCCAATGAACGCTGGTTTTTAAATATATCTTTCATACTAGCTGCTACGGGGAATAAATAAATTACGTGAGGTAATTTTAGAAATTTTTGGACCCCTCCCCCCCCACATCGCTTGGTGAGATGTTGTGATATTTTGCTCGACGGGCTACACAAGCATGTTTCCCAAATGCTATGAAGAATTGACTTGAACTATTAGAGGGGTTAAATAAGATGTTTGGAAAGATTTACAGGTCATGGATTGTAAATTCCGGATGATTTTAATACCCAAATGCTACAAAAACAACTTTCGCTATTTTACTAATAACCCTGAAAGTATCGTGCTCGAACCATTTACAGCCAGGAAATAAGATGCACTACCGCATACAAAGGGCATACCGGTACGACGGTCGCACTTCTCCTTTATTTCGGCGAACTTGCAGGCGATGTGAGCCGTGTGGCAATCCAACACTGGAGTGTAGCCATTGCTTATTTGGCCTGGGTGGTTCAGCACAATTACCTAAAACAAATACTTTTTACCAGAGAAATTACGGCGTTAAGCCGCGGGTCATTAAAAATCAGACAAGAAAGGAATATAACCATATACCTATACCTACAGTTAGTAGGTAGGTACCTACTCGTAATTATGCAGGTTTGCCCATTTTGTCATAAATAATTAGGTACCTTGTTTCAAATGGAAAACAAAGCGATTACCTAGTGTATTTGCGGTCAAAAAACACGCCATCCATAAATTGCGAAAGCAACGGCACAGCAGACACGGTTTTGTAATACTTTAGCGCCGCCATCGCGCCCCGTTCGTTCACTATAGCACTAGGTACCTATGTAAGGCACAACATATTGTGTTGGTTGACGCACAAATAAATATTGCACTCGCTTTGTTCGTTCGAAACAAGGTATAATAAATCAGAATTTGAATTTGTTTTTTTCCCAACCCTTTATTTTGATGATATTCATAGAATTATTCAAGCTGACATTTGCCCGCACTGACGACTAAGTACATCAATATTTATTTTGGTACAGTACAGTACAAACTGGTCTGAAAGTTTGACCTGCCTAATTCGGAAGGAACGGTTTACTTATTTAAAATCAAGTAATAAAAATGGAATCCCATAATGTGTGTGTAATCGTCCACCAATCGAAACCATTGATGTCTTCAAAGACGAAGAGACAGCAGAAAGTTGAAAATTACCATATTTTAAATACCTGCGCACTAAGTACCTACACACTTACATTGCAATTAGACCAGGAAGCAAGTTCTACCTTTCCAAGTTTGTAGTAGCAAGCAATACAGGTTCAATAGGTAGTTTGCAAAAATTAAATCAATGTCATTAGAAGGTACATAACAAGGACCTTTGTCATTGAATATCGAATTACAATACCAGGCTTTTGAAATGCAAAAGCAAATCGATTGAAAATTAGATTTCACTTTTGTCAATTATTTATTTCAATAACAATGAAATTGTTGAATTTTATTAACTGAAAAATGGTTGCAGTCTCCAAAATGTAAAATATCTCTGACTTCGGAGGCATCGCGAAATAAAGTTTTAAAACGCATATTTAGATAAAAAGTTATCTGGATTCTCTATTTCCTGCTAATATTTTGGTTTCGAAATAATTGCTTATCTAAAAACCTTGAAATATTTATACTTTTTGGTTGGGACTTGTAACATAATTAGTAGATACAATGATATTATAATTGTTATCAAACGCAATCAGATGCAAACGGATGGAACCGATTAACCGATTGCATACCTACGAACTGATTTATTTAAGTAGATACCTATGTAAGTATTTGATTAGATGTAAGTCCGGCAATGGAGTCTCGTTATGGCTATTATCAATATTTATAAAAGTAATTTTCAATAAGTCCGTACATTATCACGAGTTGAGAGAACCTAACAGACTGACAGTCGAATACTCAAACGCCACTCAAACCCCACTCAATCTAAGTCACGCTTAGATTATTGCCATCTCTTACAAATGAGTAATGTCAAAAAGAGAGAGAGAACAACTTCAAGTGGTGCTCAAATTTGAATGACTTTTAAGTATTTCAGCCTTTGGCTTAAGATTGCTTAAGTATTCCAGCCAAAGGCTGAAATACTCAAGTCATTCAAATTTGAGCACCACTTGAAGTTGTTCTCTCTCTGTTTGACATTACTCATTTGTAAGAGATGGCAATAATTTAAGCGGAACTTAAATTGGGTGGGGTTTGAGTGGCGTTTGAGTATTCGGCCAATAGGTATATAATGTTGTATACCTACCTATAATTTAATAAAATAAGGAATGAGTATATAAGAGGAAGTTTGAAAGTAGCGCCAAAAACGGACAAGTTGAGGAGTAATAGGTTAGCGTGGTATGGACATGTCATGCGGAGGGAAGAAAGCCATATTACGAAAAGAGTGCTATAGTAGGTGCCAAATAACACCGCAATACAGGTCATTCACCCACCTTCACCACGATGTCGCAAAATTCCATTTATAAATGGCTAATTCTGTCGCTTTCCATACAAACCTGTCGCTAAGACGGTAATCGCTCAAATCTCGTAGTACTGTTTGTTTACCATACATAAATTGAATTTTGCGACATCAAGTCGAAAGATGGATGGACTGTGTGAAGAAGATATGAGTAAGAAAGGAGTGAACATCGAGATGACGGCTGATAGAGGAGAGTGGAAGACGAAGACATGTTGTACCGACTCCACTTAGCGTGGGACAAGGGTAGGAAGATGATGATGACCTTACCTATAATTTAATACTTACTTGAGCAGTAAAATCGGAAGCGCCTTTTGGGGGAGCGTTCTTGGAGTCGCCCGCCACGTAACCGCGGCGCAACTCTTTCACCGATACGTTCTGATATAACAAAAAACGATTTAAGAGTGCTTAGTTATTGCAAAATGCCTTTTTTTAATAATCCAAATTTCGTTGCCTCTCTGAAGCTGAGCACTCCACACACCATCCACTCCGCACTTCCTTCCAAACCTTGCCAAGAATATGGTCTGCGGAGGTACCTGCGGCTAAATTAGGAGAGACAAGAAACTCTTGGATTGTTGGCTTCACAAATTATAATAATACTAGCGGACCGTCCCGGCTTCTCACGGGGTTTTTTAGGTAATTTTTTACATTATTGGAGTTTTAATAAGGATCCCTAATTTTTTTGAAAATATTATATAGCCTATGTCACCCGGGGATAGTGTAGCTTCCCAACGGTGAAAAAATTATTTAAATCGGTCCAGTAGTTTCGGAGCCTATTCAATGCAAACAAACAAACAATCAAATCTTTCCTCTTTATAATATTAGTACCTATAGAAGTATAGATATGTTGCCGGGGGATTTTTCGACAAATTCTACACGGAGGAGGGCAACATTGTCACCCGGTATAGCAGTCTAAAAACTCCCTCGAGAGACTCTGTTAAAAGTTATTTCTCTGCCAGACACTGACCTTGACGTTGAAGCCAACATTGTCACCCGGCATTGCCTCCTGCAGAGCCTCGTGATGCATCTCTACGGACTTCACTTCAGTGGTGATGGCGGCCGGGGCAAAGACTACCACCATGCCTGCATGGAAAACAAACCGATTATACCTACTTAGCACACCTGAGTGTGAAAATAATTGATAGGGCTAGATTTATGCACGTTATTTAGGTATGGGCAATGAGGTAAATTTTCCGCATTTAACTGTTACTAGCTTCCGCCCACGACTTCGTTCGCGTCCCGTTGGATTCCGTTGATTTTCCGGGATAAAAAGTAGCCTATATGTTAATCCAGGTCACGGACAATATATATTCCAAGTTTCATCCAAATCGGATCAGTAGTTTTTGCTTGAAAGAGTAACACACATACTCACAAACTTTCACGTTTATAATATTAGTAGGATTAACTATATGATGCGAGTAAGATGTACAGAAAAGGCCTCTCAAAGATCTCAGATTCTCAGCATGTAGCGAGAACTTAATTCGTAGCACTTGGTTTCAGCTATTGAAATTAGGAAACGTATTCATTTGAGACTTGGAAAAAGATCAATAAAACTAACCAATCTTTTCATGTCTGAGACATGTTTTTAAACAGAGTAGGATATCATCAGTCTCTACTGTCTAAGGAAAGTATAAAGAAGACGTATTGATCACCTAGCAAAGTGCGTCAACGTCATTGCAAGTGTGGCAGGAGACACAGACAAAAGGTACATACATACACACAACATTGGTTAAAATCAGTCTGCGCTATGGAGCTAACCCTAGTTAGTCTAGTGTGGACTTACTCTTTTTATCCCAGGACACGATGCAGTAGTTTAACACTCACTAACCCAGAGTGTATTGCACCAAATTTAGTAATACCACATCTTAGGTTTATACAACAGACTATATTTCTTCACGCTAACACCATAGGTCAGTTACTTATCGTATAAAAGGGGCTAATTTATTTATTTATTTAATACTTTATTGCACAAAATTATAAATTTGTTACAAAGGGTGGACTTAATGCTGAAAGCATTGTCTGCCAGCCAACCCAAACGTGGTGGTGTAGTGAGGAGGTTGGCGTGCGACATTACAGGGAATAATATTTATCCTACAAACTAAGAGCTATACCTACTATATAATTTAATATATAACTATATATATATATATATCAAATCAAATAGAACATTACGTAACAGAAACAGAGGTAGGTATGGTAAAACAAGGTGGAATCTACCTTTATCAAAAAATAATGTTGTGAGAGGTGACATCATGCATACAGCTGTTTAAGGAAAAGCTAATGCGTGGATCTCACCTGGTTTGAGCACGCCAGTCTCAACGCGTCCGACGGGCACAGTGCCAATCCCTCCTATCTTGTAAACGTCCTGCAGAGGCAGCCGTAATGGCTTCTCTGTTGGCCGGGATGGGGGCTGTATCGCGTCTAAAGCCTGTGCAACAATCATAATAATTATTGTTATTTGGAGTCACCACGGGAGTCACATTACCCCCCAAATTCAATTCCATCTGCAAAAGCCCCCCAAAAGTAGATCTGACTAAAATGTGTGACAGCGAGCTTAAATAGAACCCTTGAGGACTATTCAGTGTTCAGCCTCTACTACTATGAATTCGGGGGAAGTCGTACTAGCAGTTGAACAGAAACTCGACGCAAGACCGATTGAAAAAGTCTGCAACATGGAATATCTTGACATTTCTGGTGCAGCGCAATTAGGAAGCCAGCTTCATGTTTGCAATTAACATCCAAACTCGTTTTCGGTACCTACTTGTGTTTCAACTTAGATATTTATGCTTAGCCTTGATATTTGAAACCTCAACTAGCGGTTTCACATTCTCTTTAGTTGAGCAGTTTAATAATAGCTCTCACACAAAGTTATCATACAAATTAATATAGTAGCAGGACTATTAATAACAAGTTTTTTTGCATGAAGTACACGAGTGCTTTTTCCTCATTTCCTGTAATTATACAGCCTACATAGTAGGCACAAAGGTGGTGTACAGGAAACGATACAATAAACTTATACGATACGATAAATCTAAAAGGAAGCTTAGGTTATATATTGATATCATAAAATTCTATTGATTTTGACGTAGCTGTATGATACAAGAAAGAAGAATTGAAGTCTCACCTCAATGAGGCACTTGCCCTCAGTCTTGCCTTCCTTACGCTCGATGGTCCATCCCTTGAACCAGGGCATCTTGTCAGAGGGCTCCAGCATGTTGTCGCCGTGCCAGCCAGAGATCGGTACGAACGCCACCGTCGCCGGATTGTAACCTGTACGACACATAAATTTACATTATTATTGATTCGAGAGGACTGCGGTAACTCAAGGTCACCTTAAACAGAGTAGGTACCTACACATAAAGGCAGTTAAAAATATTCAAATAACTTTTGTAATAGCTTTCATTATAAACCTGCTTGCTAGGATTTCACAAACCATGATATTTCGTAATCCATTATGACATCATAATAAATTGGTGTTGGTATCTATCTAATTAGAATGCTGTTACAATGCAGCTCTAACCTAAAAAGATTGTTACGAAAGCCTCTAATTCACACTTGACTATTTGCTCGTGACGTTTGTTTACCAATTTTCTTGATGTAAGATGACACCTCTTTCTTGATCTCCTCGTAGCGTGCTTCGTGGTAAGGCGGCTCTGTGGAGTCCATCTTGTTGACGCCTACGACCAGCTGCTTCACGCCCAACGTGAAAGCGAGCAAGGCGTGCTCACGCGTCTGTCCATTCTTACTGATGCCCGCCTCGAATTCACCAGTGCCGGCAGCCACAATCAACACAGCGCAGTCAGCCTGGCCAACCAACATCATATTTTAAAACCAGGAAGATATTCGTAGCTCTGATAAATTTAGAAAGCACTCAGATGTTCACAATAGGAATACACGGAACAAAGACAAACTATTAAATACAGCATTTAGACTACAAAAAACAAACAAAAGCTTCATGGGAAACTCTATTCGATTTTACAATAAAATTCCTGGAGAGATCCTAGACTTGAATGAAAATAAATTTAAAAAATGTATAAAACATAACTTAGTTCAAAAAGCATACTACACGATCAATAGCTACTTGGATGATAAAAATGCATGGTGTTTTCCAGTCGCTATGAATAATACTGATATGCCGCCTAGTTTATTTTAGTTATTTATTTTTTGACAAGGCCCTATATAGCCGCTTATTTATTTATTAATATTTTACAATATGTACCTAGTTTAAGATTTTTTTATTTTATTTGTAATTTTTAGATAATTTTAGACAAAGCCCCTATACAGCTGCAACACAAAATGAATTACCCATGTACTTTTACAGCTTTTAATGAACTATCTTATTTTAATTTAATTTATTTAATGATTATTATTATTTTTAAATTGTACAAAAATTGACCTAACTAAGTGTTCTCTATAAGATCCAATGGTTTAAATAAATGAATTGAATTGAATTGAATCTGGCACCTAGTTTCATTGTTTTAAATTTCCTTGACTTTACTATGAAAAAATTTACCATTTCAATGTACCATTAGCGTACTAACAACCTATATTTCGTGTCTATTCGTAACCAAAATATAATGAGTTAAACATACTGAGCAGAAGACGAATTTAAAGATCAAGGTCACCTAAATTAAAACAAAAGGTCAAACTTGTATAAGCTAAAAAGGTTATCTCGTAAAGTGTGACATTTTGACAAAAGCTCGTCTCAAACCTGTTTCTACGAACTTTAAGAATGTTATTATTACCTGAGAAGTTCCTGTTATCATGTTCTTGATAAAGTCTCTGTGTCCAGGAGCGTCGATGATGGTGACATAGTATTTTGCAGTTTCAAACTTCCACAAGGCTATGTCTATCGTAATACCGCGCTCACGTTCTGCTTTTAACTTGTCGAGCACCTACGAGTTTATAATTTCTTTATAAAATAGTTTTTTAAAAACACGAGGTCCATGTGTAGAAACTTCAAATCAGTTTTACCATAAACGAGAGATTACGTACCCAAGCATATTTGAAGGATCCTTTACCCATCTCCTGGGCTTCTTTCTCGAATTTTTCAATAGTACGTTTGTCAATGCCACCACATTTGTAGATCAAGTGACCAGTGGTAGTGGACTTGCCAGAATCCACGTGCCCAATCACCACAATGTTGATATGAGTCTTTTCTTTACCCATATTGTGACGTCAAGTTCGAAGGAATACGATGTTAACTATATCTATGAGAAAATAAATCATTACGTGACTTAGCAGAAACATGACCTTCTTTTCTGAGTTTCACACCATACAAGTTGCGTAATGAAGTCAAAAGTCGTAATCTTTCCCAGGGGTAATACCTTCCGATCGTACCTACTACTAATCTAAACGAATACTGCGATTGCTATTGTTAAACCCACACTTGTAATGGCCTCACCTTCATTCGACTCTAATTAGTCTCTATCTCCTAAAAAAAACTATGAACCTACTGAATTGCAGTAAAAATAATTCACTTGTTGTATAATTTAAGTTTACGGGACACTTCCTGCACCTGAACCAAGTTTATGACTGTTATGTGCTCGAATATTTTCGTAAGAACGCTTTCCCGAGCGTGCGCATCGCAGAGGTCCGGGACATCGATACAGACCGAGCATGCCTCTACAAATATAGACTACCTACCTACTCTTAGTACGCCTGCCACTCCTCAATCAAAACATGGCAGTTACCTTAAAAAATAGTTAAATCCCAGGTCCCAAAAAAACTTTACCTATTACGAAACCCCCAAATACTTACCTACATTGTGCTACATCTCAGACTTCACGCAAAAGGGCAAAGTTGTTAAAATTGCATCTCCAAATGCCACCTCAAAGGTCAAAAGTGCACAGGGTTATTGATCGGCGGGGAGATAACTAAGCTAACAATCGAGCACCTTTTACATTCACTGTCTAAGACCTTGCCGTTCTTAGGTTTAGCCAACAAGCTTATTAATTTACCTTAGACACTGTACTGTAATCGTTATAAATTACACTTTAGCACCAACTTGAATTCTGAAACTCACTTATTGTATACGTAAAGTACTGTACCACTGAAAATAATGCGCAGTAGGTAAATGTTTATTACAAAACAAAGAGTAAGTGAATGTATTCGATCTAAATAAAGCAACAGTGATCTATACGGCCGGCTGCATTATAGCTCTAAGTAGATGTATTAGTATAAAGCTATGTTTCAGAATTAGAATAATCGCATGTCGCACAACGTGCCGGCTCTAGACGAAACACATGGGCTTTTCAGCGTTCATCATGTGCTTACTCTACCTATCTTTACTTTAAGTAGGTAGGCACCGTACCTAATCTACATAGCATGTAGTGATCCACCTGCCTAGTGTGCAACAAACTTCAACAAGATAAGACGCAAGTAGAGGCTCATATTTTTCAAATTCATAATAAAAGCACGCATTCGTCAGGTGTCTAGTCGTCATGGTGACTTATAAAACAGATTGACAATGATGAATGACAACTTCCTATTGTATAACGACTTGCTTTTAGTTTTGGAAGTCCTACTATGTACATGCATATCTAGGTTAAATATGTGGGCACCGTTGAAATTCACACATATTTTACAAAATATAAAACTTCTAACTATTTGGATAACTTGACAAGCATATTAAAATGAATGTTGTAAGCAAATCTCAAAATCATGTCTAGGCTGGTTTTATCAGCGAACGTAGAAAATTCATCCTACTAAAATCACATGGAATGGAGAGCACAATAATTAGGTACATGTCGATGGGAGAGGAAGAGGAGAACGCGTCGCATGGGGCTTTTTAAAAGATAGTGCTGTTAAAGGCAAATTGCGTAATTTCAGAATTGTTCACGTCGCCGCTGCGCCGCCGGTTCTTTCTAGGCTTTCTCTGAGATGGATGCCGATACTTATTACGTTCATAATAAATGATTTTATAAAAACTACTCGTGAAAAACAGATATAAAAACAAAGTTATTGCATAGATGGATAGATTTTAGGGAACCCTGGTGTAGTTATTTTAGAAAATCATGAAAAACTCACCTTACCAGCCGCACCGCAGAACACAAATTTTCCAAGTAGCTTTTCTTCGCACATGCGCCGTGAGCGGCTTGCCCGGGAAATGCAATCAATAACGTCAAAACCATTTCTTTTTTGTTAATTATGGAAATATGTAATGAAATATCGGTAATTTTGTATAAAAAGGAATAAAATATTGTATTTTTACAGATAAATTTACGTTCTGTGTCTCTTTTATGGTAAACCAGCTGCGGCCATATAAATATTAGACACTCGCATGATACACAAACGTGATACGGATGTTTTCATTTTCTTCTTTTTCTGACTTTTTAAACTGTAATTCCTGCCAGTCATATCAGAACCTACGTACATATCAGAACTTTTTTCACCCGCCCTTCAAGAGCGAACTCTCCCTCTATTATAATAAGTTACTCGCATTCGGAGCGAAAACCAAATAAATAAATAAATAAATAAATATTCACGGACACATAACACAACGCCTTCTAGTCCCAAACTAAGCAAAGCTTGTACGATGGGAACTAGATGGCTGATAGAATACATACATACATTTTTTTTTTGTAAATACATACTTATAATACATAGAAACACCCAGACACAGAACAAACATCTATGTTTGCCACACAAATGTTTGTTCTCGGTGGGGATCGAACCCACGACCCACAGCACGGAAGGCAGAGCTACTACCGACTGAGCCATGACGCCTGTCAGACAAAGAATATGTAATACGTAGTTCTACGTAATAACGTAAGCGAACGCTTCGTTTCAAACGGCACGACGACGTTTGCAATAAAATTAAAGGATTTATGCATAATAAGTACCTAAGTATTATGTGCATTTGTGCATCGTGCATCGATTATTATATTCGCCATGACATACGAGTATATCTAAGCAGGGCCTTTTCATCCTTATCCTTATAATCCACAGTCTGAGTTTCCATCAAATGGAAAAATGATAGGTAAGTTGATACCTAAGTTACTATAGTTTATTTGATTTAATTTGTAGGTCATTTGTAAAACTCTACATTTTCAGCTCAGACTCTTTCACTTTCACCCGGAACTAGTCGATGATCATCACTCAACAATATCGGGATAAAACATACCTACTAGTTCCAGGACACCCAGTATGTACCTGCTCTTATGTACTTTATATTAGTCAAGTTAGTAGATCAAATTATGTAAAAATAATGGTTAAAAATTATATAATATTTTTCATAAATTATTATTTATTTATTGAATGAATAAAATTAACATAGTAAGTACTTAATTATTACTATGACATAAGGTACTCTATCTTATAATAAAAGGCATTAGCTAATTATCTATGTATTCGGTAGGTATGTGTGTGTAGTGTAGGGTATCTCCAATACTAAGTACTATAGTAGGTGCCAAATAACACCGCAATACAGGTCATTCACCCACATTCACCACGATGTTGCAAAATTCAATTTATGAATGGCTAATTCTGTCGCTTTCCATACAAACCTGTCGCTAAGACCGTAATCGCTCGTATCTCGTAGTACTGTTTGTTTACCATACATAAATTAAATTTTGCGACATCAAGGTGAAGGTGGGTTAATGACCTGTATTGCCATGTTTTTTGGCACCCATTAAAGTTGAGTAACTTAAAGAGACGTGTGTTGTGTACTTAGTTAAATGAAATACATTAAAAATTTAAAATAAAATATGTGATTGGAATGTAATAAACTCCTAGTTCTAATAAACTCCTCCTCCTATATGTTCATATACACGTTATTTTTTAATATTTTACCGTAAATTAAAAAGTTTGTTGGTAGTCGTCAAAACCGATTTTTTACTCGTCGGGGATTTTTGATTAAAGGAGCAGGTACCCCCTAAAAGTTCCTCCTATATTATATATTGTTTTATTAACCTATTTCGTCCCACTGCTGGGCAGAGGTAGAGGAACATCTTCCACTTTCTGCAAAATGCAAAATGGTTTGTGCTTGCGAGGCTGTCTGCGTACACTGCACTGTTGGCAGAGCTACTAATATTCCCGGTTCTGGTGGTAGGTGGTATTTTATGCTTTAGTTAGTTATAATCTGTGTCTATTTCATGACACAGAAAAGAATAAGAATAAAATATTGTATAACTGCATAAAACTGTGTAAAATAATACTTAGTAGGAATAGTTTCAACAGCCATAAATATAAAGACCCATAATAATATTATGCTATCTATCTATCGAATATAAGCAATATGGGTTTCTATTGTTTTTTTTTAATAAATAATCGTTACTCAATTATTACATTAGACTGAAACATTTCGCAAGCCATCGTCTGCCTATGTGCTATAGACTAGATTCGATCGTAGAAACGTGGAACTGGTTTTAGAGCAATATTGTGTTGGGTATACCTGTTTAGGAAAATAAAGGTGAAGCTTACATAAGTTTGTGAAACGAGTTTTAATGAATATAAATTATACATAATTCAATTCAAATGCTAAAAGATACAAGACCTTAATTTTTCTGTCTCTTCGAAGTAAACACAAATAATTATGTACCTACAATGATTCCAGCACTATGTTTTGCAAGAAGTAAGGCTCGCTTTTACCGGAGACAGTGATCCCACTAGGCGTTGGCCTTAGTACTAAAAATAGTACCTATACCTATTGAGCACGGGTGCAAGCAGCATATCTTACAATTTCAATAAAATACCTAACTTAACATGGCCCACTGGGCCACCAATAAGAAATTGACAGTTTGAGTCCACACGGCACGCATGTTTTGACGCGTATAGAATACAAACAGCAATTATATCGAGTAGCAAGAAAAGTAAGCTACGGGTATGTTTAATGTCGCGTGTGAGTGCCGTGAACTCAATGTCAAGTCAAGTGTGGTTCCGGATCAGACTATATTCTTTCATACACACGCATTTCACATATAAATTCTGCCATAAAATTAAATAGACTCAAATTGTAGAGTATTTTTTTTTGTGCTCAAATGAAACGTATGTTTTTCCAACACTGATTGACGGCGACCGTAACCAGCGATTGTTATAAAGATAGGTTTATAGAAAAACTAGTGGTATAGGTAAATAAATAAATTAGATTATATTTTATCCAATATAATATTGATTTAATTAATTTATTCAATGCAATTGTATCAATTGATTTCAATATTTATTACATTACAAACTACAGAACTCAAGAGGCTACTACGGGGAATAGCCCATTAGTAGATACCGACACAAAGCTAATACCTACTAATTACAATGATAAGAATACTTCGAATCCAATCTTTCCATCGCTTCACAATCTTTTTAACAAATCTAATCTATTATTCTGCACATTAATCGTAGGTATTGATATTGCCGCCTGTACAATAAATAAAATGCCTTAAATGTTATCTTATTTTAACGATTTGTTAAAATTGCAATCACAGATAAATTTTAATATTTAAAAGTATTCACGAAATAAATAAATTATACAAGGATTCCTAGAATATATATCATTTCATTTTTAAGTTGTACCTTAGTGATGTACAAGGTTTGATAAGATATTGTGCTGTTTAAGTAAAGTAAATATTCTTGGACATTACAATATGTTGATTTCGACAAAAGCCACTTTCATATAGAATGGCTCCGTTTGGTACGACACAAGTAAAACAATGATATTCTTGGACTCCTGGTGCACCGTAGGTACATACAATATTATATTTTTATATAAAATCTACCTACTTGCTTCCCCCTGGCCATGGTAAGTAGCTTCCCCAGCCTCTGTTTGGGTTCGGATCTAAACCTGAAAACAAATGACTACTTTAAATTGTCAGGTTTGGCTAGCTTTACAGATCATATAAAAAAGCACTTTAGTAATCTTCAGAATGCAAGGAAATGTGTATGCCTCATTACAGCCCGTATTCCCATTTGCTGCTTAGGCACAGATTTTTGTATGAATCTTTACTTAAATCAATGCTTGAGTAACGATATTTTTATCAGAATTCGAGCCTCGAAAACGTCCATTTCAGTTCATAGAACGTTCATAGGAGTTCTATTCAATATCGGGAATTGAAAAAAAAATAAAAAACACTACTAAGAAACTCTCCTTATCATTGCTGGTCAATCTCAATAACTTGCGATGAACGAAATTTTTCAAAGCTCTGGAAACTCAGGCATATAATTGCATTATATGCCTGAGTTTCCAGAGCAGTGGTTTTCAGAGCTGTTGAATATCCTCATAACTTGGAAACGGCTCCACGAGTTTTCACCAAACATAGCTAAGAAATAAAAACTGCAGCTCTACTTTCAGAGCTACGAGTTCACAGACAGACAAGACAGACAGACATACAACGCCGTTAATCTTAAAACACCCCTTCCGTTTATCGGTCGGGGTTTAAAAACCAATGCAGTGCCAAGCCAGGCATACTAAGGTTCCAACACCCTATCCGAGTCCCGAGTCTGCATTTGTTTTGACTATCGACTCGAGTATAGCACATGCAAACGCATTCGCAAAACGAGACATTTTGTTGGGAATTGCACAATTCCCAAATGTCCCGCTAGAGGCGCTTATCCGGTTTTCATACAAAATTTCTCGCTTTGCGAATGCGTTTGCGTGTGCCATACTCGAGTCGAAAGTCAAAACAAATGCACAGACTCGGGGCTCAGAGGTTACACTACTAACTAAACACCTATATTTCTACATGTTATGATTTTAAGTACCTACTTGCCTGCAACAAAGCTAGCTAGCTGCTAGTTTATTGTTATAAACAATAAACTATTAAACCTCTTATCTATTGTATCTAATCAGGGATAGGACACGACCGGTTCATGAGACTGTTTATTTAGTCTCATGAACTGTCGTTTGTACCAATAATGGTGGGTGTTATGAAGTGACCTTTCTATGCTCAGTTCTTACCTTTGGCGATGGCGTGTATCTTCTGTGTTTCGTCGTGCGTGAGCGTTAGTATTTTCTGCAAAACCGGCACAAGTCTGCCGCGCTCGTCTCCCGGCGGCAGCGTTAGGAACTGTATTCAAGCATATTTTACCTCTCACAAACTAGTTAAATGTGCTTAGTCTAAGCACAGATCATATTATTATCCTACTATAATATTATAAACGCGAAAGTTTGTAAGTATGGATGGATGGATGGATGTTTGTTACTCTTTCACGTAAAAACTACTGATCCGATTTGGATGAAACTTGGAATACATATTGTCCGTGACCTGGATTAACACAAAGGCTACTTTTTATCCCGAAAAATCAACGGGATCCAACGGGACGCGAACGAAGTCGCGGGCGGCCCCTTATTATAAACGCGAAAGTTGGTGAGGATGTTTGTTACTCTTTCACTTAAAAACTAATGATCCAATTTGGATGAAACTTGGAATATACAGGATGAATTTTTGAGACGGGACTGTAAGGGCAGGTACCTTATTCGTTATAGTTACAGGAAAACGCTTTTAGGAGACTATCCATAATTTTTTAAGATATTCTAAACTGCATTTACAGATTTTGGAAAAAAATTACAGTCAGCAAGAAAATGGTCATTTTACACAAAAACTTTTTTTGATGCCAATAGATCTTGTTTTTTATAAGGATCAAAAGGCTCTACCGGACCGACTGAGGTTTGAGTACTAAAAATGTCCGAAATCGCTAAAAAAATTCCCCATACATTTGTACGGAAATACCCCATACATTTGTACACCAATGCAGATTCCGTGTTCCTATTATTTACAAAATACGCTTCAATTAAGTCCAAACGTTTGCGATTTCAAGACATTTTTTAACTAGAATTACATAAATTACAACTAACAATCTAGAATTTTCTCAGCACAAACAAGAATGACCTGAAATAACCCAAAAATTCGAATCGAATTCTAAGTTTGAAATTTAAAACTTTTTTTTACTTACCTACTTTTTCAGCCAGTCTTCTTTATAGCGGATTATAGCGAATCTACTCATAGCAAAAAGTTTGGTTAATTTAGAGGTTTGACTCTTTTACCTACCCAAATGTATGGAAAAAGTTTTTCGCGATTTCCGACATTTCTAGTACTCAAACCTTAGTCTGTCCAGTAGAGACTTTTGATCCTTATAAGAAACAAGATCGATTGGCATCAAAAATTTTTGTGTAAAATGACCATTTTCTTGCTGACTGTACATTTTTTCCAAAATCTGTAAATGCAGTTCAGAATATCTTAAAAAATTATGGATAGTCTCCTAAAAGCGTTTTCCTGTAACTATAACGAATAAGGTACCTGCCCTTACAGTCCCGTCTCAAAAATTCACCTTGTATAACACAGGTGAATTAACTGTGCACTTCCCTGGAATGCGACCCCACGCCACCGCCACGGTGACGTCACAGTGCGAGGTGCACAGTTAATTCGCCCGTGTTGTATATTGTCCGTGACCTGGATTAACACATAGGCTACTTTGTATCCCAAAAATTAACGGGATCCAACGGGACGCGACCGAAGTCGCGGGCGGCCTCTAGTAATATAATACGCCTGAGTTATCTTCTTACTGCCGTCCCTTAGAGCCTGGGCCCATCACAACGGCATCAGCTGTCATTTATTTTGAAGGCAATACGGTGGATTTTATAACTGCCAAGTGGGCGCCCCGTGCCGTGGTGATGTGTCCAGACCATTATCCCTACTTAGTAGAGTTAGCAAAACTAGTACGATGATACGTACTGGCCTAGCAATAAACTACAGTTGAAGGCAGATTTACATTGGTCACGTGTTTAGCAAAGTAGATAGTAGTAGTGGTGTAAACCGATCAGACAGTAATGAGTAAACTGCCACTGTATTTTTACACGTAACTGTCAATGTAAATAAGGATGCTAGACATGGCGCCTCCCATAGATATCCAAAAATAAATATTTTAGGCCTTCTTTATCCACCGACTTCCCGTGATCTAAGTCAGTCAGTGAAAGGGCGTCTCTCGTTACGGTTCGAAGTAAGCCGTGCCAGTCGTGGTGGCCAGTGATATAGGATCTTACCTTAAGTGTAACATTCTTCATGTACTCTGCATTGTGTGCATTATGCGAGGTTCCGCGAACTCGTCTGAGCTCCGCTTTCAGTAGCTCGCTGAGCTGGGCCATGCGCGCACATTCTCTCTCCGACTCAGAAAGCAACACTGTCACGTGTTTCACCCTGTTGGTTAACAAATTGAACATAAAATAATTTGATGCTGAAAACGCATCCGACAACCACATAAATATTCCCGACCTGGAGCTCTCGACATAATAACACAGAATATTAGTACAAGATAGTATGTAGAAAGGCCGCATTCGAGCTGGCATTTTTTCTTCACACTCACCCCCGGAGACCAAACTAAGGATACGCCTCGCGCGTATCACAATCTGAGAGTTCATGAATGAATAAATGTCCCCAGACCATATGACATAAAACAAAACATATACAATGGGTGGCCTTATCCGGCATCTTCTCTTTACCCAATTACATGAAACAAAGAGTCATCAGTTTTACAGTGTATTTTACCTTTGCTGTTGCGCCGCGAGTCTCCTTTTCAACTCGCCTATCTCTTGATCGGAAGTGAGCGCCAATGAGGATGTATCTAGTAACTCGTCTTCCGGGACTCCTTCTTCCAGCAGCCTCTCGAGAGGTACCGGGGAGCGGTTGCTGGCCCCACCCGCGCTGGTTACGTACGGTTTTGATGGCGGCGGTGACGGCGCGGATTCTGAACCCTACAGATGTTGAATTTCGATAAAAATATGCGATTTTATCTATTGACAGTGTCAAGGAGTTTTTCTGCTCATAGTCATCAAAATGTCATTGATAGTTGGATGGCTGTAATACAGACTCCTGTCGGGGATTGGATTTTAAACGGATCAAGGATATCGCTGGTATCGCAAAAGCTAGTTTAGTCCATTCTTCTAAAATAGAAGTGAAAGTTGGTTTAATTCTAGAAAAAGGTTACATAGGTACATAAATTGAGAACCTCCACATTTCTTTCAAGGTGGTTAATAAAATACTTATCTGATGACTTTAAAGTAAGGTAATCATGAAAAAACATCGTTTTAATATGAAAATGAGGCTGGTAAGTCAAATAAGTGGATACCACGAACAATATTGTTTTTGCAAAATTTGCATATGGTAATAAAATTGTTTGTATGACATTTCATTGATCTAGTATTGGTTTAGTTGGTGTTTGGTATGTGACACGCATAATTAATGAGTATAATAATTCATTTATGAATTCTCATGTACATATAATACAATAACAAACCTTGGAGCAAAACACTATTGACAATTAGGTACCGCAGAATAGGTACATAATAAGAATAACTAACCTCTCCTTCCTCTCTGGGTATCATAGAAACATTAATTTCCATTTCTCCATCACTATCATCTTTCTGTATAACAGGCAACATGTATGGATTCTGGTGCGAGTCGTCTAGCGCTACCTTGCCGACCTTAGCGCTTTCCATTGCTGCTGCTAACTGCTTCTTGAGTAGGTCTATCTCTCTCTGCAGTTTGGATTCGAGGTCACTGATCTGCGTTTTGTAGCATTTGGTTAGTGTGGATATCTGCGGGAAAGACAAATAAAAAAAAACTATATTGATCATCTAATTGCGAAGAGTTGGTCTGGGGAAGTACTCGTGCTTATTTCTACAGCACAAACAGGTATTCTCGCATTGCTGTGCTCATATTTGGAGGATTTGCATCACGGTGGCACATGAGACACATTACGTCAGCGCGCACTATGAGGCAATGCATTGTTAAAGGTACCTAGAGGTAACAATTACTTGTTGAATTCAAACACTGTTTCTCATAAAAAAGTTTGTCATCTAAATATATAAAACTCTTTTGAAGCTGACTGACAATCAACGCACAGCCTATAAGTCCTAGAGGTATGCAATTTGGAGGGTACCTAGTATCCTTATGTAGTGTAGAGTTGCACTACGAAAAGAATTTTGAAAAGTCGCACCCTAAAGGGTCTAAAATTACGATCAAAGATTTTAACTAAATAATGCGTATGTTGCTACCACGCGAGCAAAGCCGCGGGCGACAACTAGTCACAAGATAAATATACCATCACATCACACCACATGTTCTAACACTATCGGGTATAGCATGGATTAATAGATATACATACAGGCTGGAGTACGGACTTTGGACAAAGCTTTTCAAGTTCCGTCTATTGTTCTCTAGAGTTATAATAAAACTTACTTGTAGTTTATTTTGTGTTCTTTCAGACTCTAGTTGCTGCGACAGTCGCGTGAGATCTGCATGCAAGCGAGCGGTGCGTTGCTGCGCGCGGCTCGCTTCGCTCGACGCTTCCGAAGCGCGTCTTCGAGCATTCTCCGCTTCCGTGCTTTGTTCTGAACATTGCTCCCTAAAATTAAACTCCACATTTCAGAGTCATTAATTGTTATGCTATGCGTATGTAATCTAACTCGTTTAGTGGACGTTCAACGACCGAAGTTATAGTGATGAATTTGGTAGTGGCGAATAGATAAACATCACCACAGACCGACGCCTGTGGTGTGTATGCACTTATATTTTTCGCGTAATCCGCTAATTCCGCAGTAAAACTACGACAGAAGTACATTTCAATCCAATAATATTTCAGTGGCTAGCTTTCGTCTACCTGTCTACCACATAGACTTCAGGGTACTCACGATCTGTCATTGTCGTAGGAAAATCTATTGATTTAGAAAAGTCAAACGATATCTTTCAGGGCTGCGTGGAGAGTGCGTTGTGTCAAAGTAAAAAAATACTCGGAGGTGGGGCGTGTGGTTTTAAATTAGACCATCTCTACCAGTGACTATGACTTTAGAGTGTTACAAGTAAACTTACTGTGCAGTGGCTAGCTTCAAGGTTAGTGATTCTATCTGCGCTCTGAGTGCGGCTGTTTCTTCCTTCAACTGCTCCTCTTGGCTATGGTCTACCGTCTGGTTCTGACGTAAAACTGCTTGCGCCCTTACCTAGAAAACATATTTCATTACGAAACAAAAAAGTTGTTTTTGTGAATTCATTAGTTCTATGCTGTCTAAATGCTGCACAAGTACTGAGAAAAATAAGTGTTACGAACACTGGTTAATCTCTCTTTACCTTATAACTAGTGTATTCAGTTTTAATATCAGCCAACTCTATGTTAGCAATCTTCAACTGTTCATTAAGCTCAGCACATCTAAGCTCAAGCCTCTTAGCCTTATTATTCAATTCTGCCTTGTCTTCGCCCAAGTTTATGATGACTTTCTCTTTATCGCTCATCAAGGCTGTCATTTCTAAATCAGATTCTTCATTCTTTCTCCTTTCGTCTTCGAGTTCCTGTTCTAATTTGGATATAATACTGTTTTTGGATTGAATAACCCTGTCCTTGTCTTTGCCTTCCTCCATAATGTTCTGCAACTCTTCTCTTGTTAACCTATTTTGTGTTTCTTCTGTTTTGATTTGCTCTTCTAGAAGCTTTATCTGGGTCTTCATTGCTGTTATTGTTCCTTCTTGGGTGTCGATAGTAGACTCCATCTGAAAGCAAAATGAAACATGCCTAAATATTTCTGGATACTAAATGTTTCTGTTTTTTTAAATAGCTTGTTAAAATTACCTGCACCATCTTTTTCTTTTTCTCTTCCATTTTGGTAGTAAGCTCTTTCAAAGATCTTTCGTAATCTTCTATTTCGAGGCTTAACACATTTTTCTTCTTAACATCTTTTTTAGCTTTATCCAAGGTATCTTTTGTGACTTTGTGAGCTACAATTTCAGAAGCCAATTCTTGACTTTTCAAGTTTAATTCAGCTGAAATTAAAACAGTTACATTATATAATTTGTATTTTGGATGGACGTCATTATAAATATGTTAGTAGTTATATATTGCTGCACTCAATAAACTTTTACCTCTAACTTTTTCTAGCTCAGTTGATATCTTTTCAGATGAATCTGTAAGGGTATTGACTTTAGCTTTAAGTTGAGTGACTTCCGACAAATCATTTACATTAGTATCACATCTGCCTGCTTGGTTCTCGGACACTAAAGACTTAACATCATTTTCGTTCAACATCTTCTCCAATTTTGCCTTGTCTTGTTCTGTATTTTGCAGAAGAGTTGTTGTTTCATTAAGTTTCTTTTTGAGTTTTAATGCAAATATCCGCAGCTTTGTATACCTGAAGAATACAATAATATCAAAATCAAATTTTAATAAAGTATTACAAAGTAGACCCAGGACACGATGGCGTGATGAGCTTGACAAATTTCGGCAGGAGTGGACCAGTGCAGCACAAGACCGTAATGAATGGAAAAAATGGGGGGAGGCCTTTGCCCAGCAGTGGGACAGAGAAGGCTCGTAATAATAATAATAATTACAAAGTAAAGTAAAACTAGGGATACTTTTGCTTACTTCTCTTCAAATGTTTCGTCCAAATCTCTCATTCGTGAAAACTCTTCCGCCTTAGATATAGTTGACGTGGACATGTCTTCATTTGGTAAGTCTACTGCAACTAAACATATTAACTGTTAGCGTCAAACTACATCAGAAGGCAAGACGTCGCGTCGTGTAGCTAGGAACAGAAAATTAATATTTTTTTTGAAAAGCAAGTTGTTTTAAGAGCTTTTTCGTTACAATATGCTTTTTCTTAAAAGCTATTTCAGATACAACGAAAGCAAACCGGTATAAAAGTTACAAACGAAAATAGCGTATGAAGAAAAACATAACCAAAACCCTCTTTTGACAGCATGCTTTTTAAAAGAATATTAATATTCATGTCACTACGGACACGACAACGACGTCTTGTCGTCAGGTGTGCGCCAATGCTTAGTTAGTTTAATAGTTTGTTAAAATTTTTGCAATTGGAACTGACTTACCGGATGTTGAAGATTGTTTCAACTTCTCAATCTCATCTTTCAATGATGCTATGATGTTTTCGTTTTCAGCTAATTCTTTTTTTACAGAGTCTCTTTCAAGTATGACTTGGTTAGTAACTTCACTATCCTCGGTAGCTTTCTTTGTAGCATCAAGTAAATTTTTTTGGAGAGCTTGTACCTTTTCAAATAGTGTAATTTTTTCTTCATTTATATTATTTCGATCTTTCTCTAAAGTTTCAATAAGTCTCTCCATCTCAGCTATTGCTTTTTGCTTTTTAGATATCGATTCTCCGCGTTCTTTCAAAACTTGATTAATTTCTTTCATTTCATGAAGCAACTCCGCATTCTCGTTTTTATAGCTCATAAGCTTCGATTTAGCATCATCGTATTCCGATACAAGCGCGTCATATTCTCTTAATTTATTTCGGGATTCTTTCATTTCAATCAGAAGAGAAGAATTTTCTTGTTTGTATGCAGCCAATTTCGTTTCTAGTTTTACTATGTCTGTCTGCAGGGATACATTCAAATCAGAATGTTCAGAATCATCTTTAGGTTGCTCGAACGAAAACTTGTATGTTTCAACTTCTTCTTTTAGTAGATTATTCATATCTTGCATATCATCATACTCTTTTTTCATTAAGTTGAATTGCTCTTCCAGTTCCATTATTTTACATTTGAGCATGTTAATTTCACCCTCATTTTCATTTTTATGTTTGCATTCTATCATATTTCTATCCTGAGTCATTAACTCTAGTTCTGTTTTCAGTGTTTTAATTTCAGTTTTCATGTTAGTAACTTGATCTAATAATTCTTTATTCATATTTTCTAATTCAATAACATTATCTTTAGCATTTAATTTTTCTTTTACTAAAGTAGACTTTTCACTTTCTAATGCTTTAATTTGAAGGGTTACACTTTCAATGAAATCATCATTTTGGACATTGTTTTGTAAGAGATTATTTAATCTGTTCTGTTCAGTGTTTAGCTCTTCAATGCATTTATTTAATTCTTTGATTTTTTCAGTGGATTGATCCAGTTTTTTGATGTTATCATGAATTTGATCTTTCAAAGAATTATTTTCTATTACATGCAAAGGCAATTCAGTATTTATAAGCTCTTCATATTTTAATTTAAGTTCATTTAATTCTTCTTGTATTCTGTTTTTATGACTTGAACTATCATCAAAGTGGACTTTTAAATTGTTAATCTGAGTCTCCAGAGATTTGTTTTCATTTTTTAACTCGTACATTTGAGCACTATCAACTGCATAAATATCATCTTTTTTGATGGCTACTTGTTTGAGTTGCTCTTCTAACTCACAAACCTTTTCATTAAGTAAAAGATTTTCATTTTTCAAAGTATTCACCTGGCCATCCAGAACTTTTGATGCTTTCAATATATCATCCTGCCATTTAGGAATGTTTTCAGAATATTCTTTAACGGTTTGTGTAAGTATGTTCCGGGAGTTTTTCAACTGATTTATACAAGCAGCACATTTTAATATTTTATCTTTGTAACTCCTTAATTTGACATTTAATTTTTCCCTCTTGTTCTTTTCTGACTCACATGATTGAGTTAATTCAAGGATTTTATCTTCAAATAAATTAGTCTGTTTTAACTTTTCTGCTTCAACAGTATTCAGTTTATCTTCTAGTTCTTTTATTTTACTGTGCAATTCTTCAATATTAGATTTATAATCTGTATCTGCAAAATAATAGCATTATTCTTAACTAGAAACACAATGTGCTTGAAACAATTTATTTATTAATAATGTTGCATTTCTCACCAGTTAAGACAGTTTGTTCCAACAGTTCTAATTGCTTTCTCTGTTCCAGGCCAATGTCATTAAACTTTGCTGTTTTAGCCTCAATTTCTGTAAGCTGATTAATTAACTGTTCATTCTCTTCCATGAGCCTTTTGTTTTGCCTTTTGAAGGAAATAAGTTCACTATCAAGGTCAGAAAGCTTTTGTGAAACGTCTGATACATTTTGGTCTCTTATGATCAAATCTGCTTTAAACTTGTTAATTTCCTGCTCATAATTTTGACACTGCACACTCAGAGCTTTTATTTTAGTATGAGCAGAGTCTACTTCTGTTATGTTGAGTAGTTTTTGTTCTGTCAATGATTGCACAAGTTCTTGGAGTATTTTAATATTTTCTTGGCTTTGGTTTTTCTCAGTTTCACATTGATCTAGTTTAGTTTTATAACTTTCAATCTCATTTTGTAATTCTAAAATGAATATAATTGGGTTTAAAATATTACAACAATGCACCACATGTTTGATATTACTTTTTACTAGGTAATACACAACCATAGAAAGTAAATAATATAAAAACAACTTAATAACTGTATCTACATACTGTAATAGAACTTTGATTTGAGCATTGGTAAAATTTACATCTTATAAAATTCTCGTGTCAGAATGTTCGTTCCCGTACTCCTCCGAAACGGCTTGACCGATTCTCATTAAATTTTGTGGGCATATTGAGTAGGTCTGAGAATCGGCCAACATCTATTTTTCATACCCCTTAGTGATAAGGGTTGCACGCGAGCAAAGCCGCGGGCGACAGCTAGTAAGTCATAAAAACCAAATTGTACCTGATTTGGCAAGCTTAGCTTTTTGAGCTAAAACAAGCAGACCTTTACATTTAGAGATAAGTTCTTCTTTACTCAGATCATCAAATGGACTTTTTTTTACTCCGGGCTCTGGACTCTGTAGTATAAAAATTTCATATTGTTGTTACAGGTACCTGGATAGATCGAGGTTCAAAAAAAATGTCGATAATATTTTAAAACAACTTAGTTAACGATATGGAAACAGTAAGGCCACTGGTAGATGTGAGTATCACCGAGAAGATGAATCTTTTTAACAAACGTGGTCAATTAACTACGAAGCTATAATAAAATATGACATGTAGGTACTGCATACCGAATGTGAAGTGTCCATGATGCAAACAAGTAAACAACTACGATTTCATATTCCTCGCAGATTGCAACTCGCTGAGTTGAGTTCGCATACGATAGGATCTCTCGCCAAAATGTTTTTATTTTACTGAAGAAAAGAAAGGTACGTAAATTATTGTAAGTAAATAAAAAGCAAGTAGCAAACAAGTTGAACTTCTTCTTCTTCTTTACCATAAAAGACATGGCCTGTGTCCGTCATTTCGACAGACAATTTTGCCAGTGTCAGTCAAGTGATGAATTTGTATTAGTTTATGTCAACTCATCTTGGTTTGTGACACTGTAGTTTGTGACCTAGCAAACAAATAGAAACAGTCAACGACTGTCATTGTCAAAATCGCGTCTCTCACAGCGGTCAACTGTCAAAGTACCTAAATAAAAAAAAACGGAGAAAAAATACTAGTGAAGTAATTTAGGTTTACTGATCCTTACTAATCTGTGGTTTACTGTTTGTTTCAAACATTCTCGGTTTCTTATAATTTATTTCGCACTGAAAATTAAGACCCGTATATAAAAGAAATCATAAGCTATAGATTTCTCTAAATACGGGCATTATCTGCATAGATTTGAGGATCTTTTATACAAAAAATTTATGTATATTCGTATTCCTAGTACTCTTACGTTTATGTATGGTAATCAAAAACGGCTTGAGCAATAAATAACTATGGAAAGTATTTGCATTTGACTCGGTTCGTCACTTGAGCATACATTTTGGTAGATATTTTCATAGAAAATAGTAAAAAGTGTTATCAATACAATACATATGTACGAATATTATGCATATACGAATCAAATCAATCAACACGCCACAACACTATTATCATAGTAAATAAATTGGCGTAATGGCGGCGGCTCTAGTCATCAATCTCATTCATTGCTATCTTTTCATGTGTGGAGTGAATAAATAAAATAGCAATTTTATTTACAGAAAGTTACTGTAGCTGCTCTTTATTTTGAAATGTGATGCAGACCTATGTTTTTAGAGATCAACAAACTTCTATTACTCAGAACTAAGGTAAATAATGCTAGTCAAGCAAGCTGGATCATTTGTCGTAATCTCAAACCTTTACGGGGCGCGTCCATGAGTAATATTGTGGTTTTATTTGATGTTTTGTTTCAGCTTCAAGTGCGTATTATGATAAACAGTCGATAGATGTTCTTTTTATGTTCTAACTTGCCTGTATAAAAAGTTTCTTCATCCCATTCGAGCTGGAAGTCGGTGATTCTACGATGTTGATTCTTATTAGTACTACTCGTTTGATCAAAGTGCTGCTTTTACCTATGTAAATTTGTAATTTTAGAGTTAATATTCTACTGGTAAAAACGGCTTAGACAGGCGCAATGTCTAGTGATGAAGATAAGCCTCCTGCGCCACCTGTGCGCCTCACCAGTAACCGAGCCACGGATCGCGTTGATTCTGTCGCCTCTGTGGACATGAGACCACTACCAAAAGGTACTATTCTGCTCGCTATTCAAATCCTTTACTAGGTACTTAGTAGGTGCGTAGTTACTATGTATGAGCTTTGTAAACAATAGAATAACATTACTAATATTTGGTCCTACACGTCCTTTTGGTGTAGTTATTGCTTCTACTTTGCTATATAAACAGGACAGATTGTAAAATCAGTGTCTTATTCAATAGTGTTCATACATTTATTTTTGCTGAATTTGAGCAATATAATATTAGTTGGTTTTTGTTTAATTAAGTGATAGTGGGTGTATCTTATATATTATTGAAAAGAATACATTATATTACTTATTTCTCTATGTTTTAAATGAATTTCCTTCGTTCCAGAACCTGATGATGCTGGTGATAGAAAAAAGAAAACACTGAAAGCAAAAATAAAAGGGTCCAAAAGTACAGCTCATAATGACAAGCCTAATATTAGTTATCCAACCAATTTTGAGCATACAGTTCATGTGGGATTTGATGCCATTACTGGAGAGTTCACAGTAAGTAATTTGGAAAATGATAATCAACATACATACATAGTAATTATAAAGAGATGATGAACAATGAATAGGTGTCTGGTCTATGTGTAGGAACAAAGCAATAACTTATAGCTGAAAACAGTCACTACTACATTATTCAAGACTAATTCATAATTTTATCTCATAATTTAAAGATGTTTTTTGTTCAGTGACTTACTAAGAAAATGGTACATTATGTTATGGTTGTTTTATAGATGTGATGATTGTATGATTATTGCGAAAAAGAGAAATAAAAAGTTACATTTATGTTGTGGCGATCACAATAGTCTTTTCAAGTCACATTGATATCATAGCCGCAAAAAGCTAATAAAAAAAAATACTTTTACATTGAGTTACGTTAGCTTACATGACAATAAATGCAGGTATACAGATCCTGGGCAATAGAAGTAGCAATCTGCGCTATGATCATTTGAATTCTGTGTGTGACATTCCTCTGCACTAATTTACAAAATATTTGTTTGATATTGGATTCCCTCTCAGAGACCAAAACAATTTTAAAATGCAGCTTCAGTCTTACAGCTTTTTGCTTTGCTTTATTTTAAAAGCTGCTTTTATGAAAGCAATGATTGAATTGAATTTCATGATTTTGAGTATGTGTTACTAGCCGTCGCCCGCGGCGTTGCTCAAAATTCCTTTCTTAGTGCACTCCTACACTATATAAGGATACTACCCTCCAAATTTCATACCTCTAGGACATATAGTTTAGGCTGTGCGTTGATTCTATGTCAGCTTCAAAAGAGTTTTATAAATATAATATATATATTATATTGATAATGATTGAATAACCAAAACAGGTATCCTAATATTCCTGTCTGGTTTTATAAAACTTTTTGTCTGCCTAGTCTAAAGCGTTAGTTAAGCATGATTTTAAATAGTGTATGATAGGTGTATAGGTAGAATACATTTTATTTCAACAAGAAATAAAATACAGAAGTTAATATGTATGGTGCATGGTACTAATAGAGTTATCTTTGCAAACCAACATGGTTTTATACTATGGAGTGGTTATTAGACTATGTACCTATTTGCAAAACCCTTGAAGATAGATATATAATATTAGTATGTATTGCAATGTTGGAATAAATATTTATCACGTAATGGGGTTCCATGTATTACCGCTTTTGTTTCAAGCTGCCTATGACAGTAAGTAACAGCTTAGACTTACATAATGTATACCTATTTGTATTTCCGTTTTTCTAATGTTCAATCTATAATGCCCTCACTTGACCAAGATTTTGCTAGCAATCTTTAAACATATTATTAGAGTATATTTTGTGTATTAACTGAATTTAATTATAAAAAGAAAAATAACATTTTGTATGCATGTTTTACTAGTTTGTCTTAATATCTACTCATGTAAAAGCCAACTCGTTGTAAACTAAGTAAGTAGGTAACAAAGATAAATATAGTTTTTGTCTTAAAACAATAGATAATTCTGATTTTAAGAATGTAAGCTTGGTAATGTACTTGTGTACTCGTGACTTGGTAATAATGAGCTATGTTATAATTTTAAGCAAGATCAATGTTATTGCATAAATGCTTATCAGCATGTACATATAAATACATTTCAGTTTAGGAAGTGTTTCTAAAAGTTTTGTTTATCTATGTAATGTATTTGTCCAACAGGGAATGCCTGAAGCCTGGGCTCGGTTGCTGATGGCAGCCAATATTAGCAAGCAGGAGCAGAAGAATAACCCCCAAGCAGTATTAGATGTTCTAAAGTGGTATGATGCCTCTGCCACGCAGCCTCCTCCTTCCAAATATATGACGTCAGCGCAAATGCATACCACACATTCAGGTTCGTTTTATCTTCTAACTCTTACATACAATATCCAAGATAAGCACAATATTGGGAAAACAAATTAACTGATGAATTATTTTCAATTCTATATCAGATTTTATGTCACCAGGGCTTGCCCACTCTTTCCTGCCCATTTGTCTCATTAATATACATACTTTGGCTCTTGTCCAAATTATGCAAAGAAGATATTCCCTAAGTTCTGAATGTTGATTTTTGTGTTTAGGTAGGTATCAAGCTTATATCAAGCAATAAAATTATTTCGCAAGTAGGTACTAACAGACAGGAAACAGCTATCCACAGATTCTCTAAGAGTGACCATTTAGTTACCATTCAGTGCAGCACCCATTGTGTTATTCTCTATTTCTAAATAGAATGTAACAGCAGCACTACTGAGGCAATTCCAAAAGGTATCTCAGTTCTGTCTGCATTGCCACGAGTAAAGGCAATGCTGATGTGTTGTTGACAGGTTCCTCTGTATCGCGAGTATCGTCCAGCAGTCCATCGTCGTCTACGCCCACAGATACGGAGCATCCCGAGCCGCCGCCACCGCCACCCTCTCGGCCTGACCGCACTAAGAGCATCGTAAGTAAAACTAGAAAATATACTGCAATTGAAATCCCAAAATTCCACTTCTTAATCCTTCTTCGCAGATTTCCTGGAAATAACGATTTGGGTCTTATTCAGCCGCCGAGTTTCGACGAAGTATTATTGAGGAACTTTTTATTGATTTATGTACGTTTGCTTGCAGTATACGAAACCAATAGAAGAAGAAGAGGCGCCGCCCCCCCGACCTGCGGCAGCGCCCTCCTCTCCCCCGCACGTGCCGCATCCAGCGCTTACAACGCATTCCGTGAGTACATTATATTAATAAAGGCTAACCAAAGAAAAATCCATTAATAGTACTGTTGCATTCTCCTATTTGTGTACTTTCTTTGCCCATTGTTCAGCTACATTCATTATAGGTGAACCGGCAGCAGGAATACTCGGAAAAGTTTACAAATTGTAGCTCAATTGTAAGTTCAAATAAATGACGCACCTGAAATGAGTCACCTATCAATGGGGTTTCCCGGGACGCGGTGTTAACCCCTATTATTACGTGCTTTAGCGGGAAGTGCGATTAATTGACTGATAAAATAAAATCAGCTATTCCGTACTAAATGCTATGAGTACCGGTTTAGCAAAGATGTATGGCGCAACTTTTTCTTTTTACACGCGTCACAAAAAAAAAAAATTATATTCATACTTTTGATAATGTTCAAGCACAAATGCTACGCGCGGTACTTCAACTGCGAACACACAGATTTATTATTTGTATTTAAACACCTCGAAGTTTTAAGTAGTCCTTTTACACACTGCTTAGGACGATTCTAAATGATCGTTGTGAACAGAATTAATAGGTATTGTGTATTATCAGATATGCAGCAGAGCAGAGGTCGGTAGCGGCGTTCTCGACCGCAACAAGAACCCGTCGGTAGGTGGCGCGCCGCACACGCCGCCGCCGCACCAGCCGGCGCCCGCGCCCCACGCGCCGCCCCCCGCCAATGGAGCCCAACCCACCACGGAAACTGGGTAACTACTGCACCATGCTCTACTTATTCATACTTTATTATGTGAAGTAGCCCATCACGCAACAATAACTCGCTACCCCCTCCTAACAGAGCATAAGTTGCCGCAACCCATTACCGAAATTGGTTTGGAAGACTGGCTCAATAGGACAGGGTTGATAAATCTTAGGGGTCTACCATCACATTCGTCTTAGTTAAATATATTTTTAACTTTAAGTAATAGGATGCTAATGTGCTTTCTTGTTTTTCTACAGAAGTAGATCGACAGGGCAACAGCAGCGAAAAAAGAAAATGACTGATGAAGAAATATTAGAGAAATTAAGAACTATTGTTAGTGTGGGTGATCCCAATAGGAAATATACAAAAATGGAGAAAATTGGACAAGGGTAAGTCACTAGATGTTTACGTGCATTTATATCTATGACAATATCACATACAAACCGTAGGACATATTTTAATTTCAGTAGTTTGCATAAAAGCAATGAATTAAAGATAGAAACATGCTTGTAACTGTAGTCATCATGGCAGTCTCTTTGTACTAAACTAGCAACTACTTACGATGTTTTTAAAGATGTCTAAAGGGTCAAGGTGTTACGACTCTAAGGTTGTTTTTAAATTAATGAATGTGTGTTATTCCCAGGGCGTCAGGCACCGTATACACGGCAATCGAAACGTCCACCGGCATGGAAGTGGCCATCAAACAGATGAACCTCAGCCAGCAGCCGAAGAAGGAGCTCATCATCAACGAGATACTCGTTATGCGAGAGAACAAGCACAACAATGTTGTCAACTATCTCGATAGCTATCTTGTTAATGAGGTTAGATATACTATCCGTCTCCTTACTCTGATCTCTCTCTACTATATACTTCACTGTTTTAGTTATTCATTTGAAATCACCTATATTTAAAATGAACAATGCTTACAGGAACTATGGGTAGTAATGGAGTATCTAGCGGGTGGATCTCTCACTGACGTAGTCACAGAAACGTGCATGGACGAAGGACAGATTGCCGCAGTCTGCCGAGAAGTATTGCAAGCATTGCATTTCCTTCACACGAACCACGTTATACATCGCGACATTAAGTCTGATAATATCCTCCTTGGACTTGACGGCCAGGTCAAACTGAGTGAGTACTACCAATGTATATCGTCTTATCAAATAGAATAATGTTTATTTCCTTGAAACAAAAAGCCACATAATTAATTATACCGTGCGTATTTTTTCTTAAATATGAAATAGTATATTTCATTACAAGTGCGGAAAGGCTGTCATTGCAAAGAGTTCCGACAAATGTCTACCCGAGCCGAGGTGCAGCCGAAGGCGAGGATTGACAGTCTGAACAAGTTGCAATGACGGTTCCGCACGTGTACTGAACGACTATTTTTAATAAAGTTGCGAAAAAAATGAAGCAATTTAATAAAAAGAAAATTTCTGAAAAATGGCACCAACCGTAGAATAAGCAGAGATTTTTTTTTTCGTCACCCATTCTGGTATGCAAAGGGAACTATGCCCATACAGCTAATACTTCAGGAAGAATTTTTTTATTGATATGAAATGAAAATGAAATTTAATGAGATGAAATGAAACCTAACCTAACTCATTCAATCAAATCATTAAATCTGATATTGAAACAAATTAGTATCTTCTTTTTAGAAATATACGTATTTGCATGAATCATAAAAACTTCTATGATTTTTTTTAGTAAAAACTTCATGGTTGGTTTTCTTTTTAATAGACATTATTTTGACAGTTGGGAAAGAGAACGCACTATTTCGGGAAAGGTAAAAAAAAAGCACTAATAGAGGTCAGTGGTAATAGCCCACATCCCGAACGCTATACGTCCCTGCAATACGCCACTTTTTGAGCAACTGTATTAAAAAATGGATTTCAACAAATTATTCAGAAACTGTTGGTAGAAAGATATGGTAAAAGCAGCAGTAAATTAGTTTTAGAACCTCCTTCCATGTTAGTTAGTTAAAACTGTCTTAGCAAGGCAACACTCGTGCGATACAGTAGCAATAGAACGATCAATAGAACAGTCCCAATGTACTACCGTCACCATCATCATTTGATGATGAAGGCGTATCAAATTGAAGTTGGGTTTTCTTGTTTTTAAACATCTATATAAATTAATTGTAAAATATCGTATTTTGCAGCTGATTTTGGCTTCTGTGCGCAAATATCGCCCGAGCAGAACAAGAGAACTACAATGGTTGGAACGCCTTACTGGATGGCGCCCGAAGTTGTTACGCGGAAGCAATACGGACCAAAGGTTAGTTTGGCAACTATCCTCTGTACCTAGTAGAGATCATTATATCAAACCGAGCGTTTTCAGTTCTCACTGCTTTGCTTCACGTTGAGGAACAATCTGGAGCCTTATACCCAGTTCTACAGAGATTTTACTCTAATATTTTACGTCATCCCTATTTAGGGTAAATCTATGGCGAACTGAGCATAAGGCCCCTTTTGAGCGTAGTAGACATTTTCCAAATATATTTATCACATGCCCACCTTTTTGCAGTACTATTTTTGTATTGTACATAGGTTGACGTGTGGTCCCTGGGTATAATGGCGATAGAAATGATCGAGGGCGAGCCGCCGTACCTGAACGAGAACCCGCTCCGAGCGCTGTACCTTATCGCGACGAACGGCAAGCCCGACATCAAGGACAAGGAGAAACTGAGCACCGTGTTTCAGGACTTCCTGGATCAGTGCCTGGAAGTGGACGTCGAGAGGCGCGCCACTGCTCTAGACCTACTCAAGGTAACTTAACATGCAACTTATTTATTAGCGTATTTTAATTATATTTCAGTCCGAAAGTCACTATTTTCTGTTAAGAATAAATAATAACGTTTGTCGAGATCTGTATAGTGGTGAACACCCCACGTACATAGACAGTTAAACTCATAACACTCTTGCTTCGCGTAGTCAGGTAAAAAGTTAGCGAATCGTGGCCCAACTGCCGACGAAGACTCGTGAGTCACGACTGCCAATACCGATAATTGTGATACAAAAAATAGCCACTGACTGCCAATGAAGCGAAACAGCGTCATTAGTTCGTGTTAGATTATTGTAGATCGTCGGTTATTGAGCTGGGTACATTGTTCCAGCATCCGTTCCTTAAGATGGCGCGACCATTAGCGTCGCTGACCCCTCTCATCATGGCGGCGAAGGAGGCTGCCAAGGGGCATTAGCGCCGGCCTCCGGCGCCTGCCGCGCCCGCGCTCTGCTAGCGCCCACAGTGCCTACGTCGAATATAAAGTGTGCCTATCCAGGACGCAAATACAAGGCTACACCCACCGTAGTCTGTGAACAATGACGGAACATTAGCAATATATTACCTTTAAAACGGCTGCCCGATGATTATAGAGTTAATCATATTTTTACAAGAGATTGAATATTATAAATCGCAGTCCACTAATTATAAATCATGTAGTCTCGTGTAGTGATGTTATTTAGCGACGCGACTCTTATTGACGTGTGCCGTTCGACTGTCCTATTGTAAAGATGAAATTGAATTAGACTAGTATTAGACATTTTAGGTACGAATTATGGAACGAAATATTTAGCTGCGAACGAAGACTGGCAGTTTTTTAGGGGTCATTGTAAAATATTGGGGTAAACGTAGTGCCCTAGGTTAGTACCTCTTACTCAGCTTATTCACTGTGATGGAGGTATGTAGTAGGAAGGCAAGAGGTGCACGGTCACATCAATATAGAGCTAGACTTATATGACAGAGGCATTACATAATGCGTTCCCACTCACGTATCGCGTATATACCCTTGTTGCCAGAAAATAGGTTAAACTCTGTGAAACTAGTCGTCGTTGCCAGTTGAGGTACGGACGGCAGCTTAACAGATTTTAGCTTATTTGCCGACCACTACAAACTTATCTGCTGATATCGATGGAAGCATAGATATGAATTATGATCTATCATAATTATTTTGTAGAATAAATGAAGATGAATGTATGGTGAATTAATTTTATTAATGGTTATAATGAGCATGTATGTATTTCTATTTCGAATAATTATTATTTAAATATATTTTAAGTGTTCTTTTGGAACAAATAGTACCAAGCATTTTAATGTGAATTAATTGATTGATAATCGTGTAAAATTATGTTAATTAGACATGTACTCGTGACACTACTTACTTTCAATGGTTAACATTTAGTGATAGTGCATATTATACGTGTATATTATTCGTTATTTATTAATCGCTTATTGCTTCTGATTTTAATCAATTACGTATATTATGTTTTTAAATGAAGTCATTCATTTCGTTTCGTTTCGACGACCTGTATTACATTTTCGATATTATTCTTTTAAAAATATAATTTATTATGGGTATTTTGACGATATAGTTTTATTGTTGGTGAAAATGAAAATAAAGCATTTACATAGTATTAAGTTTAAAAAGTCTATATAATATTCATAACATTGGTATTGATTCGCTTGTTGCATTTTTCTAAACTAACCTAATTTGACAGCACTAAAAATGTTGCCGTCCCTTTCTCATAAACTGAAATGACAAGGACGGCTATAATTGTAGAGCTGTCAAATTAGGTTAGTTTAGAAAAATGCAACAAGCGAATCGATAGCATTATGTATTTGGTAAGCTAGCTGAGCATTGTAATAACTCATCCCAGTTATAAATGGCACAAAAAAACATATTTTAAGATTACCTATGAATATTCAAGAAAACAATAGATTAGTGAATTTAGTTAGCCCAGTAATATTAAATGAAAGTGAACATGCAGCTTATGACAATATTAGCTTAGCTATAATTTAACATTATTATTCATGAATAGGTGTCCCTCAGATCTCTGGCTACTCAAGATACATTACGAGTGTCTTAGTGGGGACAGTCAAAAGCATATAACATACAATGACATAAGTTTGTGTTGAGCTTTGAAGTATTTTTTAATAGGTATGTACCTAACTTTTAAGTATTTTAAGTTGGCTCTTTGCTTTTATTATCGTTTAGGTTGTGCCGACAGACGCTGTTTGATATGTATTCAGTTATTTTAAGCGAGTGAATGTTAGCGGCGTGATTGTTGAGTGCCGTTGAAGAGTTGTGATGAAGTGATATAAGCGGGCTTTAGGCGCTCGTTTGCTGTATAGTGTACAGACACAGGTTAGAAAGAGTAGTTCTACTCATTGACAATATAAAGTGACCAATTTAATGCTATGTACATTCTGTGCAGTCCAGAGGTTGGTGCAAATGTTGTTTATTTTTTAATATTCTCGTTATTTCTCCTTGATTTTGTGTTTCAAAATTAAACTAATCCGCGAGTTCTTTACTTTCTATGGTTAACTGTTTAATTGCCTACTTATTGGAAACTATAGAGTTTGAATCGGCCTAATGACTTATACGAAATGGTTCAAATTTGAACAACTCGCCTACCACTTCAAAACAACAACATTTACAGAAACTTGCTATGCTAGTAGATACAATTCTATTTCGAATAACATAATGTACTTCGCGTAAAAAAGTACGGGCGGTATCTTGGCCTAGAACTGTCCTCTATCTATCTACTAGACTGGCTAGATTGTGCTCGATGCGATGATGCAAACAGAACGACATAGCACCAACCATAACCAATTTGTGCAATACGTAGAAATGTAACAAGTAGCCAAATCAGCATCAGAGCTTGAACAAAATTATTCAGTATCTAGTAACTAAAATAAGAAGTGTAACTACAATGTGATCATGAAAATGAATTTTTGACTATGCATTAGAATGTTATAATGAGAAAGTAACTATTGTGTATGTAGTCCTAAGTTACAATGTATTATGAATGTAATATGTTACTGAACAAGACATTTAATTCGATTAGATCATTTTTCATGTTTTTGACAGTTGTGAACCACCAGTGCCATCCCTGTATGAGCGACTGCATATAAATTAATTTCAAACCATACTATAATAAAAAAACTCACCATGATACATAATGTGGCTATTTTTTTTTCATTGGTTTGTACGCACTTGTGAATCAGTAAAGTAGTACACTTTGTATCGTAGTATCGTATTGTCGATGAAGCGCCTCTATACAGCTAGCAGTACGATTAAAGTTAGGGATGCGTCGCCTTAGCATTTACGTCTGTTATAGAAAACAGGAACGCAAAATACTGATATTTGATCTAAATCTGTTACAACAATATGCAGTACGTAGTAGGTAGGTACACGATGCCCCAAATTCTGTTGTTTCATTTGCCTAAACTAACCTATTTTAGAAAAATGCACCCACAAGAAACGAGCCGAATGTTGTATCATTTCTAGATTAGATAGCTCGATAGAAATGGGGTATCAAAAACAACTGCATTGCTTGCTACTCTTGTAGATTGCATTTGGTAAATAAATAACCACTACTATTATAAATACCATTTACCATGAGGTGGGCCATCGGCTTGTTCTATTATTCAGTTGTATAAAAAACTCATCTACCTACTTAATAAAACATCCGTTATTTACACAAAATATTTAATGCAGTACTTTAGTTTAAACAATAAATGACTTGAATAGTACAAATAAGCACAAAGTTAACTAAAGCCTTGCATTATACATAAAAAATAACATTTCCAACAAAAATAAATTAAACAACAAAAAGTAATCAAACATGACTTGAATAATAATTTACGGTAACTATTGAATAAAATGCCTATCCCAACATGGGAAGGAGAACTTAATAAATAAGCTGCATCTTAATCATTTATACATTCTGGATATGCAGCGAGTAGTACAGGATTCAAACAGAGCAGTAGAATCAAACTCCATAGTTCACCTCAAATACTAAAGTACCACTTGTAGAACTAACGGTATCCAGGCCAGGCCGCAAGTGTAGTTTATATGTTGTTAAAATACCCAAAGTTGGCACTGCTGCGTCGGCATTTTTTGCTCCGCGCGCAGTGGTTCCGACGCGGACCTTTAGTGTGTTGGTTACGTCTGCGCCCCCGATTTACATTAGTCTACGTAACTGACGTATGAATCGCAATATAGCCCCCCAGGTTGAATCCTGTGGGTATTTACCTACCAATAAATCACATTGTCATTAAGCCTATTATCTAAAATTAGTAGCAACCTACATTCGTTTGTTTATATAGCTCCATACAAAAAGCACTTAAAAATATTGCAGACTATTAGATCAATACAAGTACTATAAAAGTTTTTAGTTTAGCTTAGATTTAATATCTGTCCGTTGCGATCTCTTTTAGTTCTTTCTTTCTTCCGCCGGTATGAAGTCCATCGAAGCAGAATTTATGCAAAATCTTTTCCGGGTCGGTGTGGGCCCATCATCGAATACATGCCCCAGATGCGCCGAACACTTGGAGCATCGCACCTCAGTTCGCACCAAACCTGGCCGTGTTAAAACCAGTAATATATTTGCTCCAACTATTCGAGTCCATTCACCAAGAAGCACCATTTATATACATTTCGATTAATGAATGATATGAAAACGTCCAGTTTCATTTGTAGTTGAGTTCGCGTGTAGGGTTGGTGTAAAGACGATTGCAGGGCGTCGTCGCAGCAGTCGAGGATCGCGTTCAGCCAGCAGCGGCAGCATCCGGGACCAGCGGGACACGGGACGGGCGGACGGGGTGCGGGAAGTGACGATAAATGCAAATTATTCCACATGCGCATTCCACAAATGGTAAGTCACAACACAATGACCATGTGCGTGTTAGCGTGAGCGAACAGAAGCTCAATGTTACGGCCACATTGTTAGATAAATATCATTGTGATGGTAAGTAGGTATGTATTGTTTGTGACCATTCAACCAGAGATGTGTAAACCAATATTTCGTTCAGTAAAATAGAATGTAAAATCATGTTAGGTATTAAATTGTGAATGTAGTGCATGTATTGTCGACATTTGCAGTGTAGTTGTAAATACATAAATAAAGCATACAAATATACGATACCAATCAGCAGCCGACTTACGTTTTTCGTAGAGTGTCAGGATTATGTTGGAAGGTGGTCAAAGGTTTGGGGAAGACAGAAAAAAAGACAAAATTGAATTAGCACTATATCCCAACACCCAAGGTATTTTTGGTAGGTCAAAATAAATTATCAATAGACATAACATAAAATGTTTATAGACAATTAATAATTTGAGAGAGCACGCCCACACACCATTAGGTGGCCTACAGTTTTTTTTCTTTGCCTTGACACAACATAAATAGGTAAGTACTTACATAATTAAATACAAGTAAAAAAAATGAATTGCAATAAATAATATAAAAAATATGGTTAATAAATGAGTCACCTTATTTAATTTTACTATGGAATTTGATCTAGCATATTTTCATGCAAATAATAACTCATTCTTTTGAATACTATGTCTGCCTGTTTGTAAGTTTGGCTTGGCCGTGTACTATGATTTATATTGTATTTTATTCCATTAAGTTTCAAGGTCAATGATTGATCACAACAATATAGGTACTTAAAAGGTCAGTCCATCTATACTAGGTATATTATGGGAGTAACATTGTGCTGTAAACGTTCAATGCAACATATCAAGGCAGCGGTGAGATAAAACAGGTAGGTACAATAAATGTATGATAGCATGATGTGAAACTGCCATGTCATGTTATCAGGCATGTTTGTTAACATTCTTGACAAAACTTGATAAGACAACAAATGAGATAAATATAGAGCAAGAACATTAATTTACTAGGTACTTTTGCATGGCTGACTGAAAATAATAAATAATGGTAGATTTACATTGACTTTACTATCAACTTCCAAATAAATAGCTTCAGCAATGTGACAGTTCAGTGTTACTTATTGACTCAATGTTAATCCCCTTTATAATTTGTTACAAGTATTGGTAGGTTCTTATTCACACAGATTACAGAAAGATGAATGTTAGCAAAGGAACCTTGTTATCTACATTAAGCGAAGTTTTGATAACTTGGGTTATTTATTCTCATTTTAGTCACCATGCCGTGGACCATTTTCTAGGCAACAGAAAGACACACACAAGATTCATGCATGACTTTAAGCTAGAGGGCTATTGTGTATTTTTTAATTGAAACAGAACCATTAGTGATATTGTTGCATACCTGCACTGGCATCTTTGTGCAGTGTGACCTTTTCTTTAGCCAGAACATCATTGAATGCTGGCCAACCGCAGCCAGAGTCATATTTTGCTTTTGAGGTGAACAGTTCTTGTCTGCACACTATGCATACATACATTCCTTCATCATAGCATTTGTTATAGCAACCTGAAAGAATACAAAGTAGAATTTTATTTACGGCCATATGAGGCTATACCCATCTCATACAGTATATCGACACTCATACCTGTAAATGGTCTTTCAGTTCCAGCTTCTTGTGTAATATGATACTGCAGTGGGGTCAATCGCTTTTTCAAAGCCTCTTTATCTTCCATGGCTCTCCAAACCAACGCTAAAGTAAAAAAAAACTAATAGATTGGTCCCAATTGTCGTGATTTTGGCAAGTATCCAAAATATGATGTGATGAGAGAAGCTCTTCCGCTATCAAAAGAGTACTGTGCACGGAACACTAGGTACTGTGTACTGCCAAGCGAACGTGAAAGACAGTGCAAGACAGACATTATAAATTTCGGTAGGAAATGTGTAGGTACCTACCTACTTAAAAACATGAAATAATTGTACCTGTGTAGGTACAGAATACTTACCTGTAGTAAACGGGTGTCTCAAACTCGGTGGCTGCAGCACTTTCCTTATCGTAAAGAGTGACCTGAATGCTACACGCATAACCTTATTTGTTTTGTTGCGCAATAGGTAGGTAGGTACTGTGTACTGTGCTTGGCTTACTAATAATGACGGAAGACCAAACGGATAGAAAACTGCAAGAAATCGCAACTGAACGAAACGCGCGCGACACGACGAGGCAGTCGAGGAATGAGAAAAAAAATTGATACCAGCCCACCGACCAGCCTTATTAATACATACAAAATGGCGGACATTATGTATGTGCGCGCGTAAACCATAAACACTCATCAAATAACATAAATAGTACTGTCAAATAATATCAAAAAGCCACAAAGCGGATTAGCTGCTTGCTTCGGATGCTTATTGTACCTACCATGGAATGCACAGTCTACGAAAAGATCACAGAAAAAAAAACTTACATACCTATAGATACATACATGTATAGATATAGCGAGGATTTTTATTTTTCAGAAAAATAATAGACGGCAATTTCCGGCTAAATCGATTTCGATCTCACTATCAATGCACTAGGTATCCATTCTTCAATCAAACCACAACCAACTTTAGGAAAGTAAGTTAAACCAACGAAACCATCAGAATTTATTCTCTAATAAAACATTCTATGAGTGTAGGTACTAGAGTAGGTTACTAGTACCTATGATTGTACCTACTTAAACAACTTTTTCGTATTTTAGCACTTGTTTTACTAAAACTTTTTTGAAAAAGTTATCAATTAAGTAGCTAACACGAGAAATGGCGTTATTCAGAGTTGATAAAGTCTCTTATAAGTATAGGTACAAATGATTATTTCTCCGAACCATTCAGTTTTCTTTGACTTTTCTGAAACAAAAACATGATCCTAAACTTGGACCCAACATGGACATTGCTACAATAGGCAATATTTTTGGTAGGTAATTGGTAAAATGAGGAATTAAGCGTAGTGTACCACCTACATAGCTAGCACCTCACTACCAAGTTACATACAGTACATAAATGTATAGGTATACTTAGATACCTACCTGCCGAATGTACTTAGGTACTCGATGCCTGAGTAACATAGATTACATAGAGAGCGATAGCGTTGTCGTAAATAGGTACTTACAGCGAGTGACTCCTTGCTCTTCTGCATCTGCATCAGTACGTATTCCGTGTCGTCCCCCTCGGAGTCAATGCTGGGTTGCATCATCTTTTTCCCGTGGTCCAAATCTTCTTGCAATAAGGGTAGCATCTGTAGATTAGTAGATTGTATCATAAGGGAGCAAAATTATATTTTTACGGCGAGGGCGATTTTTTTGAATCCTGAACGTAGCGAGGTATTCAAAGTACTTCGCCCGAGCCAAAAATATATTTTGCGCCTGAGTGGTACACTCTACTTTTCATCACCAACTATGAGAAAATAAAAGGCGCCTCATATTTTATTGTAATATTATTATTTAATAAAACATATATAGTAACAACTAAAATGAAAATAAATAGTATCTATAATGAAAACCACGTATTTCTTATGTTTTCTATTCGTTCGATTTCTTTGGCGCTGAACACTAAGATTTTCCAAATTCAAAAAGTGCGCGGCAAAGTAAATTGCGGCGCACTTATTTAAATAAGTGCGCCGGAATGAACTTTTCGTACCACTTGCTCAAAAAAGTGACATTCTATGCCACAAAAAGCGAACATAACAATAGTCATTTTTAATCTGTTAAAAACAGGGAGAGAAAATTGTACTGGATTTCTTTCATCCTCTAGGGGGAGAAAGTGATTTAAATTTGGAATACAATTTATACTGAACTACATCTGTGTTTACACCATTGAGTTTGTATATAAAGCATTATACATCTTTTTGAAAAAGGAATACGCATTTATTATGCAGGCCGTATGAGCTTGATGCCTTTGCTTTTCCGACAAAAAAATATTAGTCTAGGAAAATGCCGCGTTTTTGTTTTCTTCAAATACATAAACATTAAGTTTATTTTAATTTATTTTTATAAATAAGTTAATGTTCTAAAATGCTGTCTCATATTATTATTGTGTTAATTTTTTCGCAAATGGTACGAAAAGTAGAGTATTTTCCTCGGTGATAAAGCTGTCTTAGTCTTGGGTGAACTTAAATCCCTCGCTATACTCAGGACTCGTGTTAAAATTTAAGTTTTTAACACCCTCGCTACGCTCGAGAGTAAACCTCGAGTCCTTCATTACGCTCGCGATTTAAATCGTCACCCGCGACAGAAGACACTGCTTTATCCCCTTGTTAAATAATCTACTATTGCCGCGCACTTATTGTTTCTTATACAAAACACCACCTTTGGGTGCAGATAAAGGCGAACCAAGTCGCTCTTTTCGAATAGATGTGATGAAAAATATATTACAGTACAGATGCCAGTATCCATGATGCAGACAGTCTAACTAGGTAACAAACTAAAAAAGGGGATAGTTAGGTACCAGCGACTAGTTTTAATTTTTTTTTCATGTGAGAAACCTCATCAATAATGTAGAAAATGGTATGTTTTTGATTTCTAATACCTACCATTAGGTACACTTCACGGTTAGGACACTGCAAAACGAGGTGTTGTGTGCGGTACCATACCACATGGAATGGTTCTTGTAAAACTACCTAATATTAGTACAATTTACCGTCGTTTTCTCAGTTAAGCCTTTATGCCAAATGTTCGAAGAAAGGTCTTCAGCTTCTGGCGTCATCCACTTCTTAATCGCGGGGCGTCGGCGCCGCCTTCCCCGCTTTTTCTTATCCTACAATCAGTCAGGAATTGCACTCAGGTCACGTCACTAGGTAATTACTAATTACAGTAGAAAAAATAAAGTAAAACAGATTAGGTATTTCTAGGAGGAGCACCGCGATGTGAGTAATCCTCTATAGGAGCACCGCGATGTGAGCGAGTGCAATTCCTTACTGTTCAGAAGTCGTCCAACTAACCAACGTAATGCAAACACAGTTGTATTCCTAATTCCTACAGCTGGTAGAGAAAATGCTATACTATCAACTAGTACCGGAAACGATCATCCATTCTCTTGTTCACGATGTATAGTAAGTATCGTAATTGTAATTTACTTGAATATCGTGAGAACTGTAACAGTTCTTGTCGTTTTCGCATGGTTTCCAGCTAGATTCGGCGCTATCCGATTTCTTGCAACAACGGCTGTAGATCTCTTTCAGGACATTGTAAATGATTAAGCACGGGGTAGTCACGAAGAATATTACATTCAAAATAAACTCCATGGGCCTGAAATACAGGAACGTATATCAGGATTGTTTACTCTTCTACCACTTACATGTTTCTTTATTTTATTTAATGTGTTTCAAATCGTGTTACCTACATGCTGTGGCTGTTGTTAAGTATAACCATGTTCTCAAAATATAGTTCAATCATCCAGAAACATACTTGCTAACCAGTTGAACAGTTCTTTCCTTAGTATTTGGGTGCACCGGCCATCCTTCACCATCGTAAACCACTGAATGGCCGCGCAACGAACTCTCGTAGTAATGGTCTAATTTCCGAGGCATTTGTACAATTCTATGCAAACCCCACGATCCAATGCATCGAAATATTAGACCCAAACATCCTTTCACTAGACCTGGTAAAATAATTATCATAATTTATATGCTTAGATATTAAATGAAACCTCCGGTTCGAGGTCTCAGTAGTCTTTACTTAGGTACGGACTGGACCTATCACTAAGGCGCGTGGTGAGGAGGATTTTTCAACTTTCAAGCGGGTGTTTCGTGCCGTCACACGATTAGTGGCGCGCCACTGCTGTGGTGATTGGTTCGCCCCCCCACCTACTTCTTGAAAGCCTCGAGCACATCTCCTGAGAATACCGAAGAATAATAAAACTCACCGAAGAATAGCAATGAAACGATTACTCCGACGGCTGTGACGAGCATATTGATAGAGACTACATCGTGGTAGCAGACCGAGCGTGCATGCCTCACTCTCTCGCGGAGAGACAGGCCGGCGGCGATCTGCCTTGCTTCCGTCATCTCCCGGCAAAGCAGTTTAGGATCCTCATCTAGAAAGGATCATATGTTACCTAAGCATTTTATACTGAAACAATTCGAAAATAAGCATATTTTATAAGGTTATGCCGACTATACATTGTTTAGTAGGTGGTGTACAAGACTCACTCAGACAGACACATTCACAGTGCCAAACGCAAAAGCACCGATCGCCCTTCTTGATTGCCACGTCTCTCACCGCCACCGATTCATCTTCGTCATTCACCAATGATACTGAAAAAATAAGACGTAGGAGTACCTTCAAACGAAGCATTCCACTTCAAACAACCAGTTTAAAGTAGGTATTAAAATGATGTAAGTACCTATATCTACTTACCAAAGCAATGAGCAACATCAGCAGGCATTTCCGTTGGAACATCTAGGCGAATTTTTCGCGTGTGTCTGGGAGGCACGAGTATCGGACTGTCGCTAAATGTCTCACCAATATTATCATTTTGTGGACCACAATCTCGCGCGACCGCTCTGGAAAACATCCATCATTTATTTACAAATTTTTGTGTCCTTAGTTTTGCACGCGCGGTTAAAACGACCGTTATGCGAGCATTTTCATGTTGTTAATGATCTTTTGCATGTTGTGTTGTGCATAGTACTTAGTGAGATATGTTAGTTTCACCTGAATTTAGCTGCAGCTAATCCTGTATTCGTTACTTGAATGATTAATGTTGTTCTCGTCCGTCGAGAGCTATCAGCTACCACAGTCATAATACGCCCCGAAGAGCTACAACAAAACAGATTTAAAAAGCCTATGATTTTCTTTGTTTTGTAGCGTAAGATGCTGTAGGTATTCATAACATACCCAATGGGCACCAGTTGATTCTCATCAGCGCGGGCTTCTAAATCAATTTGTGCGTGGTGCGGCTTGCGGTGTGGCAGTGTTAAAAACTGTTCGCCACCATTCATAGCTATATTTAGATTGTCTTCTTTGCTATCGAAAATTGCTCTCGATGTCCGAATGATAACACGACGCCGACACTGATGAGTAAATAAATTTGGTTGACTTACTTAATCCGTCTTTGCCCAATCGTATTCGGAAATTGAAAAGTAGTGTATAGCGTTCTCATCTCCGTTGTCAATGGGGCGGTGTTAGATTAGGAATTTTATGTTATATGGGAAGGCCATTTACCCTCATTTTACCAGTAGCAGGTATTCTACTCTAAATTCATTCCAATTGATTTTATCCAGAGATCATGACAACTGACCACTGTACGTTGGACGTAACATAATGATTTGATCAGTTTCTATTTCAAAGATGTGAACTATTTGCGTGGTTTACTAGGTTTAAAAGTTGTTTGGTAAGTCACCGGTTGATTTTGATCGGTAGAGTATTGGACGTTGGAGGCATTGCCATCTCGCTTTTGAAAGTTATTGTCCTCGTTTTCTAAGCCCACAATATCTTCTTTTGGAACCACAATGTACTTTTTCTCAGCTGAAGACGGAGGTCAACGTTAGTTTAACTAGTATATATAACCATACCCGGTGTACTTTAAAAAACTGATATTAAACTGAAACTCACAATCTGTTGCTTCAACATTTCCAGTCTCCGCGACCTTGTAATGCGATCTGGGTATTGGTGTGAGAAGGCATAGACTTGTCAGTGGAAGAGTAAACTCTTCCCTAGGAATCCATTCTGTAGGTTGATAGCGGATGTTCATATCCTGACCGATCCATTCAGGAGATAAAGTACTTACGCTGCAAAATGCACCAAGCAACCAATTATTTAAATACCTACCTAACCCTATAAGTATGGTATTTGATTACCTTGCGGGTTCACCCTTCGTCATATCGTTCCAAACGGTTTTCCCATCAGGCGTTGTAAGTTTTTCAAATAGCTGAACTTGTACAGAGTACAGTAGATCTGGATTACCAATTTCATACATATCGAACTCTTCAGAATTCGCATACTTCTTGTCCTTTCCGTAACTTAATTTCTTGGTATGTTCGATATTTAACTCTCGCTTGTCTCCGAGGAACCATTCCTTTGATCCCGTATTTTCAATTTTAAGGTTATTTTGTCTATTTGTATCGGCAATTCGGGAATCCGGACGATGCAAATGGTTTTGAAAATGACCTGCGTTCCTATTTTTTTGACTATCAAAATATTTGTGGCTTGTTTCAACTTTATCACGAGGAAAATTCGTTTGAGACTTTTCATGGAAATGATCTTGGTTTTCTCTAACGTTGCCATTTTTTTGTTCTTGGGCAAAGTGACCGCTAACGCTCCAACGCGGCGGATACTTTTCTTCATTTATTGCGTCTTCAACGACGATGTTATGTTCGTGTCGTTTATCGCGCTTATTCAAGCATACATTGTTGTTACTGGTGTTATTTTCTAAATCTGTAATAATAGGTAGGTAGCTAGGTAATAAATTACTTATGTACGATAGCAAGAACGTTAGCCTGTTCGAAGACTATTTCAGTTTTTTATGTACCTAAATAGGTACCTAGTACCAGTAACTGTGGGTATAGGAACTGAGTTCGATTTAGTAGGTATTGTGATAACTCGCTGTGTGAAAGCAGGTATGATTGTCCCATTGTAAACTGGTTTGACTGCGTTATCCGAGTAGTGTCGGCGTTTAGTCGATAAACCGGTTTTATTGTAAAGGTAGGGCAGAGCGGAGCCGGGCAGCCGACTCGAGGCCAGTCAGTGCTCTCCGCGATCGCTGCCTGCTATACCTGCACTGCATACATTATGGAAACATTCATAGATAATGTGCGGTTACACCAGTGCTTGTGGAACCCTCAACACCCGGATTACCGTGAAACGTCAGTCAGAGATCAAGCATGGGATCAAGTCGTCAAGAAATGCAACAGCACTTCCATTGGAGATGGTAAGTGCTGAAACGATAAGTTTTGTACTACCTCTTCTCCCTCTTCAATTAGACTGGCGGTAGGTACCTGTACCTACTACACAATGTTGCTCTATTGACTGACTTAGCAAACCTACCTAGGTAGGTTAGGTACCTACCTACCTACTTGATCAAATCAACAATGATTATGTAAGAACTTGTACAATAAACAGTACAGCTATTTTTAAAAATAAGTTCGCCCCGAACTGGTATCTTGCGATGTTCCCAATACAGGAAATAAAACGCATCAGATAAATTCTTTTTTACTTGGCTGAGATAAGTTTTCTAAATCGCATCGATGATGCCGCGAACCGCGATTAGCTAAGTTACCAGTCTTACCGGAACTACAAAACCATTGAAACTCTAAAATATACGTATATACCTAGCCTTCTGCCTTGTATAAATTACTTATTATGCTATAGCTTGAGCCTATAGAGAAAAAGTAAAAACGGTTTGTCTAAACGAAGCCCAAACATGTGCAACTACTTGATTTTTTGTACGATTTTATTTTCGTTTACTCCCTTTTCACCCTTTTGGACCCTAGTAGGGTCTTTACTGTGTGAAACTTTACAACCCCTAAGCTGATTAAGCTCATAATTCAACTAGTAAACTATGGTAGTAATAGTTATCTGTCCATCTTTCGAATTTTATGCAGATCGGATATTATATGCTATTTAACGAACATGCAAAGAAGATACAACACCGATTCGCTTCGCTCGCTCGATCAATAAGAGTTTTAGTTTTGAAGTACAATTTACTGAATTATGAAACACTCCTCACTAAGCATGCACCGGTGGGTGGTGGTGCATTGACGTCTGTCTACCAGAGACGGAGCTAAACCTCGCTAAATCCTGCGTCCCCTGCGCACAATTAACTAGCATTAATTTTTATACACAGCAGGATATATAATTCAAGCATCTACTTTGTATTGTGGGTCAAAATAGCTATCAAATAAATATTTCTATATCATTCAAGCACAAAGTATTTTAATTTTTCAGTGAGGATAGCAAGATCAGAATGGAAGAAGCTCCGTGACAACCACAGAGAAGCTTTGAAACGAGCGAAGTTGGGACAAAATAAACTTTTGCCGGCACAAATAACAACTTGGAAATATGCGAAAGCAATGCAGTTTCTGGAGCCGTTCATGAAATATCGCATAACAGAGGACATTGAAATGGACCCTCCACATGGAACGAACTTTAAGCACTCGGATCATGACGTTTCCACCACTGAAGTAGTCGATATCAAAACAGAAAATCAGAGTAAGCGACGATGCACAGAATGTACGGGTGACAGACGCGATCCACAGTATTCACGGCATCAACACGAACACATGGATGCTTTGGAATCATTCTTTGAATGTATACTCAAAAGTACTAGAGAGATGCCTATTTGGATGCAAACACAAGTCAAGAAAAAAATGTTCGCGGTTATTATTGAAGCTGAAGAGCAATTGTCATTTCAAGATGCAACCAGAACGAGACACGATATTGTTATCGCAACCAAAATTAAATCTGAATTTAATGACGACACCTAACATTCGTTTATAAGTACTACTTCGGTAAGTAGCTAAGTATAATAGGTATAAGTTACTTAAGTTATTAAAATCAACTACTGCTGGTATCAACTACTACAACTAAAAAAATAAATTCATATGTACCACAGTCTTGAGTTTTCTGACTTTTATTAGTAGTTGCAGGCAAATCATTCGTTTTAAAAGATCTCTTAGTACGATTCCAAAGTTTTTCAATGTCTTTGGAGTCTTGCTGAAATCACAGTAAGTACCTAAATCTCTCTTATGTTTCAGAGCCATAATATAATCTAGGTATATTATATATCTAGATATAAATCACTTACCGTGTGCTCGTCATTCATATTCGACAGCACACCATTGATAGTCTGTAATTGGATATTAGCAGATTATTATAGGTAACCTATTATCATTTATCACAAAACGAATGTATAACTTTGTTATAAAAAAAGTTAACCTAGTATGAACACGAACAAACTATTTGCTGCCATGATTAGAGCAAAAAAACATACGGCCATTCTTCGCAATTTGTAAGCTTGAAGTGGTATTTCTCGTCGAAGGCGCAGTACGTACGGGTCCAGTAATCTCACTCGCTTATTGAGACCCCGGAACACGTGCTCGATGGGAATATACTCATCTCCTGAACTTTTCTGAGAAAGGGTAAAGTGTGAAAACATCGCTTTTGAGACTGAGATTGTTTGGTATTTAGTAACTGATCCGCTATAGAATCCAAATCGCGCTTGATGTAAAGCGGGTTCATTTGCCCTAATTATTCACTATCTCACAGGGCACGACCCTTGAGCCGAACTAAAACAAGACTTACAGAAGGCTCACTGGTGATTCTGACGGTAAGTGCAATTTTCTTGTTACAGTCTTGTAGAACACTATGCTTGAATAGCTCTTCTCGTTCAAATCTTGTAGCCTCATTGTCTGCAGAGATGCTTTCTCTATTCTAAAACGTAAGGTAAAACAATCATTAGATAGTAAATAATATAACCCAATAATAAATAGATGATTAGTAAATAATCCCCATTTATTAATTGATTATGGGTCTAGAATTGAATTAAAAAATGCCGCAGATGCTGGAACTATATTGATAGAAAAGTGTCTGGTAGATGTTTAGAAGAGGATTATCTTACATCAGGCTCACAGTTTATGAATACAGCCCTCACATCCACTTGCGAGTTCGCGCCACTCTTAGCCAAGGCAAAAGTAATCCAATTCCAAGTCGTGACTATCACGAGCAGTAGCACGACTCCTGAAATTAAAACAGTATTTGTTTAGGTAATTTGTAACATATTAAACTAGTAGTGTTTAATATTTTACAAGCGAGTGGGGGGCGATATCTTCACAGCACATAGGGTACAAACCTATCTTGCGAATTCTCGGATATCGATATTGAATAATTTTAACAAGTACCTACAGGTACTTACTCATCATATCGCGTCGTGTCTTTGTGTTCTGGTCTCCACTGCTCTCTTGATTCTATTTCAGTAACTTATTTATCTTAGTTTACTCTTGTACATTGTTCTAAAATAATAATAACCACATAATAACATTTTACAATGCTAAAATAACAACAAAAACTTCTTGGTTTATAACTTTTACAACTTGTTGTCACGATTCTGCCTGTCTGTTTACTCTTTAGCAACTAACTTCTTGGTTTGTGGCTTTTGTGGCTAGTTGTCACAATTCTGCCAGTGTCTAATAAACGAAATGAAAGGTCGAATTAGCTCAAAAAAGGGGCAAACCCCGAAAAAAAATTAAGTAAGATGCATTGGGGTAATTGCGAAAATGGGTATATTCCGAAAATCCATAAAATCTAGTAACAAAATTCGATATTTTCCTGTTGGCAACATTGGTCTAGACGCCATCTTGATTGGCATGGCCGTGACAGATTAATGATTATATTGGTCATATTTTATGTCAGGGGCAATTACGATAGAAAAAGAAATGTAAACCTTCGGTCAGAGTCTAATAGAATCATAGAGTAAGGGAAAAAAGAATAGAGATGACATACCTACGAAAAAAACGTGCATACCTAATCTGAGTCTGGCACAAAGATGGAGGCTTGCCGTAGAGCTGCGCGCACTATTATCGATATCGATAGTTGAATTGCACGGTGTTTACAGAATTTAAAAAAATCGCATATGAGTTTCTTTTAGATTTCTTCATAAAGGCTTCTACGAGTAGTACACACACACAGTGCCGCCGGCTTAAAACTTAAATAAAACGAAAATTATCATTTCAAACAGGTTTAATAAAAACTGTAAAAGCCGTTCCGGTTATAATCAAGTTCTAAAAATGCCTTTTACAAGTAAAATAATTATGTTCACAATAATCAAATATAAGGGTTCATCAAACCGTCGATCCCAGTCATAATCAAGTTCGAAAAATATCTAGAGTTCGGTTAAAACATGTCTCTTCAAAATGCAGGGAACAAATGAAAATATGTTTCGTTGATCTATTTAAGTTTTCCAACCCAATTACATCCAGCCACTGTTCTTTTTTTTTTAGATGTCGGCAATCTAAAATAATAAAAAAGAAATCCGAGTTTAATTATATTCACCTGTCGCTAAGTTATCGATATCGATAAAAATGAAAATGCCGTACTACCGAAACTCTATTTACAAGGGAGAATTATTTTCTTTTAAAATCACATAATATTAATGGTAAAACAGTAAATGATTACAGAAAAGCAAGAATATCATTTTAAACATTCCCACTAATAGCAAAATCTTTCAAAATAATAGGAAAAACAAGATATTTTGAATGAATTCGGTAACTTGCCTGTGCAACGTTATAATGGGATGTTTTTTATGGTGTTTCATGCGGCAACCTAACACACTGCACCTACCCATAATAAATGCAGTATTCTGCAAGTTCTAGCACTACTAACAAGCACAATTTTCGCGTAGAACACTAAATTTTCTTGAGAACACTGAAAAAAACAAGTCGCTATGACAACTGATGTACTTGATGTTGGCTGTGCTAAAACATGGCGACCGGCCGCAGGGAGAACTGTTCATAGAGATGTATAATGCCTGGTCCATAGATTCCTAGGTTCATGAATAGAATCGACTTTTGAATGATTTCGGAATTGCCCCAAGATGGTTCATAATTTTCCGTGTGCCAAAAAAATATTACTCAATACTTCAAACTGCTTTATTGAAAGAATCCAACTACAATATGAGAGTCTTATACATTAAATAACATAAATCTATTTACTACGTAATGAAAGCTAAAACGATAACTGCAGCAAATACAAACTACTTTGAATAATTAACCAAAACATAGATCTCGTGTCATCTCATAAAAATTCCTATCGGAATTACCCCAATGCACCTTAGCAATTTTCGTTCGGACTTCGTTGAGCGGGGTCACTGGCAGCCCAAATTTAGTTTGCGTGGTGATCGATCCGTTGCGTCATCAGCTATCAATTTTTCAGAAAATTCTGATACCACTCGCGCAGCTATTCGCCTGCAATATGGGCGCAAAGCTTGACAGCTGCGGGATTTTAATAATATTCTACATAAAAAAGAATAAGGTCCCTGCTCGGTCCCTGTGTACCATAGAGCCGTTTTTCCTATTGCGTCAAAACGTGGGCCCACCCTGGCCCACCCCCAACACACCAGTATAATCAAGTACCTAACCTAGGTACCTAATTTCATTTGGATAAGTACCAATAAGTACAATCTGTTTCTCTCATTATCGGATCCCTTCTTCTTCTTCTTTTCTAATTAGGTATGTCATTCTAAATTTTGCGTTAGCAACAACAAGTTGAGAGCTTTTTCATTGTTCAAATTAATGTTTCTAGGTACAATAAAATGTGAAAAATGTGTTTTTATGTTTGTTTATTTGCTTGATTATTCGCATACCTAATAATTGTCACAAGATCACATACGAAATGAAAAAAGGAATTACATATTTTAGTTAAACCTTATTTTTATTTATCACAATAATTCAACACTAAATAGGAAAGAAAACGTTTCCTTTTTTCATTTTTATACAATAAATAATAACATAAACCTCAATGAATCCTGTACCTATACCTACACGTATCTAAGTAAGTATTTGAGTTCACTAACTCAATAACCGGCGGCTGTTAGATTTACTAACACCCGAATACTGAAACGCTATTTGGGATTTATTAAATGCTTAAATTATTTTTCAGCCAAGGAAAAACCACGAGTGAAAAATAAAATAAATTAAATTATTGCCGGCTCTTACCAAGGAGTATTGTTAGAGGTAGGCCAATTTTAAATAGTGTTTTGAGTGATGTTTCAGTTTTCGGGCGCTAATTAATTTTTTTTTTAAATACTTTTTCATATAGGTAAATAGCACTGCTTTTTAGCGAATTATTTTGACAGATATTTTCATATCTCTTCTTCTTTTAGTAACCTATTGATGGTCACAGTAACCGCAGTTTATGTTAGTGAACTATTATTTATTACTTACCTATTCTTTATTTAATACTCTGGGTCGTGCGTGATCATCTAAATCATATCAATTAAATAAAATTACAATTTCTAATGTAGATCTAAGAATAATCAATTGAAAGTAAGAAAGCGTTGCTAAAATTCTATAAAGCCACGAGTGAAAGAGCGATTTTATCGCGCAGTTCCCAACAAACATTATTATTTTATGAGTACAACGAAACTTTGAAATATCTCATCAATCATAATCTTTGGAATTCCAAGAAAACATTCTGATTACAAGATTAATAATAATTGCACACTTTCAATACTGCAAAGTGGGCACGCTCTACTGATTTCAGAGATGTTGTTCTTACTGTTCTCGATTGGTTATACTCATGATCAGAACTCAACTATCAATTAGGTATTTGACTAACTCTAAACGGCCATATTGCGAACGTGGAGCATTGGCCACTCAATAATCTACATAATCAGTCGTAGCTTTATTTCAATAAAAAGACCTAACCAACTAGGAACATTCAATTTGAATTTCAAACAATCTAATAAAACTTCGTTAATTACCGACGAAGAATAAATAATGTAAATACAATGTTGGTTTGATCTCTTTTTCAATTCTTATAAATATACAAAGTGCGGCACTCGACATGGCGCAGTACTCTTGACTTGACCGATGCGGCAATGAACAGTAGGCAGTCATTTTTAAAAGCAATATCCAATCGCCTAACGTTCCAGTCCTACCGTGCACCGAAGCCTTCATATAAGTAAACATACAGGCTAATAATGGCAACTAATCTAATCACCGCTAAGTCAAGAGTTACAAACGTTTAAAAATCTTAGATTTTAGAAAGTAATACAAGTAGCTACTAATGGCTTATGGCGCTAGGTGAGTATCCTAGGATTGTGAAAAAACATATTTTCAGAACCTAAGTTTCCGGGTATATTATCATCATCATAATTTTTGGTGCATTTATGTTTATGAATAAAAGCCACCAATATTTCGAGGTCTTAGAAAACAGGTGACAAAAACAATAACAAAAACTATTCCTTACAAAAAAATATTTTTAGACTTTGATTATGGGGAAAACATAATAAATTGAAGAACTACAATAATAATGACTACTCGTATCTACTAATAATAATTTGGAAATGTCTAAATATTGATAAAAACCATACATCACGAAATTAAATCTATTGAACCCTTATATTAATTTATTCTGGGTCCGGATCATCCGTAGTATAATAAGTGGATTGTTTACATGTCTGAAACAAATTATATAAAATATATATATATGTATATTTTCAGGTTTGCCACCACCGTCCACCGCCAGTAATACCGCGTCTATTAACCACGAGCTTTTGAGAGCCTAACTGTAAATAAATATATATGGTAAATTATGAGAAACTAACCTGGACACTTTCAAAGAACAACGCCGCCGATTCACTATCGAAGAAGTTGATTGTGACAGTTTTGGTTTTATTCGATGCGTAATCGTCACCAGTCCACTTGCAAGAGTTCTCGTTCATCTGATAATAATAATATTTGAATATAAAATCAACTTATTACATAATATTATGCTGCGTTTCAATGTTATACAGGAGACGTGATATGTGAGGCGGGCCATATTTGATGATGAGTTACCTCTGCCTATCCTTCCTACTAATATTATAAACGCGTTAAGTTTAGATGTTTGGATGTTTCTGTTTCAACCACGCCAAAACTACTGAACGGATTTGGATGAAACTTGGAATATAATATATTCCTATATACTTACATATTATGTAAGTATATAGGTAGGTAGTTCGTAACCTGGTATAAGACATAGGTGACTTTTTTTTCAGAAAAATCAACAGGACCTACAGGTTTAAATAAATAAACCGGGATTAGTGGCGCCACATTATCCGGCACGAGAGGGCGACTACGTTACGTCAGTTGCTTCAGGCGGAAACTGAGATTTATCAAAACAACAACTTCACTTAACATTCCCTCTGAATATCTGACACGCTTGAATAACTTTTTTTTCTTTTTTTAAGAGGCCTATTACGAAGAAACCGTGATTTTAACTATGTTTGGCGTTCTTAACCAGAGAAACTGTAACTATTCGACAATTTCAACTTGTTGTATAATGAAGAACAGCTTTAAACATAGTCCATAGTGGCCAGATCTTGATCACACCTTTCATTTAGTTTGGGAACGAGAACTCTAGAGTGAGTAGTTTCCGAGATATAGCCGTTTGAAAATTGACAGCTGTCATCAAAAATGTAGATCTTGATCACACCTTTCATTTGGTTTTGGAACGAGAACTCTAGGGTGAGTAGTTTCCGAGATATAGCCGTTTGAAGTTTGACAGCTCTCATCAAAAATGTAGATTTTGATCACACCTTTCATTTGGTATTAGAACGAGAACTCTAGGGTGAGTAGTTTCAGAGATATAGCCGTTTGAAGTTTGACAGCTGTCATCAAAAATTCAAATTTTGATCACACCTTTCATTTAGTTGTGGAACGAGAACTCTAGAGTGAGTAGTTTCTGAGATATAGCCGTTTGATGTTTGACACTGAAAAATGAACGAGATCCAACGGGACGCGAACGAAGACGCGGGCGGAAGCTAGTATATTCATACACGAAATATACGTATACACGCATATATACACGTATATACGAATACATACAAGTATACGAGTATATACATGGATAAAAATGCATGAATGTTTTTGACAAACTAATACTCAAATATTCAAACGCCACTCAAACCCCACTCAATTTAAGTCCCGCTTAAATTATTGCCATCTCTTACAAATGAGTAATGTCAAACAGAGGCAGAGCAATTTTAAGTGGTGCTCATTTGAGCACCACTTAAAATTGCTCTACCTCTGCTTGAGTATTCCAGCCTGACAGCCGAATACTCAAACGTCATTTAAATTTGAGCACCACTTAAGGTTGCTCTGCCTCTGTTTGACATTACTCATTTGTAAGAGATGGCAATAATTTAAGCGGGACTTAAATTGAGTGGGGTTTGAGTTGCGTTTGAGTATTCGGCTGTGAGTGTAATAATATTGGTGACATTTATTTAATTTGATGACTCTAACTACCTAATCTTCAAGTACCAAGATTAATTAGGTATAATGTAAAAAATCAAGCGTAAAGCGACGTTCAATGTGCGCCCTCTGTTTGCTGCAGGGTGAAGGCTCTGATATCGAAATTTGACAGATATCGAGCTCTGACGTATTGTGATAAGCCTCTTAACCCCTTTTTGCCTCTGAACAAACCATCAGATTAACAACTCCGGCTCCCCTACTATAACAAGGTCGATTTTAAAAAGCCTTGTATTGGTCAGTTTTGGCGGCGGTGTCAGATAAGACACGGAAGTGAAAAGAATGTTCCGTTTTTTTTCAAAACTGGAATGGAATATTGAAACCAACCTCGAACTCGGTGTCGGTGTGAACAAGCATGTCTGCCAGTATCTCACTAGTATCACAATCAGTGATGGCGATCTTCGGCGAGCTGTATTCTTGGTCGAACAACACTCGCACGCAGGCATGCGGGTTATCGGACACTTCATCGCCTTGTTGCAAGATAACGCTAGCTTCGCACTTGTAAACTGTGTCCTCCTGTTGGAATATTTAAATCACACTGTAAATATGCTACACCGAAATAGCTTAATACGTCGTTTGACTATTTCCAACTTCCATCTAATTGTATCGATAAAACAAACTAAATTAGGAGCTTGGTAATACACTAAAATTTCTTTTTTTCAAAACTAATTAATATATAACAAATACAAATTGAGTTGACTACCTCATTATAGTAAAATTCGCTCTGATCATAGTCATAATCCTCATAATTCTCCTCATCATCTTCATCATCATCGTCTTCGTCTTCGTCATTCTCTTCCTCTTGTGGTTTCGTTTCCGGTACATTGAATTGATCATTGGAAACACGTGACACTGGCGTGCTCTCATCTCCGTTGGGTTTGGTTTCAGTTTTTGCATGTTGTTGGGTCGCCGCCGCCCACAGTCCTTCAGCTGTTTGTGACTTCGCAGCGTGGGCCAGTTGCGCGGCTTCAGTGAACAGCATGTCGGCTCGGGCGTTGTCTTGCAAGTGTTTGGGAAGCCTTAGAGGCGCAATGCCGCCGAAGACATTCGTATCTTTGGTTTCCTTTTCCTCCTTGGCAGCGGTGACGGGCGTTTTTTCTTTACTCTGCGCTTCTTTTTGCTCTCTTATAGCAGCGGCGGCTGTTGCTTGCAGACTCTAGAAAATAAGACACATTATATCTAACAACATTTACATCAAGTATATCTTTTTGAACATGTTTTCGTCTACTTTGATAAATATGTCTATATATTTTGGGGAGTATAACCTCGTAAAAACTCTCGTTTTTATCGGCTCTACATGGATCACGTTTTCGTAATAATGGTACTTGGATATTTTTGATCGTATGGTGATTATTTTGTATACTCACCCTAACGCTCTGGACCACATGGTCGCGGAAGGAGTTCGCCAGTTCCGAGGTCTTGAATCTTACGGCTATCATTTCGCAGGGTCCGGTGGGGGTCTCGGCGAAGTTGCGACCGGCAAACGTCCAAGCAGTTTCTGTGTTCTTCATCGGAAACACCTCTATGTCCGTATGGATCAACATATTGAGAACAGCCTTGTGTACCTGATTAGGGATGACATAACGAATTGGTTTAATCTGTCATGTTAATCAATGTGAAAGCAAGAAATAGGTACATATATTGGGTACTAATTATACCTGTTCACGTCGCAGTAATAGGCGGTAGGTATTCCTTTGCGGATGGTACAAGATTTTTAACTCGCCGACGCCGCGCTCTTTCCACTCTTTAAGATTTTCATCATAGCGGTAAATCTTACTACGCTCACCAAATATTTTTTGCTGCAAATATATAACATTGGCTCAATAAATCCTATCCACAAAAAAATTTAGATACATAACTTAAGAATTAATCAATAATAGTTACATACCTCGTCCTCCTCTCCAGTGGTGACCACAATTTTGTCAGGCAACGGGACCAGAGGTTCATAGTAAGGGTCAAATTCTCCTTCTGCGTCGCCGGTATCACCTCCTTCACCGCTTTCGTTCTTTGAACCCTTTTTCTCAGAAGAGGTAAACAATTGTTGTCCAGTTCCCTCCCACTTGAAATCGGCTTTTTCTGAAATAAATAATTATTTAGGTAACAAGTTTATTTTAGAAAAAAAGAAATCACCGATTCATATAAATCTTAAGATTCTTTTCATCATGCTGGGTGTCAATCAAAATTAGAGTCTAGATTAAGACTACAAACTTCACTCGCCGCCGTCGTAACAAAATTTAAATAAAAATGATTAAACTTACTTTCGAATCCAGGGCCACTTGTTGCAAGCGCTGCAAATAAGTTGTTTTCGGGTTTCGTTGGTAACTCACTCACTGGATTTTGATCAGATGGAGTTGGAGCCCAAATTGTAGAAAGTTTGTTGGTTTCATTGATATTATTAGCAGAATTAATAGAAGATCCAAATAGAGATGTTTCTCCAGAACCAAAAGATATACTTTCTGATTTAGGCTGACTGCTATTAACTGTCGTTAGTTTATTTGCTTCTTTTGAATCATTCGTGGAAGTAGTAGTAGTAGATCCAAATAGAGATGATTTTTCTGAATTTAAAGTAATGAGTCCTGATTTGGACTGGCTGCTATTTAAGCTACCAGGACCGAAAATACTACCCTTAGAAGACCCACTGAATAGATTAATGGATGTTCCTCCTCCTCCAAAAATAGACCTAACCTCAGTATTTGCATCATCTTTTGGTTTGTCAACAGCAAAACCGAATATAGATTTATTGCTAGAAATGCCGGTGCCACCGAAAATAGATGATTCTCCAAATGTAGGTTTAGCTTGAGCGGATGACAATATAGACTTTTCTTCTTTGGCTTGATTTTCTTTAGAATTCAATGCGCCTAGTTTAGGTGGGGCGAGTAAAGAAACCTTGGTGTTGACTGATGTTTGAGAATCTTTAGAACCAAATAACGTAGTAGTTGGGCCTAGTGGTGTACCAAATATGGATCTCTGCTCACCAAAATTACTGAAAATGTTAGTTTTTGGAGTAGTAAAGTCATTTTCCTTGTTAGTTGCATAACTTCCCGCATCGCTAGAAGAATCCGATTTACAACTGATTGACCCCAAAGGCGTTCGGAATGTTGAAACATCGAATGTTTTGTCAGTGCCTGGAGTGCCATAGATAGAGTTAGTAGGGCTTTGGAATGTTGGTAATTTGGCTTTCATAGGAGTGTTTAGAGAAGCTGGTATTGTATTTTGTTTGGCTAGCGCGGCAGCTACTTCTGTGACTGTGATCGTTTGTGGTTTAGTGTCTGACATCGACTCTTCGGAACAGCCGCGACAACCGTGGCACGGCTCTTTTTGCTTGTACACGTAAAAGTTTTCCGGTAACATCAGGTCCTTAGCTTTCTGTTTATCTTCTGCATTTGCTTGTGTTTGGCTCACAAACACTACATCGTCATCATCTTTATCATCAGACTTGGTCTCTACACTAACTGGTTTTGCAATTGCCTTAGCGCTATCAACTGCAGTTTTAAACTGCATAGCAATTTCTTTATTTGAGAATCTCAAGCAAAATTTCTGTAAAGACAATTCTCCTTCGCTAAAGTCATTAGCAGCAAAAACCCAGGTTTTCTCATCTTTGAAATTGTATGTGATATCATGCGTCAGTGCGTGATTCAAACAAATTTTATGGACTTGCTCCCGTCGCATAACCACCCTGCAACAGTTAATTTTAAATAAAATCCGAAAATACTTGTACTACTATGTGCATCACCAAATAAGACCCAAACAGAGCGTGACTGTCACGCTCATGCTCATTGACTTAGTTGGGTAAAAGCGAATATTATAGCAAAATTTATGAGCTTACCTTAATTTACGTGTCTCTTTATGCTTCAGAATTTTGACAATTCCAGTGCCACGTTCTTTCCATTGGCCAGAAACAAAGATATACAACCTTGCTCGGTGCCCGTATAGTTCTTCTTCATTTTCTTCTCCTGTAACTACTTCCACCTGAAAAAAAGCTTTTATAAGTCAAACGACTCTGTTAATATAATCAATTAATAAAGCATAGTAACATACCTTATCAGGCAGGGATATGATTGGATCGAAATGAGCAGTGCAATCTTCCTCTTTCACTAAATCTTCACCGTAACTTTCATTTCCCTGTTTTTGAGGAGACTGTGCGGGGCTCTTAGACGAAGATTTGAATACAAAACCGAACCCACTGTCTTTGCCTGCAAATGTGTCAGCCGGTACCTCGGTTTGAGACTTTGCTTTACTGAGTTCGTTATTGTTTGAGAAGCTGAAGTTTAGAGTTCCTTCAGTTTTGGTTGGTATTTTAGGCGCAGCATAAATAATAGAGGTCGGTTTTTGACTCTGTTTCCCGTCACCGCATGTTACTGAAGGAACGCCAAAACTGAACTTACTGGCACTAGTTCCATCAAAAATGGATTCTGGTTTCGGTTTCTCCTCGTTTGTTAGAGTAGGAGGTATACCAAAGCTAAATTTGACTGAGGGAGCAGTTGCGGTGCTGAATATACTTGTGGCTTTTTTAGAGTTATTGCAGGCACTGCAGTTTTCTAAATCAACAGCATTACGTATTAAGCAATGTTTGCATTCCCATGATCCTTCTTTGGGTTTAAACATATCCCCGAATCCAGTTTCTGGTGATGTTATGGTTTTAGGAGTGGGTACTGTCGTTGTTTGCGGTTGTAGACTAGCTGCAGTTTGTTGAGGTATTCCGAAAGAGAATTTCATTTTAGTATCAGTGACAATGACACTTGTTGGTTTTTTGGTTTTGGGATCTTTGGGGTTGTTGCATGCGCTGCAATTTTCAATAGCTGGCTCATTTCTAACTAAGCAAAACTGGCATTCCCAGCTACCCAGTTTAGGCTTGAATTGGTCTCCCCAGGTGGAAGTTTTGGGTGTTTCTGCAAATGTATTTATTGTACTAGCAGCAGCTTTAGGATTAGGTGCAGAACAACAAGCGCATATCGAGCAAGTTTCCAAATTGTTCGTATAGCATTCTTGGCAATTCCATGAACCAGCTTTAGCTTTAAATCTATCTCCGAATCCTGATTGAGTCTGTATTGAAGAATTTTGTTCTTCTTTGAAAGCTTTATCCTTGTCTGTCATACTAGATTGTGCTGTTCGAACCGCGTTTATAAAATCATCACATATTTGCGAAGTCTTGAAACGCAAGCAGAAAGTCTGTGCCACTAGCTCTCCTTCTGCAAAGTCTTTAGCGCACCATGTCACTGCTTTATCTATACTCGGCATTTTTTGGAAAATCATTTCCTTTGAGAGACCGTGGTTACAGCAGACTTTCATTATTTGGTCACGCCTCATAAGGAGTCTTACTTTTTGATTATTGTCTTTTCGTGCGAGTAATTTAATGTTACCGAGACCACGTTCTTTCCATTCTTTGGTTGTAGAATCGTATCTCAATAGCTTAGCGCGATGTTCGAACAACGCGATTTCATCTTCTTCGCCAGTCTTTGCCTCAACCAAAGCCGGCATAGCTATAACAGGTTTAAACTCGGCAGTTGGTTCAAATTCTTCTACAGTATCTGACGTGTTCAACTTGCTTTTATTTGATTCATTGGTATTTTCTACAGAGGTCGTTTTATTAAGAGAGATTTGTGTTGTATTGACTATATTATTGAATGGTGTGGATGTAGCTGTGTTTTTGTTAAATGTCAAATTGCTGAATATATTAGTCTTATTTGACTTTGGTTCAGCTTTTTTCACCTCTGTTTCATCACTCTTCACTGGTACAAACATGGGGGTGCTGGTGAACGTAAATCCTCCAACAAAAATCTTTCCCTGTGTAGAAGAAGCTGGGGACTGGGGCTCCTTTTGTACAACTGAATAATTTGACCTGCCCTGGCTCCCAAGTTCCTCAGGAGTAAGTTTATTTTCAGTGTTTGTGTTTCCTGATTCTAGTCTAGCCTTTTCAAATGTGTCATAGAATTGTTTGGCAATATCTGGAGTTTTGAAACGAATGCAGAATTGTTCAGATACAACCGTTTCTTCTGCAAAATCATTTGCAGCCCAAACATAGGCTTTAGATTCATTTTTCATTGGATTGATTTCCATTTCGAGAGTAATTATATGGTTAGCACATACTTTGTGTACTTGTTCGCGTCTCATAAGCACCCGAACTTTACCAGTAGTCTTATGTTTCAACAATTTCATCTCACCGATGCCTCTTTCTTTCCATTGCTTGTCAACAAAACGATATAGTTTAGCCCTCGAAGAGAATAAGGCAGTTTCATCCTCTTCGCCAGTAGTAACTTTGACTTCAGCTGGTAATGGTATAAGGGGCTTGAAATCGGGACAAGGATCATAATTTTCCACAGAAGTATTGCTTTTTTCGGACAGAGTTCTAGATTTGTTAAGGCTCGTATTTGGCGAGGCACCAGTAAACGGCCCATCGACAACCGACTTAGAAGCATCGAACGAATCATCACCAGTGAGTGTTTGAAAAGCCTTGTTCCAGTTAGACAAAGTCACTGGGTTAGTTTTGTTTTCAGGCATCGAAAAACTGAACACCGGCGGAGAGGATACGTTTGTTTCGGTCACTGTAGGCATTGCTATTTGATAATTATGCGGTTGATTATTTTTGATGTGTTTTTGAGGTATCGTAACACTTAACACCGGGGCGGGTGTTGCTGTAGGTGTCGGCAACGGTTTCGATGAAGTAATCACTACATTAACCGGGAATCGTGATGCATCTCTGAACTCGGACGTTGTAGATGCCGCTTTCGATGTAAAAACAGGCGTGGGTAATGGTGGCGCAGCAGCCGGAGGAATAATGGGCGCAGGTACAGCGGCTGTGGCAGGCACGCTTTGCGGCACCGGCACATGCACCGTCGGCACGGCAGTCGTATGAGCAGGCGGCGCTGCAGCGGCTGCGGCTGGAATCAGGTGCGCCATATCGAGGTACATTTGCTCTGGAGTGGGGTATACACCCGGAAAATTCATTTGTGCTCTCAATGGATCAAATAAGGGTTGAGCGCCGGGAACGGACGACTGAGTGAATTGTGAATATTGATTGTACAGATTATACAATGATTGATTATACAATTGGTAAGGATTAGGAGGAACTGGAAAAGGTGGTCTTTGATTAAATGCTGATAGCATTTGCGGTGGAATGGGTATCTGGGATCCATAATTCGATGTAGTTTCATTGGTTCTGTAGTCCTCATCAAGATTGTACAAGTCACTTTCATTGATTGTTGGTTCAGATGATGTTTTCTTTAGTTTATCAACTTCTTTTTTCAACTCAGATATTTGTTTTTTTAGTTCACTTACATCTTTGCATTCATTCCTACATTCATCTATCTGATCTTTAACATGATCTACGGAAATTTTAAGTTTTTTGAATTGATCTGTTGTATTTTGTATATTTAAATTAATTGTATTTATGGTGTTTCCCAGATTATAATTCTCTTCAAACCAACTTTTTGTTCTTTCCATAAAGTCTGTGATTGTATTATCCCTTTTTTGCAAGCTTTTGATTTCATTTTCTATTCTTTCTAAGTTTCTATGGCTTACTTGGGTGGTTTCAAGTATTTGTGAATCTATTGCAGTCTTATAGTTGGTGTTGTTTCGATGAGGAGCTTTAGGCGTGGAACTAATGTTGGAGAACATGCTGGGATTTGTTCTTTTATTTTCCATCCGATATGACACATTTTCATCAGAGGAGTAATTCCCATCAACGTCGTTTATGCTTGATGCATTTTGATCTATTTTATTGATGCATATTTCAATGTCTTGAATTAATTTTTCAGTGTCAGTGTACAATGGTAAGTTCTTACTTGTTTCATTTTCTTTTAGTAGATCCAGAGCTTTGTACGCATAGGTTTTCGCTTTAGTCAGCATTATCTCGTATTTAGATTTTGAACCATCTGTTGAATATTCTTTGTCTTCAAAGGCAACTTTTTTGTAGGCTTGGGCCAGATGATAATATGCTTGCTGCGATTTGACATTAGTGAGAATCTCAATCGCTTTTCTATATTCATTGTCATTCATATGCATAACAGCTAAAAACATTTTGCATTCTTCTAACAACAAATTAAGTTGTTTATTTTCCAGTTCTTTGTGTGTGTATTCAAACAGGCGTTTGTCACTCACTTTGATCATGATTTTACTCTTCAGTTTTTCTAGTAACGATATAGCTGAACTATAGTATAATCCAGCTTGCATTTCCATGTTTTTTTTCTCTTCAACTGATGTAGAAGCTTTGGCTCGATTACTGAACAGGCGACCAAGAATACAGAGAAGCTCGGGATCCAGACCGTGATTATCAATACAGCGTACTACCTCTATGCCACTGCTCAGTGTGGTGCGTATATCAGTTAATTCAGTGCCAAGAAAATTTTGACTGAACTTAAAAGCACAGTCCCACCATTTCATTTGTGGGAGTGAACACAGTAAGTCTGTGATGTTAGCAGGGAGCACTTTTGGTTTTTCTCCATGAATATACATAGCTTCATTAGCATTCTTCTGATGAGTTGTCAAAGTAGCACAATAGAGGAATGCATAAACATCCAATTTGTTCAATGTTTCTGGGCCACAACTGGACACAGTCGATGTGAGCATGTCAAAAAGTGTACATTTGAAATCTGCATAATTTTTATAATTTAGTAGAGTCCAAACAAAATGGTGAAGAGAATTTCCATATTCTTTTAGTGCATCACTATCATAACTATTGACTTCTGTTTTTTTTGGCAATCTCAGCTGAGGGACGTTGCATGCATTGGAAGCCAAGTATGAAGACTTGATTTTACCTAATTGGGTTTTAGTGGTGAATACTTTTTCATATAATTTTTCTCTCCAATGTGAGCCTGAGAAGCATTGTAAGATCTCATCTAACAACGACTGGCTCTTCTCTTGGTAGTTAGTTATCAAATAATGCCCTGCTTGAGAGCATCTATAAGTCCCTTCCGTGTACCAGCGCCTTACTGCATTCATCTGTTTCTCTGGAGCATTCTTAAGCCAATCACCTTTAGTATCAATAGGCACACTGTGCCATGCCATTAGCATAAGTGGAGCAGCTGATTTGGTAGCATCTCGCCAGCTAATAACATCTTTCTTAGCTTTTTTGAGCAATAAGGTTGCAGCATGTAAGGCAAGCTGAGCCCTATGGTGTTGCAGTAGACTTGCATGGAACTCGGCAAATCCCGGATCAGCTCCAGTTTTGGCAACTCTTTCCAGAGCCTGATCATATTCATGAATTAGATCAGCAGACTCAACTAAGCTTTTTGACGAGCCACTTTGAATATCGGTTAAACTCAGGAGCGAGAGGCGCTCTTTGACTGTTAGGAGTAGTAATTGATTCAACCATTTATTTATGTTTTCAGAGTTATTTTCAAAAAGTTTATTTAAAGTTTCATACCAAGCATAGTTTTTGGTGAAGTTGTCAGAGTTGAATTCTATGTTACAGCTGTGATCAAATGCTTCTTGTAACTGGTTCATTTTCAAATAATGTTTCAATAACCGGGTGTGTAATAATGGATCTTTTGGTCTTATTTTTAACTCAGCAGTCAAAAGCTTCACAAGTGCGTCTGGGTCTGGGTCAGATAAGGTAACGAGTTTCTCACGCAGGCGAAAAACTACTGGATGTCTTGGATATATAGCCTCTGCTTTTTCCAACCAGTAATTAGCACGTCCAGGTTCAATGGTTATATCTCCATCAGCAAGTAATTCACAGACTGTAAACAGTATGAATTGGATAATAAGTCGTTATCAAAGTACAGACTAATAAATCAATGTCCATCTATTCTGCCATTCTATTTAAAGCAATTGCAATAAAATGAAGTGTTAAAGTTCAGAGTTATAATAAAACTCGTAACCTTGCATAACCTTCTCAAGTTGAAAGTCAAGCAACATTACGTATTAGCTATATCTATAAAATATTGCATTCTGGTGGTTTTTGGCTCGCTTCACATTTGTAATAATTGATCGTTGTTATGCTTATCTGAGTAAAATCAATAAGATTTTGATGCTCTGTCTTTTTGAGTATTTCTGATCAAGTTTACAACATGCAATGTTTCATTAAAGATATTTTGTGATATAAGTGGGTAGGTACTTATAATTTATTGGAATTCAGATATAGTGATAGGCGTCATGGCTCAGTCGGTAGTAGCTCTGCCTTCCGTGCTGTGGGTCGTGGGTTCGATCCCCACCGAGAACAAACATTTGTGTGGCAAACATAGATGTTTGTTTTGTGTCTGGGTGTTTCTATGTATTATAAGTATGTATTTACAAAAGAAAAATGTATGTATGTATTCTATCAGCCATCTAGTTCTCATCGTACAAGCTTTGCTTAGTTTGGGACTAGAGGTGTTGTGTTAAGTGTCCGTGATTATTATTATACTAGAGGCTAATGATAGGTGAAGTAAGCTACCATTTTTCCAGACACAATACAAATTCTATTGTTATACGCAGATCTACATTACACAAGGCAATAGATTTTCTATGGTTTATTTTATTTATACGAAAGGTAACATAATAATAGTATGTATCTATTTTTTCAGTTATATTATAACCTAAAAACCATGGATTGGTTGGTGATTTAAATTATAGGTACTCACTATCAAGGATAGTGCTGGTTTGAGTCTGGTCAATGTCCAAGGATATCTTGAACTGCTCTAAAGCTTTATCTGTCTGTCCCAGTTTCTGTAAGGCTTGTCCCAGCAGTTTATAGGCCGCTGCATTATTATCCTTTTGTGTGAGATACTGCTCGACATAGATTTGGCAACTAGAATAGTCTTTCACTTCGAAATACAACCGTGCAATCGAATATGCTCTCGATTTGAACTGAAAGTATTAAAGGTGTGAAAATATTATTACCATTGCAAATTCAGAATTCCAGCTATGACAGGACCAACGCTAAATTTTGAGACTTACCTCTTTCTGAGAAAGCTTCGCTAGAAGTTTTTCCACCTGCTTGTCGACGTCTTTTTTATTTTTATACATTTTTATAGTGACGATTCACTAAAATGAACTTCTATGGCTTTTCATTCAAAACTAAATCAAAGAGAGAAATCGCGTGGAATCTAAAATCAAAAATCCAAGTCGATCAAAGCAAAACTTAGCAAGCGAGCAACCGGAGCAACTGCAAAGCCAGTGTTGCCAAGTCTAACTAAATTTTAGTTACTTTTAGTAAAAAAAGTCTAACCATAGAAAAAGAATACTCTATGCCCCCAAAACATTTGCGATACCAAAAGGTGAATACTAAGTTCTAAAGTGCCTCCTAAAGCTAAGACCAAATAGTCCAGAAATACTAACATAATCAATAAAAACTGAATTTTTCCGAGGAACTTGAGATAGGTACCCAGCTATAAACTCGCATAAACATGTATCTTGACCTTCTAAAAGTTGTCTCAAAACCTACATATGGTAGGGTGTTCGCGTCCATTAAAATCTCAAGGTCAAAAATAGACCTTTGCAAATATCTCGTTTCCTATGGATTTTTGGCTACTTGTATGTATGGTTAATATTGTAGAGGATTAACTTTCTTACATCTTTTGTTTTAATTTGCAAATATCTCGTTTCCTATGGACTTTTGGCTACATGTATGTATGGTTAATATTGTAGAGGATTAACTTTCTTACAACTTTTGTTTTTAATAAAAAAATTATAAGTTGAATCGTTTTCGAGGTAGAGGGCGCGCGTTTTATAATGTTTTAATATAACTCAATGTCACAAGTTTTATCAGTCAGCCATAAAAATACCAAGTTGGCATCACTGTAAAGCGAAGCGAAAAAACTAGGGAAAAACTTGGTCAAGTCAAAAGTCAAATGTACCAGCTAATGGTATGTTTTCATTCAGATGTGTATTGTAACTGATATGATTTGTACATAAAAAAAATACTTACCTGGAATGTGCACTGACAATTTGACACCAATAAAAAATAAATCTTATCTAAATGATGCTAAGTTCTATTACAGACAATCACTTGACCAGAGAGACATCCGGTCCGAGAGAGAAAGCGGTTCAAGAGCCCTGTGTCCCTTTCTTTCTAGTAAGTTTAATTAGTAGGGTGTTCATAATGAACGAAATTGTAGGATTATTTATACAAAGTCTCAATTTTAACCAACATCGACCGCATATAACTACGAGGTAACTAGTCTTCTTTTTTAGTATTCTGAGAAATTATTTTTATCCGACACATCCTATTCAATCATTTGAATGTGAAAATTCACACGAAATGCAAAGAAAAGCATTGCGTCTCATCATCTTACCGCCCGGTTGATGAGCCACGGTAAAACTCAAACATTGAAAATTATAGGTCACAAATCAACATTAGGACAGAAATTGCAACCTACATTTGACCTACATTATATTGTTTGGTCACCCTAATAAAGGGACAAAGGCCTCTCATGAAGCTATCTCGCTCGGACCGCGAATCGGAAATGCCTGTGCACATTCCAGGTATAAGTTCCTTGCCATAACCATAACCCATAGACAAGAAGTAATTTGTATTCTACCCACAGACGAAGTATCACAATGGACGGAGCCATAAAGACGTTGCCAGCCCGCCCGTCATGTCAACGCATTGCCTTGTTTCCTTATCTATTACTATGATAATCACGTTGAGTAAAAGATAAAGCTATAGAAAGTTTGGCAATTCCGCCTGGTTGTGTACTTCGTGTCCATTTATGACCGACTAGTCGGTCACAACATTGCTACCGGTGTACGTAAAAAGACTAAAATAATTCAGAAAGATTGTTATTACAAACGAATATTCATTAGTCTAAAGAAATATGTCGTGTTGTGCTGTGTTCTGTCCATCAAGAACAACCAAAGGTGGAGTAAAAGACCCAGAAATAACAATTTACACGTTAGTTTTTTTGGCAAAAATATCATAATGAAGTTTTAAAGTGATATAGGTATTTTACATGAACGATATACGTCCCTGGCATCGTATAATTACCAAATAGTCGTAGTTAACTGTGGATTTAAAGCTTTAATTCATGATAAATAAATACATCGTTTTACACCTCCCGGCTAGTGATGTGCCTGCAGTTGTGATACTTCGTCTGTGATTCTACCCAATAAATCCATGTTCTATCCAAACATCACATAAAACTTGGCCAGCCTTATTTCTAGCTACAAAATGGAGGTTTTATGTATAGTCATTCGTCACAGGTAACTATTATCTGACAAATATCGCAAAGCATACATGGAGGTTAAATCAATTGTCATTGAGGTCCAGCATTGATCTGCCACCGATGGAAGATCCACCCTTCCAGTTACATCCTGTATAGACATTACGGCTGGAAACAGTGTTCGACCGACGGTCAGCGCTAAAAAAACACCAAAAACGTATATTCAATCATCATCATCATCATCACCCTATCCCAAAAAGTGTTTGCTAATGCTGTTTGCTAACGTGACGGACGTCACGCACGAAACGAAACCAAAAGTTTCTGAAAATAAGAGCGCCGAATCTCTTTGGCCAATCAAAATAATCAAAAACAAAACATTGAATTATTTACAGAAAGAAAAACATACCTACTCATCTCATCTTTGTTTACTCAAATTATAATAAATGAACGTCCAGTCCGTTTTTCTAACACTGAGCTTAGTGCAAAATGCAAGTGGCTATAAATTCTCAAGCTCAGTGATCTAATACTCTTGTTAGGTTACCAAATTACGGTACCTACTGTTGTTAAGACGGGCTGTCGAGGTAGGTACCTTCATGTGTAGATTCTAATCTAAGATTAAATGGAATAAATATCAAGGTACGTAAGTCGTATTGGTATCTCCTTCTACTGGTACCTATGCTATGTATGTTACTCCTCGATGTCACCAACATAAATCTCCCTTTATTTTTAAGTTACTCTGCTAAAACCAATGGTTAGAACATGATTCGTCAATCGTCAATAACCTCCTTGTTGTAGCTAAAGTAGGTTGGCGGTTGGCCTATCTGTTTTGTAATCTTAGTGGTCAGTCTAAGTTGTGTTATCTGGTGTTATAAACCTGTATCTAAAAAACAAGAACTGGATTATTACCAACATAGGTCCTACTTATGACATACTTATTAAATTAGTATGCACCTAACTACCTTTCTAATCAATTTTAGATGGGAGAATCTGAATATGCATACTCTTCGGCACTATCCCTAGACTCCATGAAGGTTATTGCAGAAAGCATAGGAATTGGCAACTTGGGAGATGATGCGGCAAAGGACTTAGCTGACGATGTTACTTACCGACTGAAAGTTATTGTGCAGGATGCCATGAAGTTTATGCATCATTCAAAGAGACAGAAACTGGCCATAACAGATATTGACCATGCATTGAAGATCAAGAACATTGAGGTAGGTGCATGATAAAGAATGATAAAGATGATAAAGAAAACTTCTTTCAGTAATGTACTGCCATTAGTGAAATAAGTTTCATAGTGAATGAATTTTTCTATACTATTATAAAACTGTAAAAAAGCAAGATATAAACGAAATATGCAGTTCTATAGTAGGTGCCAAATAACACCGCAATACAGGTCATTCACCCACCTTCGAAACGATGTGGCAAAATTCAATTGGCAACTACTATACTAAATAATGATTCTGATTCTGAAAATCGAGTTTGTCTGTTTATCTATTTGTCTGTTTAGGTATCTGTATATCTGTTTGTTTGTTCGCGGATCACTCCTAAACTACTGGACCAATCTAAATGAAACTTATACCATTCAGAAGCCCCTTTTCCGGGTTGAAACATAGGCTATATTTTATTGAAATCCAAGATGTGGATTCTTAGATACAGCTTAAACTCTCTAAACCAAAAGCAGCCATTTGCTACGAGGTTCATTGTAAGCTGGTTGATAGATATTTTGGTGGAAACTTCCGCACGCGGGTATCGGCTAGTCTAAGTATAAATTAGTAAAATCACTTTTCTTCTTATTTTCTTGTGGCTGTTTGGTGGCTAGGGCTGAAAAACCACTTTTGTTTTTTCAGCCACAGTATGGATATCTTCAACAAGACAGCCTGCCGTTCAGATTTGCATCAGGTGGTGGAAGGGAGCTTCATTTTATAGAGGAAAAAGAAGTTGACTTGTCAGACATCCTGTCAGCACCACCTCCTAAAGTGCCACTTGATGTGTCCGTTAGAGCACATTGGCTAAGTGTGGATGGGGTCCAGCCAACAGTGCCTGAAAACCCGCCTCCTCTATCAAAGGAGGCACAAAAACTTGAATCTATTGATCCTATCTGTAAATTGAGCAAACCCACTAATAAAGATGCAGCAGGTACGAGAAAACTAACTAAGTATCCTCACCAAGTGCTGTTAAACAGTACACTATATGTGTGTAATATGTGTATGATAACATTATGTAGTAGGTACCTGTAATGAACTTACTTGGTACATCAGAACTGAAGATATGAGGTAGTTGTTGATAGTATCTTCTCCAGGTACCCACATGTGTATAACTAATTAACGTCAGTGCACTGTCATTATCTTACACTCAAGATACCTACTGATATGCAATACACCACAGTACCATTTTTTTTTAAATTAATTATGTGCATTGCTGTCTGAGGTCCTATACTACAGCCTCAACTATTTTAACAGAGTTCTTATGAGCTTATTTATTGCGTATACATACAGAGAATTACACATATAAATAAACTAAGAATCAATGAAACCAAATCTTCAAGATTACAAAACCTAATAATAATAAAAAATCAAAATTCTTTTCTTAGTGCACCCTTACACTACATAAGGATACTACCTTCCAAATTTCATACCTCTGGGACTTATGGTTTATGTGCGTTGATTATTAGTTAGCTTCAAAAGAGTTTTATATATATTGATGATGATGGTTATTTAATTTTTAGGTAAACCTATGTGTGGGAAGGCTGCAAGGCTAAAGGCATCGGAATCAGTACATGTAAAGCAACTTGCGACTCATGAGTTGAGTGTAGAACAGCAGCTGTATTACAAAGAAATCACCGAGGCTTGTGTGGGCAGCGATGAAGGACGCCGTGCGGTAATTTTTTTATTACTATAAAAGACATACTAATCTAAGTTATCTGAAACTATGATTAGTTTGATGACATTGTAAACGTCGCAGGCAAGATGTGGGCAATAGACATACCGCACAGAGAATGCTGCTTCATCCCACTCCTATTATAAACGTGAAAGTTAAGATGTTTGTGTTTCAATCAGGCCAAAACTTCTGAACCAATTGGAATAAAACTTGGAATACATATAGTTCGTAACCTGGAATAACACATAGGCTACTTTTTATTCCGAAAAATTAACAGGACCTACACGTTTAAATAAATAAAGGGATTAGTGGCGCCACATTTTCCGACAAGACACGTGTTTTCAGATATCCCTGGGTCTGGGGTGTTAAAATTTTGTCTTTGGAATTCACTATTCGGACCATCCTGTATAATCCTAGTTTTTATAACACCACAACGTTTTTCCTAAATACTATAATTTGTTATTGCAGGAAGCTCTTCAATCCCTGGCTTGTGATCCTGGACTTCATGAGATGTTGCCGAGAATGTGTACATTTATATCGGAAGGAGTCAAAGTTAATGTTGTACAAAATAACCTTGCTCTGCTTATATACCTGATGAGAATGGTCAAAGCACTGCTTGACAATCAGTCTTTGTATTTGGAGAAATATGTAAGTGTTTTTTTCTAAACTTTTTAGTCTTTGTATTACCGTAACGCGATTTAATGCCTTTGAGGTGAAATATTTGAACGGTGAACGAACGACAAAAACTGGGCATATATGAACGAACTCTTTCAAGTAGGCGATTTTAAAATAGTCAATCTAAATTATTATTATGTATTCAACAGTTGCACGAGTTGATTCCGTCAGTGTCCACCTGTATTGTCTCGCGGCAACTGTGCTTGCGTCCGGAAATGGACAACCACTGGGCTCTCCGCGATTTTGCGGCTCGTCTTATGGCGCAAATCTGCAAGACCTTTAATACTTCAACCAACAATGTACAGACACGAGTCACAAGGTATATTACTTTTGTTTTTTAGGTCGTGAATTTTTAAATTAGTTTGTTTAAATTACCTACTTGTAATAATTTTGTCTACCACATCATCACTTAACATTAGGTGAGATAGTGGTCAAATGGTTACCTATATAACATTTATAATTTAGTTTTTTTTTAAATAGAAAACTAAAAGATTAGTACATTTTATTATTTTAAAAATTTGTTTTAGATTATTCGCTAAGGCCCTGCAGTGCCCATCTCAGACGAACAACGAGACGGGAGTAGCAATGGCCTCGATGAAGGAATCTGAGAAGACTCCACTCGCTTCTCTGTACGGAGCGGTTCAAGGATTAGCTGAACTCGGATCAGAAGTGGTGAAGGTAATTTCGTTACTCTAAGGCCTGTTCTCTGGCCAGATCGCCGCTTATTGAGTCCTATGTCAATAGCCTTACGGTGTTATATTCTGTGGTTCAGGTATTTATTCTGCCGCGAGTGCGATGGCTGGGCGAGCGGCTCGAAGGGGCTCTGAGCGGCATCGGCGGCGCTGACCGACTCGCGGCCGGGAACCTCAAGCATCAACTGCTCAAAGTTCTGGCGCCGGTCGTGAGGCAACTTCGTTCCCCACCCGACCTGCCTGAAGAATACAAGTAATAAAGATATAGGGTGTTATAAGATCACTCCTGAAAACTACGGAAGATCGATATACTCATCAATTTGAATAACATTTCCTAGAGACAAATAAATGTAAACGCAAAAATAAATCAAACAGAAGGAATCAATTTCCTACTACCTGTTACTCTTTCACGTAGGTACGTGAAAGAGTAACAAACATCCATCCATCCATCCATCCATACATACTTACAAACTTTCGCGTTTATAATATTAGTAGGATAGGAAATCCGACAGCACATAACATACATTAAGTACATAAAGGTAGACAAGGCCAATTACCGGTAAATAAGGTAAATAATTTAAAGTGCTAAATTAAATTTTTAGCCAGCTAAATTAGAAATTAGCCGTTCCATGAAAAATGCAACACACACTTGACAAATATGTATGGAACAGAAAATTTTTACAGGGAGTTATCATATATCCTTCATACTCCCTGTATAACGCTAAAATTTAAAGATGTTAGAAGTTTGTGGGTCAGGGTGACCCAAGTGAACCTTTTGATTGCAATTTATTCTATCCACTGCTGGTCGCAGTCCATGGATTTTTGTATTTGCGGAGGTCAGTGCCAATCGTCATAATTTAAAAGACGTCTTCTGACGACACCCGAACGGACGTCACGCTGGCGTTCTCAGCTTTCATTTCAAGTAACACTTATGGTCCGCGTCTACTGCGTCGGCATCACTGCGCGTGGAGCAAAAAATGCCGCTACAGTGAACGCAGTCCCATACAAAGCAAAAAATTCTGACACTCCTCGCGCAGTGATCCGCCTGCAATGGGCGTGGACCTTAACAAGTACTTTCTGCCCAGACGCGAATATGGTTACCTCGGGCCGAGTTTACAACAAGCTGTCAGCAAGATACGCGTGTCGCCGTCAGCGAGTAGTGGCGGCGGTGCAGTAGCGGTGGTAACGTGCACTCCGCCTTTAGTACCTTCCACACCGCCACCCGCCACCACTCAGGTCCCTCACCTGGCTAAGCCCATGGGTAAGTGTCACTGTCTGTAGCAAACAAGCTGTCAGCAAGTATAGTACAGTTTACAAACAAGCTGTCAGCTAGTATAGTACAGTTTACAAACAAGCTGTCAGCAAGTATAGTACAGTTTACAAACAAACTGTTAGCAAGTATAGTACAGTTTACAAACAAACTGTCAGCAAGTATAATTCGTATAAAAGGCAGGTCCCCCGCTTTTCTAAACGTGAGCCATGAGTGAGTATACTTCATGAGTTAGAATTCATTCATAACTTATGTTTCATATAAATGTTTATACGATATATTCCAGAAATCCCTACTAGTAGGTATTTAAGTTTTTTTTTCAGAAATCCCCACTGCTACGACGTAGCATGTCTACAACGTAGCAGTGAGGATTTCTGGGTTTTTTTTCAAGAAATACTCACTAAGTCTCATGCTTACTAAAATTTCACTGTGACATAACTCACAATTAAAATCCAACCTTTTTTTTATCCAACTAAATGATGGAACCAGCCGATAATCCCCTATAATCACTACATAGTATAAAGCAAAGTCGTTTCCCGCGTCTGTCCTAAAGTCTGTATGTATGCTTAGATCTTTAAAACTACACAAAGGATTTTGATGCAGTTTTTTTAATAGATAGAGTGATTCAAGAGGAAAGTTTATATGTATAAAATACATCATCATCATCATCACTGCATTGCACCCGTGCGAAGCCGGGGAGGGTCGCTAGTAATAATTATAAAACGATGTATACTTCACACAGAATCCGTGACTTCTCGCAACGTGGTGAGTTCTACGGGCGTGGGCGTGGTGCAGTCGCCGGCGCCGGCCACGCCTCCGCCGCAGAAGTTTGTCATCGTCTCGCAGCAAAAACAACCTCCGGTAACAACCGTTGTTTTTATTTGTCACATCAATCATCAATCAAAAACTCCTTTGAAGCTGACTGATAATCAACGCACAACCTAAATCATGAGTCGTATGGCCGAATACTCAAACGCCACTCAAACCCCACTCAATTTATGTTCCGCTTAAATTATTGCCATCTTTTACAAATGAGTAATGTCAAACAGAGGCAGAGTAATTTTAAGTGGTGCTTCCAGCCGTAGAGGTATGAAATTTGGAGGGTAGTTATCCTTATAATAGTGTAGGGGTGCACTAAGAAAGGAATTTTGAAAAGTCACAGTCTAAAGGGAACGCGAGCAACGCCGCGAGCGACGTCTAGTAAATTATATTTGTGTACGCTCCGTCCGTGTTTTGTGTATTCCTGTCCATCCAAAGGTTGCCTGGAAGATATTGCATTAAGAAACAAGGCAGCCCATTGTACCTACCTTCTAAAACTTGGTTTTATCACCAATTTTGATATTTTCATGTTATTTTGTTTACTTGTAAGTGGTGAACAATAAAGAATATTCTATCTATCTATCAACAGTTTCAAAAAGTATCGTTCTTTAGAGGCACCTTTTGACAACCACGTCTTTTCTGAGCGTTATTATAATAAATAAATAAATATTCCCGGACACTTAACACAACGCCTTCTAGTCCCAAACTAAGCAAAGCTTGTACGATGGAAACTAGATGGCTGATAGAATACATACATACATTTTTTTTGTAAATACATACTTATAATCCATAGAAACACCCAGACACAGAACAAACATCTATGTTTACAACACACAAATGTTTGTTCTCGGTGGGGATCGAACCCACGACCCACAGCACTAAACAACAATAAATAACAGCAATAAATAAATAAATATCCCTGGACCTTTAACACAACACTCTTTAGTCTCAAACTAAGCAGAGCTTGTAATTTGGGAACTAGATTGCTGATAGAATACTTCTAATTTTTTTTGTAATAAATACTTACAATACATACACCCAGACATGGAACAAACATCTATGTTTGCCACACACAAATGTTTGTTCTTAGTGGGGATCGATCCCACGACCCATAGCACGGACGGCAGACCTTATACAGACTGAGATGTGACGCCTTATTTCAATAACATATTCATTAATTATGTTTTTGAAAATCTAGCTCAGATTTGTTTTTTTTTTCTTTTTTCAAAGCCCCTAACACAGACCTCCAGCGCTGGCCATATAGTCGTCCACGGCTCACAGCCAACCATCGTCCGTAGCGGAAATGTACAGGTAATTCAACAATTGACATCCCCTGTGTAGATTTCTAGTGGTTTCCGTCTGAAGATTCGAAAAGATAGTTTACTGCATGTACTCGTTTATTTCGTAGAAAGAAACTTGTATGTTGCATGCATATTTTTCACCATGGGCTTTTTTTATTTATATTTAAAAAAATCTGAAGCTAATCTAAACTCAGTTTAAGTCCGTCAAGTGCGAATAGACTCGCCCACTGAGGCTTCCGAACCAAAACATTTTTTTAACCTTTTTATAGTTTTCGAAAAAGGTGGTTTTTAGGGAGTGTTTTCATCGTATGTAAAGAAATTTTTAACTTTGTAATTTTTCACATTTTGATAATGAAAATTAAATTAAATGATGTTTCTTACATTTTATACATGCTGACAAATAAGATGTAAAACTAATTCAAGTCAATATCTTTAGTAGTTTCTGAGCTATTAAGGTTTGTGACCGACGGATAAAGTCGCACATTAAAATGTTCCGTAACCCTACGCGATCGGAACTCTAAAGTCAGGGATCGAGTTTGGGGTTTTCGTATGATGAAAAACGGTTCGCAACTTGCTAGAGGCGCTTATCGGGACTTCATACAATATCTCTCTAATTATATCCTCGATTTTCGAGAACATAACTCAGGGCCGTATTTGGAAACAGTGCAATCGTGAGTCATGCTAGAGTTTTTTTGATAATTGGAGCCTTTTGGGAATCCTACTCAGTAGCGAGGAGTGTGGGTTTTTTTTTCCTCTCCTCGGAGCAGGCTATAGTTTTAAAACCATACCGCCTAGTCTAACGTTATGTTTTTTCCCATAATAAGTTAGTTTGTTTATGTGTTTGCCTTGCGTAAATGATAAGTCAAGTCAAGTCTTCGTCAAGTCGGCTGTCGTTTGTTTTGAAGAGAAAATGGTGGATTTTCCCTCCAAAACCGGTTTCGAATTTTCACATTCAGAAAAACCACTACACACATTTATTCCAATGGCTCACACTTTATGTTACGACCTAAGTATTATTGGTTAAAATTCCACCAAAATTAAACAACATTACTCACAATAACACAAGAAAAACTACTAAAATAAAAATGCTATGTGTTGTTTCAAAAAATGACAAAATTCGAATCCTTAAGGCCGGGTTCCCACTACGCCGGACCGGTAAATCTGTCGGATCCGCGATAATGTGAATAGCTCTAAACAAAATTATACAACCACTAGCCCTTCCGGCAGTTCTACCGGCCCGGCAGATTTGCCGGTCCGGCGTAGTGGGAACCCGGCCTAACAGAATGCGTTGTGAGTGTGTGCTGTGCATGTTTGTAGTCGGTGGTGGTGACGAGCGGGCCCACTCCGAGCGCAGCGCAACCGAAGGTAGTCGTAGTCGGCGGAGTTACCCAGCCGTCTTCCAGCGCTGGACCCGTCAGCCAGGTCTGTATGCTACACAAGTACACGGCTTCCAGCCTGATACAATATCACGGGAATATCTCAACATCGCCACATTCAAACCTCCATTATAAATAAATAAATTTTCATGGACATTTAACACAACGATTTCTAGACCCAAACTAAGCAAAGTTTGTACTATGGGAACTAGATGGCTGATAGAATACTTAGATACTTTTTTTTTGTAAATACATACTTATAATATATAGTAACACCCAGACACAACAAACATCTGTGTTGCAACACAAATGTTTGTTCTAGGTGGGGTCGAACCCACGACCCACAGCACGGAAGGCAGAACTACTACCAACTGAGCTATGACGCCTGTCATTATCGCGCTTTCAGGCCCGTATTCTAAACTGCTCAAGCATATATTTATATATATATATATAAGATAGATTTTTGAATATAAATCTCTACTCAAACCTATGCTTGAATTTCTGTATCGGCATACGAGCTTTACGCCGTTGGTCTACCAACGCCGGCACCGGCACGGCACCGATAATGCACTACCAGGGCAATACACACCTTCACACCGCTCCGTTTACGTGTTTTAATTGCCCTGGTAGTGGTTGGTGGAGAAACGGCCCAAACGGCCTTAGGCTGTGTCCACAGTAGGCAAACAGTGAACGGCCGACTTTGTGGCGAACTGAAATTTGAGTTAGCTGCAAACTCAGATACATTTTCGTGCGTCGCAAGCAAATTGTTATGAGTTAGCCGCTTACTGAGACAGTCGGCGCACGTAACGCTGCAAACTGCGTAAAGTGAGCACAAAACAGCAAACTGTGGACACTCCGTTTCAAATATATGGAAGGGCGTACTAAACCATAAGTAAATGACAATTTTGTTCCCCTTCATTCCATGTTACCTTCTTACACCTTTCTACTAGTCTAAAAGTTATATATTAATGTTAAGCGTTATTTATGTACACAGGCGCCAGTATCAGTGGTATCGAAACCAGTGTTCGCTCGCATCAGCGGACCGCAGCCTCCGCCAGAGTTAGACGACCTATCACATCTTGCCTGACGGTACTCCAAAGTGGCTATGATTCGACAGTACGCTAGAAAGAAACCCGGCGTGTCGATAACCAAACCATAAGCTATTTCAATCAAATCTATTTCAAATTAAAAAATAAAAGGTTTATTCCATCTAGTCCTACTAGTAGTTCGACTATCTAACTGTTTGGACAAAAATATTCCAAATTGTTAGACTGACTAATCGAATATACAAGTTGCTATCATAATGCTGATACTATAGTAGGTGCCAAATAACACGGCAATACAGGTCATTCACCTACCTTCACCACGATGTCGCAAAATTCAATTTATGTATGGTAAACAAACAGTACTAACGAGATTCGAGCGATACCGTCTTAGCGACAGGTTTGTATGGAAAACGACAGAATTAGCCATACATAAATTGAATTTTGCGACATCATGGTGAAGGTGGGTGAATGACCTGTATTGCCGTGTTATTTGGCACCTACTATAGTTATGTTGGAAACGTCATCGCTCTAATTTTGCTACCCTTCTCTTGCTATCTAGCTTGTGTTTTCGTGAGAATTTTCAAGCTGATTGATTGATTGATTGCATATTGGTTGATTCAAGCTCGTTGATTAAGTTGTACATTAATAGATTGTGAAGTGTGATGAGACTATTTATGAACATTATGTGGCTAATTAGTTGGACCTTGTAGACAAATACTAGATGATGTTAAAATAACTTGTGCAGTCTTATTATTATCTGTGTAATTGTAGATTTAAAATGATGAAATAAAAACAAACGTTATAGAGGTACAGAACGCAAATGATTCGTTATTTCAATTCTATTTAATTCGTTATTATTTAGAAACAGAATATTTTTTTTGATAAAAAGCATACATTACACCCCGCAGGAATTTTCTCAATTAAAGAATTTTGTCAGCATTTTTGAACATAGTTATTAATTGTATCATAAAAGTTTATATAATGTATAATGTGCATAAGTCATACTTCGGTGGTAGATGTTTTTTTATGATAAAAGTAATGGATCAAGCTGATAGCTCACCTGATGTTAATCACTCTGAGACGTAAAGATCTTGAAGTCTCATGTGCCTGTAATTACACCAGCGCCCTTACCCTTCAAACCGGAACACAGCAATGCGAGCATCGCTGCTTGGCGGCAGAAATAGAAATATTTATCTAGGTTAATTAAAATAAGTATATTTTATTTGACAAATATTGTATAATCTCAAAAAAATCAGGACAACAACCTCATCAACTTGACTAGCTCAGACATAAACGGCTAAAACGATTAAGCCCTTATTACTGACTTGTAAGATGTCTGTAGACGTATTGTTAGTTTGTTCTATTTTTGTCGACTGTTATAAACCTTGCTAACATTTTCATGCTCACATTATATAAGGCCATTATTACTTGATTAGTTATTAGTCGGGTTAGAGTTCGATTATTAAAAAGGTGCCGCGACGGTCAGTAACATAAGTTGGTGATCAATATAAATGTTGTGTAACTATGTGGTCGCAAGATAAAAAAGAAGAGATCGTAAATCACTCTTCTTCGTTAATCTCTTCAATTTAGACAAAAACGTATAGTCGACAATTTAAATGGAATATCGTTCTGTATAGTTTAGGTAGATAGGTACTACATAAGTAGACTAGCCTAAAACTGCGCGCTGCTACAGTGTTCTTGTTGACGTACAGGTGGACGATTCAAAAATGATCCTTTTGATGTTATGAATAAATAACATTTTACTTTGAATAACGAAAGTACGGCGTGCAGTTTTAGAATAGACCATCTCTTAAGTTTATTTAGTCTTAATTGTTGTCATTGTCACGATTATAGGACTGCAATTAACATATTTTTTATTAAACCCTATATAGTAAGTATATGTATTATTGTGAAGTACTGAGTGAAGACTAGTTTCTAAATAAAAATGAAACACTATGTACCACGTTTCATTATCGTACATTTCACTATCTTCGCGAGGAATAAGGTCAATGCATTATAACAAAAGTATCGTAACAATTTGATCCATCGGTTCGTGAACGGGTAAATAGGAACGGAATCCGTGCATAATACAATGCAACAATGCTTCGCAATGAATGGATACCCACTCGACTGAATTGATAAGTGGGCTGTGCAAAATGTGCAGCGGGTATGACGTACTGAGTCTTAAGTATTCTGTGACGCGGGGAAACGCCAACCCTGCTTATTTATACAAGGTGTAAAAGTACTACGCCTGAAAAGGAACTAATTGTATAGATAGAGTATAAACAATTATTCATTTTCGAGCGTAGTATTTTTCGCTTGTACTACATACGATCGAGTACCAAAGGGATAAAATATTATGGTGTACCTAAGTACTTGATTACCTGTGTTCAATTTTCGAACCTCTGATTTTTGTCTAATAGAATTTTCAGTGGGAAACCGGTTTTCTGTCATTTTTTTAAACTTAATGTTGCACGTTCCTATTTAATTTAGACAAAATGAAACTCGAACCCCCAAATTATGTTTCCAGATTTATCTTGGATCTAACAAAAACCGCGAAAAACCGCGTGTGTTTCGGACTTAACCCCTGTCAATAAGTTGTCAGATTTATTGTGGAACTAAGGCCAAAACACACGTTGTTTTTGGCGGTTTTTGTTAGATCCAAGATAAATCTGATAACGTGGTAAGGCCGGAAAAGTTTATTTTCAGTATCCTTCTTATAATCTTTTAAAAATGTTACTGATGGGTTTATTGTATCAGTTCACCAGTATCTCCTACCACTATTAGTACTATTTACGCTAGCGTAAATAGTGATCCCCGCATTTTCTCTGTTATTACACAACCAGATGTTATTTCAGGTATCCCCTTTTACTACAAAGGAGTAATTATAAATTCAAATCAAGAAAAGTTTTACGGAGTCAGGTCTGGGTTTATTATAGCTCTATTGTTACGATCTAACATGGTTTTCCACCCGGAGCTATAAACGCTTACAAGTCGCATTGCCAAAATGAACGGAAAACGTATATTGAAAATTACCTACCATATTTTTTGTTCATTTAAATGTTCAACAATATTTTACTAAACGAAAATTGTAATCTCTTATGAACCAATGGGTATGAGATGTCCTTTTTGATGTGACGCAGTCGCAGGGCAAATAATCAGTTATAAGACGTTTGTAGGTATGGGGCAAATTGGGCAATTATGTTCATACAGATAGATTTAGTGATTTCTGAGCCTTCATGCATGAAATGAAAACGCCGCCTAGTCTGGGGGCGGAGCGATGCGCGGCTCACGCCTGACCACTGTCCGCGCTCACACAACGAAGGCTCGGACTCTTGCATTCAACCGCAGACGCTGGAGTGCGCTCCACGAGAGAAGGGTCTCCTCCAATCAGTTATCCCCGAAACGCGAATTCCCGCCAAACATTTACGCGAGGTTTTCTTTATTTTTTTTTTAAGTTATTTTCGTGATGTGGACATGAACTTGTAAAAAGTTTTTCGCACACATTGTGATGCGCTGTTTTGTTGTGATTTTAGTTTTGTTTTTTGTGTTTTTACCGCAATCGGAGGCAATACGATGGCTGTAAGTATTTATTTCATAATCTGTGTATTATCATTATTTTACCATTTTCAATGTTTGTTTAATAAATAGCTCTAACGAACTTACAAGTACTTAATACATTATTATTATGTTATCTTATTTTTTAAGATTTTATTTATTCGTATGTAATTCGCTGTTTTCGTAATATTTTAGTAAGTAAGTAGGTAGGTACTATAAAACATAATTTAACATGTAGGTAGTGAAATGATCTAATAAGTAGGTATGTAGGTAAGTACATTATTTTCTTAGTGGTTTTCTTTCAGTAACCGGTTCGTAGTAAAATAAGGCTTCTGGTTTTACCCTTTCTATAGGGAAGATTAGAGACGCAGACCTCGTGGCGCCATACAAAGTGGCAGTTAAAGTTTCAGATGGTTATCCATAAAAAAAAGATGGTAGCGTTTACAGATCCGAGTAAGGCTTCATAAATATTGAAGGACTTACTGAGAGGACTGCTTTATGGATTTTTATCATGGCTTGTATCTCGGCTCTTTTTATGTAGAGCCATATTACTGTGCCATGTTGTATTGTATAAAAAAATGTTCAAATACAATAACCTAATTCGAATACCTATATGTTGCTGCTGCAATTGTCTTCATACGAAATATTGTTTTCTTTATAATGGTTTAGTATTTTATTATTATTCGTAATCTTACGGATTGTTAAAAAACAACTTCAAAATTACTGAAGATGCATCGCTACAGCGCAATAAAATATGTGCATTTTATTTTTTGGGAACTTCGAGAGATCTCAGTTCGGGTTGAACTACTAATTAAAATTTCATTTTGGTGTATCGACTGGTCGCCACCGGCCAAACGTGTGCGGAGGCCAGAGAGTCTATGTAACACACAAAGTGCATGAAAATGCAATACAAAGTGACCTTAAAAAATACAGTGACGATTTAATAAGGACCTAACTAATGGATGGATGCTTAGGTACGTCGATGCACGAATGGTTATTTTTAGTTGAAAGCTTACAAAGCTACTGTTCGAAAGCGTAAAATTACAATGTACATAGCTTCACCAGTTAACTCTCTCAGTGTACAAAGCTGTAAGCCCTCGTCCGTTCTCGCGTCCATCGCTCCCTAATTGAACATTGCACTAATGAGCGGCGTTGTTCGGTTGCAACCCGCTATTATTCGCTTCGCAGATTAAAGCTTGGAAGTCAGTGGTGATTTTGCTACCTGATTTTCAGCGAAAACCTCACGCGTCAAGCCTGTACAAATATCAGTTTTAATTTAACCCCCATATAAAACTAATAAGGGTCTTAAGTCTTAGACCATTTTTTATCTCTCATGTAAATAGGTATAAATAAACTTAGCAGGTATGAATGTTTAAATAAACCTACTCGTTATAAACTAACTAATTATTAAAATAGACGATGGCCGTAAGGTAGGTTTTCAATACAACATAGAATGTTATTAAATGAAGGCTTCTTTTTAAAGCGTAATTTAAAATATCTGACTATTTAGAAGACAAACAAGCATGTGAGAAACAAGATTTTATTGAATAAACGGATTTTGTCTTTAACTTTGACCGTATCAAAATGACTCAGCTCAATCGTGTTTCTCTACCATGATTGCAGAATATATTGAATGTTCTGTACAGGATGTGTTGTGAAATGTGTGTATTTTTGAGTGCAGTAATGACGTAAAGGATTTCACCGTTGGCTCCTGAGATCATCAACTCTCCGGGAAATGTGAGCTGGATGCTGGATGGTTGTGAAACAGGATTTTCGACAGTCGTCGGTGTAAGCGCCTAATTAATTCGTTGTTTCATTGAATGGTTTTGTGAAATGTTTGAATCTGTTGTTTACATTGACTTTTAATCTGTTTTAAAATACTTATGCACGCGGCATTTTACGGAGTCATGGGTTTTATGCGATGGATATTAGGGGAAAGAATAGGTAAGTAAATGTTGAAACAACCATAATTTTCCACAGCGTCCTACCTTCTTTGACTAGGTACGTAAATCCTGGCAAATAAGTATAACTTATTATAATCTCCATCAAACATTTTATGACTAACCCTTTTTCAGTATCCTTTTATGGGGCAGGTACCTAATTACGCATTCTACCTTCGTGCACTAATACGATCTCATAAAATACACGACCCAGCTAAAGAGTAAAAAAATGTCCTTTTGTAAGTAATTCCCGTGAGAGGAGAGCGATCTCAGTTTTCGCTGAGTTAGCAAGGGCCGTGTGTGGCAGACCGAAAAAAATAATTTCCTCCGCTCGAGTTGCCACTGTGACTTTTCCAGGCGGCCGTCCCGTGCATCTGGCGGGCGGGACCTATTATTAGGGGACGGCTCTTAATGCTTTCTTAGGTATTTTTATATGGCAGCCGTCTTAGTTTTTACGATTGTGATTTTTATTGAATCCCCTTCAGCGACGTAGGAGCCCGCGATATGCCTGCGTCTGCGAACGAAGGTGAAATACGAGCCACTTTGCGCAAGATTTATTTTATTGCAGTGTGTTGGACGCACATTCTTTCATGTTTTATTTTCTAGTTGCCTTGATTTATCATCACTATGCCAGCAGGTGTTTTAGAATTTGTCTTCTTGCGTTTCAGACTTCAGCAATAGATTCTTTATAAAGCAAGATTAAATTGTCATAAACGACGCAAAATATTAACAATGAATGCAATAGCCTAAACAAACATAAGACTACGAAATATTTATGCTAAGTACATCATAATGTACTTAGCATAAATATTTCGTAGTCTTATGTTAACAAAGTACCTACTTTCCTACAGTTGAGTACAGGTAGAGTTTAATTAGTATGCAGGGCTTCCTTGGGGTGAACTTCATGGTTCCCCAACTTTGCAAGTTGCAATGAGGGATTGTGTTTCTCGTGCTTCATAATTTTGGCTCTAATATCACGTACCTATTATTTAGATAAGTAGATACCTCTACCTACACATACTTTTTTAGTATAATGCTGATGTACCTTACCAACATTATACTAAGTTCTCATTGGTATTTAGTACATACACCTTCCTTCCTAGTATTTTTGGAGAAATGAAATAAAGAGTCCAATTATTACATTAATTATTACAGTCTAACCCTTAAAATGGAAGTTAATACTACATTGGTTTCTATTTCAAGTAGAGGGCTGGTTATAAAGCTAATTTTTACGCTTACCTACACTACAATGGTTCTTTGACTCTACCATGCAAGATAATTGCGCCTTACCTAATTGTGTACCTACGAGGGTAAATCCTAATCGCAATTCAGTTACATATCGTCAATCGCATTCTTAATATAGCCTCGTGCTCACCGACATTTTAACCATTAATCTTGCCAGCGAACAAACGAGTTCATTCTTCAACATCGTCGGAAGGATTGTTCTTATTCGCTCGGAGGGCGGAGCGCCAATAAGTGCAACAAATCGTTTCGGCAACGATTCATTTGATCTGACACAAATTTATCCGTGCAGCGGTGCTCTTTATTTACGCCGACGACGATGTTCAGTTTGTCTTGACAAATTCATAAATTACCGACATCCTCGCTCTGCTTGCCGCGTCGCGTCGGTCTCTGCCTTTTATTTTTGTAAGTCTTGCTCGAGCGTATCGACTATTTTACACTTTGATGTTTTAAAAAAGATGAATGAAACATATTTATTAATAAAAGTTCAGCGTTATGGATTCTACAATTATAATAATGGTATTAAAAATGACATGATATAAAATTTTATTAACATCACGGGTTAAACTAGCCACAAAATAACAGGTTAAAAGCGTTAGAAAATCCCACCAAAGTCTGTGCCAGAGCCGGTTTTACTGGCTGGCTATAGGTATTATTGCCAATTTAAAACTAAATAAGAAAGAAAAAAAAATTAACTATAGTAGAGTAAGGCGGCAAGCTGTGTGGTAACAAGGTTGTAACTTGTAAACCAAAGAGAGTAACCAGTCCGAGTGTGAGAGTAGCCGTTGACTCACGCGCGTATACTTTCCGCCTCAGTCTCACCTCTGACGCTATTATTGTAACGTTCTGTCAACGGGCACAACCTACCTGTAAAACTTATCCACGTGCGTGGATTCTCTGAAGAGACTAGGTACCCTAAAATGAACTAAGTATGTACATATTTTATTTAAATATATGGTAGAGAATATATATGCCGTACTACGCCCCCGTGCTCTTGACGAAAAAGCCTGTTATGTATTGTCGATCCGAGTACCTACTTAATAAAACTCAATCCTAACGCCTGCCCACACTCGTCTTCAAGCATTTTTTCATACTTTTACAGATAAGTCACGTCGCCACACTCAACACCGGCTTTCCTCTGCGCAAACTTGCAAAGATTACAAAAAGTTTTCGCAGTCGTATGTAAATTTCTGCTTTCTTGTTGGATTAAATTGACAAGATTTATAGAGCTTCAAACAAAATGAAACAAATACAACTGCTTATTGCATCTGACATAAATTATTAAGTACTTATATCAAGTACGTTAGACTAAAATAGGTACAGTATTTATATTTCAGTAAAACATTCTCTTAAATTTCGTAAAAATCTCAAAGCAAATCTAACAACTCTTTTTATATAGCTGTTGCAGCTCCTTCCTTCTTACATCGAATTAATACCAATAAAATGTAACAAGTTCCTTTCAGCGTCGACTTGGACAAATCGCTCTTGTATTGAACAAATTCGTTGAGTAATCCTAACATTTGTTTCAATTAATACAGCTTCCTTGATGCATATTACCCACATTTAAATCTGTAATGGGATTTTGTCGGCGCGTGTTCGGCATTCAAACTGCTATTGCAAAGATAAGTTATTGTGCCAATATCTACACGTATATATTAGGTAGGTAACCGTATAAAGGCAAAAAGGTTGAGCGTACGAAGCATATCTCATATTAATTTAATATTCTATTGTTATGCTTAAACGTGAGATTACTATCGATGAGGCACTATAATTGCCTATTAGGAGTCAAACCCGTGTTGGTAGTTAATTGTTATGTATTTTGATTAATGATGGACATTACAGTTTACATTTACATATTATGAGTGTGTCAAATGGTTCATAATTAGAGCATCATTGTTCAGTGCGTGTGTAACGGAGCGGGATGGCATTAAAGCGACCCGAAATGGGAGGCTGCCCCCTGCTGCTGATTGTTACAAATTGAGATTTCTTTCGGTAATACAGCCAATTGCCGGTTGCGTAGCTACAAAACTTGTGCAATGAGGGTTCTGGAATGATTTGGCAACTTTTTTGTAAATTATTAAATTGGCTATCAATGTCCAATCCTACATGTCATTGTGTCAAATGAAAATATTTGCTATTGTAATTTGGTATGCTAAAAGAGGATACTATTTCTAAGCTATCTTCAAAAAACATTGTATATTTGTCTACCTAGATAGTGCTTCCTCTGCACTATCAACAAACCACGAACATACCATAGCGGTCATAAAATGCAAAATGCAAAACTCTACATGACAGTAGCCTCGTAGCTTTCTACGTACGGCAAAGTTTTAACAGTTCCCCTGTTCGCTTTATTCGGCGGTGCAGGCCGCGACTAGGGGCGTGGACACGCAAACCGCGACAATCATACAGCATTTAATCATCATTAAAGTGAAATCAGCGCCGGTGCACCGCGCCAGCTGTAAAACCTCCCGTTTTTGCTATACGAGCTGCCGTTTTTACTTTTAGACGATTTTTTAAAGTCGTAACGACGCTATCAATTTGACGTTTCCTTCTTTTGGTGTTGCTTCTTGATGTGAAATCCAAATACATTTTCTATCGCGTTTTATTTTAATTTTGCAAACCTTAGTATTTTTACAATTTGACCTTCTTCTCGGGCTAAATTTTAAAATAGGACTCGAAAAATACATTGAAACTTGACGGCCCATTTTATCTACGCACACCGCACAAAGAAATATACAAAAGTTGGGTGGTCCTTTGTGTAGAGGACCAGTTATGACAAAGCGAATCCCTTTGCCCCTCTGCTCGGCTCTTTGTCTAGTAGATCGCGATAGGCGCGTAAAATTTGATACGGGAATTATTTTATTAGATCAAACGTACACGTGCGCGGCGTGACGAATGCGATAATGTCCCGAGCACCGGGTCGCCTACGGAACAATCACATTCCACATGAATTAACCATAATGGAGCTTGCTACGGAAGCTTTGTGTCCGTAGCACCGTGACTCGATGTCCGGACTCAATTGCTATATGCTGGCGAATCTACGCAGCGTGCCTATTGTGTTACTTAGCAGCTAACGAGCCCGGATTCTTACAAATCAAAATTACATATAATCGCCCTTTTTAAAAAAACTTACCTTTTTTATCGAATCGGAAATAAACCTTTATAATAAAATTAGTCTAGACATAATTACCCCATCGCGAGCTATGTGGTTACTCCGCTAGGGGTGACTGCAAATATTCACACAGGATTAATTTAAAACCACCGCATCGTTTACTTTTTTACTGAATAGTGCCAGGCGGGTTAGACGATACAAACGTCGTTGTGCACTATTGCACATACCTACCTGCATATAAATCACGATCTACCGAGCCAAGAAAAGATTTCACTTATTCACTAACGCCTAATAGGTGTGGTAGGTAGGATAGATACAAGTACCTATGTAATTTCCCTTTTCGCTTGCCAGGTGGAATGAGTGACGTCGCGTGTGCGACTTTTCCAGCGGGGTAATTACAGGTGTCTGTGATACGAGAACACGCACCGTAAATAGCTTTACTTTATCTGACGTTATTAATTTGCTTTTTAACCCCGACCAAAAACTTAAGGGGCTAAGTTTGACGGCGTTGTGTGTCTGTCTGTTTGTGTCTGTGCCCTCGTAGCTCCGAAAGTAGGGCTCCGATTTTAAGGCGAATCAATTTTTGTAAGAAAGCTGGTTGATCTAAGAAGGTTCTTAGCCAATTTAGCCATGTTTGGTGAAAATTGGTGCAGCCTTTCCAAGTTAAGAGAATATTCAGAAGATCTGAAAACCAGTTTTAAGAAATCTCAGGCATAAACAAAGCCCTGTACAATTGTTGTCAAAGGAACTTTACCGTGTTCCAACGACTTTCCCCCTAAAGATGTCATATCTTAGTTTAAACAGCCGTAAGGAAAACTGAGACACCGCTCTAGGATCTAACTGCACCTAAAATAGCTTGTACCTACTATGGGTTGACGCTGTGAGCTGCGAGGGAATGATAGCTATAGTTACTTATCGTCGATTGGTTGCAAAAATATGCGCGAGCGAGCGCTGCCGCGGAACTAATGCATCAATAATGAGTGACGGCTTTGCGAATGTAACTTACATCCAATAAATCTTGAGCTATGTATTTGATATAGTGACTGACTTGTAAGCGTAAAGCTTCGTGAAAGTTTATAGAACGTACATGTATGTACTTGTTTATATATAAATAGATATTTATCTATTCCTAATATCTGTTCTGCGTTGCAAGTTGCAAACGGCTGAACGGGTTTGGACGTTACTTGCTTATACTAGATTCCTTCATTTTTACAATTGTTTAAACATCGTATTTACCAGAAGGCAACATATCATAAAAAATCGTGACAAATTGTTTAGCTGCGCAATAATGATAACATTCAATAAAATAATATTCGCACAAAGCGTGCTCCCCTCGCCTAGAATATCGGTAACGGTGCCATCGGCAACGCGTGTCCTTGGCAGGCACAGCAAACGTCAATGAAATTGAATATTACTTGTATGATGATAACCCAGTTGCCGGAACGCAAACTATGCAGAAATAAATATAAAATCCGTAAGTAGAGGCACAGCACGGCAGCGCACCGGTAGGTCGTGCTTGGTAGTACGGAGTGCCCGTCCGTAGCCGCCGCACGTAAGCCCCTGCTACGAACTTGCTACGCACGCATTGCTACGCCAACCACTACGAATCCATACTTTGATAATTCCTTACTTTTTTATGCACATTGCACTTATTTTATTTGTTTGTTCATTTAGGTATAGTAGTGTAATTAGAGCCTTCAGTTAGTGATTTGTATAAATCCACGTTTTAATTGACGTATAATATACTCGTAGAATTTGTTGATAAAACCTTTAATAAAGAATAGATAGAATAAAGTACCGATAGTAAACGTATAATATAAGGAACATAGAGTTGATTATTTAGAGTTGGAGATTGTTAACAAGTCGAGATAAACTACATATTACATTGTTTGAGTAAATACTTGGGCTTTAGCTTTTTAAACCATTAATTACTTATAATGAGCCTGGCAAAAACTTGATTATAAAATATATTTCGCAGTTACGACAGCAGGAAGAAACCGATGAAAAAATGTCCCTGCTGTAGCAACAAAACTATAAAAAAGCCTCTTCTTAAAACAATGAGTTTGTTCGTCGACCTGCGCCAAATCAGGTCTTCCGTAACAAACCTTTCAGAGATGGTCGATAAGATATCAATGAGTAAAAACGAGAAGGCGAAAGAGAGTCCAAGGATGCCCGAGTCGAGTATTTATGGCAGCAAGTACAAGCCTTCTTCGTTGGGACTGGGCGTTCGATTTTCTTCCAGCCAGGAGGATATCTACCGCGACATGCCATCGTCGAGGTTACGCAGTCACATGTCGCTCCCTAATTTGGGAAAAACCGATGGGGGACTCGATAAGCCATCCGTGTCACGATATGACGATACACCAAGAATTGTCGAAATCGATGACGAAAGAAGTGTACGCTCTCGCAAACCGTCCATTCAATTATCGACAGAAAACCTGAGTGAGTGGATCATCGCCTCCATTAATAAGCGACCTCATTACGACGACAATGGAGACACGCATCCCATGGATTTTATAGAAAGTATAAAATATTACATTTCCGAGTTGAATATGGTTGAAGAAAAGCAACTTCCATTCATAATATCGTGTCTAGAAGGAGTACCGCTGATGTGGGCACGCTGCTTCAGACACGAATTCAAAAACGTCGAAGGATTTTACATCGCTTTCGAACAAGAGTTTTGGGGACCGGATCGACAAAAATCAGTTCTTTATGATTTGAAGCTGGGGAAATATGACGAGGCCAGTTCGCGGATGAGCATGTCAGAGTACTTCCTTCACAAAGTGTCCAACTACCGTCACTTATCTCCCCCTCCTTCGGACTTGGAGATCGTTTACTCACTCGCCGCGCACTTCGCTACGGCCGTAGAGCTCGAGCTACGCCTCACGCCAAAGCCTACGCTACGCGACGCCTACCGCTTGCTACGCCGTAGAGACGGCGAAACTTCGGATTTCCTTCCCAACTACTTGTACGAAATGTGTGAAGCTTTCCAACGTGGCCAGAGACCAGAGTCCGCGAGACGTCATGACGGCACGAAGACTCAATCAACTAGTACTACGGATCATCCTCCTTTTAGAGGGACTAAATAAAACAAGACCCTACTTACTTCCTTCTATTTCTTCCATAATCAGCACCATAAGCGAAACAACGTCATAAGTGTTCAGTGTTGTTAGGTAGACTTTTATTATAGATATTTAATTACACGTGATTTATGCTCGTTAAAAATAGCAGTTTATTTATAGGTCTTTTAAACTATTGATGATAAATATTATAAGCGTAGTTGTACTACCTATAGGTACTGTATTTAAAATTAAATGTCGCATGTAACTACACAAAATGGTGTTTCACTAAAATATTTCACTTAAGTAGTTACTATAGTTAGGTGGGTAGAAAATAAATAAAATAAAGTACAAAATAAATGTTTATTTAGGTAGTTTGAGGTTTAAAACATTGTAATTTACTAATGGGTGTCTGATGTCAGAGCAGCGGTCGTTCGTATTCACGTACAAACGCACACACACAAACCCCCATAAATGTGATATTAGGTATTACAGACAGACATTCATGTTACAAAGCCAACCGAGCTCGTGTTTCAGTGGTTTCATTACCTAACTGAAAACGATAGAATCGCGTTAATTAACGTAATTGGTGTGCATTGTACAGTTGGATTGTTTGTTATAGAGCTTTGTCTGAGAGTGAGGGGAACTGGACGGAGAGTGATTGCGTGGAGGCGCGTCGTACGGGGGCGCTATGGAGCGGGCAGGCTCGCGCGTGTCGCCGTCAGCCGGGGGCCATGGCGCACGTGGCTGCAGCCGCGCGGCTTGCACGAGCCGCATGCCTCGCCGCGCACGCCGGAGACAGGTGGAACTGCTCCTCCATACAACTAGCTCCGAAGTTCACGCCGGATTTGCTCACAGGTAAGCCTGGGCAGACCAGCAGTTAGATGAGAAGACAAAGTAGTTAATACTGGTTGCGGAAGCTAACAGGCATATTTTATATGACTTTAAGTTGAGAACAGCTCCGAGTATTGGGTAAAACGCGCCAGAAGGAGAGATGAATTACACGTGCAACAAAAATCAAGGCTGATAATAGTAGTCGCGTGAGTTTTGGTAATAAACAAAAAATATTTGGAAGGCTACTTATCAATAATTCAAATAACAAACAGGAATTCTTTAAAGGTAGAGATTTTAAGGTATGCGGCGTACACCTACAACGCATGGAACGTAATTACTGTCTAGTACTGATAGTAATGAGAGATAAGAGAAACAACGTTCGCCGCCTCTTTTAAAATCAAAAGCATAGCATTGTGCGGGCGCGGCCGGCGGAACGGCGAAGCCCTTTCTTCCAACAACACCCGCAGTGGACTCGTTCCGCATCGAGCACTCTTTTTATTCACGTGACACGTCCACGTACTATTTATCGCTTCTCGGGCAGTTAATTTTTAAATTATTCTATTGTTCTATTCCTTCCAAATTGCTTTATAAATCCCCATTGTTCGATCACTTAGTGCGCTGTAACGAGTAAAAAGCGTAAAATGTTGGCATCGAAGCCGATGGCAGGAACCTTATTAAATAACTGAAGACGTCACGCGATGTACCGCCGTCGCTGGCACGGAACCGTTCAGTAGGCCCCGTCTTACATTACCCTACCCACACAGCCGTGACTATCATGACGTGACTGCTCTTTGCTATTGATTTGGAAAGAACTTCCGCTATCGAAAATAGCAATGAAAAACTAATCATAATCAAAATAACAAATACCTAAGTTTCTGTGGCGAATGGCGATACATAAAAACAACTTTTATTACCGATAAGAACACGAACAAAGCCTTCTTTTCCGCACCACTCGCTCACAATCAGTGTTCTACGAGAGACGTTGAAAAACAAGTAAAAGTTAAGTTGGAGTAGAAAAGAAGACGAACAATGGGAAGTTTTTCTAGCTTTAGCATGGGCGGCGACATTGTATAGTTGGCAGCGAGTGCCGGCCGGATGTTGACAGCCGACTGCGAAATAGAAGCCATTGTTTTTAGTCACCGTTTCGAAGAACGTCTATCCACTTTAGGATATTAATTGACACGAAATGTCCAAAAAAACCGTTAAGAATCTTCAGAGAGCTCCCGGCTTGATACATTTCAATTAAAAGTTTCACAAAGCGAGTAACGTCTGCGGCTGCCCGGGTAATGAACATGAAATAACTTTTCATTAAACCCGAAAGAGCCGGCTAAAATAAATGCTTGTCTAATTTTATGGCATCTCATAATTAGGCATTTTGTCTCTAAAGGTTTCCTTTTCTCATATCTAATGGATTCAATAAAATTAGTGAAACTTAAGATCTAGTAAAGCTTATTATATTTCATCTGCGCAATATTGTTCTTTTCTTTGGATTCTCTATAGCAAGAGAGCTTTTTGTGATGCTCCTAATCCAAAAACTTGATCACTTTCAGACAGTTGGCTTTATCCGTCCGATAAGTCAATTCTTAAATCTTTATTGATGAGATGAGCGCTAGTTTCCGATAAAACGAAAGTTTATCAGTAAGGGGCTATCAAATCAGCGAGGCTCTAGGGATCCAGTACTACGAACAAAAGATTTAATTACACGCATGAATCAAGCAGGCGGAGAGGAATCAGAACTAGAGCTTCGTATAGCTGTGCAATTGAGAATTCGTATGAAAAGTCGGTTTGTGGACGATTGTCAACCGGTGCTTACCGGCATGTACTTACAGCTAACTATAATAATATCTATTCTGTGCTGGCATGAAATCGCTATCTTTGTCTGTCTGTATTACTTGTATAATTATATGAATGACTCTACGTATAAGCGCATGATTACCATGGAGTTAGAAATCGATGTTGGCGTGTGCAAGTGTTTTGCTATACATTCGTACCTTAGGTATGGTATTTCCCTACAAATATCAAGGCCTACGTAGATAGGAAAACCTGGGCCGTCTTAAATATTTTCAAATCGTTCACCCAGCTTTTTTTTGGTAAACTGTTCGTCCACCGATTAGATGTACTTACGGGATTATAATTATGACTGGGGTTTGCTGTAGGAGCTCTAAGGCGCCGAAGCCCAGCAGCGAATTTGTTCGCTATGTGAATGCGAGCCAAGCGTGCAGTGACGCGCTGGACGATGTGTAGAGCGATAAGCTCGACGGATGCCATTGTTTAGCGAGCGCAGGAAGCGTGCGGGCTCTATCGCGATGAGATTGTAATTAAAAAGATTACCGTACTATGTTTCTGTGAATGAAATGCATGCATGGCTAATTTTTGCAAGGGTCAGGTTTCACTATTGGGAGAGGAAGACGTCGTTGACGGTCATATTTTGATCAGACTGGAGATGTTTTAGAAAAAAGCCAAGAGTACCCTAAACCGATGAGCATGTATGAAAAACCTTATGAGAGTTAATGAAGCGAGAGAGGGGAGTCAATGTCGTAGTAAACGGAGATCCGTGATCTGTCTACCTCTATGGAAAAAAGGTGTGTAGTAAGTTTGTAGGTTTTGTGAAACTGATTCCCGGAATATGGCCTAAATGCTTTTATCGTGTAGGAAGAGCGTAGGTTTTTTATATTTTTGTTGAGTTAAAAGTAAAAGTACCAAGGTACCAAGCGGTATTTGTTAATGTGTTAGATGCATAGTAGTTTTTAACACACTATTAGAACTACTAAGACCTTACTCGTACATTTCAATTCAAGAGAGAGCAGTAATTATTTAGTTCTCTAAAACAGGGTCTTGCATGGCAATCCGGCTAAAACATTTCGAATGGCAAGAATTTTAAACGAATTCATTCCACCACAATCCCATTTCCAAACGACCAAAATGCACGGAGCTTGATTCCTTTACGGCACATATACCACCTATTAAACGCACTGCAAAGGAATGTTCAGCTCTTCCGGTGTCTGCATTCCTCGAACGCTTAGCCCCAGTGAACTCGACCGTGAAACGGTATTTTGGAACATTATAACATAGTCTTTTGAAATAGCAATTTTTCATCAGTAGAGTGGAGCTGGCAAACCATTATTGCCGTTTTATATGAACGAATTTGTATGTTTGGCGTTAGCATAATCTCATTTATAGGTCGAAGTAATACCATGAACACCAGGCTTGATACTATAAGGCCCATACATGCATGTTAAAGTAGTCAGATATGCGTGTACAGTATGGAGAATCTGAAATATTAGCTATTTCGTAAACCAGGTACCCGGGAGCAAGCCTACGTGTACGCAATGTCAGCGGCTGCTCTATCGTGGTCGGTAGCCCGCGCGTGCGCCGCCGGCTCATTAGCAGCATGCTCGTGCGCCGCGCCACCACGCGCCCCGCCCCGACCGCCGCGTCAGGCGCACGTCACTCCGGCTGAACCACACGCGAGGTTCAAATGGGGCGGCTGCGGGGATAACTACCAGTGGGCAGAGAGGTGAGACTCGAAGGACCTTTTATTTACCTACTCGTCACTATAATATTTCGTGTGGCGTTATACCCTGGCTTGTAGATCCTGACCCGGCCCACTACATTGGAAAACCTACAGAACATAAAGAACCGCCGAGCTTTTCTTCCGAGTTCTGTGGGGAAACTTAATGCTGTGTGTTCAATTCATGTGTAATTTTTCAGATTCGCAAAGCAGTTTCTAGACGCGCATGAAATAGACGTGCGCGATGGTAAGATAGAAGACTTCCAAGAAATAGAAACGACGACGACGGAGCAACCCACAACCACCGTAACAATGGAGCCTACGACAGTACCGCCTGTCGTAATACTCGTGGATGACCAGCCGGCGCCGCCGGCTAACGTTACTTTACCACCCAAAAAAGGCAGGAAGGGACGACGTGGACGAAAACGCTTACCCCGGTCGCCGCGACGGGGCAGGCCGACAAGGAAACGATTTAGATCAAGATCTAGGTAAGACGGACTTGTTGGCATCGGGTCACTGGCAACTAGCCAGGAATAAGCTCGACTTGCAATAAACCCTTTTTGCTTTTATCAGGTACGATTATGAAGATAGAGGTTCGAGATATCGCAACATCGAGTATCGGATGGCAGCTGACGACCCGCGCTTCGATCCCCAAGTCGATCTACAGACTAGACTTGAGAAGCTACGACCACTTATCGCTTCTGCTAATTTGATCAATGGACGGTTTGGACGAAAGGTACGGTCAGCGACCAAAGAAAAAGAGCATAAAATAACATGTTTCCAATTCCATTCAAAAATAATGGGTTTTATTACAGGCTGTATCAATCGGCATGCGTACAAAATGCACATGCCACGGTGTATCCGGCTCTTGTTCTGTTCGTACGTGTTGGCGATCGTTACCTCCACTAGCGCGTGTGGCGAGCGCGCTCGCGGCTGAGACGTCGCGGGCTGCGGCGCTACGGCCGAGGCGACGGGCGAGGCGCGCTAAGCCGAGGTTAAGATACGTCACGCCTAGTCCGGATTACTGCGAGCCGGATCATGCTGCGGGCTCGCTTGGAACGCATGGCAGGTAAATATGATCTCTGCACTCGGGGTACACAAATACACACGCAGTCCAAAGTAGTAGTTAGTATTTTAATGATAGATTAGATATTATAATTATCCATTGTTTGCTTATTTTTATTGTTTACCTAGGTATGTACCTTTCTATCCATGCTGATTTTTAGGCTATACTTATGTAGCTACCTATTGTACCTATATACCTAAATGTGGGTATCTGTACCCTCCTATTTATAAGTGTGGGCAATAAAAAGTTTGTCTTTCTTTCTTTCTTTCAAAGTTTTAGGCCATGACGCAACTTCTCGTGGGAAATGGAAAGATGCAAACGACTTAAAATGGTTCTTCTTGTAAATTGAGGATGGCCGTCCAGCAGTGGGCAGTCAGGCTCGTCGTAGGTACTTATAACGACGGAATCAATCTCGGCCGATTTGAATGACACTTGGAATAATACTTTTACGTTACATAGAGAAACGTAACTTTAGCCGTCGCCTCAAGTGGTGCTCAAATTTGAATGACTTTTGAGTATTCCAGCCAATGTGTCCCTGGTGAGAGCACATAGGTCGACGAATCCGCGAGCTAAACCTAATGATCCAATAACACTCACCAATGTTTTGTCAGGAAATGCAACGCCAGTATCGGCAGCGCGCCGGGCGGGTGCGGCCGACTGTGCTGCGGCCGCGGGCGCACCGCTCTCCGCTCCAGCCGGCTCGAGCGATGTCACTGCCGGTACCACTGGTGCTGTCGCGTCGACTGCCAACTATGCCGGCTCACTACCGAGGAACATTACTGCAACTGAACATTTCCACTCCATAAGATACTCCTTTAGCCACATTCACAATAGCTTTAGCGCTCTGGCTCCTGCTCCTTTTACACACCGTGCGCTCTAACAGTCTCGAGTGATGTCACTGCCGGTACCACTGGTGCTGTCGCGTCGACTGCCAACTATGCCGGCTCACTACCGAGGAACATTACTGCAACTGAACATTTCCACTCCATAAGATACTCCTTTAGCCACATTCACAATAGCTTTAGCGCTCTGGCTCCTGCTCCTTTTACACACCGTGCGCTCTAACAGTCTCGAGTGATGTCACTGCCGGTACCACTGGTGCTGTCGCGTCGACTGCCAACTATGCCGGCTCACTACCGAGGAACATTACTGCAACTGAACATTTCCACTCCATAAGATACTCCTTTAGCCACATTCACAATAGCTTTAGCGCTCTGGCTCCTGCTCCTTTTACACACCGTGCGCTCTAACAGTCTCGAGTGATGTCACTGCCGGTACCACTGGTGCTGTCGCGTCGACTGCCAACTATGCCGGCTCACTGCCGAGGAACATTACTGCAACTGAACATTTCCACTCCATAAGATACTCCTTTAGCCACATTCACAATAGCTTTAGCGCTCTGGCTCCTGCTCCTTTTACACACCGTGCGCTCTAACAGTCTCGAGTGATGTCACTGCCGGTACCACTGGTGCTGTCGCGTCGACTGCCAACTATGCCGGCTCACTACCGAGGAACATTACTGCAACTGAACATTTCCACTCCATAAGATACTCCATTAGCCACATTCACAATAGTTTTAGCGCTCTGGCTCCTGCTCCTTTTACACACCGTGCGCTCTAACAGTCTCGAGTGATGTCACTGCCGGTACCACTGGTGCTGTCGCGTCGACTGCCAACTATGCCGGCTTACTACCGAGGAACATTACTGCAACTGAACATTTCCACTCCATAAGATACTCCTTTAGCCACATTTACAATAGCTGTAGCGCACTGGCACACATCTACTCCTTTTACACCCTGTGCGTTCCAACAGTCTCGAGTGATGTCACTGCCCGTACCACTGGTGCTGTCGCGTTGACTGCCAGCTTTGTGCGATCACTACAGAGGAACATTACTGCAGTTGAACAATTCCACATACGATACACTCTACTCCTTTGGCCACATTCACAAAAGCTGTCACACATCTGATCAGATTTGTGTCACTGCCGTCGACTGCCAGCTTTGTCGGCTTACGACCGAGTTACAATACTGCAACTGAACGCTTCCACTCTATTATGGTAGATCATACACCACACACTCCTTCGGGTGCATGCACAAAAATGGCAGCACTCCATCACCACTTTCACATAAACACTGTTGAAAAAATGGTCCGCGGTTTTTAGTGTTTCGTTCCAGATTTGGGAAAACGGAACACTTAGGTATGGTCTCACTCCGGTGTTTCTATTTCCCAGAAATATAAATAAGCCGAACAATCTTGCCTTCTAATGGTGTTAGTTTTCTACATAACATTTTATGTTTTTTTATTTGTTAGGCATTAATTTTGAAAAGCGACACAATATGTGGCTCAATATCACATTCCACTAAATTATTACAAAGATTACATTTTTCCAAGTTCAAAGTAAATATTTCTAAATAATATTTAAACCAAAGAAAATCGTAATAGAAGTACCTAATAATTAACAGTTAAGAATAGCATTTAAACGTTGTATTGTGTCCTAGTCATGCTGGTATTAAAGCATAGTGGTGTAAAATTATCTCATTTTAAAATATGTAGTGAATAGAACGTACATTTGACGAATTTTGAGAATACGTCTCAGTATTGTACTTATAATTATAATGGTTATTAATTATTTTAGCTAAGACATATCGAGATAACTTGTAATTTATTTTAAGAATAACTGACTTTTAACATTATTTTTTGTCTGAAACAATAAAATGAAGTTTATTTTGGTTGGGGGGCGTCCATTAATTACGTGAGGCATTTTTGACAATTTTTCGACCCCCCCTCACCCCTTGTTGAGATATCGTAATATTTTTCTCAACTCCCTCCCCTAATCTCACGCGAGATTCTTCAAGACTTTTATTTTGGCTGTAAACGTGTTGATTATTGAAAAAAAATACAACAATTACTATTGTCTCAGATTTGGCCATATTTTATTCTAGAAATAATTTTTCATGCAATTTTACACCGTTTTCTGCGAGAAAAATAAATAGGTGATATTTGCCAAGACCCCTCCTCCCCCCTAAGTGAGATTTGGAAAGATTTAGCTTAATCCCCTCCCCCCCTAGAACACCTCACGTAATTAATGGACGCCCCCTTGTTTTATATCGGTTAGTCTTAGATAATATTCCAAGATGACTTTTTTTATATTTAGATATAATTAATTTGCAAAGGGTTTTTTGTTTACGAACTTACTTATGATTGTAATTGGCACGAAACCAAGGTATTTTATGATTCCTTAGCGAAATTATGATGGTTGAACCCAACTTTTTATGACAATAACATTTCACGACTCTTTAACTAACTCACGTAAAGTTCTATTTGTTTATTATGTATTAGTCTTATTTAAGTTCGATCACAGAATACTCCTTCTTGCTGACTTTCATCGTATCTGCTGTAGATTTTTCGATTCTAAGTATTACTACAAGTAAGTTTTAAAATGATTTCCTATGCATTTACCTATAATATAATTGCAGACAGTATTTTACAATTGAGTTATAAAATATTAGAACTATAGAAATGTAAATAAAAGTTGTACTTAGCATTGTTGTTTTAATAAACCTAAAAAGAAACACAAACCTTATTTCCTACATTAAATAAAATAGAGCTTATTTTGACGCAATGGAATTTATTTACAGCAAAGTTTATCAAACATGGAAACGGAATTGACTATAATAGTATGCAAGCTGAGATAAATATTTCTGGATAAACCTTAGGACTACCGACCATCATAATTATTCAGTTATATCTATTATAGTTATAGGGTAAGCTGAGATCTTGTTCATATCTGTCTCTACAATACCAATAATTTGAATAACTTACAAGAGTACAAAATAACACCAGTCTAAATCTTCAGCGGTGAATTGTGTTACTTATAACTAAAAAATCACATCACTTTTTCTTAAATCACAACATAATAACAACATAATCATACAGAACTGAAACTATAACGCACGCAATCATTGTTTCTCATGAGTTACGATACTAACAAAACTACATAAATGAGTGATAAGTAAAAAAAAACTATGTTTACTGTTATGAGAACTGTTACAAACACTGATAGCTCTAAATTAGGGAAGAATATGGCAATATAATCATAGCCAATAACAACAAAATATATTACCTGATAAATACATTTAACTATTAAAATATAAGTATCATCATAATAATACACTTTTAAATTTAACTAAATGCACATCAAGAGGTTTTTGAGGATATTATAGAAACGACACGAACACATTTTTGTATGATATTTTTTACGACATTGTCTAATAAAGTTAAATTCGAGACAGTACTTACCTAAGCGTCAAACTACACAAGACGTCGCGTCGTGTAGCTAGGGAGAGAAAATAATTTTTTTTTTGAAAATCCGGCCTTTTTAGATAAAATATAAAATTGGACGGCATAAATAGGGCTTTGTTTAGCCATTCTAAAACCGTTTTTATTTTTATTCTAGCTTAAATAGTTTTTGAGTTGTAGTAATAATTATAAAACTTTTCGAATCGTATATAATCTCGTAATATCTCAGAAACGGTGGCTCGTAAGAAAAAAAGTATTGAAACATTTTTTATAGATAGTTTTATGATCTACAATCAAAAACTATTTAAGCTGGAATAAAAATAAAAACGGTTTTAGAATGGCTAAACAAAGGCCTATTTATGCCGTCCAATTTTTTATTTTATATTTTAGCCGGATTACGTCACAATATGCTCTATATTGTTACGTAATCCGGCTCTAAAAAAAGCCGGATTTTGAAAAAAAAAAAAAAAATCTTTTCTCTCGCTAGCTACACGACGCGACGTCTTGCCTTCTAGTGTAGTTTGACGCTAAGTAGTTACGGATTCATTCATTTGACGTTTCAATATATATTAGGGCTTGTACACAAAACTGCAATGCGACGCGATGCAAATTAGGAATGGTCAACCTAATTAGGTTGACCATTCCTGCGACGACCGTCAACCGTACTGAACGTATTTTGTAAACTAGGTCCTGACATGGATCGTAAAAAGAAGTGTGCACTTTTGTTATTGCTTAGGAGATACAGGAAAAAGAAACAAAGAAGACTTGCGAATCAATTCGCAAGTTCTTGCGATGCGTAGTGCGTGCTCGCAGAATTTTACGATGCGACGTCGCATCGCAGTTTTGTGTAAAAGCCCTCACTATGTGTAAGTACTACATTATAAGATAATTCGTAGAATTTGGATTTGTCCGCGTTTCATAATTTAGCCTCGTAAACCTCTCAATGTCCATATTGTCCATTCTCTGCTACTGTATTTTACGAGTAATAGTGAGCAAAAATCTAACTAACATTCACTGGTGTCTTTTTCACATTTGATTGTCCGCACTCTTAAAAGTTTGGTATAATATTTATTTTGAAAAGTATTATTGCTAATACCGCCCGTCCCAGAAATCATAATTCTACGCGTTCAGTTTTACGGTCCTCATCTGAAATGAAAGATTAAACCCAAAAAATCACTAGTGTTCGTGTCACTTGCCAATCTTAAAAAAAGATTGGCAAAATAACGAAATTAAAATATAGGATGATGATGGCCGCTCGCAGCAATCATAACTCTATGCGTGATTCTTTTTTCTTGTCTGCAATAGAAAGAGAGAAATGATGCTGAAAATGAAGAACTAATGACTAGCTTATAGAAATACCGTTCAAGCAAATGTATGGATTGAATGAGGGTCTATTCAAACGACGCGTTATAACTCAAAACCTTAACAAACCTAAAAAGTATAAAATGTTACGGGTTTGAGTAAAACTGTCTTGAATATCGGAATTATTATCGGGTTTAATTTATGGTACCATAGTAATAATGGAAGTGATATTAAAAATAAATACGGTTAGTTCTTCAACCATTGATTTTTACCTAAATGAATCACCTCCATACTGTTCCTACAAGTTCAAAGAGTCCCATTAGTCATATAGGAGTATAATATCGGCATTTCCATAGGGCTTATTCAAAATCGATCGTAGCATTATCGAATAAAAGTAATGAATACAGTACAACTTACCAGTGGTTGGTTCAGGCGTGGGAGCAGTGGTCGTGGTGACAGTTGACTCTTCAACATGGCTCTCAATTTCCTGCCAGAAACAATACAATTTGAACTATGAACCATAGTTTCAAATTACAATGTTATTTCAATCTAATTATTTAGGCTAGCTAACCCACCCTAGCTTCAATAATCCACGGTAGGGGAATTCGATACGCTTTCCAACCCCTTCATATGGAGCCATGAAATGTACTCATGACTCAGTAAACCGAAACACTGAGTCGGCTTTGACAAATGGAAATAAAAGCAGACCATGTCAACTGTCATCTTATGCCGATTTAAATGTTCAAGCTCACAAAGAATCAACGAAACTTTAATCGATTGCTCAGAAGGTTTAGACTAACCACACAAACCTTTGAAGTGAATATGACGAACTCCTATGCTCTATGTAAAAATCATATCACAGATACCTACAACAGTGTTCCGTAAATAAGGGCGAAAGGTGATCAAATAAGTTGCCCTTGATGCTGGCTGCATAGAAATATTCATATTTATTTTGGACCCTGGTATAGGAAACAATAGTATTTACTAAAACAGAATCTACCAATATAGTTGATTATCATAGAAGAAATTTCCAAATTTAAACCTAAGAAAACTGTACAAAATATTGATGACTTCATAGTTTGTGCGCGTGGTCATATCATGCTATTTTAATACTCTAAAAATCATGATCAGATCTGATTGATATCAATATCATAGTAAGTACATACATCTATAATCTTATTAATCATAGTATCTGAGATTAACTAAAATCTACGACACTTCTCAAAAACATGTTATAGGCAGAGGTAACCACCATACGGTGGGCTATAGTAACAGAACGATAACTGTGAGTGGGTCATATTCGCAAAACGCATCGATAGCGCGTTCTAATTTTTCCTGTGCTGCCATCTAGTACAGGTGTTGGAAGTTTCCGTAGGGAGATTTGATAGAATCCGAACCGAAGAAATATGTCCAAGAACCAAGATCACCGACGACATAGCTCTCAATTGCTATGGGCTGGCCATTGAACAAATGTTCTCGAATAGCAACCACGACCCGGAAGAGTGTAGGTGAAGGACTGACGACATTGTTAGGATCGTGGGATATCGATGCATGAAGAAGAGCCAAAGGCGTTCTTTCTGAGAATCTACTGTGGAAGGCTACGTTCAGCAGTGGAGCATACGGGCTGATAAGGTAAGTGCTCTCAGTGTCCCTAGCATGACAACGAAAAAAGATGACAGCAGATTTAGCAGCCACTTTAGCTAGGTACCGCAGTTTAATAAGACCAATATAAATATACCTTTTCTTTCGTATATTGTTTACCTGTTCATGATCAGCAGCTTGATAAAGACCGCGTCTGATTCTTGCCTGCAGCCCTTTTATTTCGGCGTCGTAATCCTTCCATTCGGGAACTATTCGCATGGCGGCAGAGAGCTTGGCCTCTTTCGTTTGCGGATTATTGCACTGCAAACAAATTAATTCTATCAAACGCGTGGAATAAAAATAAACATAGCGGACACAATAATGCAGTCGAGTGTACAGGTAGAAACAAGAGCCCGTATGCCGATTCACTGCTCAAGCACTGATCCTGGGCCTCTACTGTGATAAATGACTTACGAAGATTCGGTAGCGTCGTTTCTGTTACACTGCGCGGTCATCTCGAACGATGACGTGGGCTCTTGCAAAGTGACAGCGTCATTGCGCAGTGTAACAGATACGACGCTACCGAATCTTCGTAAGTCAATTTTCACAGTAGAGGCCCTGACTCAAGCATTTCGTATCTCTACTGAAATTAATGCTTGAGTAACGATTTCTTTATCAGAAACGCCACTTAAATTAAGTTCACGCTTAAATTATTGCCGTCTCTTACAAATGAGTAATGTCAAACAGAGGCAGAGCAATTTTAAGTGATGCTTAAATTTGAGTGACGTTTCAGTATTCCGGCCTTAGAGTCAATAATATCTCACCAAATCAATAGTTTTAGCAATTTTCTTGGAGGGTTCGTCGCACCAAGTCTCACACCACAACCATTCTTGCGGCAATGACTTTATTGCTACTTGGTGGATCATATTGTTGGGTAAATCTTGATCTGAAACCATACAATAAGTGTTTAACAAACAGTTCTGTAAACTCAAACAGGTTGACCATATTTTTGACAACCTACAGTATTTGAAGATCTTCAAGGACTTACCTAAGTTGGAAAGACTGTTAGGATCTTGACTGAGCGCCTGATATTGTCCACGCAGTCTGTCGCCGGCCGCGATACGACGGAATCGCTTCAGATCGACCACGTAAAGTGCACTGATGTGGTAACTGCGACCTTGTAGGTGATTGCGCCAGTAGCCTTGCTTCCAGAACCTGGGTGTTTGAGATTTTTGAAGGTGACGATCCATCACACTAGGGCTCTTTATTTTTTACTAGTGGTCGCCCCGGCTTCGCACGGGTATTTAATAAAAATTTGTTAGGTAAGGAATTTTTTAGGTAATTTTTTTACACCTTGGGTTTTAGTTAAGATTCCGAATGTTTTGAAAATTTAAATGTCACCCGGGGAAAGTGTAGCTTCCTAACCGTGAAAGAATTTTTCAAATCGGTGCAATTTGTTAAACAATCAAATCATTCCTCTTTATAATATTAGTATAGATAATCCGGCTGGAAGTAAGTCACGGCAATCACATGTTTGATGAAGTTAACTTACTTCCATGGGCAATGGGCATCCTTCATAGATTTTTAGTAATTAAGTTTTCATGATTCGACTTTGAAAATTAAACACAAGACGGTGAAACCCGATATTTTTTATTATAATTTTAACAGTCACTTGAAATTGTAATATTTTACCTGAATCCTTCCATCTCTCGTCTACTGTCGCAGAATGGTGTGTATCCGTACGGAGCGCCTCCCAAATCCAATTCAACCAACTCCTTCAAATCCGCTCGTACAATCTAAACAGAAGCAAGATAGATTTTAAGCATTAGTTATATGCAAAAAACGCAGCCATAAATAAATCTTATTTCATATTGTATTAGAGTTGAATATTACCTGATCAGCGTCGACGAATATGATCTTCTTGACGTGCAACGGGAACAATACGTCTAGGAACAGAATCTTGTATCCCCAAATCGTTCGTTGGCGGTCGCGTTGCTTTTGAAGCCAACGCGGCCATTGGTACTGGACTAGTTCGTACTCGAAACCGTATTCTTGAGCCATGTAGGGCAGGATTTCCTGTTTCGAATTCAGTTATACACATTACTTATTTATTGTGCAATTGCAACCAATTCGCGTGCTACACTCGTTCTATAAAATATAAGAATGTAAAAGCTAAAAATGTCCGCCATGTTCGATTTTGGTGACGTCACTTACCATTCCTATTGACTATTGACAGCTTACCTTGAGTGAAGGACTCAAGTAATTCTTCAAGAACCAGAACTTGACCGGTGATTTGGTGTTTTTCAGCACCGACATCATCATAATACGGAGGAATCTCTCGTAGAGATGTCCTGAGGCCACCGAGAATACGTTTATTGTTTCATCTTGGGCTTCTGGTTCTTCGCCACCGCCGAATGAACTATCGATGAAATAGAACAGAATTTTAATGCGCGGTTCTTATTAGAATCTACCTAGTTCATATAAACTTAAGCTCGTATTCTGGTAAAGAAATCGTTATTCAAACATAGATTTAAGTAAAGATTCTAAGATTTAGATGTCAGCTTGAGCGGTTAATGTGAATACAGGCACCATAGTACTGCTTTTCATATTATGCGCCTCCGCAATCTTCGGAAAAAGAACGCACTATAAAAATATCTAATCTAGAAAAGTAACGAAAGGGGCATTAACAACTATATACATTTCCTAAAATTCACCGAATTGTAATGAAGAAAAAACAGCAAATGTTTCTTCTCACCTTGCAATAGAGTTCCAAATCCCGCCAGAGTTTTTATCTTCATTCTCGACTAGCAAGTCGAGGTGTTGTTTGTCCGCTTTCTTGGAGACCCGCAGTTTGATCACGTGACTGCGGAATGAACTCATCAGGACTTGAATATCTTCACTGCCAGCCGGTGTGTCTGTGTTTTCATGCCTGAAAGTAACAGAACAAAATAGTATCTAACTAATAAAATAATGTTCGTTGTAAAGAATGAATAAATAACTCAACTTAATTTTACTTGCACTGATACAAGTTAGTGTAATTCACAAGTATAAGTAAAACCTGGAGTAAAATCGACGTTTTGAAAATGAAACAGTAGTAACTTACTGTGCAAAGACGAGAGCGTAAGCACACTTTTACGTTATAAAATACTGCTTAAGCATCCAGTACCTACTGTGAAGGGCAAACACCGATGGTACATGACAAACTCGCACGAAAATTAATGATTTTTAAAGTACATCTTGGTGTTGTTAGTAATAAAATTTTAGATTCCTAAACAAAATAATTGCATGTAATTGTAAAAAGAGTAACTTACCCGACAATTTCATAAATATCATCCGAGCGTCCCGGCCGCAGTCTCAATATCCAAGCTCCAGGGTTGGCTTTCAGTTGGAAGTACCCGAGGTTCGCCATTACGATCGTGTCCATCAGTTCAGGCTTCTCTAGAGTTCCTAGTACGAGTTGTAATCCACGAGGGGGCGTTCCTAATGTAGTGTCCCACGCATGTCCTTCTAACAGGAGGTATTCTAACTCGAACTCACTGGAAAAAGTATTATATAGTTGGCGTTATAGAGCTCAACGTGCATTGACAAACACTGTCATCTTGACATGATAGCATTCGTGAACTAGCCCTGTCTGCCGAAATAAGTAAAATTATAAAAAAAAAAGAAGACGTAAACTGTGCAAATATGCTGTCAAACGACAAGCGGACAAATATCGCCAAGTCTGCGATTTAAGAATGCGGCGACATGAGCTCGCAACTTCAATTTGAGGCCCGAGCAAAAAATCGCTCCGTGTATCGCTTTCTCTGTTTAGATGACGCAGGCGCGCGCGGGACGCGGTAGTGCGTGAGTGTGTGCGTGAGTAGGTGTATACCTCTGCCACCTACCTACCTATTTCTTTTGGCATGCATGTGTATACTTACCTTTTTGCGTTTCATACTTACATTTAGGCATAGACATAAAAACTTCTTGCTGCTTCGCTGTTTCCTCAAAGCATTTAGGGAAGTGCAAGAGTAGGTAGGTATTGTAAAAAAATCTAAGCGAATGTAGTTTGCTAATGCGTTTTTTATTCCAGATTCTCTACAAGGCCTACGTACTTATATCTCAAGAAACCTATTAGGAAAATACTTATTTAAATTCGGTGTGACATTTTTGTAAACTAACCGAATTTGGCTAGACTGTAGGTAGGTAGGTTCTGCAATAGGATAATTATAAATTTAGGGTAAAATACGAGTATCTACCTACCTATTGTGAAATTATGATAAGAAAATAAAAGATAAGGATTTAAAAGTACAAACATTTATTTTGTTTATTAATTGACACATTTATTTATATAAAAAATAACATTTTTTTCTTACGGACACATTCATTTATTAAAAAAACCGAATCATTTTACGATATTGGTAAGCCTACTCAATCCCACTAAAAACAAAAGTTGGTAGCGTCCCGTTGGATCCCGTGGATTTTTCGGGATAAAAAGTAGCCTATGTGTTAATCCAGGTCACGGACAATATATATTCTAAGTTTCATCCAAATCGGATCAGTAGTTTTTACCTGAAAGAGTAACAAACATCCATCCATACTCACAAATTTTCGCGTTTATAATATTAGTAGGATATTTGGAATTATAATGCAGGCACTCATTAAAAACTTATCTAATATACCTAGACGATTGACTGATTGGGTCAACGTTCATGACCTGATTTGACTCGAGTTCAACAGGATTATACCTTGATGGTGCATTATTTATATCAGCCGTTGTCGTGATTTCAATATGGTTGACATGAAGAAGATCTGTCTAACTGTTGTTGATTCATGTTTGATTCGATGAGTATTAATTCATGTCGAGGTGGCAGTCCAATAAGTTGTACATCTCTAAAAAAAATATTTGCACGTTAGAGTCATCATAAAAATATACACTAAACCTTGCCATTTATGCGCATTTACTCACCTCATAGGACCCATATTTTCTAATTTTTTTCGCATGTTTTCTTTTCCTGGGAACTGATGGCCATCAGCGTTTTTTAAAAGATCGCAGTGGCTCTGTAAATATTCATACAAATTATTATCAAATAAATTTACCATAACCTCTTATTTCGTGTCGAAATCCGAAAAGCAGCTAATCTCATGAAAATATAGAGTTCTTCTCTATATTTAAATACTAGCAATTCATTATTATTACATTGAAAACGGGTTATTTATTCTTAGAACCACTTACACGTTATATTTGTACCTACCTAAGTAGAGATCTTTCACTCTAAAAATGCACACAACACAATAGTACGTACTTCCCTACTTCACTTGGGTACCTATACTAAGATATAAGTACCTACCTACCTAAACAACATGTTAGATAGATCTCTACCTAGGTATTTACTTTAAAATATGAAAACAACTAGGTTAAAACGAGTTAGGTACTTACTATGAGATACATCCCAACGTTCCGAGTCCATATCAGCAACCAAACCGTAAGTGAAAAATATCGAAGTCCATAAAGAAAGCTAAAGTCGTAGTACCTATGTAGGTAGGTACTGTAGCATAGCAGTTTTCACAGTTAGGCGGTTTAATATTTCAACGAAATATTTCAACGAAATTATAACTTTGTTTTTTCGACGTATATTTTCTTCCGAAATACTTGACATACATATTTCACTTTTTGACAGGATGTTTATGAAAACTAACAAGGAGGTACGTATCAATCGCTGAAATACACGCTGCATTAGTGTGCGTGCGTACCTACTTGTAAGGCCGTCCTGTCGCGTGCGATGGCAATATTAGCCGTTCAAAAGTGGTATGAATTTGGTTGAGTTCCGTAATACCAAAAATGATGACTTAAAATTGTTAGTATTCTTCACATTGTAGTATTTTTCTTTAACTAGACAATATAAGCTATGTTCCTAAACAAACAACACGTAAGATATTGTTGTTTTTAATTCGAAATAAGTAAGAAGAAAACTTGTCTATTTTAGCATAAAAAAGTGCAAAATGTGATTGGCTTTAATTTCACTTTAGGTAAATTATCTGAAAAAAAAACCTATCCAGGAACCTATATAAACACTATTCGAATACTAATAATACAATAATATAGTGGAAATATGCTTGAATTAGAAATGACTTTGGTATTACGTTTGTATGGATATTTCTTCCTTCGCCGGCCCCTTAAGTCTGCGACTTATACAGTATTGTATTATCTTTACGCTGTAACCTTTTTCCGTGGTACTCACATATTATTTCAAATCATTTTCGCGGTTCAGATGGTGTTACCAACTATAGTGCCGACTTACCGTGGTCAGAATCTAGTAATTATTTTTATTCTATTTATTTATAAGGACGGAACTTAAAACCGACAAAAGCGAGCCACTGTAGTGAGTTTCGGCGTGAACTTTAGTGGTAAACTATTTTAAACTCACCTATGAACCACTGTGTCGACATCAGCTAAACGAATGTTGTCGAGATCGTAGACTGACTTGACGCATTCGACAAGCCAGTTCGGAGGAGTGCGCAGTTCCATAGATAATAACGGAGCGTGTGGTAAACGAGAGAAGCGAGCCACAGCTCCACCCGTTAGAGCGCCTTCTGAGGTAAACTGTAGTTCTGGCTCTAACACGTAGCGGTAGAAACTAAAAGAAAAACAAAACTGGTTACTTCAAACGTTCTACAAGTTGGTAAAAATTGTACAAAACGCAACAAAAGTGTTGTATTCCCAGTACAGTTTTGCAGTACGCTTCGCACCTCTTAAGTGGCATATCGGAGTTTTTATCCTGAGGGTTGACAAACAGCTTGATACGGCAGTTGATGACGCGGCGTAATACTAACAGCAATGGAGCTAATCGCTGTGCGGCGTTCGACGCCGGGTCTAATACAGCCACTATCTGTTAAAATAACACGGGTTAGTTTCAAAATCTCCTTTTAATTTCTCCCTTGAAACAAAGTTTAAAAATTGATTCTAAACTTACAGCTTCAAAAGGTATTTTGAGACGGAAATCACAGAACGCATAAAGAGTCATACAGGATGGAGCGAATTCAATCAATATAATATCATAGACTAAATAAATTTTACACTTTCTTTGATAAATTTATACTGCTGAATGACGGGTTTAAACCGAGAGATATTACCAAGATGACTTACCTCAATAGCAGCTTCGTTTTCATACAACGGTTTTAGTTCTACAAGAGAATGCTCAGTGCGTAAGCCCGCGGGTAGTGCAGTGCGTACTTTCCCGCTTCGAGAGGCCAAAACTGACACCACTTTAAGACGGTTTTCAGTCGATATCTCCGGTGTGTATTCGTCATCTGAAATTTATACTTATATCAGGTGTATATGTTACTCGGCGATCAAATGCGTTTATCGTGTAAATGTTCAAACGTGGTTAATAGGCAAAAGCAATAGGGCAGCTATGAGCCGCCGAGGGTACAACTTTTAACTATTATATAAGTACATATAGGCAATAGGATTGCATCATTGAGCTATCTTAATTTTTCAGGGCTAAATCACTGAACTGATTTCGATTATTACGTTTACACGATTGTACAATTTGTAACATACCATCATCATCTTCTTCAAGAATGTCGTTCTTCTTCTTTTTGTCCAAGACTTCTGATATTTTGTCGCCGTATACTTGATTAGCAAACCTGAAGGAGAATATACAAATGCTTTGGTTTCGATACGGTTTTCCCACTTACGTCCAGGCTCTGATGAGACTCTTCGGAACATTAGCTAGTACATTATTATGAATTGAAAATAGTGTTGTAAGAAACAAGCGAAGGCAGTCTACTCGGAATTATTATGACATACCTTTCAAGCAACATAAAGTCGTCCAAAGTGAAAAGCTCGTCGCCAATAAGAGGTCCGATCAACCGTGCGTTGTGGACAACGGCGCGTTCGCTCGCGCGTAATTTCAAACTGCGCGCGCACAAGACGCGGCCCGCTTTTAAAACCCACTCGTATTTGTTCAGGGCTGGGATTAGTTCCGGCTGTAGGAAAGCATCAATCGTTTTACGGTTGAACGCTGCAGCAAAATCCAACAACTTAGACAAAATAAAATGCGTTCAGAATCTTCCTCTGTAGTTTGCTCATGTGCAATGGTCTAAACAGGGTCTCAAGTCATGCAGTACACTAGCCATATCATCAATTATATTGACTCGACGTATGTTCAGAATGATTACACCGTATCACTTATTTATGCAAATAAACAAAAGTCGAAGTCAAAAGAGACTCTCTTGCGACGAATAAAATGATTACTTGTAAATATGTTCATGTGGTAATAATAAATATCAAAGTTTACGGTGCGGTGGCCTTATTTGTAACAATGTACAATATAACTGTGCACAGAATAGACACTCTGCTCATAAGGAACAAGTTAAAGTGAAATAGTTGCTTACTAAAACATCACAATCTTGTCTGTCATGGCATCCTTCGTTCTCAAGTAGTTGTACGACGTATTTGGTCGCTTTCGGCGGTTCTAAAGCAGCCAGTGCAGCTAGTACCACTTTGTTCATTGATTGATCTTCGTTCGAGTCTCCATCTACATTCGGTATGAAGGCAACTCGAGTACCTCCTGACTCTCTCTGAAAGAATTTCTCTACTATAATAATTCAATGTAATATGTTATTTTTTTGTATCACATATATTGCTGCAATGTTGATCACATTAATAGAACCCTTTTAATGTATACTGTACAAACCATGAAAGTAAGAGCGTCACGCAATAATTGCCTAGATTCCTTCTTGTTGAGGTCTCCAGCGATCCAAATAGTTTGTGATATCTTGTCAGGCTTTCCACCCTTCGTGAAGTATTTCAAAACTGGCAAGGCAGTTGCCAGTGCGTCACGTCCTACAAAATAAATAATAACAATTACCGTTGTGTTGGTGCTTTATCTTATTTTGTACTTTATTTCGTCAGGTTAGAGTCCAGCTATACTAACCAGTAGAAAACCGGGATTCCAAACACGATAGAAACTGTACATAGTTGATGGGATATTGGGAATCAACGGTTCTTGGAGCCAATATATTTTTTGTGTGGTACAAAGTATTTTTCTATACACTTTACCTGATAGATGTAGGAGTCGATTGATCTTATCTTCAGTGAATAAATCAGTTGATGAAGGAACTCCAGTAAGGTCCAAGTATTGAGACGGTTCCGTTCCCAGGACGCGGCGATTCAATCTACAAAACATGATAGTGATACATTCTGCAAAAGTTAGCGAGAGTATGACCGCGATCTCACTGACGATGCCGGCGATGATGTAACAAGCTCACACAAACAGATTATTCACTCGTCTTTTGAAAACAACCAAACACACACAGTTTTCTATTATACACTCAGGAATGTATCTCTAGAACCTGAAAATTTCAGGTTCTAGAGATACATTCCTGAGTGTCAAATGAGCGACTATTTATTTCAGGCTGAAATAAATAGTCGCTCATTTGACTCTTTTAGGAATCTCACCTTGGCACGACATGAGGTTGTTTCATAAGGAAATCAGTAGCGTCGTCGGAATCGGCCAGTTCGCCGCGGAATACCGCGCGCTGCAGACGTCCCGTATGCCGAGACAATGCGCTTACTAAAGACTCTTCTAGAAGTTCTACCGATGACGTTACAGCTATGGCGCCGTCGTCAGTTAGAGGTACTCCGTTTATAAGAACCTGCAGGATTTTAGAAAGACATTTTTTGCAGGGCTCTCGAAAAGTACTAGTCCTGAAATATAGTTTGAAAAATTCAACAACTTTTACGAAGTCGTGCATGAAACAGTTGATATTCTGATATATTATTCCGCTATGCTGGTAAGTAAAAAAAAAAGTAAAGCCAGCGTAAACCATATGACTGAGAGTTATTTACAACTAAACCAATATAACGTTTCTGTGGATGTCTCAGAGTTTTTAGCACAAAAACCTATCATGAAACCGTTTATATAATATTATCGATGAAATACAAGTACCTGAGGGTAATTATTATTGCCGATCTTGGCTATAAACTCCTCAGCCAATTGTCTGCCAAAGTTGTACTCAGAATCTTCCGCGATAATTTCATCCAGTTTTGCGGAGGAACTCGCGTATTTCTTCAACTGCTTCTTTACAAACTCAATCGATAACTGTTCATCTTCAGGCGGGTTTAGAAGCTGCAAAAAACTACATACTTGTAAACATACTAACTTCATGTTTTAAATATTTCATATTATGACAGTTTATGTATTAATCTGAAAAATACAAGCTTCTTTATTCTTGCTCTGAGTGCATTTGTTCACTAAAGACAACAGTTCTGAATTTTATTGTACCCCATACTTATCTCATCGAACACTTATTTACGTCTAGTGATTTCCCAGTGTTTTTTTTATGAACGTCTCGGATAATAGAGAAAGTATATCTTACCTGAGTTAAGAAATAATATGCTTCCTTGTTAGAATTCTTCTCTTGGGCTACGTAGTTAAAAGCCGAGCGTATAGCGGCCTCCAACTGAGGGTTTTCAGTACTCGGTGCTAATACCAAACCGACGCGGACAGGCGTTGCGTGTTTTAGTAACGTCTCGCCGAGTCGAAGTGGCGGGCCTGAAGTTAGCGATATCGGATCTGCGATGATCACCTGAATGTGAGAAAATAAAGATCTTTTAATACAGGGTGTCCCAATAAATACTGTCAAGTGGAAGGCTAAAGGTGGTGCATCTGGAAGGGCAGCTGAATAATGTATGTATATTCCGCGATTACTTTGTAACAAAGACAACTCAGAAAATCTAACGTCACCTTTTCAAAATTCAGCTAGAGAGGAGAAAAACATGTACCAAAACTTACATAGTTGTAAATATTCCTCTTCAAGTTTCTTAGCATGCCAGGGTATGTAGGTCTGAGTAATTCCATGTACGAAGACGGCCACCGTCGGTACCTCTCATCAGATTCGAGGTCATTGAACCATGTGATTGACGTGTCACGGATATCGAGACCGTATTCCTCCCATGTATAAGATTCTCCCAGTTCGAGAGACATCAATGTGTTTATAAGTTTTTTGGAGAGACCTGTGATTGATATTTTGCATTGAGAGGTAGACATTTATTGGTAACTTATAAGAACAAGCTGGGAGCGATCAGCGCGAGTTAAAATTAATTAATTTAAAAAATCTAATAAACACAAATAATATTATGCGTTTTATAGGCAACAAAGTGCCCATGCTCGATTTTTTTAATACAGCCGGTGTTTCGACATGTATTCGAAATTTACAGTAAATAGATAACTTTATAACATAGTAGTTAGCCAAAATAAAATAGAAGATACATTTAGAACTACTTTTTAGCAACTTCCTTTAAAAATACATGTCTAAATACTTGCCAAGTGCATGCAACGTGTTCATAGGTCCGATATCTTCCCTCAAAGATGCCAGTAGTGCGTTAATATCCACCTCTTCTGCGTCATACTGAGCCCCTGATACAAGCAGCAAGGGTTCTGCCGCGCGAAGGCCAAGTGAGGATGACCAGATGTCTTGGTTGTATAGTACTTCGTCGCGAAAAGCGCGAGGCACGTTTACGTGGATGAGGGATTTCGTCTGAAATTTATCATAATACATCAATGCTAAACACAATATAGTCAACAACGAAATAATACATAGCTCTCAGAATGCGCCACCTCAAAGCTGATCAATGGGTATGACTAATTATATAATGTGGATTGACTAGCCAGGAGAAAAAAAATCATAATTGTAACAGTAGCGATATCCTCCACTGAACTGTCAGTGGTAATAGCCCAGTCGGTTTTCACTCCACAGCGGCAGCAAATATCGCGTAAATAACATCTAGCTATGTAAACATTAACAGCTGCTTTAGAAGAGAATTTACGGGGTTGGTCACCTGACTTATCGTTTATAAACGCCATTCCCATACATTTTGATTTATATTCCTAGAGACTAGATATTGTAAAATGTAATCTTGACAGGCCTTTGAACTTTACCTGCATAGGGAAGTTCTGTGCGATAGAAGTAAGAACTTTCAAAGCTTCGTCACCGCCCGCGTCGTGTGCATCGACCACAGCTGCAGCGGCTTGCATGCTCAGCGCTTGCATTTGCCACACTTTGAGTGGAGCTAGCTCTTCATTACTCTCCGACATGTGCCGACGGAATCGCTCCAGCGGTGTACGCAGAGCGGGGAACAGGTTCCTGTTCAATGGAACATGTGAGGGCCATATCACTATCACTACATAGTATAAAGCAAAGTCGCTTCCCGCGTCTGTCTGTATGTATGTATGCTTAGATCTTTAAAACTACACAACGGATTTTGATGCAGTTTTTTTTAATAGATTGAGTGATTCAAGAGGAAGGTTTATAGGTATAATTATATCTTGATCATCACTGCATTGCACCCGTGCGAAGCCAGGGCAGGTCACTAGTATGGACTATATTTAGAGAAATACTATTTTTTCTCCACCACTTTTTTGCTATATTTAAAGTGCGAATCAACATAGTATTTAAAGACTTTCACCAATACAAAGTGGCGTACAACTGAGCCATGACGGAGTCCTGAAGGCGGCTTAAAAACTACGTTACCAGAGTTGGCCATTAACTCATATGAGCTAGTTTGCTTTTACCAATACATAGTCTGTTATTTAACCAGTAAGACAAGTATTTATAGTTATATGAGCAACAAAATATTGCTGAATGTGCTATAAAATGTACAGAAACATTACTTTAATCTGCCAAAGTTGAATCCATCTACTTGGTTCTGAGGGTCATTTTCATCTTCTTCTTCAGATGCTGTGGGTGCATCTCCACCCTCCTCTTTTGGCATGGAATCATCTTGACTCTTGTATTCCGTGCTCTTAAGTTGCAGTTCCACACCATATCCTGATAGACGCAGCTTTGACTTGCCACAAGGCTGCAAAACATTTAAAATAATTTTACTATCTATACTTATTAGAACAATTTTAATGATGAGTCTTCTAAATACAAGACAATACTTCTAAGTAGTTTTAATTTCCAAAAATCCTCTAAAGAAGTTTTAATAAATTACCTGTATCAGATTTGATCATTTTGATAGTCAAAACAAAAGATAACATAATATTAACACTTATTGTGTTACTGTAGGTAAGCTAGTGTGAACTGTACTAACAAAGAATTAAAATACAAACCTTTACATTCCACCTAACAACATAGTTGATAGCACCTTTATCTGCATATGCTGCCAAGATCGTATGTTTTGTGGCAAAGTCCTTGGAACCCAATTCACCGTATAGAATAGCTGTCAGGCTTTTATTGTCACTGCTTGGGTATGAGTGGTCTAATAGGTAGGTTGCTAATAGATGCTCCTCCTGAAAACAAATTATTTTTAGACAATTTGATAATTTATTATACATCCTTGAGTATGAGTACCTACATGTCATTGTGTAAAAAATACACACACATTTAATTGATGAATAAGACCCTTTGTAATTAATGTTTACATTTAGAAGTTGAACTTTCAGTACATCAGTTGCTACCAGTAATCTTACTATAGTAGATGCCAAATAACACCCCAATACAGGTCATTAATCCACCTTCACCACGATGTCGCAAAATTCAATTTATGTATGGTAAACAAACAGTACTAACGAGATTCGAGCGATACCGTCTTAGCGACCGGTTTGTATGGAAAGCGACAGAATTAGCCATACATAGGGGGTGGCTCAGGAGCTTGCAAGGCAAGCTCACCCTACTTAACTCTTCAAGGGAAGTAGGGTCCGTAGGTCTTAGGAGAGAGTAGCGCAACAGTCGCCGATCCCTAAGGCAAGCCCATCGGTTACCTTCACGTGGTGCTCCTGTTATTGGTCTAGTTCCCTCAGAAATAGACGTAACCAAAACCGACTGGACGCATATTTCCGAAATACCGAGGTCAGTTTCGGGAAGTTCATCATCGTGCGTGCTGAATAGCATGACTGGTGGATAGTGTGACCTCCCGCGTGTTTGTGCCGTGCGTGGAGACCCGTACGGGGGGATGAAGGAGTCCTGGTGGTTGAGGATGTAGCAGGCCGGCGGTAGTTGCAGGCTACATTCAACACGCCTCTTTGGTCCGGATTTCTCCTCAAACGGGAGGTTGTAGATTAGCCGTCTACAATCAATCGGCTGTGGTGTCCCGTCTGAGGGCCGCTAGGCGAGGGCCCCTAACTGGAGGAGGGCAGGCGGCGAGGCGCGGGACCCGGGGGTTAGTGACCTCCGGGCACCCTCGCAACGTGCAGTCTCGTCTATCTAACAGGGTGTGGGTCCTATATCTTTGAGGTAACTCTGGCGTTTGCGCACTGAGTGCGTGACGTCCCCGACTGAGGACTCCATGGCGGGTGGAGAGTCTCATTGATGAAATTTTACAAACCACAGTAATGGCTTCACAAAGAAATCACTACCAAACCAAGGCTGCACTAGCGCCAATCTGTGACCATACAGCGTCCTCGGACGCAATGGCCCCCACCACTGCAAAGGCTGCGCCTTCGGGCGCGCCAACTACGGCTGCGCTCTCGAGCGCGCCAACCACGGCTGCACCCTTGGGCGCGCCAACTGTGGCTGCGCCCTCGGGTGCGCCGGTCACTAAGAACCCGACTTTGCCAGCGAATGCACCAATTCGTCGCAAAGCTGCGTCTCTGACAACGCCAAGTGTGAAGACGGCTGCGTCCACGGGCCCCGTGCCCACGAACGCGCCACTTCGGCACAAAGCCGCGTCTCTGACAAAGCCTAGCGCGAACATGGCTGCGGCCGCGGGTGGGTCTAGTTCCATAGTGCAACACCACTCATTGCCCACAGGTACACCCCCTGGCGCCTCATCTGAAGACACCATGGAAATGTCAGCCCTCAAGGATGTCATTTCGGAGGGTCCGCCTGAAGCCACCTGGTCTTTGGTTTCTTCTCGCAAGAAACCGAAGAACAAAAAGAACAAAAAGCCCCAGCGAGCCGCAGCGGATGCTCAGGCAAGGACGCAGGTAGGGCAAAAGGTTGCTGACGGAGGATCGCGGCCCCGACCAGGAGCCAAATCCTTGGCCCAAGTAGGCGAGACCTCTGGTCATGCCGAACGGGCCCAGGCGCAGGCAGCGCCAATGGCAATGCCAGCGACGAGCGAAAGCGACCGCCGCCCCCGTTCCAAGCCAAGAGGGAAACGCGCAGGCAAGCTAGCGGCTAAGGCCAATCCCCCTCCAAACCCAACCCAACCAACTGGTTCTGGCAAAAGGTCACGGCCCGACGACTCCACTACGCCCACCGGCGACGAGAAACGCGTTAGGGCCGGATCCAGTCAAACCAGGCTCAGCTACGCAGCAGCTTTCAAAGCTAATGAGCTATGCGTCGCTGTCATGACTGAGCCCTTTTACGACCTCACTGCGGAACAAGCCAACGGGATTAAGACGTGCATTGAGAACAAGCTGGTTGAGGACCTCCTCAACCCAGCGATCTCCGCCCAGGTTGCAGACGTCGAATTCCACGGCAAGGCCCACTTCAGCGAAAACGTTCTCAAGCTGTGGTGCGAGGACAACGCTACGCTGGAGTGGCTCCGCAGTGTAGTTAACAACATAGCCTCACCAATCGCAGGATCGACCCTAGTAGTCCGTCCACAAGCAGAGATCCAAAAACGAATCCTGTGTGGGCTACTAGTACCCCAGCTCAACATGGACATCAACACCATCCGCCAAGTCCTAGCCGTGCACAACGGCAAGTTCGTCAACGTCAGATCGTGGTCCCTCGTGAAGGCGGAGAAGCAAACAGAGACGGAAACACCAGGCATCTACCTGCTTCTTCGCATACCAGAGTCTGACGTTGAAAAACTCAAAAAACGAGACAGGCGGCTTAAGTGGATGCTCGGCAACATCTACGTCCGGATCCTCGGCGAGAAGACCAGTGCGTCCACAAAGGACCATCCGCACACCCCGGCTGTACCGACACCGACCACTCACACCACCGTGAAGGATGATGCCACCTCACCGCAACCCCAACCGGATGAAATGGACCTAACAGTCGACCCTCCACCAGCGTCCTCACTTGACGAGGACTGCTTTCAGGACGTCGAGGGGAGCGAGGCCAGCGACAGCTGCCTTAACTCCTCTCCACTGCGTCCCTCGTAAGGCCGTCTCCGTCTTACAAACCAACCTCCAGCACAGCCTCACTGCGACGGCTTCCTTACGCAAAGCGCTGGAGGACAACACCCAGACCACCATAGCCCTAATCCAGGAGCCGTGGATCCGAAAGGGCCGAGTTTGTGGTCTGCTCAACACTGGTGGAAATCTTCTCCTGGACACCACTGTAAGCGACCCTAGAACTTGCATTATCACTCCCAAACTCCTACAAACCACACTAATCACCCAATTCTGTTCTAGAGACCTAACAGCAATTAGGATCGCGACAGATGCCACCAACCAACTCTGCGACACAGTCTTAGCGTCAGTCTACATGCCCAGTGACGAAGACATCCCATCGCCAGAGCTGGCATCACTCGTTGAGTACTGCGAGAGGGAAAGACTGGAGCTCATCATTGGTACCGATTCCAACGCGCACCATAATCTTTGGAGCAGCGAGAGGAACAACACCCGCGGTGAAGATCTGGTAAACTTCTTAATATCCACTAACCTTAGTATAATGAACCACGGCTCGGAACCAACTTTCGTCAACAGCCGGGCGCAAACTATAATAGACCTAACTCTAGCGTCAGCAGGGGTAGCGCGCTCTCTCTCGAACTGGCGCGTATCCGACGAGGCGTCGTGCTCGGACCATAGATGGATTCGGTTCAATCTTTTCATGACCGTGCCGTCGCCGAGTCCGAGGCGCGTTCCACGCAAGACTGACATGACAAAGTTCGCCAAACTTGTCCAATCAGCACTAGCAGCCGGTAGCGCGCCACCGGATCTCCTAAAGCTAAACGAGATTGACCAATACATCAACGAACTCACCCAAACCCTAACCAACAGCTACGAACAATCATGTCCCCTCGTGACACCGAGAGGGGACAACAAACGACACTGGTGGAGCCCGGAACTGCAAAGACTACGTTGCAAAGTACGGAAACTCTTCAACAGAGCAATGAACACCCGACAAACCAGAGACTGGGAGAAATACCACTCCACGAAATCCACCTTCAAAAAGCGTATACGACTCAGGCAACTAGAGTGTTGGAAACGTTTTTGTACAAGCATCGACAACACCAGTCAGGCAGCCAAAATTAAAGGCATCCTATCCAGCGAACCAGGGCGCACCATTGGATATCTGAAAAAACCTGACAATTCATACACTAAGACAGACGTTGAAACCAGCGAACTACTGCTTGAAACTCACTTCCCAGGGTGTCGCATACTAGACTCTCACGAATGGGAAGCTCACAGAGAACGAGCAGCCAGTAGCCAAGACTGGACCACGGCCCAGAACCTCATCAACAAAGAAAAAGTAAGTTGGGCCATCAACAGCTTCCTTCCCTTTAAATCTCCGGGCCTAGATGGAATCTTCCCAGCCCTTTTGAAATGGAGCGGCGAAAAACTTGCCGAACACCTGGTAAACATTTTCAGGGGTTGTGTCGCTCACCGCTACATACCCCAGAAGTGGAGGGAAGTGAAGGTAATCTTCTTACCAAAACCAGGCAGGAGCGACTATACAATGGCGAAATCATTCCGTCCCATTAGCCTCACATCGTTCCTCCTCAAAACCTTAGAAAGGATATGCGACCAGGAAATTAGGGGTAACACTCTTCTTCGCCAGCCGCTACATCCGCAACAACACGCCTACAGCCCCGGAAAATCAACAGACTCCGCACTCCACAGCGTAGTCGCTCGAATAGGAGGCGGTCTAGTCACAAAGCAACCGACTTTAGGAGCCTTCATAGATATAGAAGGTGCCTTCGACAAAACAACCTTCACTAGCATAGATCTCGCTTTGACAAGATACGGTGTCCCCCCCACGCTAGCTGAATGGATTAACAACATGCTTAAATTCAGAGCAATACAACTCACAGTGAACACCACGACAAGAGGTATAGTAGCAAGAGGCTGCCCGCAAGGAGGAGTTCTCTCACCCCTATTATGGAACATAGTAGTGGACGAACTAATCCGTAAACTGAACGGCCGCGGGCTTGTCACAGTGGGATACGCAGATGACCTCGCTATCCTCGCAACCGGATGCTTCGAAAACGTCCTTTGCAGCCTCATGCAATCGGCCTTTAAAACCATCGAAGACTGGTGCACTGACCACGGGCTATCAGTTAACCCCACTAAAACAGAACTCATCATGTTCACACACAAAAGAAGTTTGGGCAACCTGAAACTACCCAAGCTGTTCAACACAGACCTCAAACTAACCAGCGAAGTCAAGTATCTAGGGGTCATACTAGATAGTAAACTTCTCTGGAATAAGCACCTTGATTACAAACTGCAACGCGCGAGTGCCACATTCTTCCAATGCAGCAGAATGCTTGGGAAAACATGGGGACTTTCGCCAAAAATAACCTTATGGCTCTATACAACCGCAATAAGACCTGCACTCACATACGGTGCAATTGTATGGTGGACCAGAACCGAACTCAACACCGTCATCACTAAACTGCAACGCTTTCAGAGACTAGCATGCTCTGCAGTAACAGGTTGCATGAGAACGACACCGACGGCTGCCCTGGAGATAATACTGGGACTAACGCCACTTGATCTTTACATACAACAGGAAGCGACGATGGCCGCTATCAGACTCAAACACTTAAACCTATGGGGAGCAACCAGGAGCCCCCACGCATCCATTCTGGAAAGGGCACTAAAGCACGAGCCGTTAACAGGCGCACCATGCGATAAGATCCCCAAACAACAAATATTCCAGAAGCACTACCGAATACAAACCCATGAGGACAAAAGAGACCAATCGGGCAACAGCGAAGTACGAATCTACACCGATGGCTCAAAAACAAAACAGGGAACAGGAGCCGGAGTACACTCGCTGGACCTGAACATCAACATCTCAATGACCCTCGGGCCACACAGCTCCATTTTTCAATGCGAATGTGCAGCCATCACCGAAGCTGCTACAGCAATCAACAGGAGAGGAATACAAGACTACAACATACGAATCCTCTCGGACAGCACAGCTACACTCAGAGCTCTGGCGAGCCACAACTGCACATCCAAGCTCATACACGAATGCCACCTCGCCCTAGAAAGCATTGCCACTAAAAATAGGATAACCCTACAGTGGATAAAGGGGCATAGCGGATCACTGGGAAACGACGCTGCTGATGAGTTGGCAAGAAGGGGATCAGAGACTATATCGGAAGGGCCAGCACCCTTTCTTCCCCTACCCTTCTCCCAGCTACGCACATGGGTGCGTCTAAACACCCTAAACGCACACAACCTACGCTGGACACGTACTACCGACTGCAGACAGTCAAGAGCTGCAATTCCAGCCCTCACACCAAGACTAACACGCCGTCTACTGAGCCTGGATAGACGTAACCTTAGAATCATCGTAGGGACCTTGACAGGCCACTGTCCCTTAAACAAACATCTATACAACATCGGAGCCACAGACAGTCCACTCTGCAGAGGCTGTCTTACCGAAGAAGAATCAGCTGCCCACGTAGTCCTGGAATGCGAGAGCGTAGCTACACAACGACAAGAAATCCTAAGCACCCCTAGGTCACTCCTCCAAGCCTGCGAAGCCCCCAGGAAGCTTCTGTGCTTTTGGGAGGAGTTAGGCTGGCTACACGCATAGCCAGTTCACCCCCCCACGTATAATGGACCAACTTTGAGTCTAAATGCGGAAACGGGAGTCCATAATAATAATAATAATAATAATAGCCATACATAAATTGAATTTTGTGACATCTTGGTGAAGGTGAGTGAATGACCTGTATTGCGGTGTTATTTGGCACCTACTATAGATTGGATGCCTTCGTCCTTACAGCTAAGTATACTAAGTACAGTTAAGTACATTTAAAATCAAACTAGAGCATACCGGTTTAAAATCATTGTAGTTTTTGAGCAAGTCCTTCAGTGCATCATTGTCACACACTTTGCGTGATCCAATAGCCACAAATGTATCGCACTGCACATCTTTAGCATTGTTTTGAGTTGCTACTTGGTCAAACATACGGACAGCAGGTGACATTGTGTGCATTGAGAGTGACAGCTTGGCCAAGCGAAGCTGTGCTGGAGCCAGGAGAGTGCTTGCAACTCCAATACAAGCATCATACACTTCTTTATCAGTCGCTGGAAAAATTAGTTCAGTTTCAGATTCTGTAGCAGACATAATAACACAGCACAACAATGATGATACTTACTAAAACTATCTAAACTAGTTTTTAACGAGTTAATTCCATCAACAAAGGACCAGAACAGGTCAGTGCTCTCGCCAGCAAGGTATTCTGCTAGCTCCAAAACAATCGGCGTTGTCTCCCATTTAGCGCTAACGAAGGATGTAACAGACTTGGACTTTCTCTCATATTTACTTGAAGGTTCACTGCTAGTAGCTAAACTCACTAAACAAGCCAAAACAACTAAAATATCTTTGATACCGGTGACTTTCATTGTGCACGTCAGCTGTACCTACTGCTGACGAGCTCTAGCTTGATTTTGGACCACAACTACTCGCTAACAACACTTAGAAGCAACACGTAATTTTTCATATTATCAGTATCTTATGGTAATTTGAATACAAATAACAGGAAACGTAGTTTCAGCAACTAGGTAGGCAAGTTTCAGCTCATCCAGCCACCCTGCATGAAAGAAAAGAAACTTCAATCAAAAGAAACAAAAAAACTACAAACCGCCAATGACAGCAGAACACGGCTCTTTTGACGTTTGTTCGATTTACTAAAAACTGATTGGCTAAATTATTTTTGTTTTCTAAATTTACCCAATGAAAATTGAGCTTGCTATGTTGGATTCATATTTTTTCAAAGAGCAAGAAATTATTGGAGAGAAGAAGTGTTTACTTGGAATATATACCAACTGTCATGTCAATTTAGCTATCTTCTATCATGTCACAGTCACAAGTCCAGTCAGCAGCTGACTGTCAGCTAAACACTGTTCACGTTCACTTCACTTCACGGTTGCATTTTGGTATAAATGTAGAATAATTAAATTATTGAACCAAATGGATTAGCTCAAATAGTAACAGTTTTATCACGTATGTATATTTTGTCCTATAGCACCAACTAATACGTAGCTACGAACCTACATAACACTCAAAAATTTATTAGAATTGGTAGGTACAAAAATATTGTAGAACCATTATTCCTGTTTTCTGTTACGAATGTTTTTATTTTAGGTACCCACAATAGTAAAGTACACAATGCAGTATCCTTCTGAAGAAACATACACTCGGCTCATCAGCCACAACATGACTGTACCACAAAGGATCAAGGTAGGACTTTAGGTGGCTATTACATACCTACCTGGCTGTAGAACTTTTTTAATCATATTGCCTTTGTTCTTCTGTTCCTTTTAATAATTATACTTACTTTCCAGGCAACAGGAGATGTTATGGATGATGATGGTTCACCAAACGGAGTTGGCTGGGATTATGCTAATGAAAAATTTGATATGAAAGTTCCTGAAAGAATACTTGTTGTGGGACAAGACCAGCATATGGGTGAGTTTAAAAATATCATTAGAACTTTGTTTTGAATGGTAATTACAGGCTGTCTGGACCTAAGATATGTCTATCTGTATGTCATGTAACTAAAATAGTGAGTATTACTCTAATTTCAGGTACAAAAGCAACACCAAGGGAAATTCAGCTTGACAATGCAGTGCTCCCAACTGACCCAGGCATGATTCGTGTCAGCACACCGCCCCGTGTGATAACTTTGGATCAGCACTACTTTCCATCTGCTGATGACTTTCCACATGGAGTGCCCACTAACTCCCCTCCGAGAACCGTGCGCAGTTACCGATCTCAGGGAGATGGAGCTCGCTCCACTACTCCTCGACCTGATAACTTTAATGAATCTACCATGACTGAATCACGCTTGGTATTGAGGTATGTTAATTTACTTATGCACCGTTAGTGGAAAGTTTATACTGCGTGCACACTATGCCCATATCGCTGCCGGCATGTGTGCCGCTTGCTGAGAACAAAGGCGATGTTGCTGTGGCAATAAGTCCGCGGTATTAATGCCACTCCGGCGCCCTCCGGCTAGGTGGGGTGACGATCTGAGACATGTAGCTGGCAAACACTGGATGAGAAGAGCCGAAGACCGGGCTCAATGGCGCGTCTTGGGAGAGACCTACGTCCAGCAGTGGACCGATATAGGTTGATGATGATGATTAATGCCACAGCAACGTCGCCTTTATTCTCACTAAGCGGCATGGGCATAGTGTGCACGCGGTATTACAGTTACCTCTAGGTAAAAAATAATAATGTGTTTTGTGATTGGCAGAGATCCGACCCCTCCCATGGGAATTGCCGAAGGGCTTTCTGCTGCAGAAGAGTTAGTGCATTTACGGCGCCAGATAGTTAAACTGAATCGCCGCGTGATGTCCATAGAGGCTGACCAGTTGCAGAGACAACAAAAAGAGAAAATTGCATATGCCATTGGCATAGCATACCTGCTCTTCAAAGTTATCTCGTGGCTCAACAGAAACTAACCAAATAGGAGAGAAGCATAACTTATTAGTAAGATGAAGTTATTGTATTAGGTAATTTTGACTTCATGAAATGTCTTATTCAAAATGGCATGTAGAAGAAATGTCATGTCCTGGATGTAGTAAAGGAAGAAGTGTATAAGTTGAATGATTATTTCTTAGCATTTAGGCAACCTTTTTTTATACTTCATGTAATATTTTGCAATATCTTGTATGTACAGTGATTCAGGAAATGTTTGGTTTTAACCTTTCTTCATCTACTTTTTATGAATTATTGTTGAAACCATGAATGACCCTTCCTTTAGTTAGTGTATAGTGGTGTGCAAGGGTCATGTTTATTTTATTCAAATAAAATATAGTCCCAATGTTTTTTTTTGTTCTTAAATTGTAGTCTGTCTGTTGGCATAAAGCTAATCATTAGGTAATGCATGAAATAACAGGACTTGAAATTGCAGATAACACTCAATATATTTCGTAAATTGCTTTAAGAAGAACAATCAATACAGGTTTATTCGAGCATTCTAAAAATATGAATGCTCATGATTGGTACTAGGCAATTCATTAAGATTTATGGCTTAAAAATCCTAATAGAATACTGGGACAGTCAGACATAGTTGCAAGGGTTATGTGAAGTTGAATTTATTTTTCTATTTAGGTGTGGGTTTATCTTCATAAATGAATATAACAGAAAAAAGGGGACCTCCAAGCCGCTGTGCTAGCCAAGCATTCTTGACTACCGCCAGCTTCAGAGAGTCCACTGCAAAACGAGCATTTAGGTTTGTATGTAGAGATCTTCCCATTCCTTCCAATATAATTAAATCAACTCCTCTTACTTTCATTTCTGTGCAAAGACCTGAAATGTGATATAAGTTGAAAAAAAGTACATAGTAGTCGCACTAGATAAATGGAATAACTATTGTTTTTTGGTCACCTTACCTACACTAATAGTCCTAAGATCAAGGCATGGTCCCCTTTGTCCACTTGATCTCACTACTAAATCTCCGGTTGAAAGTGCTGCAGCTATAACAGGGCAAATGTGGGAAGCACGTTGAACAACATCCTCCAGTTCCACATTGGTAACATCATTCAGAGCCGGCCATTCGTTAGCACAGAGTATTACAGCTGTACCTCTCAACAGCAGTGCTCTAACAAAAGGTAAAATACCAAGAACTATATCCACTCCACTGTTGTCAACAAATATAGCAGCACAATGGTGAACTGTACTCTGAAAGAAACAACTCACAGTATTTATGCAGTTTAAAAACAATACTACTCCATACATACTGTAAAAGTATTCGTAAACGGGCTAGATTTGATGCAATTTGTTGCTGTAACTGTATAGCTGTCTTTCTTACACATAATGCTAAAATAAGATACTAAAAAAATCAACAAAAAAAGACAAAATAACTAAAAAGAGATCTACAATTGCAGCAATAAATTACCTCAAAACTAGCCCATTTACAGACACCTTTCTTACCTGCAATTTCTCAATCCATTTTTCTAAACCATCATACAGCCAAGGCCTTTGTTGTATTTTTTCTAAGGCTTCATATAAACCACAATCTAGAATTGCAGTTACAGCTTGAGCTCCCCAGTCAAACATATTACCTAAAACAAGTATAAATTGCAATCACAATAACATTTCTATGTTCAAGGATAATTTTATACCTTCTAGAATTTATAGGTACCTACCTGCTAATACTCCTCTACATAGTTCTACCCATCGAAGTCGGTCATCAGGCATAGCATCAATCTCTGCCAGTCTTGACCTAAGCACTGCCAGGGCACCTTCATTTTCAAACTTTTTACGTTGCTTCCACAAGTCAAAGAACCCCTGAGAACGAAGGCATGTTTCGTTGATGTCAAGAAGCAACCGTACGGTTAACTGGCCATGAGCACTAAAAATTGTAAATATTGTTTATGTCAGTTCAGTCACTTTATAGCTAGATTAGTTAGGTAATAAATAATTTTATCATAATAATAACAAAAACTTAGCAGCACCTGGCTTTTCAGAGCCTTTGAAGGAATTCCTTTCATATATAAAAAGGTGATTTATTGACTCTGTAAGCATAGCTATTTATGTAGGAATGTAATTTATTGATGTAGAGTAGGTACTTACAGAGGGTTTATTCTTAGCTCTTTGAGAGCTTCAACGTAACAAGTTTTGAATTTGAGAGCTCGTATTTCTACTGTTGGATCTTCGCTACTGTTGGCGAGGGCGAAATTAACATATTTTTCAACTAGTTTTTCACAAGTATTCAGCCAGTATTCTCTTGCTTCCTCGTCTGTCAATAAATCCAATGTATCCGGATTATATTTCTCAGGTTCAAGCAATATGTGAGACAAACCAAAATGTTCCATTCTGCAGGTTTCAATGATAACAAAACAAACGACTCACTATAGCTTTTATCCCATTGTATTTTAGCACTCGGCTAATGTATTCCTAAATAAAACAATGTTATGTTACCTATCTTATCTGCGGCACTATTTCTAGTGTTATCTCCTATCTACCTAATCTTATCTTTTCTTTCATTTTTCTATTTAGAAATATACCCGCAAATCAGAACCACTACCTATTTGAACCACACTATGTATTTTGCACAGAGTACATTTTACACAAAGTAGGGAAAGTATTTTGCTATGTTGTACCTATGTTTAGGTGCAACGTCAAACGCAGTCAACCAACAGTCAACCAAAGAATCTGTCAACTAAGTTGACTCAACTTCAACTTCTTGTTTGGTATAGCAGCGATGGAATCTAGGGAGCAAACGCCAGTGCTTCCACTGAGGATTTCGGTTTTGCCCTAAATTCTTTGGAAACTATCCGTAAAAATCCTTATTATTTTTTCTAAATGTCCTAATTTAGGGCGCATAAATAATAAAAAAACACAGCCTTTTGGGATATTTTAATAAGAAAATAAATTGAACATAACTAATTAATTGGACTACTCAGACGCCGAAGCATTACTTCTGCAGGCTTTCGCGGCATTGAGCATGGCACTCGTAGGGTCCAAAATTGAGCACTTGTTAGCCAGCATTCCTAACTTAGTGGGAAGTACGCCATTGAGGGTTTGATTGGTAAGCCTGTTTCTTTTGTCTGTTTTCAAATTTTTCAGGACACTGAATAATCTTTCTACTTCAGTGTTTGAAGATGGAACCCCTAGTAATAGTGAAATGACCACTTCGTGGTTTTCATATAAAAAATTGCCACGATGATCTTTAAAACTTAATACTTTATTCCAATAAAGTTCAGCTGGCATTCTTTTTATTTGTTCTTCATCATAACTCCAAAACACTTGGGTTCGATTGGAGCCTGATTTCGCAATTCGTTATCAGCTTTTTGCATGTTGTATTTTGTGACCAAAAAACCAAAATGGTCAAATACGTCTTTCATAGACTGCTTTTCAAGGTTTCTTGCTACAGCAGGATCTACGTATTTAATCAAATTAAAAAGTTACTCGTCTAACTGAAACCGCTTTTGAATCTGTAAAATTATTTCTACATAGAATTCCCAGCAATTTGTATAAAATTTACTCACCTCTTTTATTGGAGCTTTCGTCTTCAAATCTTGTAGAATGGCATATGCTTCCAGACCGACATAAATGTGGTCGTTATTAAGGTGGATTTCTGGTTTAGTTACATCTATTGCCATGAAGTGGTTAAGTTCTCCAGGGTTTAGATACTGATTTTTAATGAAGTTGGACAGAAAAGCGAGTAACATTTTTTGAATTATTTCTGGCAGCATGTAAAGTTGAGGTGATTTTGATTGAAAGAAGGTGTTAAACTGGTTTGTTACAGAGAAGACATAACTCATGTTTTTCCCTAAAATTCCCTAAATCCCTGTTGCAATAAATATAGCCCTAAATCGAACATGAACTGAGTAGTTTCGCCCTAGAAAAGGGCGAAATCCCTTAAAGTGGAAACACTGGCAAACGCTGTCATTCAAGGCAAGGCTTGACTTGACTGACAGAGCGCTAATGTCAAATCAAAACTCTTCTTCTTTTTTTATTTAAGGCTTTTTTCTTTCAAGTCAAAACTTGTAACTGCAACGGCATCGAAAATTCGAAAATAACGAAGATATGCGACTGGTAAGCTTATCTATGGATTGCTGGATTGCTACGCTTGTTTCGCTTGACTTCTCGGCTTGATGGATAAGCGAGTGAAACGAAGCACCAGGAACAAAGTGAAAACACTAGAAACGAGGGATTCTTCTTCGGAAACTATGGACAATCATGGAACAATGTTTGTATACGACGAGTAAAGTGGGTACTAGGGACACAAAACTCTTGCCAGTAGGGCGACTTAGATGTTTTTACTGGCATCCCTGGTTGTCAGTTTTGCCTTTCTTTTGGTCTTTCTTGTCAGTTGTCAAAGCAAAGACTATTTTATTTTTTCTGTGTGACTGACTGATTGAGCTGCAAATGGTTCACTCACTACAGTGCTGTTTGTTATTTTGTTGAAATTAATGTGATTAGAGTGGTCGAACTTATTTATTTTTGAAAAAGACTTAATTAATCCGCATAGTGCATATTGTTTTATCATGTCTAGATTGAGGTTACTGGTATCAGTGTTGTGATTTTGATGATTGATGTAACGAACCAGTGTACGGCAAGATGGACGAATTGTGTAGGGGCATGACACAAACAGGAAGCACCGCTACAACCGACAAAATTCAAGAAAATGAAGGTAAATACCTATCTACATTAGGTACCTATTTAAAAATATCTAAGCGTTATTTTGAATAAATAGGTAGGTACCTAATTGGTTTCCATTTGATGCTATGAGCTCAGGGTGCTTTGACAGGTAAACAAAAGGAAACCATCAAAATCATAAATCAGTGTCTGATACTTAGTTTTCTGGAAACTGTACCTATTGCAGGTATATACATTGCAATTATCAGACCCTACTACCCAGATCATCAAATTCACAAACTCGAAAGTACACCTAGCTAGCTGATAATGATAACACTACTGATAAAATGTAACCCCTTTTTCTTCTTCAATGTCAACACAAATCCACAGATCTAGAGAATGGCACACATTCATAACTACTACCAACAACATTTTACACAATGGACTTTGCATTGGCTCTCTGAAAAGGGAACGGAACAAATGTGCTTAAATGAAGGAGTGAGCACATATTTTAGTTATATGCTACTGTTTGATCTGGTTTTATTTTTTAATTATTTTAATGTAAAACTAACTTGATAACGGCTCTAAAGTTTTGAAAAATGATATAGGTGCTGTACTTTAGAAGTTGCACAAGTATTCATGTAAAAATAACATTAAATACAAGGTCAGTTGCAAACCTTCATAATATTTTAAATCAATGTCATTTGATATTGTAATTCTGGGTACCTACATAGGTCTTTGGTTTGTGTCTGTTTGGGCAGTTTGTTTTTGTAGGATGGTTGCTGTCAAAAACACACCTTTCATTTTTTTTGGAATTACAGTACATAATACCAAGTCTAGATTCTAAGGTATATAGTTATGGTGTTATACCTACTTTAATAAACCAAATATGCACCAAAACAAACAAACTGTTATTGAATATTTATCTAATAAATAATTTTATAAGCTTTGATGACCTTAGTGTTATTACAGATTGATAATTTAACTTGATAACACAGGTCATTTGATGCCAGCATCATCATTTTAAATAGATTGAGACCATAAATAGTTTAATTGTAGATCAGACAGACCTTTAAATTATATTGATCATAAAAAGAACCTTACAGTAATATAGTGGTACAATGATATCGATTCGCTTGTTGCATTTTTCTAAACTAACCTAATTTGACAGCACTAAAAATGTTGCCGTCCCTTTCTCATAAACTGAAACGACAAAGATGGCTATAAATTTAGAGCTGTCAAATTAGATTAGTTAAAAAAAAATACAACAAACGAATCGATACCATTATACACATTTTAAATATCATTGCCAATGAGAAATATAGTTACTTGTGTCATTTCTACTATTCTACATTTCTACCTCAACAGGAAAGATCTGAATTTCAATAGAAAAATGTTAATTTTAGAAAAAAATTACTGAAGAATGCATTCAAAAATGGCTCTAAATATTTTGAAAATATTATATTATGCTTTTGAGGTTTGTGCTATAAAGAAATGTACAGATCAGAGCAAAGTCGCACTTGGAATAGTTTTTTTGCATTGCTTCAATGTCAACCACTAAAATCATGCATGTTATTTTCTAATCATTTGTAGCGTGACACTTTATTATAATATGCATTGGTGCCAGCCAGACAACTCGATATTGTGGGTCACATCACAATGGACATGAGTGTTTATGACTTGCTGCTTTTGCAGATGGCGTAAAGCGTGGTTATCCTCACGCACGCCAGCAATGCTAGCGTTGGTAGAACAACTGCGGTCATACCTCGGTGGAGGATGTGAGTGCGAATGGGTTTAAAGCATGGCATGCGTCTAGAGATCCATTCTCCAATAACTAAAACTATCATTGGTTCTTCAGAACCTTCCTCTAATCCCATACATGGTACAATGGTGTACTACTGTACCATTATCCACCACAATCATTATGATAACCCAAATAATATCTAAGATTGGTAGGGGATCATGTTCAATGCCTTCAATAGGAACGAGTTAGATTCCAATTACTTAGTAGGTACCTAAGTAATTGAGCAGCCAAAGCACTTGCCTGCCATCTTACAGCATGGAAAGCGGCAATGCGGTCGAGGATGGATGTAACTGGTTTACCTTGTAATTACGTATGTAACTCACACTTCATTCGAATGAAGATGTTGGGTACCGACGGTTAGAAAAACTCGTATGGTTGTAAAATAAGTTCCGAGGCACAAGAAAGTATCATACGTAGGTATGATATATTGACAACGGAATGAAAGTTGTCACGTTGTTTTGAGATAGAGCTGCTATAGCCAACCTGTTGGCATCGGCACCTTGCTAATGTTTTCGTGGAGTGTTATGCCAAGGGAGCCGGGTGTTCCCTCTGTCGCAAGCGTGAGTCAGCGACCCTGAACCATTAACGTGGGAGAACGTAGCCCAAAAGGTCACACGATATTTTATTAAAGTGTGTATTCCTTTGGATTTTTCATGATCAATCGTAGACATAACGTGATCTATCTTTGAAAAATTTTTGATTATCGTTTTTTATGCGGCTTTAAAGTAACATACCTGGGTGTTTTTGTACTGCCCTACGCCGCCGCTGCTGGTGTAACATAACATTTGTCATTTGATTTAGCAGTGACTGACTACTGAGTAGGTATGTTTGATCCATACGTGAAAGATAAGTCTGTTGATATCATTTAAAGAGTATCTATTCTTAAATTGAATTGTTTTAATAAACGAAGTTCATAAATTACCTGAGGTTGGCTTGTAAATTGGGACCGAAATAACAATAATGTGTGCCGATGACCGATGTTTACAAGAGTTTGAAGTCGGACTACATACCACCGACTGTCTGTTGCAAATTCTTGAAGGATCAAAGGATGCGCTGAACGCCAGCGTCTGTCTTTTTTCAAGGGGATCTGTCGTAATCAGATATATCGTGTTTACGGCACACGACTTCCTTACGCGATATACCCTTCTTTGGGTAGGTAGGTACCTACCTATGTTTCATTTTCTTGTTATAATTCCTTGTATTTTTTCACGCTGTTATCATTTGCATCGATAAACAAACACTTAGCTTCGCACAATCATACAGGAAGTGTAATCTTATTATTTGAAGCAAAATAAGATGTGAAGACTACATCTTGCTTATTCCAGACACGCCTTGAGTACCCTGAGGCTGAGGCACTGAGGTAACGATAGTATGCTGCATTGATCGTAAACAGAATTACTTAGTTTACAGCTGCATACCTACCGAATTGACCTATCTATCGAACAAAATTAATGATCTACTGCCATTGAGTCCAGCAGATGGCAGACATTCGCAAATTAAATTTATTCGCAACGATGGGGATCGTGCTTTATATGAATGATTCGTACCTATGTGTGGAAGGCTGATCTAGCGGTATCTTTACAACCCACCTACTACCGTACATAAAATCTACCAGGCTAAACTAATGCCTCATTATAGTGGCCATTCTGACGATCACATTAGCATTTAAATTACATATGTGAGGTGCTGCTATTGCTACCAATGCACTCGAGTAATTTAACCACAGATATACTTGTTTATTTTCTCCTCAACTCTTACATTCTGAAATATGGAATATATTATAAATAAATTACCTACCTACTCTTAATGGCTGCATTGCCTGATACACTACCTTCATACAATTCTCAGTTACAAGCGCTTTACTATTAATTGTGTAAATAATGTTCGCTTTAGAGTGATTGCAGGTAATCTTAAAATGTTTTTGAGGAGTGTTTTTGTCACTGACTTATGTTAATGTAATCCCTGAATCCCTTACTTACTTTATAACGGCTTAAAAGTAGCCCAGCCTCCTACCGTACCACTAGTTCAACAGAAGGTACCTTTGTTGGTACTGTAGTAGCTGAGGCAGAATTTGTTTGTTTTCTTGTTGTCTCAAGGGTCCTTAGCCGCAATACGTAGACTAGAAAACATTGGTTTTTCGAAATTCATTCTCTAAAATCGGGAAAGTTTTGAGCGCTTCAAGCGGGTCGAGAACCATTTTTCTCCATACAAAATCTGCGTTTTTGATCCTTTATTTTGGAAAACAAAACTCTCTCCACTCTGAACAATTTGGAATTCACTAAAAATCAATCAGCTAATGATGTGTTCTCCACCAGGCTCGTCAAACCCAATAGTGTACGTAAATGAGTCGTGCCTGGATTGCGAGCGGGTTCGGGCGGCATGCGAGCGACTTGGCGCGGTCGCGCCCGCGCCGAGCCCCGAAGCACTGCCCTCTGCCCAGCAGCCACCGTCGCCACCCGCCTACCTCATCACATCGCCCTTTGAAGGCGACCTATTCGACACCGCACATAGGGCCAAATACAGGTAACTCCAAAGATTGTTTCGATCCGTTCAATTACCAGAATGTGCAAGCTACATTGGCTAGTCATAAAAATGAGTTGACTAGGAAAACTACGTTTCCATTGTTTATATTTAGACTGGCTGCGCTCGCTTTACTCAACATTGAGGTAGATTTTGCCAAAATTACAAGTCGTGTCCTTTCCCGAGGCATAACTAGGTACCTATATGTTAGGTCATAATAACTATTATCATGTTTCCAAATACGCACTCGTAAGCCTAGAACTTAAATGTTTTTCACTTTTAACACGCCTACGCACGCTATAAAAACATTAGGGGGAACTTGTTCTATCCTACTAATATAAATACGAGCTTTTAAATGTTGGATGTTTCTGAATGCGAAGCGGATGTTTTTGAATGATACGTGGATAACGTATCATTCAAATACAACCGTACACTACTTTCAGTTCCTCTGTTTCTTAGACTTAGAACCAATGAAGAAAAAAAACAGTCTTTGTATGTACCTTATTAAACAATTATCTTTACGCACTTTACGATTACGACCATGACTTAGGTAGTCGATCTAAATTCTAATGTGTACGGTCCCTAAATAACTACGGACCACTTCTATAATTGATGTCTTGAAGAATACATTATTTGTCTCATTTGCCGAGCTCAATGCCTATTTCCGGTCCCTAAATTCGCAGTGACGTCGATTGCTTCCACAGCACATTTGGCATGCGTGCCCAGTCTTGAAACTCGTACATGAACCGATCTTTGTCAGTTAAATCTTGAAGGACGTTTGCGGTGATTTCGTATACGAATAAGAAAATTGTACTTAGCGTATTGTGAAGCGTATGAAATGTTGCTAACGAGACGTTATTGACATTAGTTTTGGCAAGTCCATGGCTGCTTGGCTACTAACGAGCACGGCGAATGCTTTGTTGCGCGTTTACATTAACGCCATTCGGTTTCGCCCTCACCTACGCTGCCGTGTCCAAGTAGAAACAGACGCACGTCTCTAGTGACGTTCAGTCATTCTAAAATAGTCCTCATTAAGATGAACCACTCCGATAAATTCATGCTTTAGACTTTGTAATGATAATGAATCATGATAATATGCATCCACGGAGTTTGTGTCTAGAAAACATGATCAAAGTAGCAATAGCAACGCTCGTTCGGTTCCCAATCAATTGCTTTGTGAGAATCCGATTGCTAGTATGGCGTTTCAATATTCTGAAAACTAGAGCGGAAATTATTTAATCAGCGGTCCAGAACAATGGCCTGCCTATTACATCCATTTATTTATTATGCAAATTACTATAAGTTATGATTGAAATGTTACAAGGAACGTATTTAGTAGAGCATATATTTTTGATTAAATCAAAGTTTTATTCCTGATGAAACTTCTGATGACGATGGTATATTACACTTTGCACAAGATGTGTGTGTTCTGCGAAACTCTAAATTTTGTAATATAATAAACACCAAACCAAAGAAAATATTGTTGATGATATCACCCGTTATGATAAGTATTTTAATTTCTGTGAAAGTTGATTCGGGAGTATTTAGAGGGAATACTAGAAATGCGCATGACTCAGTGGTTGTAGCGATTGCCTGTAGGCGAGGAGTAGGTAGCCGCTTGACGAATTCGTAGCGAGCGTGTCGTGGAATGCCAACAAAAGTGCGTTGCTGTGGCGCACAGTGCTGGATGCCGGGCTTATTGCCGATTTACGACTTCTATTTAAACAACAGTTTTATCGCTCCTTCCTACTTCACACTCCTAATTATAACGTCGACGATATTGTCGCTTTGCCATTTATCTAAACTAGATTTTGCAAGGTAATTAAATAATTATTGTCTACGATAGTCAGTTCGTTAACCCACCTAATTTTGATTTTCTTTGTCAGTAGCATGTTCGTAACAGAAACTACGATCATATACCTCGTATGATTTATGTGCAGCAATTTGGCCGCCCCTTATCGTTGACCGTGTTCATTTGCGTTCGTTAAATATGTGAATGTATATTAATGTGGTCTGAAAACAGCCGCTGGAATATTTCTTGAAGCAGCAATTCACCGGAATACGACGTGCGTTCCATTCCATCGCGTTTGAAGTGGTGCAGTCGGTGCATCATATTGTTTAAGATGCATTGATGAGATTTAATTGTTTATTGTTTTACACGTCCCATGCGCGAGCTTGTTTACTCTGCGAAATTTAAACTTTTGGAAGATACTTATCACTCTTCTGGGTATCGCTGACTCATTGTTTCATTTGGAAGGTGAGAAATTAAAGCATTACCGCGATACTTTCACTGAAACTTATTCGCTATGGAAGAAGCCACATCCTTAGACTGTAAGTTGGGTATTTGACAATTTGGTTGAGACTTGTGACACACCTAAAACCTATACATCTAAAATTGCCACCCGCGCTCCACCTCGCCTTGAACGTCATGTCCGCGGGGTTGTTTAAACTTACGGTAATACTTACGGTACCTTCCATTCCACTCATAAAACGTTTGTATGTTTGTTGGCTGTATATCATGGAAGTATGGATGTAAATAAAGGTGCGCTTACGGTAGGGCGTTTACGGCGGAAAGTGCGCGACGACACGATGAGCTCGCTGGGGCGGTCGGCGCGAGGGTCGCCCTTGCGGCCGCGCGACGCTCCTCGCTATTTTCGGCCTCGCATTCCTCCCGACTGTTTTTCAATCTAACGTGAAACGCATAACGCGCGTGCCGTATGTGCCTTTGTTTTCTCTGCTGCTGCGATCGACTGTTAAACAGTTTAATCTCGAATTTAATCGACTTCGTACCGATCGATAATAATATACCGCTAAATATCACTTCGATCCTTAGTACACTTACGCCTGGGTTTGTGTAGTGAAGCCGGCGTTGTTTATTACAATGTTTAGTGTTAGTGCGCCGATATTTAGTGTCGTTAGTGTGTTGAAAGCAAGTCGGACTAGTGCTTGACTAGCAGTGAGTGTGAGCCCGATGGGGCCCACACGGTTACCTCCTACGCCGGAGGAGGAACTTCCTCAAGACATCACACTTCGAACGGAGCCAACACCGGATGCAGTTCAGTCAAAATGTGACCTGTAAGATCATTACCATAGTGTAAATAAACCTATTTATGCTTAGCTTGAGGAAGCATAGCAATAAATATCAGGATCATTTCCACACAGAAACATGGCTAAAAGTACAAGTAATAGTGGTGTAGTCTCAAACATGTTATGAAGGTTTTCTTATTTAACGAGCTACATGGTCGATTAACCATCAATGTGGAAGTTGAGTCGAAAATATTTTAGTTTGAGATGAATTTAGTTTACTTTATTTACGTACGATGTGAAAAGCTTTTGCACAGCATCTCTGAATCAACGACTGTTTTGCATATTTTTTTGTAATAGGTAAGACGTCATATTTATTAGCCACTGCGGTAAATCTTATTGTTCAGATGAAATAATAACAGTGATTGCATGTAATTACATAGGAAGGTTGGCTATTCTACCAACCAAACAATGGTTGTAAAAACATTTAGTTACCTTATATCCTCTGACATTAAATTATAAAAACTATAATATGTTTGGATTTGACTTAAAACTATGCTAGTGCAATATCCAAATAAAGGCCCATTTACATGATGCCATTTTCTTGTACATACAAGAGCAATAATTGAATTAAATAAATGAAGCTCACTAATTGAACTCGAAGAATTGTAAGCCACTGTTTACACGCGGATATAGTAAAAACATTATACAAGAACTGCTTGTAGTAGGTATGTGCTGTTTACACCAAGAAAAGTTATACAACAAAACTTGTACTTACCTATAACTGAGCCATTTATGGCCGAATACTCAAACGCCACTCAAACCCCACTCAATTTAAGTTCTGCTTAAATTATTGCCATCTCTTACAAATGAGTAATGTCAAACAGAGGCAGAGCAATTTTAAGTGGTGCTCAAATTTGAATGACGTTTGAGTATTACAGCCTTATGCCTTCAATTTAATTGTATGCATCAGGCAAGAAACTTGTAATATGTAAATTCCCCCTTAAAGCAGTAAATGCATGTTGGGGCAAAAATGCAAGTTCAAAAATACTAGAACCAAAATAAAAATTAAGGTGATTGCTATTAGAATCTCGGCCGTCTGTTTATACATATGCGAGGAATCCGAATGTAACTCATCAACTATTTCTATAGCGACACGTAGGTTCAGTGGCAGTTATGCGGTATCCTGTGACGTGGTGCCGCTTCAATCGCGTCGTCGATTTACTTTTGTCACACCAAACAAACTTTGTGTTCGTCGAGAACACGTCACTGTCCAGTTTCCCCTTCAAATCGCTCTGTGATTTTACTTAGCGTCTCCTGCAACAGGGTGCTTGATGCCCATGATGGGCACTAAGGTGACTTGAATAGCCAACTTTGACTTTAAAAGTTCTTGCACACAATGGTTGAGATTCCGTTGTTACAGCAAACTAACTAAAATGACGTAAAAAGTAAAAATATCTTTGTAACTCAATGATTATGTTTCTTTTTATGGCATAAAATAATCGTTTTCTATTCTATTAATCAAAATTTGACGCAGTTTGAAAGTTGTTGTTGACCCTCATATCGAACATTCATATTTCTTCTGGAAAAAATGGTAACTATATACAGGGTAAATTTTTGAGACGGGACTGTAAAGGCAGGTACCTTATTCGTTATGGTTACAGGAAAACGCTTTTAGGAGACTATCCATAAATTTTTAAGATATATTAATCTGAACTGCATTTACAGATTTTGAAAAAAAATTACAGTCATTTACGCAAAAACTTTTTTTGATGCCAATCGATCTTGTTTCTTATAAGGATCAAAAGTCTCTACCGGACCGACTGAGGTTTGAGTACTAGAAATGTCAGAAATCACAAAAAAAAATCCCCATACATTTGTACGGACATACACACCAATGCAGATTCAGTGTTCCTATTATTTACAAAATACGCTTCAATTAAGTCCAAACGTTTGCGATTTAAAGACATTTTTTAACAAGAATTACATAAATTACAACTAACAATCTAGAATTTTCTCAGCACAAACAAGAATGACCTGAAATAACCCAAGAATTCGAATCGAATTCGAAGTTTGAAATTTAAAACTTTTTTTTACTTACTACTTTTTAAGCCAGTCTTCTTTATAGCGGATTATAGCGAATCTACCTATAGCAAAAAGTTTGGCTAATTTAGAGGTTTGACTCTTTTACTTACCCAAATGTATGGGAAAAGTTTTTCGCGATTTCCGACATTTCTAGTACCTCAGTCGGTCCAGTAGAGACTTTTGATCCTTATAAGAAACAAGATCGATTGGCATCAAAAAAAGTTTTTGGGTAATATTACCATTTTCTTGCTGACTGTACATTTTTTCCAAAATCTGTAAATGCAGTTCAGAATATCTTAAAAAATTATGGATAGTCTCCTAAAAACGTTTTCCTGTAACTATAACGAATAAGGTACCTGCCCTTACAGTCCCGTCTCAAAAATTCACCTTGTATAGCAATAAAAAACTAATTCAATAAAACCCTTGTAATTTTACTGTACAATGAACTGTAATAGAATGAGAATACATTTTAAAAACTATATTCCAACGCACAAGAAGACATCAAATCAATATACCACCGGTACGAACGCAATCGCACCTACTTTGTACTAACCTTATCTACTACTGCAGGTAGATATTGTCGTGATAACATTGTTACGGTCTTGAACCGCACAATAATATAATAGTACACTTGATCCAAGTACAATTCAAGGCGTGTAGTTACAGTACTCTAATGTCTTTTGCCTTGTTTTGCGTAAGATCGCGTGTGTGCCCTGACTCATTTTATGTTTTCACAGGTGTAGTTTACGTGAATAGTATGTCACGGTTTAATTTTACTGTAGCTGAATTAATCTATACTAACCTGTAAATTTTCTGATACCACAAAAGTTTAAGCGTTTCCATCCAACCAAGGTGCCGTCAAAAAATAAACAGTCCAAGTGACGGCTAGGTAAGGGCAAGGGTAGTTTTAATAGGCGGAATGTTAGAACTGGATTAAAAACTGTAGCGCCGGCTTTTATATAATTCTCGCACTGTTTTACTTTACATGATTTATGAACATCTTGAATGGCAGTTGCGTCAAAATATCCGCTATTCAAACAGGCAATATCTCCTTTATCTATATTTAAATTGATTGTTTTATTACTATTGGTACAGTCAGCATCATTAGTGAATGATAATGAAACAATGTTTCAAAAATGTTGTATGCCTGAAAACTAGCATGTTTATGTTTTGTTTTTCCAGCTTTAGTTGGATTAAGAAGTACTTACTTATGTTTATAAATATGACTGAGAAGAAAAAAATTCTAAATGTAAAAATAGTATTTAGTTTAAAATATATAAGTAGACCAACAATAAATAATATTGAAATTCTGAAAAAGTGGTCTACTTTCTCTGATGCTGACTGTACTTAGCAAATGTTTTGGCTATTGAATGTATACAAAAATAGAAGTGGTTTCCAGACGTAAACCTAATAACGGAATATCTACTAGAGTCAATAAACGCTCCTCTACGAAGTGATAGGATAATATTATACATAATACTTGCATTAATATTATATTTATTGAATTTACCTGGCTTATCACTGGTTCTGGCTACTTCAACAAGGGTGCCGTAGTCTGTGACCCTAAAGGCTCTATTGTTTGACGATGCGTTGCTTTTTGGCTCACTTTGCACTCGTCTGGGCAATTATTTCAACTTCATCCAAGCTTCAAAAAGCCGGACGGACCTCTTCTATGGCATCACAGATTATTATATCAAATCAATCTACTTATCGTTAACAGACCCTGAACTGCGTTCTGTAGCCTCTGTAGAAGGTTTTACGGAGGTCTGAACAGACCCCCGTAGAACTTGTAGTGCTACGCCGCGCCGTTCCAAATTGGATCCGGATTTTGACAGATTTTGTGTCATTTTGCACTGAAAAATGGAACCACTTCTGTCAAAATCTATGGATCCATAAGTAACCCACCCTGTTTATAACACAGTTCAGATTGGTTCACATTATTGCATAATGCATAGCAGGTGTGTATGTGTTCTTGTCAGCCCTTTACGAGAAGTACCGCAACACGCGCCATGTCTCTATCAGCTCTCATAGTATTGAAAACTAGCTGACCGGCTACTTCGTTTGTGCTTCAAATACTGAGACTTACAAATATTGAGATTACGTAGAATAGTTTATATCATTTATATCAAAATATTACGGTATCAAACTCAGGAATAATGTGAATCTTTCAGTACAGTACTGTTCCAAAGATTATCCCCTCCAAACAAACTAACAAACAAAACTACAAAACTTTACCTCTTTATGATACTTTATACCTAGATGTGGTTATTATGATGGTTTGTGGCTTTGGCCAGGGTGCTGGGTCCGACGGCGTTGCTGCAGCTGGCGGAACGTGAGGAGCCGCCGCCAGCGAGCTCGCGGCCGCTCTACTCGCTGGCGATGCGCGGCGCCGTCATTTGTTTCTCCGGATTCCGAAAAAAAGATGAACTTGTGAGTATCACACATTGCTCCACAGTACTTCTTCTTGCACGTTATGTCATGCGGTTCGGGTGATGTGAAACCCATCAAGTACCCGACCCGTGCACGCGTTCTGTGTGTTTTGGGCTTTGGTCATGTATTATGTCATTTCATGAGAAAAGGATCTTTATGGCCGTTACCAGTTTTGGCTAACGAGAAATATACTGTTTATAATCATTCAACCACAACACAACAAATGCGGTGGTCCTTTATAAGTATTTCAACGCATTACTTAGAATTGATCATGTTGATGAAATTGCTGTGTCTTCAGCAACCAAATCGTGTTCGAAGACGGTTCATAGACTTCCATATTGACTGCGGTGCTTGCGTACCAAATGCCCACCTACCTATCTAGATGATATGCGGCCATCACTATTTGGGCGGCCTCCAAGAAATCGACTATCAACAACGGCACATGCGTTCATTCATGAAAAATTCTAATACGTATGCATTCCGTAAATATGTTTCGTCCAATCTTAAATTTATAGCATTGCATTGCTGTTGAGAAACTTCGACTTTTCAAATTGTTTTACATTTTAAAAACTAATTTTCTGTGCAACAATGCCGCTATGATTGTTCGTTCAAGAACGTAAGTTTCGCAATTTCCACTGAATTTGAAGTACTAATTTTCGTTGAACAGACGTACCTGATAACGTTGATACACTACATGGGTGGGTCGATTCGTAAAGACATGTCGAGTAAGGTGACGCACCTGATTGCCGCGGCTGCGACGGGTGACAAGTACCGCTATGCGTCCGGCTTTGGGCTTCCCGTGCTGTCGCGGAGCTGGGTCGACGCCTGCTGGGACCGCCGCGACGACCCCGCCTGTCTCGCCACCGAGGACGCTGTCATTGTAAGTTTTTTTATTTTTATGATCTATAGCTAAGCATTTGGCTGCTAGCACACCTGGTGGTAAGTGTAGCTGCAGCCTAAGGTGGAGCACGCTTAGATATAATCCACCTATTCACTCTTTTCTTGAAAATTCCTAGGTTATATCTTTCAGGAAATACTGATGATGGCAGAGAGTTCCATTTCTTGGCAGTTCGCATTACGAAGGTGGAAGCAAAGCGCTTTGTGCGAAGTCTTGTACAACACCTTTCTGTTATTTGTTACCTACTTCTACTATATACAAAGATGTATACCTCAGATTTACGTTACACTCCGAATTAGTTGGATATTTATTGCGATAGTACCTATCTCAATATTTTATGTATTCCGAATTAGGTTCAGCTGTTTTCCTAAGACAAGTCGATTGCGCCTGAGCATGTGGTTAGTACAGTAGGTATTCTGTGCCATTGGTGAGCTAACTATTAGATAAATACATGCGTACAATAAAGATTTATGAGGAAATTAGGAATTAGTGATTAAAAGCGTGCATTTTACCATGCTACAGGATCTCAATAGAAAGTTATGATAAGTAGGTTCAAATTATAAAAGTATGCAATCCAAGTTAAATCTAATTACTTAATCATCCTTTTTTCAAAACAACCGAATGATATAGGTATGTTTAAACGCAACATCAATAACTATGTGAATGAAAGTCGTGCACCTCTAATAATAAACGGTACAGTGTCAAACCATAACGCTAACTCACATTTCCTGTAGGTATCCTTTCGTAGCGGGAACCGAAGGAAGTTGCCAAACTTGCCAAATTAGATAGGAGGAATGAACAGATAGAGTTCTGTTGAATTTATATGTTATGCCATTTGCACAGCACTAATAAAAACAGTCTGGTTTAAATCATTGCAATCTATGGAGTGGAACAATTAGCTTGAAAACGAGTTCTTATGTATTTTGGTTTCGGAGTTATGAATTTATGATACAATGTGAGGCGTTAAAATTCAATACGTAACAGTGTGAGTAAAACAAATGAAAAGTCAAATAGAATACATTGTTATATTGTTTTGCAGAAAGAGCACAAACTGAAAGTGTTTGCTGGCGCTCGAGTTTGCTTCGTCGGATTCCCTGAAGATGAGACGCAGCATATGGCAGAAGTGCTCGCCAGCAATGGCGGCGGCACCTGTCCTCTCGACGACCCCGACTGCACACATGTCGTAAGTAACAATATCACATTACACGGCAAATCACAATAAAATATACAGTTAACAGAATAGACAGATAGACCTTGGCCGTTACGTAACAAGCGTAACAAACATGTAAACATCGACTTTTAAATCTAATGTGTTACGTCTGCAAACTGCCGACGCGAAACACGTGTGCCTACTTCACACAAATAGTCAATCGCACACAAAGAAAGTAACTCAATGTCCTACGGTGCTTAAACAGAACGTTTACCTCTGAATACTTCACATATTTGGTTTATTTATACACTTATTGCCACATTATACATATTTAGTTACTAATTATAGCAATATGAAGTCAGCATGCACGTAGTGGTACCCTTGGGAACACAAATCACTCTTAGCTGGTACTTTGTAGACACAATGATTAGCTGCTGGTATTTAGGCGGTTATTGAACATTCGTGTATGCTCTGCTCTACCTCTAATTTCTTCCGATGCCTGCATTATTTAGCAATATATGCCTTCAATGTCAGATGTTGCTTGTTTAGCAATTTACGAAAGCAAACAACGATTGCCAGTCTAGTGGCGACTCAATGTCAGTAGCGTTTTTACGTTAATATATAACCAAATAAAGGATGTTACGTACTCTTGTTGTATTTCATACTTTTATTTGCAATTGAATAGCCATTTAGTTTTGTTAGTAGTAGGTACCCGTATATTATTCGTCATGTGTTCAGTACTTTAGGTACTGGTACAGAATGACCACAGTTATTATGCGCTGAAACTATACCCCGCCACGTCCCATTCCATGCGACACAAAGTCGACCCATTGTATATCGTTTGCTTATGTTTCATGTACCTAGATGTTTTATAATAGTGCTTTTCAATCAGTTCACTATTCCATTAAATCACAGAATTCATTCGGCTTTGCGAAACATACTCGCATCACTTAACATCATTTCAGTATTGTTTACATTTCATCGTGTCACATGTAACGTATGTAACGTATCAGTTAGCTTTGTAACATATCTGCTCTAGTTGCACTCTCTCTAGCACCACTTACTGTCTTTTATGTAGGTTATAAACTCAATCTTCTAATTACCTCCTTGAATTCCACGACAACTTACTGTAGGCGCTGACTATTTTCTGAACAAATAGCATCTACATAGGTAGTACATTTAGTTTAAGAATTACACCCACGGTAGGCAATCTGCTTTCCTGTGTCTAACTGGCTCTATCTCGATAATTTGACGTTATCGTTGTGCATGTCTGTATTGGAATGGCTTCATTACATCATTGCGTGGTGTGTTCACACATGTTTCAGGTAATGGCCAATGGGGAGACTTTCGGTCGTTCGCTTATCCTATCACCCCACCCGAGTACCCCCAACTCTGCGAAGCCGTCCCGTCCCACTCCCAACCGCTCCCAGTCGACTCCCAAGAGCTCTCTCTACCGTAGACTGTCGGCGCGACTCTCAGGCTGCCGCTCCAGCCCCTCTAAACAAATCGATGACGCTACTGCCCACCAAGCTAGAGACGAAAGAGAAAACCTATTACAATTAGCGCGCAAGAGCCTCAGAGATAGCCACAACTTTTCCAAAGACCAATTCCATGACCTCAGTATTAGCTGTGTAGGAAAATCTATGACAGATGATATAAATAATAGCAAAAGCCCCTCGCGTGCCGAACAAGTGGAGCTCCGAAAGTGCAAAATGAATGACAAAGAAAACAAAGAAATGGCTCAAATCCTACTCGGATCTGTTCGAGTAAACAGTAAAGACAAGAGAGAAGTTTTTAGAAATAAGTCTATGAATGTATTTAATTTAGTCGATTGCCTAACAGAGGCAGGATCTCTGCATTCGTCTCTAACGAAAAGTCTATGCGACCTAGATGCTAAAGATGAGCCGGACTTTCTACTGCCCGATACCACCAGAAACAAGGAATTGCAACAGTCAACTACTACCATTTCTTCCGGAAAGAAACGAAGTCGGAATTCGACAGACTCGAATTTCCAGATCAGCACCATCGATGTCAATATTTCTCCCGATAAAAGCGAGGAGAGCAACTGGAAATCGATCAAAAGATTGAAAATAAAGGATTCGTTCAAGTTCAAGAACAGGCCTACAATATTTAAGAAGACTAAAAAAGAGCCCGCTTCTAAAACCGCCGGAGAAATCGTCGTGGAGCCAATCAGTCCTGAGGCGAGCAAACCAACCGATCCTGCCGGGGAATTCATTGCTTCAACATCTTCGCCCATCCGCGAGGACGACAACGCTTCGATCAGCTCAATGAACACAAGTAAACAATCGGGGTTTTTCGACATCTCATTCGCCTCGAAAACCGTTAAATCTGCATCCAAACTGCGAAGAAGCGTTAAATCCTTCACAGCGTCGTTCAGAAGCGAAAGGAAAAAGAAGTACGAGAAGAGAGCTGAGCGCAATACCGTGGAGATCGACGCATGTCACCTGCCGCCGGAGCTGAAGAACGTATCGACCCCAAGGAGGGAGCTGGACGCGATGCACCTGGATATATCGCCTGTGCAAGTGGATACGGTGGACAGTACTAATGTGGAAACGCCGGTGGGTAGAGATGTCGATGAGTTGGATGATTCGGCCGTATTCAAAACGCCGCAAAGCGTGTGGCTGAGAGCGCACCGACACTCGATCTGCGGCGGCGCTGAGATCCGAGGCAGCAGTGCTCCTTCCCCGCGGCACGTGCGTGTGCTCCCCTCCCCCCCCGCGCGCGAGCCGCCGCCGCCGCCCGCCGCCACGACCCCCATCCGTGACGCCCGCGCCATATCGCAATGCCATGGAATATCGCTGCCGGTACTAACACCATTTTATTCAGTAATACTAAACTAGTTTATCGCGAACTTTAGACGGTCATCTTTAGTGAATAGCTCGATGGTTCCCCCTAAGTTGTCTTGGATGCATGCCGTTATGGTACACGAGATAGGTGCTTATTAGGCCGCCCACGAGAATGTGATGCTACTCTATCGCACGTATAGGTGCTTAGAATCGTAGGTGGAGGGTATGTTTTTGAGAGCGGTTGCGTTATGTTCTGCTTGTGAACCAGGTTGTCGACGAGCATAACACGGTGGTGGCGCCAGAGTGTTCCACGCGGGTGCACGTCGTCAAAGCCGAGTGGTTCTGGGCGTCTGTGCAGAACGAGGAAGCTCAAGACGAGAGGGATTATCTATTCAAGGACGTAAGTATTCACCCCGTTTGGATTTGTAAAATTTCTAGCAGTCAATAAACCTCGGAGCTTTGGTTCTGGAAGAAGCGTTTTATGCTTAAATTCTCTTTGTACATGTCCTGTGTTCACGAGAGTTTTCCCCCAGTACCTAGACGAGGTATCCCGGCGGTCATCAGTGGGCGGTCCTACGCCAGGCGGTACTTGCACTGCAGACGAAGCAGCGGGAGGCTCCAATGCAGCCGCGGCTGGAGGCACGCCCGCCCAGCTACAAAGACTGAGGAAGCGAAAGCTCAGAGGGGGGGAATCAGCGTTACACAAACGACGTTCTTCTGTAGGCGATGCTGTGCTCTTGAGTTTGTCCGGAAACCTGTTAGATTGTACGCCCTCGCCGGATGGCAAGAATTTGCTCGAAGGTTGGTGACTGACATTTTTATAGATGGAACACCCTTATAATTAGAACCAAATGTATCTCGTTTTAAATAGGCTTAGAAACAGATTTATTTTCCATTCCAGTAAGATATATAGTAATCGAATTGGGAATTAACAGAAGGTTCTTGTTTTGTGTGTAGAATCAGAGGTGCCCGATAATGTGGTCCGAAAGCTTATGTCACCTCGGCAACAAGTATTCATGGAACTACTACAGACGGAATCAAATTACGTCGGGATTTTACATACCATTGTTATGGTAAGCAATCATTCATATTATATTTTGGTTTGTGAATAAACTTTGTTCTCTAAAAGGTGATTGTTTTCAGATGTTCAAACAACCGCTGGAAGAAATGGCTGACACTGAGGAGGATAACAGTAATGGCAAAATTCAAGCGTTGCTCAATAATACAGAACTCAAAATTATTTTTGGAAACTTACCGCCTATTTACGAATTACATCAGTGAGTATGATTCATTTTTATAATTCATTTTGTCCTTGTGTCTGCAAATTATCTAATATATTTATTGCATGAGTACTTACTCCATGTTGTCTACTAAGGATTGCTATTTTCCCACGTCGTGTATTACTCACATATAGTTTTTTTAATAACAACTAAGGTTTTTGTCCATCATCATGTCTCAACTACTAAACTCAGACCAACAGCGATATCGAATGACGGAAGCTCTTGTAACATACCCTCCGGTAAGAGGGGGTTGATGGTCCGCGAAATGTTGCTGGACAAACACTGGATGAAAAAAGAGTAAAATCGTGCTCAAAAGCGTGTCTTGGGATATACTATTGCGTCCAACTGTAGACTTTAAAAATAATGATGGTGACTGTAACTTTCAATCTACTATTAAGCTATTTGTTTCAGACGAATGTTAGAAGACCTGCGCTACACGCAAGCACATTGGAGCGAGGAAATGAGCATAGGCCGGCTAGTGCTTAGGTATACTCCCGACATGGTGAAAGCATATCCGCCATTCGTCAACTTCTTCGAAAACACCAAGGAGATGCTGCAACAATGTGATCGTGAGAACCCAAGGTACGAAACCAATGCTAAGGCTGCGTTTCCACCAGAGATGTGCGAGGATGCGTAGCGAGGGATGTGTTTGTAAAGAACCAATACTATCGCTTCATTTACCTCGCCTCGAATAATGAAGCGATAGTATTGGTTCTTTACAAACACATTTCTCGCTACGCATCCTCGCACATCTCTGGTGGAAACGCAGCTTAAGGGTGGCTTGGTAGAGACTGTCCAATCTGAAAAACTAAATAATCTTTTAATGAAAAAAGTTCCTTATTCATATATCCACAAGATCATTTGAACTATCAGGCTGTGCGAATCAAGAAACGCGATGTCGGTAAATGAAAAAATAATTTGATTAGCGAAGTATGGCGAAGTAGTTGCATTCAGTTTTAGATTAGATGAGGTTTGATCAAAGATGTGGAATGATAATTGGGATGAATATATCAAATTTAACAATAACAGTGAATGCAATAGGTATAAATGCTTCAAGGTTTTCCTTATTTGCTTGGTTTTTGATGACGACTGGTATTGAATATAATTTTACCTTCTTTTCAAAACTTATGCACTGTTTTTCCAAGTTTAGTATGAAGTTTTTCCCATTATGATGCCCCTTAAATACCTAAACTGCATACTGTGTTGAGTTGAGTCACATAATATTTCAACCTTACCTAAGAAATCTTAAATATTTTAAAATGCCCAAACAAATTAAATGCGATCATCTTGGGAGTTCTCTTTCAATTTCATGCAAAAACCTTCGTTACTTTAGAAGTTTAGTCAAGTCAATTCAATAGTCTCTTCTCCTTCCCTTTAGTTCTATAATAAATAAGCTGTAACTGACCATTCTTTATAACAATTTATCTAATTACTTCACTGTAACTTTTTTATTTTCAGATTTCATGCATTCCTGAAAATCTGCCAAACAAAGCCAGAATGTGGTAGACAGAGTTTACAGGAACTTTTAATAAGACCAGTGCAGCGATTACCTAGTATAAGTTTATTACTTGATGGTGAGTTTACTTTTAACTAGCTGTTGCCCGAGGCTTTGCTCGCGTGGTAGCAGCATACGCATTATTTGATTAAAAATTTTGATCCTAATTTTAGACCCTTTAGCGTGCTACTTTTCAAAATTCCTTTCTTAGTGCACCCCTACACTATACATATATATAAGGATACTATCACCCAAATTTCATGCCTTTAGGCTGTGCGTTGATTGTCAGTCAGCTTCAAAAGAGTTTTATATTTTTAGATGACTAATACCTTTTCTGCTTCATTTTACGTTCGGCATTTGCAGTCAATTCCATACTAGGGAACTATTTATTTAATTTCTTATAATTTACTTATAAATTTATTATTTAATTGCTAATTGATGTAATTCTGCTTTCGAACAGACATTTTAAAGCATACGAATAAGAATAACCCCGACCACTCAGCGCTAGTCGCGGCGCTCGCAGGACTACGAGAGGTGATGTCTCACATCAACGAAGACAAACGCAAGACGGAGGGACAACTGCAAATGTTTGACATCTACAATGACATCGACCAGTGCCCGGTAACTATTCAGCACTTACATTTATTTATTACTAGCTGATACCCACGACTTCGTTCGCGTCCCATTGGATCCCGTTAATTTTCCGAGATAAAAAGTATCCTATGTTACTTCTAATACCTCCAAGAATATGTGTACAAAGTTTCATGATGGTAGGTTAAGTAGTTTTCGCGTGAAAGCGTAACAAACAAACTTACATTCACATTTATAATATTAGTAGGATAGCTTCCGCCCGCGACTTCGTTTGCGTCCCATTGGATCCCGTTAATTTTCCGGGATAAATAGTATCCTATGTTACTTCCAATACCTCCAAGAATATGTGTAAAAAGTTTCATGATGATCGGTTAATTAGTTTTCGAGTGAAAGCGTAACAAACAAACTTACATTCACATTTATAATATTAGTAGGACTAGCACATTCATATATTAACTAATATTCGAGTTCAAGAAACAATTTATCCAGTAAATCACAAGGATATCTTTAAAAGATCAGAGGTTACAATCTACATAGTACTTTAATTCATTAAATATAAATAAAATAGGTGAATCTATGTGCCTAGAATACAAACTCACCATGCACGCAACAAGCACGGCAAGAAGCTTATTGCTTGGTTACCATAAGTTGGTAATAAAAAAACGCAATGTTTGTAGGCGCTTACATAAAGGGGCGGGGCAAGCAAGCTAACACTGATGAATTTTTTTTCTTTATTAGAAAAAAGTGTCCAGCAGATGCTGGCTGATGTAAGCTGTACCGGATACTTCTACCTTTAACAATACACTATCTTTCCCCTGGCGGCAGTCGTCGTGGTAGCTAAAGGGATTTTTGGACAAAAGTTCCAAAAATCCCCCACGCAGGGGACTTAGTCAGGGGAAAATTGGAATGAGCCTTACGAAGCACCTCCACACACTAAGCTGTAATGTTTTTTTTTTCAGGCACATCTAGTTTCCTCACATCGATCGTTCGTCTCACGCTGCGAGGTAGTGGAGCTTTCGAAAGAACTATCAGGCCGAGGGGACCACCTTGTATTGTTTCTGTTCACTGACACTATGGAAGTCTGCAAGAAAAGATCTAAGGTAATGTTTAGACCAACTCAATTTTCTACCAATCTTGGCTTTCATGTACGTACAGTCAGCGATAAAACCAAACTGCTCGTTCAATAAATATTTGGTTTAGGTTTTTATTTTTTATTATTTGGTTTACAACTTGAAATATACGCTAACTTAACTTAAAACATATCTTGTAACTAGCCGTCGCCCGCGGCGTTGCTCGCGTACTAAATAGACCCTTTAGAGTGTGACTTTTCAAAATTACTTTCTTAGTGCACCCCTACACTATGTAAGGATACTACCCTCCAAATTTCATACCTCTAGGACTTATAGTTTAGGCTGTGCGTTGATTCTAAGTCAGCTTCAAAAGAGTTTTATATATATTGATTTAATCATTTTCGGTGTAATTTCTAATATAGTAAACACAGCATGCGTAAAAAATTACATACAAAAGATCTATTACAGGTAGTACAGGTAGTTTTAGAAAACTTTCCGGAAGTACAAAAATGTATGGAAGGAATCAAAATGAAATAAAGTTTTCTAAAACTATCAAATCTTGTACTAGAACTTCTGTTCGCTACCTCCATTGCGTTATCTGATTGTAAAAAATTACAAAAACAGCGATAAAGTTGTGACTTCGTTCAATTATTGTGACATATTTTTGATATATTGCAGGCACACGTGCCATATCCCATTGTTCTATCTCATCATAATACTTATCTATGATTGAAAGGTTGAAACCATTAAAAATTTAGGTACTGTTGCAGTGTTCCTGTTCACTATACCATCTTTATTTGCTTTTTTTCAGGCTTTTAACAGTAAAAGTCCTACAAACGGAACTGGTACGATGCGGATAGGATCAAGCAAGCCGTACAGACACATATCGCTAATGCCACTTAGTACGGTCAAACGGGTGGTCGATATCAGAGAGGCCGAAGGTAAAACTCCTTGATATTTTCCTAACATTTTCTTACTTTTTTTTTTTTTTTAATTGGTTGCAAAAACCTTAGATCTGATTTCGACACGTAACCAGTGGGCCTAAGATGCGCACCGCGAGATATTTGTCATGTCGTTCTGTCAAAATTTAAGCATTTTGTACCAGTTTAGAAACTATTGCATTATCTGTGGTACCTAATGGTGTCGACAAAACGCGCTATAATGTACACTTTTGACACTTCTTAGTCGTCGTACCTCTCTGAGGACGAGATAATAGTCATGCAGAAATGTCAAAAGTTGATAATTCATAGGCGCGGTTTCTCGACAACACTACCACAGATAATGCAATAGTTCCTAAACTGGTGCAAAATGCTTACATTTTGACAGAACGACATGACAAATATCTCGCGGTGCGCATCTTAGGCCCGCTGATCGCCAATAAAATTATAATTCTATTCCAGATTGTCACAATGTATTCGCACTGATGTGTCGAAGCAATCAAGAACTAAAGGAAAAGTTGTACTCATTTATGATCACGGATGAGACGGTGGACAAATCTTACTTCCTACGGCAACTATGCAGGCAAATGGCTAATACAGTCTGTAAGGCTGATGCGGTAAGAACTTGGCTGAAACACACAGTCACATACACATACTACCTTGTGGCTAATGTCGTTTCTTTACGAGCGACCGATGACCGACGCTCCGTGCATAAAAAGATTTAACTGATCATAAATGCAAAAAAAACAAATTTTATATTTTCTAACATATTTGTCAAAGTAACCACTTGTCCAAAGTGACCATTTTCTAAGGTGACCAGTTTTCAATGATGAATATTTAATTTTTCAGGACAAATTCCTAGCGTGTCTTGAGTCCCATCAACTCGATATCGATACAAGCGATCTTGCACTTAGCACGCTTTCAAAAGTATCAAAATTCGCAGCTCGAACACGAATCAAGGTATGTTTGTACATAAATATTTTTTTTATTATTTGTAAATAATGAAACATTTCATGAATCAAAGGTTCGTGAAATGTTTTACTTTTTTTATCTGTGTAAAATAAATACGCATGAAATAAATAAAAAAATGTAGATGACTCATGCCGGGTTCCCACTACGCCGGACCGGCAAAAATGCCGGGGCGGTAAAACTTCCGGAAGGGCTAGTGGCTGTACAATTTATATAGAGCTATTCACATTATCCCGGATCCGGCATTTTTGCCGGTCCGGCGTAGTGGTAACCCGGCCTTAGATGTAGCTTAGCTTCCTTATATGGAAATAACAACACGTAACCAAACAGTGGTATGTAAAGGTCGGACTCTACACTGTTAGCACGATCTATGTAATTATAGCATGAAACTATCTGTACTGTTCTGCAAAGATTTTGTTGTTAATAAAACGATCAGACATTGATAACAATCACTCGGATATTTTATCTAGTGGAAGTCAACAACTATTTCTGGAAAAATATTTAACAATCACTGGCATAGCTCTTCTCGATTATATGCTTGCATTTCACATAACACTATTATCACGAATAAAAATACACACAATTCATTCCAGCAATAATTATTGACAGGAGATAATATAGATTTAGTTATGGTGACGTCATTATACCTAGTCATTGAAATACAATTACATTTTAATTTTGAAAGGAATTCTAATGTATTTTAAACACAGTTTAGTTACTAATCTTAGCGTGCACCGGAACCCTATTATGTGTACTGAATTTAATGCGGAACTATCTGTTTGCAAATCTGTGTAATAAAAGATTGATGGATGACCGACCGTCGACCGTAAAAAATAACATTGAGATAACATTTGGACAAGCAAGGTCGAGAGCGATAGTGGTTGTTCGTGATCCATCAAACTCAAATCAGTTGTATTACCATATTCAGCATATTCAATCAAATTTGTCGCCGAAAAGTGATTCAGGATCATTTAAGAGTATGACAAAAAGAGATTACAAGCCTGTGCCTTATTTGGCGGTATTTAAAATTCTTAGTTTAGGTTCTTTATGAGCGTGGTTTACTCACATTCCCAAAATGAACACACCTCCAACAAATTGTCCATTGTGACCACATTTCCACTATGACCTGTTTTTCATTAACACTTTCCGAAAATTGTCCCTTTATAAAATTACCACTATCCCAAAGTTGCCCCCATTCCTCATAAATAAGCTTTCCCCACAATTCCTACCGCAACCACTCTCAAAATGTCCCCTTTCTAAGAATAAATGACCACTATTCGAAAATTACCGATTTCCAAAAATACCACGTTCTCTAAATGTCACACTTCTACAAGTTACCTCTTCCTATACTTAAAACATTTGCCCCTTTCTCAAATAATCTTTGTGATAGTAGTAGTTGGCAGTTGCCAATAGATAAGAGTGGTAGTAGTGAAGTGAGCGTTGTAGTGGAGCGGTGGTTGTGTTTGTAGTTGGAGGCGCTGGCCGGAGTGGGCGGCTGGCTGCGCGCCGAGCCGGGCGCCGGGTTGCTAGACACATGGGTATTGCGCGCTCACTTACTCGCAGTCGCACAGGTCTGACGCGGCTCTCTCTGATTCTCTCGCACACTCCGCCCACCTTCCCCGCCCACATTGTTTCTAATGCCTGGTTTATACGGGATTAGTACAGTAACCCAGTCCAGCGCTGACTTGTTACTGGGTGCATCTAAACACCGTTTTGGCAGTGACTGGGTCCGAAACCAAGATAACTGGGTCCAGTCACTGGCATTGTGTAAACCTTGCATTATGGAGTGATCCACTGTCGAGTCGTTCGGCAGCTGTTTACATTTCCATTTGTACAGTAGAAAGAGTCAAATTACACTGCGCAGCAACGGTCCCAAACTCGTTTCTCTCCTTCTTATAGATGAACCCATATTATACCAAGTTCAAGACAAGAACGGAGACAATGTTAAGAATATACAATAGTTTATCTTAATGACACGACCACGATAGTGTTTTATAAATATTGACAAATTGATACAACAGCACCGCGTGTGCGTACTCGACTGTGGATCACTCCCCTGTGTTTACCTTCTGCTGTCACACCAGGTTCTACTAACCTATCGCTATTTCTGTAACAGGAATATAGATACAATCATTCCCTATTCGTACGAGTTTCACTAGATTTTAGCTTGAATAATCGAATAACTGAGCGTCAATGTGGCGTGATGAAATGAGAAATAATCATCAATGACCGAGAAAGTGGGACGGAGTGACAGACGAATAACGCTTCGCTTCAAATTCATTTGTGACTAACAGTGTTTCGTGAGCGTGCCATACCTCAGGTTGTGATGTGTCATCGTCAACTAAGCCATTACCGCAGACTTTTCATTCATGGTGTCTTTGTCTGGGACTGGGTTCTCTTTGTATCGTATATTTATTGTAATATGTGTATTATAAGCTACTAACTACACTTGGTTATTGTATAATGCATTATGTAAATATTTTTCCGTGCACAAACGTACATAGCATGAATCGCACTTTAATTTACCTTTGTACTGTGGAGGAGGTCGTAAATAACCCTCAGTAAACCCCCTATAAGTAACCATTTCGAGTAAAGGTTTTACTCTGGAAATGAGATTTCTCTGGTTGTACAAATAAACATGCAACGTCTGTCCGCGAATGTTCAGCATTGATTGGCACTTTAATTTTCTCTATGACGCAGTGTTTATTTGTAACTTCCAACTACCAAACCTTGCACATTAACAATTCTGTTCTGTTCAGGTGGGTCGAGCGTTGTCATTCAACAAGACTCCTTCAAAGCTGAAACGTGCGATGTCGTCGATGATCTCTCCGTTCGGCTCTCAGTCGAACCTCACGCCTGCCTCACAACTCGCGCAGATGAGGCTTGCCAGTTGTAATAATATCAACGTAAGTACATTTCAGAATTGAAAATGATTCTTTGGCGAATTTAGATTACAGTCACGAACAGGACCCAACTCGGTTTGATAGCTCTAACCTTAAAAGCGTGTCGAGACCTACACATGGTTTATAACATGTCTCAAATTGAAGATGTCAAAGGGATTGTACTACCATGCATGATTGACAATTAATATGCTTGAACGATATATGCTATATATGTAGGTATGCTACAAGTGCTGCTTAATGCTTTTTTGATCATCTAACTAACAACATCATCGCAATATAGTGGTCGACGCATTATTTATCGACCACTATGATGTACTTATCTGCTTTGATATCCGTTCTATACGCAACAGCCTCTACAAAGTCACTAGCCAATCCTGAAATGTATGGATTGGGCACAAAACGCATAATACAACGAGCGTATCAAAGGGCTGATGTGTCTAGCTGGAGGTTTAATTGCAAATAATATGAATGTAAGCGTGTCATGGATAACAACAACCAACCATCTAACATTTTCCTGTAGGTGTAACATGCGGCATGTTGCAGGAGATGGGCGCGAGTGGCGCCGGCGAAGGCGGCTCGGTGCTAGTGGCGCCGCTGTCGGTGCAACCGACGCGCAAGGCTACCGGCGCGTCACTGCGTCGTTTGTGACGCGCCACACTGCACACACGGACGTGAAAGTGTGCCAACACAAATTGAACCTTATCTCAACACTGGTTAGCAGTGATTGTACAACTCGTACACGCGCGTGTGTGCCTACGCCTACAGTGGACGTAATAGTGTACCAACGCAAATTGAATTAAATATACTGGTTAACAGTGACGGTGCATCGTGTGATTTGTGCAGCTATTAGATTACGCTTCGCTATTTTGTTTGGCGATTTATCCAGTGCTAAGACAGGGATGTGGCAATTCAAAGTTGTATACAAACTTACATTGGGCCAGGCTCAGGTGTATCTATAAGTGCTAGGGAGTGCCTTTGATAGTATTGTACTGTGAATGAAATGGAATTGATTGCGCAGGTTTAGTAAATTATTGGATAGTATTATTATTTGTTATAATCAATGTCCTATTTGAGAGCACCACGATTTGAGACAAGCGTGGAATTAGATGTTATTCAGATTCGAAAATTCATGAGTGTACAATATTTGTATTGATCAATATCGGTGTTAATATATAGCTAGTCTTAGAACCAGTAATTTGAAGTCAATGGCCATTAACTAATCTTGTGATTACCTGTCGTTTACCTGGTGACCTGGGTCAGTGTGTCACCATTGCCAGTTAGAATGGGCAAGTATGATATTGTTGGTATTATGTCTTGTAATAAACATTACCCCGGCCTATGTGTTACACAAGAATTTGATATTATTGTTTTAGATTTGAGAATGTGTGTACATATTGTGATATTTTAATTTAAATGTGAAATAGGGTAAAGTAGTTATATCAATGTTCCCTGTTAGGCCGTTTTTAAAGCGTTCCTATTTTGTATGATCGCTTTTTGGCGGACATATCACTCAAATGCCTTGTCATATTGCGAACTGGTAAAGTCGGTAGCGTGAATACTGCATCATCTACGCAGCTCATCGGAATTCAGTGCGTATTTCTAAGTTGCGTACCCAATAAGTTTATGCGAGTCTCAATACGGCTAATGCGTCTAATCACGTGTACGCATATGAATGCATTGTACAAAGTCTATATTTATAAAATATTTTAAAAAATGATTGATAAAATAAACATTTATTTTCAATCAGTGGACTTTGTTATATTTAACCCTAAACAATAAGAAACTCACAATTTTGACACACAAAATAGCACTTATGTATAGGATCTATGTCCCATGTCTTGGAGATGGTCGTAGAAACACGTATGCATTATGGCAAGAGCGTAAGGGTACAGCCGCAGCCAACGCTGCCAGTGGAGCTATCGCCAAGTATATAGCTACCTTTGGGTACTCTGCATCGAACAGCAAAAACACTTTCATTCCAAGAGTAGCCTGGAACAATGAAGCGATAAAACAAATCAATACTAGGTGTAATAGGTAGCTAAGTCTGAATCAAATAAGCAAGGTAAAAGATGTTTACGATAAGCCATTCAAGTAAAAGCCGTAGATGATAAATTTTAAGGAGAGGAGAAAGCAAAATCTTAACTCGTCCAACCTTAAAGCTACACACGCAACTGGGACGTTGATTCGCGTAGGTTAGGATTAACTCAGAGCCACAAATTGTTGTGGTTGTTCCATTCAATTACAGACAAATGAACATCGCGATAATACGTACAAAATAAAGTGAAACTTACAAGTGTAACAAACGGAATAATCTGCCACTGCACGCCGATGCGAGTCGAGCATGCGTTCTCTTCTGTTGCAATATTCATGTCTGAGACGAAGTCACGACTGCGATACACGTAGAGTAGACCGCCGAGCTCGAGGCAGCAGACAAACGATACTCCGACGCCTGTCATTATTGAGTCCACACTTTCCAGCAGAGCTATACCACCCTATTGATTAAATTAAATCAGGATATTATGATAGGATCAATGAGTTGGAATTCATTCGATTACGGGCATGCGCACTACTTTGAGATTCAAAATCGATTTGGAATTTAAACTGGTTCGTGATTAACGGCGCACTATAAAGCTATTATAAACAGTTACATGATAACTTACACTTGTAGCAAATAACAAACTTAGCGCAATGCACATTAAAATCAGACCACCAACTACAGATTGCTCCACGAATCTGCAATTAAATAAACATGTTTTGAATTTTTATCACACACCATTATCTAAACTACACCCTTGGAAGAAACATTACTAACACCAATTTCACTCTGTACTCAAATATTGTGTGCAAAGCTGACTTCATCAGAATAAATGCAACCGCCATGTACGAAAACATTAGGCCGCCGAATATTAATGTAGACCTAAAACAAAATTGTAATCTATGTTATCCTCCAACTTGTGCTCCAAACCAGTAACAAGTTTAAAAGATTTACTTACATAAGATGTGAATAGTTAGCGATAGACGTGCATTTTGAGTACATGGGTATTATCCACAAAGTACCTGTAATATTATATTATTGTACACGGAAAATATAGACGAACAAGTTGAAACTAGAGATATGTAGGTAACAAAGGCGAGCTTTAACCCTAAACAAAGTGAACTTTCAGTTTACTATATAAGTTAACTCACTCTCGTGCATATTGAATGTTCCATCCTTATAAGGTTGAATATAATCGGCCAAAGCGCAAAGTGCTGCTCCACCAGAATGTAAGGCCGATAGGAGAACCAATAGTCCGGAGTGCCATACGTTTTCGCCGTTCAGCTCTGGGTCTATGTGTCCCGAAGCTAAAACGAAATTACATGATTGTTTTATTTAATTTTTTAATCAAAGATGCTACCATATTCTGCAGGCGATCGAGAGCTCATCATTCTACTTCTAGTTACTTTCAAAACGAATTTCATGAATTATGTTATTCAATAAGATCACGAGTGTAATCCCCAGTAGGATGTAAAGACCTGAATAGTCCGAGGGACAGCACATATCGTCAATTATCATCACATATAACAAAAATCCGACGTATAGGTAACGTCGACGTTATAAGAACTAAAAAGTAGGGGTAGAAATTGATGGGTAACTGTTTAGTAACCGTAGTGATTTAATCCTTTGCCGTGGATAATTTCAGTACCCATACTGGCTGAATGTATGTAGAGAGCTACTTCCAGTGCATCTGCAACGGCCTAAACATACAAGAAATAATAAATTATTTTTAAATAAAATAAAACATACATAAAGTAATATTTAGCAAGTACGTACGGCTACTACTTCTTTGGCACCGACTCGAAATACTTTTCGCAACGTTCCGGGTATCGTGGACAAGTTGATGGCGCCAGTTACGCACAGACATATTACCCAAACCCATGGTATGATAACAAACCAAGTTTGTACATTGTTCCAAATGAGCTTAAAAACAAAGGAAATTAACTATTTTAGGCACATATTTTTACCCGTATAAAATTATTGAATGCGTTAATTTTCAACATACCCTACCATATCGAAGACGTTCCAAAATTAACATGATCCATATTACACCCCAAACACAAAAAATGGCGAATAACAAAGTTAAATTAAAATGTCCAAAATCATGATTCGCACGTAATTGGACAACTTCCACGCTGGAAAATCAAAACAATTATATTAACTTTTAGCTCTTTGAGAAAATTTAGTAAATAGTTAGGTAAGTATACTATAGGACTGAAGACTTACTAGAAAAAATTATAAGCAGGAGAACTGTACAGTGGAGGATATCCCCCCTCATAAGTCTCCAGACACATTTCAATTTTACGTGAATCTCGTGTTCTCATGTCCTCTCCTTCGCTAAGAAAACAAACTATCAAATATTTTAAACAATTAATAGATTGATCAAAAAGCAATCACAGTGAACGTAGGTAATATTAACATAACCTAAATTAAACTACCTAGGCAACCCCCCTAAAACGTTCTCGTTGGTGGATTTAGCACAAGTAACCCTAGGTTTGGCTCTAATCGATGAAATCTTATTTAATTTTCTAAATAACCAAGAACTTTATTACCCAAAATAGGACGCATTTCTCCATGCAAGAGGATGCAAACCAACAGTAGTTGAAGGCGTCTCATCTTCTTCCTCAACTATGCCACTTTCCATTGAGAATCGAGACTATTAATGAATTAAATAGTTATTTTAAAAGAAAATTGTATGCCTACTCAAGTTTAAATTAAATTACAAAACCAACTGCCTACCTCTTGTAATTTAAAAATTTTCAAATCCATTAATTTCGGTGCATACGATTTCAAATCGAAGTCACTGGAACGTAAATAATATGAAAATAAGTAAAACACACGCAATGGTTCAAAAATATGACACAAAAAGTGGAACATGTACACAAGTTTTAACGAACTGAAGCAAGTGAAGGTTATCAACCGAGCTTATGTCAGCTTGAGATATAGCACGCGGCAAACAAGCTCTGTCTAGCACATTTTTCCCTTAATATTTGATACAGAGTAGTCTAAAGTACCATTATGCATTTATCAGGTTGTGAACTATGAGGAAGGGATAACTATAGGATTTGCGTCGCTAGCTTTCATCCATCTTGTCATTTACGTTACCGGCAATATGTGAAAGGTAGTTTAGTGTCAGCCACCGAATGCACCACGTATATAGCTGCTATAGCAGCAACGGCGCAACAGTTGATGGCACGCACTATAGCATTTATACATATTGCTATGCCAATCCCTGCACGGAAACAGACACTGAATTAAAATTTTACTTTACGCACTAACCTGTTTGTCAAAGCTTAAAAATGAATATGGTTTACCGTCTAACATAGGTATGATTCTGAACGCACGCCCAGGGCCACTGATACTCCATTGGCCAAGGTACACCTCAAAGTGACGCAAAGGATTTGCAAGTACCGCAACCGCCAGTACTAGGAACAACACGTACACAACTGAAATGATAGGAGCATCATGCATTAACAAAATAAGGTGTTGTACCAACTCTATATTTATGACTACTCTTACGTGGGATTATTATTACATGAAGTGCATAGGTAAACAAAGTTGATCATAAGTGGCTTACCTACATGAAGTGCACAGTTAAAAAAAGATGGTCCTAAGTGTTTTGAGTGAAATTCTGTTATTTATACTTACTAAACCCTCCAGTCAGCGCGGAAGCAGTAACTCTACAGTGCATGGTCAATAAGCATCCTAATACAAGAGCGCCTAATCGCAGTCGTCGCCGGCCCGTAGCACGTCTGCGCGGCCCGCTACCGCCGATCGCGTTGTCCATTCCTGGTATATGCGCAGTGGACCATATTACCGACCATTGACTCTGAAATGTACACCACACTTTTATTGCTTTTACAACACAGCCTTTTTGTAGAACATGCAACACCACTGTAATCCCCAAGCACTGAAGTCTGTAGGATGTCATTTCAGAGGTACCTCTTGAAACATTTTGGCATGTAGGTACCTGCTAGTTCCATTCTTAGTACCTACTTACACTTTTGCAGTTCTGTGTAGGAATTCCATATGTGATGGGTTACAAGCCCGTCACCCCTGCAGAACACTAACTGGCTACATATTTATAAGTATATTCACCCATTTAACTATTGTGAGAAAACTTTTAGAGACTATATAGTATTCATCAACAAATAATAACAATTTTGTTAAAAGGCACTCACCATATCCCTGTTTTCATATGTGAGAATTGTTTCTAACGAGTTGTTTCTGTTGGTGTTTGCAGCCATAGTAAGGTAGGTATGCACTTATAATTTACAAACGTAAAGCACTTTCACATTTTATTTGTTATGTCGTGGTTATTTCGCCAAAACCCGACTTTCGTACAAAATAACACTTTCTGACAATCTGACATTGATCTGTGATTTTTAATGACAGATAAGCAAATAGTATTTTTTGATATTGTCATGTATCACTATTTTTAAATAAAAAGAGATATTTATACATATATATCACAGAGTATCATAAATAGATATTAACTCTATACACACATACACACACCCTCACACACGAACTAATATAATGGAGCGCTCTACTAAACAAATGAAATTCTTGAATGGATATAATAAACATTTATTAATAAATTATCCTATCTAATCTAAGGATACAGAAGATTCAACGTCCAACAAAATAAAAAAAAATTATTGGTATAGCCTATTTCTATTATGATCACTTATTTATACACTCTGGATCGGCTTTGATTACAATAAGTTTATACAATCAAATCAGACGATTTCGAAAATACTTACCATTAAAATCTACATAGGTACACTGACCTGATGAAGCTGATATAATAATATGATTATAATATTTATCAGTGACTAAAAAAATAACAGTGGACATACGATACACGAAGGAAGATACGTATGAAATATAAGTTACGTGGGAATAGGTAAGATACTGAGGGCCTAGTACGAGTTTTGGTGTGTAAATCTTGTGTGAAACGTCTGACGCCTAGCACACCAGTGGGCGCTGATTTGTATGGAGACACTGAGCGGATTTTTTGAGAAGCTTGGTCTACACCAAGCTCTTACTCGCATGTCGAGCTTCTCAAAGAATCCGCTCAGTGTCACCATACAAATCAGCGCCCACTGGTGTGCTGGGCGTCAGACGTTTCACACCCACACTATACACTGAAAACTCGTACTAGGCCCTCGGATAAGAAAATTAGATTTTATCAAGTCCGTTATTTCAATAACTACTATTAAGGTTACACTAGTCGCACACCTTTCCATACAAACGTGGAAGGGTAACTACTCCACTGTTTGACGTTGACCAACCAAAACTACGGATTATATCAATTTATCTCGTCATAATCTATGTCTGTATACACCCCAAACCGTAAAAAGAGGATTCATTTAAAAAATACAAGCTTGTGAACTTTCGTACGGAAAGTATTTTTAGCTTGTATTTTTTAAATGAATACTTTTTTTACGGTTTGGGCTGTATACAGACATAGATTATGACGAGATAAATTGATATAACCCTTAGTTTTTGGTTGGTCAGCGTCCAACAGTGGAGTAGTTACCCTTCCACGTTTGTATGGAAAGGTGGGCGACTAGTGTAACCTTAAGTTGTGACATCACTATGAACACCATCAAAGTTCAATGTACAAAAGGGTATACACTAACACAACTATTTATATGAAATCGTCAGCCTACTGCGGCGGGCGGTTACGGCTTTACTATGTGTTTGTTTCTGGCTGGTTGAAGATTTGTTCATACGTTTGGGTCCCTGAAGTTGGGCTCACGGAATTTAGTCTTATTTTAGTGAAACGTTCGTTTTTTTTCTGGACTTTTTGTCACACCGTACCACTCAACGGTTTGCGTGGGGTGAAAGTGACCATTCTAGATTGTCAGTACTGGCATATGCGCGCCTTAGGGCGAAGGGTAAAGTCAGACCACCTTCTCGCTCGCACATTTCAACATTTTTTGAAGATGTAATATAACTAAATGTAATTATGTGAAATTGCAGAGCTTCAGGGTCGTGAGAATAACAATGCAAAGGTTCAATAAAAATATCACATTGATCCAAAAAAGTTTTCTAACCTAAAAATGTGCACTTTAATTTATCGCATTGGTACAAGTTTTTTGGTTTTCACATAATTACATTTACTTATATTATATCTTCAAAAATGTTGAAATGTGCGAGCGAGAAGGTTGTCTGACTTTACCCTTCGCCTTAATTCCGAGAGCCTACAAACCCAAGTATTGATACATTCAGAGTGTCCTGCCAAGCGCGGCAGGACTGCACCTAAACCAGCCGTCTGGCGAAGCTGAACGCCGCCGCTGAGCCGGCATATGTTAGGGAGGTGGCGGCGCAGCGGTTTGAGGTGCGTCTTGAGGCAGTGTGAAGTTGGTCAGTAGATCGCGTACGGCAGGCCAGAGCGTGCACTCTGAGTGAGATTGGTTGAACTCGTTGAAGCTGAAAGAAATAGTTCAATGATGCTTGGTCTACGCTACCTTACCGTTTAACCAATTTTAGATTCTAGAAAAAGATTTCTTACCGTTTGAGGTGCAAGCTGACTGCGATAAGGTGTGGTTGGGCGTTCTGTTTATCAGCGAGCTGCGTGACGTTGAGCTGCAAGTCGTATACCAGAGGAAGTACCAGTTGTGTGTCTCCTCGCGTTAAGCAGATCTACAAACAAATAGTAAATTCAACAAAAATAAATACAAAAAATCAAATCTTATGGCCCCAGGAAAAGAAAAGAGGTGCGAGCTGGCGAAAACCATTAGAACTTCAAAACTGTTACATTGATTCCTGTACATTTTCATGAACAGACAATGTTGTTACATTTCGGGTCTCTCGCTTCGTACCTCCGAAACTTATGATTTCCGAAATTAAAAGAAAGACGAAACGTGTTGTGTCAACTCTATGTTATGTATTATGCAGTTTATGTAGAACTAGCCGTCGCCCGCGGCATTGCTTGCGTTCTAAACCCTTAAGGGTGCGACTTTTCAAAATTCCTTTCTTAGTGCACCCCTACACTATTATTGTTCTCTATTATTATTTCTCTTTTATTGTTCTTCTTCTTTTCTAGGTGTGCAATAATAGTATATTTCATTACAAGTGCGGAAAGGCTGTCATTGCAAAGAGTTCCGACAAATGTCTACCCGAGCCGAGGCGCAGCCGAAGGCGAGGGTTGACAGTCGGAACAAGTTGCAATGACGGTTCCGCACGTGTACTGAACGACTATTTTTAATACAGTTGCGAAAAAATGAAGCAATTTAATAAAATATTTTGTGCAACAAACAACTAAACTCGCAAAGAAAATTTCTGAAAAATGGCGCCAACCGTTAAGGCAGTTTTTTTTTTCTTCACCTATTCTGGTAGGCAAAGGGAACTATGCCCATACAGCCAAGTCTTCAGTAGAATTTTTTAATTGATATGAAATGAAAATGAAATTTAATGAGATGAAATGAAATAAAACCTAACCTAACTCATTCAATCAAATCATTAAATCTGATATTGAAACAAATTAGTAGCTTCTTTTTAGAAATATACGTATTTGCATGAATCATAAAAACTTCTATGAATTTTTTTTAGTAAAAACTTCATGGTTTTACCTTTTTATTAGACATTATTTTGACAGTTGGGAAAGAGAACGCACGAGTGCGGGAAAGGTAAAAAAATAGCACGAGTAATGTAATAGCCCACATCCCGAACGCTATACGTCCCTGCAATACGCAACTTTTTGAGCAACTGTATTAAAAAGAATATATCTATATTTATCTATCTATCTATATAAGGATACTACCTTCCAAATTTCATACCTCTAGGACTTATGGCTTAGGCTGTGCGTTGATTATCAGTCACCTTCAAAAGAGATGATGTAGGTGCAGCGATAGGGCGCTGCGCTGCTAAGGCCAAGTCTGCGCATCGGAGACACGAGTGCGGGTAAAAACTTACAAAGAACAGGATCTTGTGTTTGGCGAGTAGCACGGCGGGCTGTCCTGTCGGCACGATGGGAGGCGCGGCGGCCGGAGGCACTCTCAGCGCCCACTGCAGCTGCCAGAGCGCAGGCGCGAGCGGCACGAGGTCGGCCCGCATCAGGGATACGAGCGCGGGTAGCGCGGCGCCGCCCGCTGCGCCCCACGCCTTGCCCCAGCCTTGCAGAGCGGTCGCGCGGTACGGGGGTATTGCAACGCGCTGCTCGAAGAACTTCTCCATCACCTGATATTATCAATATATATATATAAAACTCTTTTGAAGCTGACTGATAATCACTACAAAAGGAAAATAAGGAATGAGTATATCAGGGGAATCGTGAAAGTGGCGCCTGTTATTGAAAAGATGAGGAGTGGTAGATTAGCATGGTATGGACACGTAATGAGGAGGGATGAAAGTCATATAACGAAGAGAGTTATGAACATGAGTGTGGCTGGGTATGCAAGTAGAGGAAGAGCGAAGAAGAAGTGGTTGGATTGTGTGAAAGAGGATATGAATGTGAGAGGAGTAGATTCAGAGTTGACGTACGATAGGAGTGAGTGGAAGAAGAAAACATGTTGTGCCGACCGATAAGGGCAGGGAAATGATGATGATAATCACTACATAGTATAAAGCAAAGTCGCTTCCCGCGTCTGTCCTAATGTCTCTATGTATGTATGCTTAGATCTTTAAAACCACACAACGGATTTTGATGCAGTTTTTTAATAGATAAGAGTGATTCAAAAGGTTTATATGTATAATACATCATCATTGCATTGCACCCGTGCGAAGCCGGGGCGGGTCGCTAGTAAGGTATATAAGTACTGCGAATCAAAGGGCTCCCACGCAACTAACGGCCAGTGATAGCCACTTTTTGAAACATTTTCTTAGTCGTCACTGCCAAACACGTTTTCTTGCGTACTTATAAAAATGTACTAATAGGAAGTCAGAACAATTAAATATTCGTCTGAAACACACCTGCTGCCCGCTTTCCGCGCGATTGCCCATTGCCCACGTTACCTTTTCTCACCCCTGAATTTGCAGGGACTGGTTTTTCCTATAACAAAAACTATAGAAGTACAATCTGACCTGCAAGTCGTCAGTGGCCCATGTGTCCTTGTGATCGGGCAGCGGCGTGAGGTGTAAATGCAAGGATTGCATATGTTGCGGATGTAAAGCGACGCGCGCCGCGAGGCCCGCACTGTCGCAACGGAAGGTAAACGATGTCGCTTCTATTGACACCATTGTTAACTGAAACAATGCATAAAGCTACAGTTACACATGCTCATTACTAGCACGAAAGCATGTTTTTATTGAGCAAATGCTCATTAGTAGCATGTGTATTGAAACATTGCTAATAATGAGCATCCTCATTTCGACTTTGCTCAAAAATCGACGATCGTGCGATTTTTGGGCATGCTACCTGCAGCGCGGGTGGAGGGGGGCGTGCTTTTAGCGCGTGTGAACAGGTTTGCTTATTGAATACCTATGCTAGTATCGATTAGTCATTCAGGAGCATACATAAATCTAGCATGGCTATTGCTAGCAAATGTAAACTGCTCATAAATATGCTCATATTGAGCATACTCAATAGCGCGCTTTTTAGCATACTATTTCAGAGCATGTGTAACAGTATCTTAAGACGCGGGTCCACAAGAGATGTGCGAAGCAATCAAACGGTGTGCGAGGAAAAAATCAACCAATAACGAAACAGCTAACTCCACAATCCACTGACGGTGTTGTACTCACGTAGTCTTCAGATTGCACAAAGCGCTGCAGGGTGCGCTTCATGTAGACGCAGGCTAGGAACCGCTGCAGTGGCGCCAGCGCTGGGCCGGGGGGTGCTCCCAACGGCGGCTCACAGGGCGTGCAGAGCGTCTCCAGCTTCGACACGGGGATGGGCGTGGCGGTAGCGCCGGCCCACGCCCGACCGCCTACTAAAACCCGGGAACCGCTTGATGAAGTTGCCTGTGGACCTGAATTGGAGACTGATGTTGATTATTTGCCTCAGATATACACAGCAGATTGTACGTCAGAGATACACACACATTGAAGGGTACGGCAGCTGCATAATTTTGATTTATCCCTGCTACTTAGCTACTTACACCCTTAGGAGCTGTGGGGAAGAGGTCAGAACCATTCAATATAAAACTATGCGCAGCATGTTATGATTATAGAATACCTTCGGTGTCGATGGGAATGAATGAAAATACTTTATTGTGCATAGAGTTACACCTTACAACCATTATGCGAGACAGCCTAACCAGAAAATAAGATTTAACTATCACGTACAATGGGCGGCCTCATCGCTAGGGAGCGATTTCTTCCAGACAACCTTTGGATAGAGAGGCCCGTATAAATAGAAAGGTCGGCTAGGATGCGATATCTCAGTTTTCTTGAGTGTGGTAGGCAGATCAAAACTACGATCTGTATACCTGCGCAAACTAGTTTGTGCAAGTATGCATGAGCGCGTGTGTCGGAATGCTTTCAGTCGCACGCGCGCCAGTGCTTCGGTCGGGTGTTTCTATGTATTATAAGTATGTATTTACATAAAAAAATATGTATGTATGTATTCTATCAGCCATCTAGTTCCCTTCGTACAAGCTTTGCTTAGTTTGGGACTAGAAGGCGTTGTGTTAAGTGTCCGTGAATATTTATTTATTTATTTATTAGTTTCTTCTTACACTTCTCTTTTTAGCTAGCACCAAACCAACAATAGCCAAAACGTCATCATTTGTGGGTGCCGGTGGCATATTTCAAAAAATACTTATTGCACAACACGACTTCTTCGGTTTGTCACAGGCGCAGAACTGAGACTGCACAGGCATACTTGAATCGTGTGTGGTCACTATGGACGTTAGGTATACTTGCACAAGCCTTCAGTTCAGGTATGAGCGTAATGTGTGTTGTTACCCTTGTGCTCGAGATGATGCCTCGGCGAGGGATGATGTGTGGCTTGTCCGGGCGAGGGTCTCGGCAGCGAGGGCGATGCGGGCCACGCGGTGAAGGGCGAGGTGGGGGGCGGGTGCGGCGAGGCGGCGGACGCCGCGTGCGGGGAGGGCGCCAGCGGCGACGCCGGCGACGCACACACGCCGCCGCCCGCGCCCGCCCCCGCCCCGCCACCCGGCGGCGACGTCAGGTTGAACGAACCACCACCCATCTACACATGCGCAAAACAATACTTTATAAACTTATCTCATATGTCATTACTATGTATCATATGTATGTAGTTACAAAAAAAAATGTATCTAAGTAATGTATCAGCAATCTAGTTCCCATAGTACAAGCTCTGCTTAGTTTGGGACTAGACAGCGTTGTGTGTAACGTCCAAGAATATTTATTATTATTTATTATTATTATTACATTTCGCACCGAGTGATAACACATCATTCATAATTCATTTATTGCCAATATAGGTGGATAGGGGATGTCAGGGTTTTACATTGGTTACTACCATATTCTACTAACTAGCATGCAATATTTATAAAGTCCTATTATTATTATTATTTATTAAGAGCCTGTAGTGTCCCACTGCAGGGCAAGCGGAATGTGGCGGAACCATGTATTTTGTGCAAAACCCTGGCATCTGTTTAGTTACCCATGTTCGCAATAAATATAAATATTTATTATTATTATTATTATTTAAAAAAAAAGGCCTCCCTTTCTTCTCGCCAGTCTTTTCTGTTTTGGGCAACTGTGGACCATTCCTTGAGGTAGGTATCAATCTCGTCCCTCCATCTTCGCCGTGGTCTGCCGCGAGGTCGTTTTCCGTTTTGAGGCGTCCATTCTGTAGTGGATTTAGCCCATAACGCATCCGACATGCGGCAGACGTGGCCTGCCCAGTCCCATTTCATATTTATAAGGTCCTCACTAATCGATAAATCTAATAATGTCATAGAGCTCAAGTTCAAATCAAATAGGATAAATTAATAAGTCAGTAAGAAAAGTAGGAATATGTCAAAGAAAATAAAGTAATTAATCATTCTAAATTGTCACAGAGGTACTCATTCACGCTATAATATACTTTCTCATGCAATAATTTAGTAACATTTCTCTTAAATATAGTATTAGAAGGCGAGACTAATGTTGCCAGAGGTAAATTATTATATATTCTTGTAGCTACTGTTACTGTCACACTATTGCATCACCATAAACATCACCTGAGATGACTGCGTCAGACGCACTAATCACTATCACTTGTGCGTTTTTGTCGGATGCGATATCAATTTGATAATCATTACATGAGATAGCGAGTTCTAATGTGTTATTAAAGTTATAAAAAAATAAACCTTATTATGTGAACAATACGGTTCTAAATCAAAATTCAATCAAGCGTCGAGAGCACGTGCAATTGAACTTGCTTCCTCTCACTCGCGCGAATAGAGCATAGAGATAGAGCTATACAAACTATAACGATACTGACTGAGATACGAGATAGGTGCTCGACATAATCCGACCGAACACAGAACAGTGCGGTGGAGTGGACGCGGCGCGCGGTGGGTGTAAGTCATGTATAGTGTGATGTGTACTGCTGGTTTGGTCGAGTAATGTGTGATGCTACAGTGCGCGGTCGGGTAATATCACGCGTGATGTATCAATAGCATTACTTACACATATCTAATGTACAACTCATTACAAGAGCAGCGGGGCTAGGATAGCGCACGCGAGACGTTTCGTTATGTATTTCTAACATCGCACTGCTCGCCAACGGCCGGGAATTCATCCACACACCGTAGAGCCAGCGTGGTCGCAAATCGTATGCTTGTTTGTCTACTTCGTTGCATAAATAAAAATGTCGTTCTGTCAAAATGTAAGCATTTTGCACCAGTTTTTGAACTATTGCATTTTCCGTGGTACTCTGGTCGATAAAACGCGCTTTCTTATTGTAAACTTTTGACACTTCTAATGACGTGATATCAAATCACTCGAAGTTGATAATTCAAACCTAATATAATAATTCACCTAGGTAAATTAACCCTGGTGAATTAAGTCGACGGCACCGTGGATTCTTAGATTCAAAAGTAGCAAAGCAGCAATTTATGACGAGGTTCATCTTATGCTGGTGACAGATATTTTGGTGGAAAGTTTCGCACGCGTACGAAGTCGCGGGTATCAGCTAGTCATTATTACAATTATCAATGGTCCGCAATGGTAGTTTCGTTTACGCAGCGGTTACAGAACATACACAAGAGAAACGTCATTATTACTCATGCCTCGATGAACGGGACAATATGCTTGGGACATTTTTATCCACAGGAATGCGAATGGCCAATTACCAGTTGGCTATTTGTTTTCCGGATTACCTTATAAATAAAAATAAATATAAATATAAGTTGACTCATATAGCCAACTTGTGTTTGGTCCGCATCCAAAACGTCATCTAAGATGGGTCATCCGTCATAGGTCGGCTATACCCTATTTTCATTATAAAAATTGCGTTTTGCGTAGTTTTGCTACATGGTTCGCCAGAAAACAACTTGTTTGTTTCGAATTGCACAGGGTTTAAGTTGAATATATACCTGATGTTGAGCAGGAGAGGCTGGATGAGGCGTGACGGGTGCAGAATGCGGTGTGTGCGGCTGTGGGGGCGTCAGCGGCGCCGGAAAGCGAAGACCACCTGAACAAATAACATATATTACCTTTAAAAAAATATTCAATAGTCACACGGCTAATGAAGTCTGGCTAAATCGAGAAATCTCAGGCGCGAATAAGTATATTACCTTATCATATCAGCCACAAGGCGTCCAATGCTGGTCAGAAGCCTGCTCTAGTTCGAAGAAAAATAATTTTGAATCTTCTTTTTTCCATCACGTCGTCGTGGCCTTTGTTCCTATTGTATCCCTGAGTTTTTTGGCTGTTTTCATGTTTGTTTTTAATTTACCTGGTGGCATTGGAGACATCGGTGAAGGCGGGTTGTCATCTTCAGCAAGCAGTCTCGTATTTATATCGTCTACGTATTTTGATAGGAATGCCTGATGAAACAAAATTTTAACATATTATTTTATTTACAAAAGATTGGGTTCACGGGGTATTTCTATTCACTGGATCGGTTTGTGAAAATGACACATCTTCAAGTTTGTTGCTGAGTTGTGACTCCATCTAGCCGTAAAAGCTGCTGGACCAACTTGGATAATATGTTAAATATGTATAACAATGCTTTGTATGCGAATATAACTCGGGCGGAACCGCGAAACTAGCTTCCATCCGCTATTTTTTTACACCACCTTAGGCTGCAGCTACTTAATCCACCAGGTGTGCTGGCAGCCAAAAGCTTAGCTATCCATCATAAATAAAAACTTAGTCCGAGTGGTATCCTAGTGGTACTTGGTTACATCTATAATCTTACCTTTAGTCCTTGAGCGGGTGCGAATTCGTCGACAACAGAACTGCGGTCAAACTTTGAGTATGAGCCATCGCGGATTGTGACCATGCCTCCTCCCCGAATTCCAACTTCGATGGAGTAAGCGCCCGCGTAGATTATACGTATCTGTTATGAGAGTGTTTATTTCAGTGGTGGAATTGTTGAACCTATTCGTTGGTTTGTAATCGAGGAGTTGACCGTAAAATGCTTCACTGCATTGTTATCGAAACGTTAGCAATTATCTTTGGGTTTTCTGTTGGTTTCTGTTGTTGAACAGATAAGTTGGTGGCACTGTATGTAATGTAGTAGCTTACAACAAGTCAAAGAATTGTAGTGAGGAGTCAGACATATTAGTAATTAATTAAAAAAATTCTGTACATGCACACTAAAAGTACCTTTCTCCACGAGTGTGCTAACAGAGTGAACGTGGGTGTAGGCATCTGCGTGCGCACATGATGCAACCCTAACTGCGGAAGCGTCGGCAGCCGGCTCAGAGCTAATAGCGGCGCATACGTCTCACGTAGAACCACGCCCAGTGATATCAGATCCTTGTGACTGGAACATAACAAGAAATGGTAACGCTTTTTTTTTAATACTTATTATTAGAAACAAATGTAGATAAGGGTAGACAAAGCAGAAATAATAATCGGGTGTAAAGAGGCCTTCGCATCTAATCTAGATAGTTTATTCAGTGTCAGGAGTCACTTCTTAATAATAACCTCGTTGAACGGGATACTGGTAGTGCCTTGAACATTTTTATTTAGGATGTGAATGGCAAATCACAAGTGGGCTATATTGAGACCCAGATAGTCAACTCGAAATTGGCCATCTGCATTCCGGATGCCATGTATAAAGGTCCATAAGTTCAACTGTTTGGAGTAGTGTAGCATCAATCACTCGTCGACACGCAAGTGCCTTATAAGCCCACTTACCAGTTGATATAGTGGTCAAGGTGATGATGCAACATATGATGCGCATTAGCCGCTGGTTGATGGGCTGGCGTGGCTAAGGTATAGCGATGAGTATTAGCGCTCCACTGAAGTAACGCCGTGGCGCGCTGGGAACCTCCGAATCCGACCACCAGTGAACGATATGTGTAAGAACGGATGCATATGCCTTGCCAAAGTGACTCGCGCTCTGAAATATTACTCAAATTGAAATTATACTCTCAAGGTAGCCTAACGAGCTATGGAGAAGCCTATGATTGGTGTTTCCCTACAAGACTGATGAATCCATATTCATTCATATTCATCCATATACCGATTGAACTGACCGACATAGCCGATAGGATTAGCAAGTTAAAAGTAGCAGTGCGCACTCGAACAGAAAAGTTCTCAAGTATAAAACACTAAATAGTGGAGATTGTTCTACGTTGCGTTTTCTAAGACGGAAAGGTGATCAATTAAAGAGTAGCTAAGAGCCGTTGGGTGCACAAATTCGGACGCTTGAAAGTATACGAAGACTGCTGAGCGTCTCCAACGTCTCAAAGATAGTTGACGGTCGTATTCTATTCATCATACCTTGCAACGGTCGTAGAGTAAAGTCATAGAGAAGAGTATGCAGATGCACGATGGCGGCCCAGTCCGCGAGGAAAGCATCTGCAGTGCGGCCAGCGTCCGTGCCCAGCTCGTATTGTAGGTACACGCAACGTCTCTCACCTGACAAAGCAGTACAATTTTATTTTCATCTTTATCAATGTAAAAAGCGAAGTTGAAGAAAAACAGTAAAAAAAGAACTAGCTAGTGAATGTGGCAACGTCGCCAGTTTGGAAGTATATCCACAACAATCAACGACTTGTGTGGAATCTGGATACAAGGCGCCCTGACAGTGTTTCCAAAATAAACGTGCCAAAATGAACGAACTGACTGCGTCAGAAAAAGTCCCCAGTGACTATTATCTATGTCACTGGGGACTTTTTCTGGCGACATTTTTTTGCTGGCATTCGCATGGTTAGCGCTGATTCTCAGACAACATGTTAGGATTGTGTACCTTGTTCCTTCGGATTGGGCGTGCGAACCGGTGAACCGTGGAACACAAACTCCGCGGTCCACACTCGCGCTTGGTTCTTAGTAGTGAGTCGTACGGTCGCGGCGAGGAGACGGCTCCTCAGCGCGGCGGCGGCGGCCGGCTTAGCGCCCGCTGGAAGGGGTAGAGCCACTACTCTCATCGCTAGCGCTGATCCACTCCATTCTGGTTGAACTCCTCCATGGGTAACACCGCGTTGCGCCAACTATAGATAAAATAGCGAGGTGGCAAAGACAACAGTACTAAGGTCAAGTCGAGTCAAGGAATAGTTTGGTTTTGGCGGTGGTATTCAAAACATGAATAATGAAATGTTTACCTCCTGTGCAAGGTTGACAAAGGGCACCCGTTCGTCTGCAGCCGCCACTACGTGCGCTAACTCCGGAAGGAAGTAAGCCGGTTGACGCACTCGTACTGCGCGGGCATTCGCGGCTGACAACTTGCGCTTGCCTGGCTGCATGCCTGCAATAGTGGACTGTAATTACTAGGAAGTTAGGGTTTAATGTTGAACAAAAGTTAAACTCTTAAAAACTACAGAATAGATAGCACGGTGCAGGTATTCGCAGCCGACAAATTGTCGACGCTTGTATTGCTGCATAGTAGACTGTATTACAAGGGGTTAGGGTTTGTTTATCAAGTTACATACCAGGCGTATCAAGAGGTGTGAACGGTCCATGGGTGAGTGTGAACGTGTCCAGCTCGACTAGCGAGTGAATTCGAAGATATGCACGCGCCGCTCCCGCCGGTACTGGCGCTGAACTTGAATTCTGATGGACAATGAATTAGATTGGATGTAGCTGCTTTGGTTGATAATATTTGTAAAGCGGGTCGATTGCTTTTTGTTTCACTTCTTCTTTTTTCAAACCTTTTTCTCTCTAGTTTACGCCACCAGACACGTACGCATGAGGTGTCGATGCGTAGGTAGCGAAAAATAATTTTTTTTTTGCTAATCCTATTTCACTTGATAAATTAGAAACAGTTTAAAGTGTGAAAAGTTAAACGATATGAATGTTCGCTTGATAGAAAGAGTAGCATATACGTATAGTTACCTCATCTTCGCACTCGTCAGGCGTACACCGGCGTGCACCGGCCAGGTGGAATGATAGTGCCACGGAACACGCGCTGCCGCTGTTTGAGGTATTGCTAGTAGTTGCCGTAGTACCGGCTGCCACCTCCTTCATTTCCACAATCTACAGGGTAGTACAAATAAAGATATTTTTAATGTGCCGTTTATTGCAATGTAACTCAAATTAGATTTATTCGTGTAGCTACCGTGAGGAAACCAGTTAATATTGTATGTCTACGCACTACAGCCATCATACCAATGATCTTGCAAACCATAGGATCTCAGTAATCTACTGTACTTTCAAGGATAAAAAATAATGTCTATTTGAAAATCATTGATGTTATTTACGCACGTTCCATAATACTCCAGATATCTTTAGCTGTAAAAAAAGTGCAAAAGATAAAATAAAATCTCACCAGTATGTGGTCAGTATGACGATGCAGGGTGACATAGAGTCTGTCTGGAGATAGTTTGTTCAGGGGATGATGGGGTCCGTGCAGGAACGGCAGATGTTCGCAAACGCTCGCCGGCAGGTGTTGCAAGGTCTTCTCACATCGACGTGCTACCAGCCAGAATCTAAAAGAAGAATCAACCATAGTCTTATGAGTTGAACGGTTGGGATCTGTATTTCACGCTTGGTTTGTATGACTTGTGTAAAGTACCTTAGGTGTGTAAGCAGATTTTTAATAAGCGGTATATTGGTAGCAGCGAGCGCATTTGCCAGATCGGGCATTCTCGGAGTCCCGGGGTAAGCAGGCACGCGAGCGCGCAGTCTGCCGCCGTGGGCGCCCACTGACACTAACAGCTGTTCCGCGCGAAGGCACGGAGATACTACGGAGCAAGCTAGCACGCATGGCCAGCCGCCCACACTGCATTCCACCTGGAAAATCAAGTTTTAACATTTCTCCTGGCGCGTCATTCTGCAAAATGGCTCCTTACGCAACATTTATTAATTTTGTTCAATTTGTAACTCTATTTATCTTTGTATGTACGAATGAATGTATTTGAAGGCAGTTTAGATTATGTAATTGTTCTTATTCTTACCCCCCAGCTAGATCATACATGCGACGTCATGGCCAAAATCAGGTGATTCCCGCTTACACGTGCCAAACGCATTACGAGAGAAGATAAGGGGTCTAGATTTTGTGCGAAGTTCTTACCCCTAAGTCATTGAGCAGCACTTTCAGATCGTTCAGCCTCTGCCGAGAGCGTACATGCACGGTGTGTGCCAGTAACCGCTCCATGGATGGCGCGTGGGGCGTGAGAGCCGAAGCCACACGCTCGCCGCCGGCTAGGGCTGGCACGTGCCATACGTGTAGTGAGTCCGCTTCAGCACCGATTATCAGCCGGTAGCCTAGCTCGCAGCCTAGTTCCCTGTGCCAATTGAAGTTAGAATGTACAGCTAGGATCATAGAGATCAAACTCTTGCGAAAACGTAGCATTCATCTGCCGACGTCTGTATTAGTGAGAAAATGCCTTAGTTACAACTAAGGCAACATCATTACTGAATTATGAACGTTTAACGCTAGTAAAAAAGGCGACGCGACGTCTAACCAAGTTCTAAACCAAGTCATAATAGACAAAACCAAGCTTAGCTGCAATTATTTTAAAGCTGCAAAATGGTCATTGGCCAGTAAAAACAAATGTTTTAAAATTTATTTTAAGTTCAGAGTAAAAATGCATAATACGAAAGTAATTTAATCAAGAATATCTCAAGGTCTAAATTGTATCATACCTCCAATAAGAGACTTGTAGTTTCTGACCAGGGATATATCTATCAACTTGCAAATGTCGCGACAGACGATCTCGGCACAGTCTCAAGGTTTGCGTATACAGCAATTCAAGTGATAGAGACCGGCAGAAGTACCGCAACGCAGTTAAAGCGCCGCTCAAACCAGCTGCCGCCAAGCGCGCCTGGGCTACTCCGCGAAGCCATGCCAGTTGAGAACTGTGCACTAAGGGTTTCCCTTCTACAAACAAAACACAACTGTAAAGTACTGTAATGAAGTTGTAATCCAAGATTCAAGAAACACAATATACACAAATAATAGCAATCATGTGACCAACCTCCAGTTTCACTATCTTGTATGAGAATAGCAATATCTAGTAATCTCCAAGGGACATTTGGGGCATCTCCCATCACTGTTAGAGACACGCTATATTCTTGACCAACTGTGAATGTGGCACGGCCATTTTCAACCTGAAATTATAAAAACTTTTTTAAATACTATACTTGCTGTCATTTTGTTGCTACATGTATTTTGATTACAACAGAAAAAACGTAGTGGTGTTACTAAAAAAAGAAACGAAAGTAAAAAGTTTGTTACCTTAAGGTTACGAACATCACTTGGTAACGATGCAGTAGTAAGTCTCTGTCTGACTACATGTGCTAGTGAGCGTAGAGTAGTGCGTCGCTCCGAGGCAGTTAATGTAGGTGGTGGCACTAGTCGCTCTCTAACTACTGCTGGCAATCGACTGTATGTACCCAGAGTTAGTACTTCTACTGCAGCAGCCATATGAAAAGTGGGCAGCCTGTTACAGAAATAAATTTTTGAATCTCTACTACTAGTCGCTGCAGTGGCTCCTTCTCTGTCTACTCCGTAAAGTTATGGAACACTCTTCCTCATGACATCCGCGCTAGCTCATCCATTGCAATTTTTAAACGGAAAGTGCATTATCTATCCTTATGATAATTTCATATGTATCATGTATTATATATATATCTATAATGTATATATGTTTATTATATATTTAGGTATTTATGCATTTATGTGTTATAACTTTATTGTATGTAGGTATGTTCTATGAAGTATTTATATATAATATATTAATGTATGTAATCTTAACTGTGTTTTTAGCTTACTCTGGTATAATATCTATATGTTTTTAAGTAATAACCTTGAGTACACGCACCCACCATCATAATTTATTTCTCCTCTCTATCGTGGAAGGTTTGCTGGTAGAGAACTCTTTTTAGGGTTAAGCTCACCTTTGTACATGACCTATCTTTAAGTTCCCTTTTATGTAACTACTTTTGTGTACAATAAAGAATAAAGAAAGAATAAAGAATCTCCTTGAATTAGGTGAAATGCAAAATCTATACTTCCATTTACTTAATCTATCAGCGTATAGTCCACTGCTGGACATAGGCCTGATCCATAGAATTCCAGAAAGAATGAACTCCCTGTTACTCCTAAGCTCAAATTAAATGCACTACTAGTAACTCACCTGGCATGTACAAGTGTTTCTCGAGCAACTCTTGCTAATACATCAGCTGTTTCTACAAACAATAGGGCCTGTTTATCTAGAAATGCCATGATGTGAGCAGATCTATCCACTTTTGTGGCACTGCTGGCCCACTTGACCAGGGCCAAGAGACGTACAAACAGCTGACGTGTGCGAGCACTGAACTTATAAATCTCAATTTTTCGCTCCATATCAGTTTTTCTGGGCAACCTGTAAATTTGTACGGAGTATAAAATGGTTGAGGTATATCCTTTGCACTATTAGTAAATTTGAAAAATCTTATTCTCATCAAACAGAAAATAAATCTTACAGTTCAGCCAAGACAGTGAGTTCATCGTAAGTTCTTTGAACAATGAAGTCTATGAGTAATGCAAGAGAAATGGAGCCACCTCGAGCTCCACCACCTTCGGCGCCTTGTGTGCATCCTTCGATGGCCACTGGCACCATTGTGGAAGCTGTCTATTTTCAACACTTGTTTACTGTTGAAAAGCAACAAATACAAGAAAGGTATAATGTTTTACATTGTCTTCGCAGTGTTTTACACATAAAGCACTTAGATATTTTGAGAAAACAGAGAAAACCATGAAAAACCTAAATGAAAACAATCAAGAAGACTATTTCTTTCTTTTTTATTTTTTCAACTTCTTGGTTTGATTTGACTTTATGATCTTGTCTTCTTTTTTTAGTACCTATACCTATCTTTTTACTCACTCGCACTTGGGTACAAGTGAAGGGAGTGCGGACAAGCATGCAATGCAATCAACATGCTAAACATTGTGCTGAAGTCTTGAAATGAAATAATCAGTCAAGTGTCAAGTCAACTGTGACAGTCTGACAGAAGAAGTTGAAGTTGACTTTGCTCACTGCACTGACAGAGTAGTGATGTGGAGTTTAGTAATAACTCGAGTTTGATTTGAAATATCTATTGACTCGAGTTACAAAACTTGTTGGATTCGAATCGAACTTAACTCAGCCTTCAATATCGTCTAAGCGTACGATCAAACAGATTCAAGTCATATTGTGTTGACAATCCAGAAAAATGAGCACGTGGATTAGGTGGGTCTCGCGATCGTAACGCACAACGCTGTGGTATGCGACATGCGGTACGCGGCGTTGAGCCGCATACCACAGCGTTGAAACGCTGTTTAACAGACAATTCAACTTGAGTTGACTCATTTGCGACTTAGATCGAGTTATTCGAGTAGAGTAAAACGCTGTATTATAGACACAGTCTATCTTGCTGTACGTCCCGCGAAGGTCATGCACGATGCACGGTGCAAAAGTATCGTGAATAGGCTTGACGTACGTCGATAATTATTATTATTTCTTTACTTAACTTGCTGGATCAATTATGCATCCAGCAAGCGCCCCCACCACCGCGAACGTCGTGCAGCTAGACGGTGAATAACGCGGACGTACGTGAGAGGAGAGAGGTCCTGCGTCGTGCTTGCTATACTTGCTGTACAGCAGATTTAACATTTAGATCTTGAGTCGCAAGGTGACTGCCCTTCAAAATGGAAAATTTGTTCATTTGAGTAGGTATACCTACTCTGCACGTTTATGATAAAAAAAATCATCTCTTCTGCTGCTGCTGACAACATCAGAAAAGCTCCCATTTTTTGGCGTTGTCATACAACAGGTGGCATTTAATAAATTAAAACACGTCCTCTCATATTCTAATTCGTTCGATTACTCTGCTACGCTTGATGCGCGCACGATAGTGTGGTGTATGCATGGAAGTAATAAGTACTAACGTAGTACATACTTCCATGGGTGTATGCAACTTCCAGCGCCGCGACCTTGAGCTGACGTACAGCGGGCATGGGATGGATCGTGAATAACAGCCAGCGCCTCAACTCGCAGTTCACACACGCACACGCACATCACTAGGTAATGTCAATCAGTAAATGTGCGAGTGTGATTATCAGTGAGCATTTTTTTATTTTCTTGTGTTTTTGCCATCACAGAGTAACTTGCCATTCAAGTCAAGGTTGATTTACAGATACCAATTTCTCTGTATTCCACAAGCACCTATGGTTGTAAAGTACGTACCTACTGATTGTGTAAAACTTGTTAGTAGAATTAGGTAAACTGAACCACTACAAACCGGAAGGTGTAGGTAACACCTTCCAATTTGTTTGTAGTGGTTCAGTTTTTACATCACTTCATCCGGCTTTCAGATTTACATGAACATTTTTCGATCGTATAAATTTGGTGTGAAACCCGTAAGAAGTGTGTGTCAATTTGTGTTCAATTTTCGAAAAAACCTTGCGGCGAATATGGGGTTATTGACTGAAGGAAGTCCTCTTAGTTGGGAAGAGACGAAGGCGTTGGCGGAGCATGTTCGACAACACGGAATAGAGCAATTCATTAATCTGTACAAAAAGCTTCAGGATCGCACTGGAGATGTGCTGAAATGGGGAGATGAGGTAAGCGGATTGGTACCTAGAAAAAACTTTTAAAACAGCTGATACTTACTCCATAATCTGTTTTTATAATTTACTAGTTTCCTCCCGCGACTTTGTTCGCGTCCCATTGGATCCCATTAATTTTCCTGGATAAAAAGTTTCCTATGTTACTTCTAATACCTCGAAGAATATGTGTAAGAAGTTTCATGATGATCGGTTAAGTAGTTTTTGCGTGAAAGTGTAACAAATAAGCTTACATTCACATTTATAATATTAGTAGGATTTTATTTTATGTACCTACCTACCTATTAGAGTCTATTTAACAAAGTTCTTAATGACTACCTACCTAAGTTTAATATAAAATTAGTTTTACAGCATCAAAATAATTAAAACATTTTAGGTGGAGTACATAATTGTAAAGTTTGATGATGAAAACCAGCGAGCCACAGTTAGTCTTAGGGCCAGTGAACTACTACCTTTGCTTCAAGAAAAAGAATTGGCAGATCCAGAAAGTAAGTCATGTAGTTAGTTGGTACACAATCATTAATAGGCAGTTGTATGTGATTAGAGGGTGTGTGTTCTATCTGACTCAGGGATCATGTTCTTATACCTATTGAAATATTCATAGAAATAGGTACCTAAAGCGGGTATAATTATAGTGGTTTCGACAATGACTAATGGCTTAGATACACAAATATTACTTACCTACTTAATTTTGTAAATAGTCAAACCATGACTAGCATATTTAGTTTATCCTGTTCAGTTTCAAAGAATGATTCTAGGACTATCCTAGAGATTACATACAAAAGTATACAACTATGTATTTGATCATGATCATGATAATGATAAATTATTTTTTTACTATTACATCAATACTTCCTTACTACAGTATAGAGAATGTCACAAAAAAAATTTTTTTTTTTGTATAATATGTACATTACGTTTTCAGGCCTAAGATCATTTATATCTCAAAAATAATAATATTAGAGAATAAAGAGATAACTTATTATTAGGTTCGGTATATTAACGAAATATATTTTCATTGAAATAAGTATCATCTGAAATAAGATCTAACCTATATGTTTTTTTACAACAATTGAACATGGAGTAAAAACCATCTAACTTGAAAATATGCAAAGTCATATTAGCAATGTGAGGCAATGAATTCATTTCATTTATTGCACCATCACTGTTAGTGAACAACTTTTATCTATATATAGATGGCATGTTATGTTCAGTCATTGTCCTCACTCTATTCTATTTCATAACTTTGTGCAAGTCTAATAAATATAATAAATATAATAAATAGTGAATATTTATTATATTTATTAGACTTGACTCAACGCCTTCTAGTCCCAAACTAAGCAAAGCTTGTACGATGGGAACTAGATGGCTGACAGAATACATACATACATTTTTTTTGTAAATACATACTTATAATACATAGAAACACCCAGACACAGAACAAACATCTATGTTTGCCACACAAATGTTTGTTCTCGGTGGGAATCGAACCCACGACCCACAGCACGGAAGGCAGAGCTACTACCGACTGAGCCATGACGTCTGTCGAATAAAAAAAATGCCTGCCTAATATTCCATGTTTCATAAACTACCAAGGTAGATGTTTATCTTATATTGTACACTCATCATCATCATTGAATAACCATTTAATTCGCATTAAACAGAGTGTACATCAATTCTTTGAAAAAGACCAACTTTATGCAAGTTGGAATTTTTTTTGGGTGCGTAGAAGGCACAAGGAACTGGCAATTATACTGTTAGACGTTTTAATTTAAAAAAAAAACAATTTTCACTTTAGTACACATAGAGATGGCGCATGGCGAGACGAACTGGATGTACCTACTGTCACCAGAAAGTCGTCAGAAGTTATAAATTTTCATTTCCAGATGTGAAATCCCTATGGCGGCCGGAATATGGCGGTTACATGGTCGAAGGAACGCCTGGGAAACCATATGGAGGTCTGCTAGCCCACTTTAATATTGTAGAAGCAAATATGCAGTACAGAAGAGCTGAGGCCAGCACTTTGTTGAAAGATGGAGAAGTCATTATGAGCATCACCAACTTTCCGAGGTAAGTATCACTAAGTAAGCCTTTATGACCATAATAATATGGCTGTGTATTCTCTGAAAGCTTATCTAGAGTAAAATATATTTGCCATATTAATAGGCACAGCATGATGATTAGCTATCATTTAAGTAGGTACCTATATGTTTGAGTTATTTTGTTTCAACGCCAATGCCATTTTTTTTATACAAAACTGGTTACGCTGATATAATTTGCAGGTTAGGATGTCCAAACTTCACAAGCCCCTCGTATCCACCAACCCCACATGAAGGAGTAACTAAATCTCTTTACTTTCCTGATAACGCCATATTTGAGGGGCACCCGCGGTTTAAGACACTGACTTCTAACATCAGGCACAGGAGGGGAGAGAAAGTTGCTATTAATATTCCAGGTAAGGTTTTATAAAAAGTAATAAATAAATAAATAAATAAATATTCACGGACACTTAACACAACGCCTTCTAGTCCCAAACTAAGCAAAGCTTGTACGATGGAAACTAGATGGCTGATAGAATACATACATACTTTTTTTTTTGTAAATACATACTTATTATACATAGAAACACCCAGACACAGAACAAACAGTAGGTAGTTATCTTTATTTTCTTTACAAAAAAGTAGAGAATTTGGCTAAATGAACCGGTGATCTTTTTAAAAACCTAATTTTCTTCATTTGCCTCACAGAATAGTATATTATGCAATTAGTAAATAAAAGACGGATTTAAAGCGAGGGCCATAAATTAATCGCGAGCAAGTGAAGGATTCTAAATGATGATTGAATCCTGAACAACGTGAGTGGTTCATGGCCCTCGGTATAAATCCGTTTTATTCAAGAGTTGCATACTATACTTTGTACCATGACAACGAGAAAAAGAAAGATTGGAGGTTGTATAGCCAATGCTATACAACCTCCTTGCGCAAAAACAATAATTAGATGGAGGTCAATTATATGAGTGTGTTCTAAATTCAAACACCAAAACAGTGAGTAAAAGTGCTTTTTAATCACTGTTTTCAGTGAATAAAGTAAGCTTTTTAGAGGGGGAATGGTATAAAATAATGTTTATCTGTTTATTATTTGCAGTAGTAGGTACTCTAGTGTATATAATTTACGCATTACAAGTCTACAACACGCAAGTTGATGAAACTAAGAACAGAACAAACTTTGCAACTGCAGCAAAGTTTCTTCAATGAAAGTCATTGAATTCACAAAAGTTGTGAACATTTGCTGTACCCATAGGTATCGAGAATCATCTCGCTTCGGAATACCATACTAGTTCTAGGACACCGAGTATATCTTTAGTTGTCGTAACCAGTATTTGTTTTCGAGTGATTGGTTATCTATTTATACGATTGTGTCTATGAACAATACAGCTATGGCCATGACAACACTCGTTTACTTACGTAGATATAGGAAGTCACGACGATCACCTAAATAAATCATAGTAACTACATACTAAGTAAAGAAGGTTCTATGATTTATTAGTTGATAACTACATACAAGCAATAAAATTTATTTCCTTGACTGCAAGTGAACACTAATGTGCTTGTTTGCTATCTGCTCGTAATTACTTAAACTTTCTAATCTATATGCTACACAGACAATCTTAGTAAATCACGAACTAATGTTAATTATGCTTTACCGAGATAAAATACCTACCATTCAAGGAACAACACACTCCATTGATAGTAGAACGTTTAATTATTTAGGAGGATTAATTAAGGACAGGAAGTTATATTTATTTATTTATTTTTATAGTTTTTCGCGATGTAAACACAAAGATCCCAGTAGATGACTCTAGCAAACGCGACAAGGCGGCAGACCCAAGCTGCGTATACATGGACGCAATGGGCTTCGGCATGGGCTGCTGTTGTCTGCAACTCACATTCCAAGCGTGTTGCATCACTGAGGCGCGCACGCTATATGACCAGCTCGCACCTTTGTGTCCTATCATGGTGAGTTTCCTAAAACCAAAACTCGCTGACCAATTGTGCAGTTTAAATAGCTATAATCCAATGGCTAAGGATAACGACATTGAGTATCGTAGTGTGGAAAGGGACATAAACGTATCTAAACGTCAAATTGATAGCCATTTTGAGTTATTCCCATCGTTTTTCATTACTTACCTACCCAGATCTCCGCCTTTTGTTAAAATATCGGTAAACAAGTAAACGCCAATAAACAATGACATTGGCAAATTCGTGGCAGCCCTAGCCACCGAACAGCCGAAAGAAGTTATTTCCATAGCCATTGAAATAGTGCAATAGTTAGACATAAACGCAACGGCACTTATACTAGCTAAAACGGGGAACTTACACCTTATGACGAGTTGAAGGGCGCGATTAATCGCGCCGTTCGTCGAAATTATAGTTGCCTAGAAATACACTTCGAACCCACCGTACCCCCTGGCCATAGCCCAAAATGCCGGTTACAATAATAATTGTTAATAAATCAGTTTCTTGTCGACAGTTGGCATTGTCAGCAGCATCGCCGATCTACAGAGGTTTCCTCACCGACGTGGATTGCCGTTGGAACGTAATATCGGCATCAGTGGATTGCAGAACTCGCGAAGAAAGGGCCCTTGAACCACTAAAGAAAAACAAGTTCCGCATACAGAAGTCTAGATACGACTCGATTGATTCTTATCTGGCGCCGGAGCATGAGAAGTACGCACTTAGCTTTATGTACTGTCTGGATTGTTGGGCTAAGTTACCGATAAGAAAAAAAAATGTTCTCTCAAAGCTTCTTTGTATGTACTATACTTTAGAGGTATTATGGAAATATTTTATCTAGAGCTGTTGCAACAATAAAAATGAGGCATTAATTTACCTTACAGATACAACGACATTCCAATAACCCATGACCCCGCTATCTACCGGCGGCTTCGCGAAGGCGGTATCGACCATCCGTTGGCAATGCATGTAGCACATCTCTTCATACGGGACACTGTGTCTCTGTTCTCGGAGAAAGTGCATCAGGACGATGGCAATGATACGGACCATTTTGAGGTATGTTTCGACTGCAGAACGCTGATCTACTTCAAAAGTCAACAACATTTATTTCACCCTTGTTTTCGTTACTTAGCACGTTAGTGGTCTTATCACATACTTCCAGCGAACTGCCAGGCGGCTCTTAGCAGTTTTAAATATTCTGCCGGCACTCTTTCGTGCAAAAGCGTGTCAAAAATTGACGGCCGCTATTTACTATTGTTTTTTTTCCGCTGTAAAACTGAAGGTTCGCTGCACTGGATTGAAACAGTTGTGCTGGCCGCTTCCAGTACCCAGTGTTGTTTTATCGCTCGTAAGATTTATGAGATGTTTGGTTTGTTTTACAGAACATCCAATCCACAAACTGGCAGACAATGCGGTTTAAGCCCCCGCCGCCAAACTCTCCAATCGGCTGGCGCGTGGAATTCCGGCCGTGTGAGGCTCAGCTCACTGACTTTGAGAATGCTGCCTATGTCTGCTTTGTGGTCCTACTCACGCGCGTTATACTATCCTACAGACTTTACTTTGTGATGCCCATTAGCAAGGTAAACTTTCATCTATGAAGGTTCATTACTAATATGAAAGCTATGCATCTTATTTCGCAAACAATGACGGATAACTACCATAACCTAGTAAGCTGTATATCAAATGCATTACATGACAATATATCAAATGCATTACGTGACAATATTGATTATTGAAACCACGTTTTCTAATTAGATCGAAATCAAGCAATGTTGATATCCACAGGTGGACGAGAATATGCAACGCGCACAACGTAGAAACGCATGCCTGGATCAGAAGTTTTGGTGGAGGCGAGATGTCGGAGCGCCAAGTAGTGTCGCGCCATTAGCCACAGACGCATCCGAAGAGTACACTGAGATGACCATCGACGAAATCGTCAGTGGAAAGGTAACAAGCTGCGCTAAACATTCATTCAAACAACACGATTTTCCGGTTTGAATATTGACAAGTTTCATCATCATTTGAGCTCTAGGATAGCGCACCACATAAATCTTTGTTCGTGATACTTTCTTAGCTTCTTTTACGTGACATACCTAACACTTACTTTTTTTTTCATCCAGGACGGCGTCTTTCCCGGTCTGATTCCACTAATAGAATCATATCTATCTGGTATGGACGTAGACGCCGACACACATTGCTCAGTACAACAGTATCTCAAGTTAATCCAAAGACGTGCCTCTGGGGAGATTTCTACTATGGCCACTTGGATGAGAAACTTTGTTACTACACATGCAGATTACAAGTAAATATACATTTGTCATCGATACTTATAATAAAGAAGTGGTTTAAACAAGTGGTCTGTAGATATATCAACTGTTTCATGTGCAGTCAAGTCGAAGAGTGTTGCTGGAAGATAGCTACAACTTTTCGAGCTTTGATTGCACGAATGTATTCTACTATTAACAATCTACTTCTACCCACAGAAAAGACTCGGTGGTCTCTGAGAAAATCAATTACGACCTTCTAAAGACGGCACATGGCATCCAAACGGGCTCAATACCAGCACCTACTCTTCTCGGCGGTACTAACATCTCCAAAACGAACGAGGACATTCCTAAAGCTTTCACCAAGATGATGAATAAGGAGTGCTAGCCATCGCACATTCTATAGTGCCTTCTGTGTGTTAAACGCACTTGTTGACGTCGGTAGTAAGTATACATTCAGATCGAACAGAATTATCGGCGCGAAGGATACATGCATTTCATAATACATGCAATTATAGCCTGTCTTGAATAGGTATAAAGTTGATTATGCTTTGTCACAATTTTACTATTGCATCTCTGATGCCGATCCATCCGTATGGTCTGAGTGAGGTTGGTCCCAACAGCAATTCATTTCATTGTTACTGATTTGATCGGTTGGTTCTAGGGCACTGCCGTTTAGTGTGGAGCACAGCTGTGCATTCAATTGAATTGAATAGTAAAACAGCATGATATTGAACAACTACTCTATAATATGTCGACATATATTTAGGAACAATATCCTTCGCTGCGCTCCACTACTTGCACATTCGACAATATATTGTTATAGTAGTCAGGGTTGCCTTACGTAGTACTTCCAGATTTAATGAAAAGTATAGATATAATATAGTAATATGCTGACTCAAAATCGGTTAATCGGTTAGACATTAGATTCGTACTAAAAGACACGGACTATTAGCATTCCAGTGATATTAGAAAGCATTTTACCAATGTTGTGGAATTGCAGGAGTTATAATGAACTTATAATGCAAATGTAAGCATCTAGAATTCTCGATTTTATAAAGAGATTTTTCGAGTACACTGATCTGTAATTATACAGTGTACAAGCTGTGTGCATTTGCACTGAAGAAACAATTTGAATTTAGCATGTTACCACAATAGAATATTAATTTAGCATTTATACATCAAGTATTTGATAGAACAGTTAAGAATGTTTACGTTTTATAACCATTCTTAATTTATAACTCTTTTTATTATACATTTTATAATTCTAGTATAGTGTGTTGTGTATATTCATAGATAATGTGCTGCTTGGGGTTTATAGATAAGATACTATGATACGCTGAAACTTGACATAATCATGGATGCAGTATCATGACAAAGACTTCAATGTTCAGCGCATTTATTTATTGTTATATTATGTGATCGTTCATTCAATAATAATTTATATCAAGCACTTAGATGCTAAGGTAATTTAGAAATGTACTAGCTCTAATAAATGCATAAAAAGGGCCCTATTACTTTTGTAACATTTAAATAAAATTTATCTAAGAAGTACTCCCAATGTGATAAACGTGTTAGTCCTATTTACTACATTTACATAGAAGCTACGGTTGATCCGCTGAAACAAACTCGACATGACCGAGATTGATTTCGTCCTGAAGATTATTTTTCACACGTGTAAAATTCCATGCAGACAAAGTAACGAGCAAGAGCCAGTTGTACATCGCACTTTTTTTGCGTAAATGAAACGGCCTAAGGCGCGCTAGCAATATCGAAAGTAATAAAATCGGATTTTAAAAATATTTTCATCCTTGCCCTGTACAAAATGAAAATGGTAATATTCAAAATAATTTTTCTTTATTATGAAATATGGTAAAACATAACTGTATTTCACTGATTACTTTGGTATAATTAAAGATTATGTAGCAAAGATGCGCGTCCTCAAAGATGGTACGTGCGGCAATGTATGATGTATGATTTTATATTAGGAAGATCAGTAAAGATTACTTCTTTCTAATTATGAATTGATTTGTCTAAGCTTTGCCGTGAAAAATAAGGCGTAGGGAGTAGGTTCTTTATTTTATAACATATTTATATGGGACTTATGGGTTTGTAAATTAGTTATAGTAGGTACTTATTTAACTTTAAAAGTTACCGATATGTCTGTATTCAAACTAATTCAAAGTGAGCACAAATCCTTAGTAGATTTTAGTATATCACGTGTGGCGTGGCATTGCAATCTATGACTGCATTTTATGTTGTTGTGTATGTTACCCAGTATTTTGGGCTCGATTCTGTTGGTGCATTTTTCTTAATTTGACAGCACGCACTAGATTAGCTGCCTTCGTTTTAGGTGATGAGAAAGGGATAGCAAAAATATTGGTGCTGTCAATTTATTGTTTGTTATGTTATTTGGACATTATTTCAATATTCATTCAATAAAGTTATTGTACTGTTTGTTCTAGTCTTTATATTTATGAATCAGCTACTATATCCTAGTTTGTCGTTTAGTAGGTTACATACAAGAACTGAGATATTCTTTTTTTAGCTAGCCTAACTTGTCCTACTGCTGAGCAAAAGTCTTCCAAAGACTTATAATACTCCGAATTCCGAGCTCACCGCTGCCTATCCTCACAGACTGCACTCTAGTTCCTTCCTATTTTGGTGAGCAAAAATGTTAAGAAATAAAACCATTGTATTTATAAAATCACAGTGACTTATTATAATTGGAATAAAATATTCATTAGAACTTATCTACGAGTTGTAATATATGCTGTTGCTCCTGTTGCCGCCATTCTTCACTGCCGGCGTCCCCGAGGTTACCCGCGTATTCTGTCAAATATTACATTCATGAAAACACAGGTACAGTTACCTATCTCTAGGTCGTGTCGTACTATAAGACATTCTGTAAGTACATTTAATACACAGCCATGTTTCAATAGGAATTATAAATGCGAAACAGAATCTGTTTGGTTTTTTACTAACAAAGCGCTGTACGGATTTCGAAACTTGCATAATGAAAGGTGGGTAGTTAGCATTCTGAAAACAGATAAATACCGTGGTGCTATAAATCATCTGAATCTCATGATATACCGGAAGTCGAAACATACATTCATCAATACAATTCAATACATCATGCATACAAGAGCAATTGCCAACATACCTCTCATCACATGACGAATGATCTTCAACGATCCACCGCGAAGAGATAAAACCCGTTGCACACGTTGTTTTACCGCTGGAGGACCCGCGGTGCAAACCTGTATTTAAAAAAACTTACTATCAAAGTTTGGTCATTCGATACCAATACCCGTCCCTTCAAATAACGCTATCTTCGACAATCTTATTAGGTTCAAAAATAAATTGCATACAGTTCAAGGAGTACATACTTCTAAAATTATCCGGTCAATTAGTTGTAGTGTGAATAGTCCCCCAGACAATCGTCTTAGGTATTGCGCATCATCATCCAAATCTTCGGCTTCCAGCTAAAAAATTAAAGTAATTTTATAATAAATGGTAAAATGTATGTAGCGAGATAAGGATTCTAGTAATATGAATTACTTACTTCCATCTCCTTTTCCGTGCGGTCTACTTTGTCCATGTACTTAAAATGCAGTTCTAAAAGCCTGTCGACCTTTTCGAGATCGTTTTCCGTGAATTTAGCCAACAGTCTCTGTCTTTGGCCGCCTTGGCAGTTCCGGAGCATTGACGCTATTATTGACACTACATGCTCTAAAAATAAAAAAGAACTCTCAGCGCGTGAAGACCTAATAATCTGACATACAACTTGCCTTATTGTTTTTTAAGAAAAGAAGTGATGGAACTCGATAGTGGCTCGCACATCACACAGCGCACCTCCACTGAAGACTTGCTCTAAATTCAAAGAAACTTATACCTTAGGTATACTTATCTACCAAGTTTCAATGAATTTACCTACAGCTTAGGAGATACGGTGTTACCTCCTAAGCTAGTTAGATTTACACCAATACCTTCATGTTGGTCCACAGTCAATACTCTCTTCCGTTTGGGCGTCTTCATAAAAAGCGGGAAGACAGTACGGAGGCCTAGAATGTCTACGAACTTATTGCAGTTGTCGCGACCATCAGGCCCAGCAAGCGCGTGGTCCAGTACTTTCAATGAACCGTTGCGTGACATCTTCTTTTCTCTGAAATAGTTTAAGTCAACAGTTTATTCGGAATCTCATAATGCTCATGTTTTAAGCTTCCAACAAGTAAAGGCAGCAGAAGGATGACATGACACAGCACATCTGTGGTATTTTGAAAGTGCCTGTGGAGTTTAGTAGTTAGTTTATACCTCAACATAAGATTCATGAGCTGCAGCCCCTCCCCGCGCAGAAAGCGGTCTCGATTCGCCGGCTCCATCAGCGCGCAGCACAATGAGTCGAACATGTTTTCCATCGCTTCTTGCTCCTCTGCGCCGGCCGGGTCGTGTCTTTTATAGAACTGGAATAAGTCAAATGGAAATACAACTACAAGCAGTTATTTAGCAAATTCTGTGAATCACTCTGTGATCATGTTTTACCTAAATGATGTGAACCTAAGTGCATATTTCACCATCTCATGCTATTCATCGGATATAAGTATTTTGATCACTACTTCCGATTGGGCACAGACAGAAATATTTTTATATGACCGATAGCATTACCCAAGGATGGAGTAAGAGAGCCCCCATATCTAATTAAAAAAAAGGTGTGAATTTTACATACCTATGGTCTTACAATAAAATATCAAACTCCTTACCGCAAGCTGCTGTAAAAGTACATCAATACCATCAAGTTCCCCCAGAAGTTTTCTGTTCTCAGGCGTATGTTGTAGCAATATAGACAAAATTTCTGTTGCATATAGTTTGTTTCCATCAAAAGGAACTTTTAACTGTGAATATTACAACATGTTTTTATTCACCAATTCAAAGGAAAATTGCAATTTAGAGAAACATGTTAATCTTGGCTAACCTTTAATCGTTTCAATATCCATTGCATGAATCCCTGTTTGGCGACATCTGAACATAGTTCAGGCCTAAACTCTGTGATGTTCTCAACAATACCTGGAATGTTATTTGGGCTTGTAAAAAATATAAAAATAATTAAAACATAAAACTTCTGGAGCAAGAATTATTTTGATGTATACCAAGAGTATTGTGAACTGCATCTCTTTCATCAGGCACTTGTTCGTCCAGTCGCGCTAAGTTATGTAGTAGCAGGGCTGGTGCTTCCGTCTCTGCTAGTGCATTGATCAGATCCTCAGCACCCTCCTCACTTTCATGGAGAATATCTACATCTGTAAACTCCTGTAATTTGGCAGAACATTAATTGAACACATAATCTTAAAATTTCAAATAAGTAAATAAAAAAATCTTGTTTCAAACCTGTAATAGGTTAACTACTTTGGTTGAAATATCAGTGTTGTCGTGGGAAAGCAACTCCAGAAGTGAGTTCACACATTTCAAATCCACAAGCAATGGATATTGATCAGGAACTGTGGCTACTGCACTTAATTCCTAAAAATAAGCAAGAATTATAATATACTTTAACACATTCCCTGTCCAGGTGCCCCCAATGTGGGGCCATGAAGCCTTTTTCAGGAGTCCGTGCATTCACTATGGGTTCACAACTTCAATGGCCCAACAATGGGGCCACAACGTTAGGACGTATGAAGTTGTCAAATCATTTTGTATGGGGACAGGGAATGTGTTAACTTAAAACTGCAACCATTACTCTGAGACAAAAGGATGTTAAGTCTCATGTGCCTGTAATTGCACAGAAACCCATGCCCTTTAAACCCAAACACAGGATATGACTATATCTGTGTAGCAGCAGGACTAACTACATAATAGGTGGTAGTACTTCCCGCACAAGCTCTTTTACAAGAAGCTCTACTACAGCTATCATTTAAATAATTTTAGGTCACTATTCCCAATATGAATCTCTTTTGGTTGCTTACTAAAGCAAAATGATTTTAAAAATGTATGGATCAGTCTATTCTTGGGATACCTGTAGAGCTTCATGAAGATCTAGTTCACTATCCATAAACTTTTCAGGTTGATCAGGGAACTTGATTCTCATCTCTCTGTTCTTCAAGGCTTTCTTCTCGAAGTTGAGAACTAATTTTTTTACAGCAGTATCATCTAGAATTTCACCCTGTAAAAAGCACAAATAATTATTAATTTATGTTGTAAGCCTAAGTGACATTCTTTACTTTAGTAGGTAATACTGGACCTGTGTCACTTCAGTCTCTACATATCTGAGGATGTCTTCTCGTTCCTTATCAGTTATAGTGGGTTCTTTGACCAGCGATTGGCTGAGTTGTTGCATGGTATGCTCTCCTTTAGGCTGTTTGCTGAGACGACGCATCTTCATCGCCCTTGACTGCTCCTCGTCGGAGTCATCGCTATCATCATCATTTGGTCTCTTCGGTGTTGGAACCGGCTAGTTTGAGGAATAAAATTAGAATCTGAATGCATTGTAAAGTCTTCCTAAATTATCAGTTACAAATGAAATGAGCATTTTATTCCATATTCCGTATTTACCTTAAATGAGAGAAGCTCTCCAACATCCATATTTCCGTTTTTCGTCGCTCTATTTATTCTGAAAACTCCATGAAATGAAACCTCGAAAAAGAAGCCAAAACAAAACAAACAATTTCTTAGGTTAAGTTTGACCATAGAAAAAGTAGACTTTGTGACAGTGACATTATAAAACTGCCATTATCCAAAGTAAAAAAAAATGTACTATGGATGTTTTGAGCAGCTGGCGCAGTGTTGCCAGATACACTGTAATTACAGCAGATTTACTGTATTTTCACACGATTTACTGTACACTGTAATAGTAAAATTACAGTGTATGGAGAACACTGTAATTTTTCTACAAGCAAAAATCAATGTAAACTGAACGCACCCTTTGTGAAAAGAAAAAATAATTATGAACTTGTCGAAACGCAACCGGCTACTAGAGCCCGCGCCATCTCTGCTTTTGTTATAACCTTTGTTTCTATGTAGATAAGAACGAAAATGTCTTATTTTAACGGGCATGAATAGCGGCGCGGTTATTTGTATAGTGAAGGTGTGTGTGTGTGTGTGTATACACCACGCACACTGTGTATACTATGCGGGAATACCCCGTCATAGGCTAAGAACCACTTTGTAGTATATCCGCCTAAATTTTGTCAATCATGATGAGTTAAGTACGTTTTTAGGCATATTGGGACCAACATAAATTAGTATAATTATAATTGTGTTGTTTTGCGATGCATTACGAATTCATTTGGCTCGTGTAAGTAATTCTGTGAACTTGTGAAAGTGATTATTTTGTTTGAGACTTGAGAAAAAATTAAAAATGCCTAATTCATCTGATGATAGTGATAAAGACAATCAAAGCGGACCATCTTCTCCAAAAAAAACAAAAAAGTTACATTATAAACAAAAATTCAGAGACGAGTGGTTAAGTGACAATAGTTTCAAAACTTGGCTGCGGCGTGACCCAAAAGACCCGTATCGTGCAGTTTGTGTTCTGTGTGATGCAAAAATGATAGCTGATAGAGTGGTGATAAAGAGACATGGTGAAGGTACTAAGCATGCGAAAAAAATCACAGCAGCGCCAGCTCAATCTTCGACTTTTCTTGAGATCTACTGTAAAATTCGCTGTATTTTTTTTTACATTTGCTGTAATTTTGTCCCAAACACTGTAAATTTGAGCTAGAAACACTGTAATATTTGTTCTCTCGTCTGGTAACACTGAGCTGGCGTGCCACTCCGCGGCAGCGCATGGGCGACGCGCTGCATGTAATCGATAATATCACGAAAAAAATATATGAAAGCTACACCTACCTATGATAAAAATATGTCCTCGTTATGGGAATGAAGTAAGCTATCAGATTTCACAATCATTTGTGTATGTATTTCTATCTTTAGAATAGAAAGGTAGACAGTCTGGGCATAACTTGGGGTTAGCGCATTTTTGCTCGCTTTTTGTACCAAAACCTTCAAAATAAAAAAATAAACCATTCTTTATCAATATTTTTATTTTATTTACTTTAAAAAACATTATTTTACAACATGGAAACAAAAACACTCATGCCTGTTCCTACAATTATTTAGCACCATGACCCTTCCTGCTACGGCTACATTATCGCACGAAGTTTTCTGTTGCGTTGTCGCGATAAAAACTTCGTGTTCGATCTACGACGAAGTGCTGCCACAGCCTTGTGTTTAATTTTGGTATTGTTGTTTAATTTTGGTGGAATTTTAACCGATAATACTTAGGTCGTAACATAAAGTGTGAGCCATTGGAATGAATGTGTGTGTGGTTTTTCTGAATGTGAAAATTCGATTCAGGTTTTGGAGGGAAAGTCCACCATTTTCTCTTCAAAACAAACGACAGCCGACTTGACGATGACTTGACTTGTCATGACGATGACTTGAAACTAACAAAAATTTGACAAAGGGAAAAAATATAACGTTAGACTAGGCGGTATGGTTTTAAAACTATAGACAGCTCCAAGGAGCGGGAAATAAAAAATTTGGCGGCAATTTTAGAATAGTTCACTATTATGTGGTTTTTTTATCCATATCTCTGAACCTATTTGGAACTAAAAAATAATAGCATAAATCTTGTATCAACCATGTCTGATCGCCAAGAAATTAATTCGTATTTGCATAAACCCAGAAGTATCACCAGACAAAGTTTTATTCTTAAGGTTGGTTTACTTGCAGTATTTCATGTATTTCTTGCTAGATTACCTTTGTTCTCTTCTCACACACGCGGCCTCATCACAGCATCACGTCATCACCCCTGTTGTCCTTGTTGATGATGATATTGTACTACATAACATAACCGACCCAGCTACCTCTGCGTGGTTCGACTTAGCTTAAAGTGCCTAGCCTAATTACCTATTTTGTTTTATTTTCAGGGTATTACTACATCGTCGTCAAATTGTGATAGAAAATTGGACCTAAATAGATTATTGGAGCTTCTAAATACTACGAATGATACCACCTTGCAACTAAAAGTATTCTCAGCTCTATCTGCATATTTGATGTTCAATGTAAGTTGTAGCACGTAGTCTGTGTAGAGGTACCTACACTGAAGTCCACTGAAGACCGAAGGAACCATCTATTCAATATAATATTGTCGGTATCTCCACGACGACTGATTACTTAGGGTCAATTTATACTAGCGCAGAGTAGAAGCGCATCGAAGAAACTTAACATAGCAAATTCAGCCTTATCCCCACAAAGTAAAGCACATATTTCTTTTTAGATAAAAAAAAACTTATGCGAATTATGCCCCCTGAATATGCGCGACTTTTTATTGATCCAAGAAGAAATATGTGCATTAGTTTGTGGTTTCTTCGATGCGCTTTGACTCTGCGCTGGTATAAATTGACCCTTAGATACCTACAGTAACTGCCTTGCCTAAAAAGATAGGTACAGTCAGCATCGTAAGTAAATCATTTAGTTAATGATGTTGAGGCATCATCATCATAAATGTTTTAGGTACACCTATGACTGAAAACTTTCTATTTTCTTTTAACAAACTTCTATCCTAGGTAAAAAGTTAAGTAAACAATTTTGAAATTCTAAAAAAGTGTGTCAGCTCTGATGCTGACTGTACCTAGTGCCTAATCTTATTAAGGCCGAAGTTTATCGCCTAATTTTTCGTCTATGTCCGGAAATTATACAAACATATAATAATGATATAATCTAGAGCTGCTGCAACATTTTATAAGATTACCTTAGTAGGTACATAAACGACTGCCAAGAAATGGTGCAGTGACAACTCTATACCATCTATACACTTCCAAAACTTGGCACTTGAACCATACCTACTTACGAAATCTCATTATTATTCCTGATATTAGGTACTTAAATTAGAAAAATAAAATTGCAGAGGCACAAAAGTTTAATCGCGTAGCGAATCGAGTAACTAAATTCAAATTCAAATTCATTTATTCATTTGTAAACACTTAATATATTATAACACTAGCAGCGCCTCGCGGTTTCACCCGCGTAATTCCCGTTCCCGTGGGAATTCCGGGATAAAATATAGCCTATGTTCATCAGGGATAATGTAGGATTCTAATGGTAAAAGAATTTTTTTAATCGGTCCAGTAGTTTCGGAGCCTATTCAATTCATACAAACAAACAAACAAACAAAAAATCAAACCTTTCCTCTTTATAATATTTGTATAGATGTATAGATTATATTAGGTTATAACACATAGGTAGATGGTGAACAACAGATGAACCTCTGTGCTTCGCCTAGCGGCGTACAAACATTACATAGGATGGAGAAAATAACACAGATTTATAATTTAATAGGTACTGAGATGTTATGTTATGATTAAGCTAAAACTATTGTCGGCCAAGAACTCAGAAACACTGTAGTAGGCTTTTTCTACAAGCATTTTTTTCAATTTAACCTTGAACAAATTCAGACACGAAACTTCCAACATAGACTTAGGAAGCTTGTTGTATATACGAGCAGCCATACAAATAACACTTTTGTTACAAAGAGCGGTTTTATTACGAGGGAAACAAATTTTATTGTTGTGACGTTTGCTGATACGTTTTATAAAGAGGTCCATATTCGATTTTACAAATGTCGCAAGTTCATAAATGTAAAGGCTGGGTAGCGTCAATATTTTTAACTCTATGAAAAATGGTCTACAACTATCAGTTCGCTGAATTTTACATATTGCTCTAATGCATAAATAGCTGAGCACTTTGTACCTTCTGTTTGTCGATATCTTCTAGAAAGGGGCTAACATCGATGTCATTATAAAATGCAACGCAGTGTACGATAAAATACACAACGTGTTATCATCGGGCCTATCGCGAAAATGCACTGAAGCTTTGAACTTTCTCTCGGCATTGCTGTACATTGACGCTGAGGATGGTGCAACGAAGAGAGCACTCGCTATTTACGCACGGAATATGACTAGAGTTAGCGGCTGTTTAGCTGCAATGTGTGAAATGTTCACTGAATGCATGCTGGTAAGACTGGATGACATGACATAGCTACCTTACCCTACAAAATGTTACTTACTAATTTTACATAATTTATAAGTTTAAAAAACTGGAAAAACCGACTTCAATTTGATACGCCTTCATCATCAAATGATGATGATGATGGCAGTTCGGGACCAACCTGGAAGCATACCCTTTCAGATAAAAAAGAATTTTTCAAATCGGTTCATAAATGACGGAGTTCTGAGGTGACAAACATAAAAAATAAAAATACAACCGAATTGAGTACCTCCTCCTTTTTTGAAATCGTATAAAAATGACTTTGACTCTCGTTCCAGTATCATGATACGTGGAAATATCTCTGTCAGTGCCTGGCTGTGGCTTGCAGTGAATGCGAAATGAACCAAAGCTATTGTTCGCATCTGGTACCAGTGGTATGTGACGCGCGATAACTACCTATAGCTATTTTTGAATAAAACTGCTCATATTTACTTCGAACATTTTTTTTCAGTGTGTTCAAAAATGCAGTCAAGTGAACATAGACATTCTTTTGGTCCTTCAAAGTTTAATGTTGAATCATAGCAAGAATAATCAGCTTTTCCTCGATTGCAATGGATTCAGCATTTTTACCAGGTTTCCGATGTTACAATTCAACTTAACACTCGATTAAATTCTTCGAAAATATACAAACTCTTTACATGCTTTGTTTCAGGGAACTCCTTCATTACGATAAATGTTTGCAACTTCTGACTACAGTAGTGCAAAACTCAAAAATAGCGCTAGCGATTATACAAAAGACAAACGTGTTAGCAAACTTACGTGATTTCCTACGTTTGTATGGAACAAATTCTCAGGTAATTAGGTACTTCATACGATTTCAAATTCTTTACTGTCTCTCATTTAAAGTAAATATGCATAATATCTTTCACGCAATAATCTCGTGAGGTTTGATATGTGAGGTTAAAATGTTATATTTTTTTACAGTTGGGTCAGAAGGCAATTATTATTTTAAATCACGTCAGATCCAATGTCAAAGGTTAGTCGAAGTTTGATTTGATAGTTATTCCCAAAATGTTAATTTGCAAATTGTAGGTAAGTATAACAACTTTGGTTACAGGAAGCGAACCTCGTCAAAACACTATGGCTACAGAGACTGAAATGCATGTAAATCAATCACTCAGTGAAATAGGCGCAAAAAAACCACCCCTTCCAAATGCAAACACAGAAAACAATTTTGAAGAAACAAAAGTTTTAATACAAAATGTTATGAAAGAGATTTACAATTGGAAACAAAGTGAATTACAAAATTTGAAGAAAACTGAATCGAAATCTGTTCTTGACACGATTAACAGACGTAGAATGCCATCGACGGCCAGGGACCAGAAGTTTGCTTGTAAAAGTAAGCAGATAAGAAAAAAAACAAGCAGATTTACAGAAAAAAATACAAACGAAGTAAAGAAACTGATGGAAACTGGAAATAAAAAGGCATTTCAGAGTAACATCGCAGGGGAACTTTCGTTTTCATTCTTGGATAATGAGGATTTCCAAATCCCAACGCAAAAAGATACAGACAATTTTTTTAAAATGCACAAAAATAACACTCAACACCTAAACATAGATGATACGCAACTAAACAATACGACCTTCTACAACACAATATCAAACATGATGCAAAATGAAAAACAAACAACTTTACAAACTTTCAGCCCAGTATTTGCTTCAACACCTAAACAAATAACAGGTGGCAACTTTACTGAAGCAACTGTACATTCAAATAAAACTTCGGAAGCACAAGCAAAACAAAATAAGTTTAAAAACTTGAAAAAGAAGAGACAAAATGCTAAAAAACAACTGCAGAAGAAAAATAATATCAAGAATCGTTCACTCGGTGCAAGATTTTTTGGAGCTATCAATGAGTCTTGCACGACTTTTGTAAAAACAGTGAAACACATTTTCAACAACAAAGAATCATCTAAAGTTCTCGAAGGCTCTCGAAGTTCAAGTTCAAATCTTACAGAAAACACGGTCGTTAGAGACAAGCGGCCAAACTCATACAGTTTTATAAATTACATGAAAAAAAGAGATGCGATTCTGAATAACAATTGGATGAAAAACAAGTTCACTGATCGTAATGAACTCAGTACTGTAGCAAACTCTTGCAAAACATGCGACGACACTGAACTCTTGAAACATAAACTGACGAAAGATGAGTTCCTGAAGCAGACTGTGAAAAAACTGAAGATGGGAATCAACTTATACGGCTGTGACTTCAAGGTATACCTAAAATACATTCTTAATATGTGAGATGTCGTAAATCATAATGCAATCATCACCCGATACAATTTGTTTTTTTACAGAAAATATCTAAGACAATGTGGCCTCGGGAAACCTATATGACTCCTCTGGTTCTATACAATCTGTATAGGAAGCTGTTATTGAAATAAAATATTCAAATGTAAATGTTAAAAGGACAGTTTACGGTCAAAATAATTACAGGAATATTGGACATAACGTGGGGCTGATGTTTAAAATCAATAGCTGATTAAAATATCTGTCTTATAATTTTTAGTGTCTTTGTGATAAAAGTAGTATAGTTATTTTGTATAAATAAAAATAAATATTACCGATATATGTATTAAATCACATCACAATTTGCTGTAAGCAGATTCGTGGCGAACCATGTCCTTTGTGATATCGGAGATTATTGGAGTTCCTGGGACAAAAGAAACAGTATAAATAAAAAACATGTCACAGTTCTAAATGGTTACATAACAGACGGATGATTGCTTATATGATCGTATACTGATTTAGTAACCAAGCATATACCGGATTTTGACAAATAACATGCGTTTTACTTCAATGGCAGACTGTCCGTGCTATTCTGAGTACAATGAAACCTACTTTATTTATTCACGTACCTGCTATTTGAAAGGTGTATTCGAGTTCAGTTCGGAATATGTTCAACATTCTTTGAACACCGGCCTGACCTCCCACTGCTAAACCCCATAAAACTGGACGTCCGACAAATACCTGAAACAATTTTGAAAACAATTATTTACCAAAACTATTTCTGTAGTTTTCGGTCGGATTACATTTACAACTTCAGGTATTATATTAAGATATGCGCTTCGGCCAGTAACTAATAATATGCGGTTGCAACTTGGAACTTTTCATATAAGTACATATGTACGCAATTTGCGTAGGTATGATGTTGTAGCAGCTCTAGATTAAACTTCAATGTTGTAACAGCTCTAGATTAAATATTATTAGTACTGTAATTCATGATGACAACTCCGTGAATTGAAAGGCAATTTATTAATTCACTTGCCATTTTAGCTCCAAGCGCTAACGCTTTGTAAACATCTGTGCCCGTTGTGACCCCACCATCCAAATATACTTCGACATTGTAGTTTTTAACGGCATCAATAATTTCGGGTAAAACTTCAATCTGCAATCGTAAAAAATAAGTGAAACTTCGAGATTGTATAAGATAAGAGGTATATCGTAAATGTTCAGAATCCCTTACCAACTGTGAACTCTTATCAATAAAGCATAGGTAGAGTTACACAATACACGTACCGTTGCGGGAACGCTGTCGAGTTGTCTAGCACCGTGATTGGACACCAGAATGGCGGAACAACCAGCTTCAATAGCTTTTAATGCATCGTCACCGCGAAGAATTCCTTTGGCTATGATAGGTAGCTTTGTAATACTAAAAGAAAAACAAAAATGAAATAAATGTAATTTGGCTTTAGTATTGGGTCTTATATCAATCCTCACCTCTTCAACCATTTCACCTCGTCCCATGTTAGGTTCTTGTCAAATAAATTCTGCACGTAGTTATTCAACCCACTTCCTTCACCGGTACTTTGTATCTTTGTTGAGAGATGGCCTGAAAAGTTAGCTAATCTGCAAGAAAGTATTTAGGTAGTACAAAATCAGTAACAATAAAGGTAGAAAATACGATAGTAAGTGAAAAAATTAGGAAAGGAATCATAATATGCACTATAGAATGATAGTGATTGTAAGAGCCATTTCAGTGTGTTAATGATGTAAAATAAATAGACGTACTTCAAGTGCTGAGGTAGAGTGAATTTGTTGCGAACATCTGCTCTTCGAAGGCCAAACATAGGAGTGTCGACTGTTAGTGCTATTGCTTTGAAACCAGCCTTTTCCGCTCGTAACACTAGGTCCCTGGTTACTTCACTGAAAACAAACGTGAATTAGATTCATGGTTGCTTTTGGGTGGACACGACTGATATGGTTCAAGAACATCAAGGATTCTTAACTGTGTGTAGCAATCTATTCCGATGAATAAATTACGAATAACAAATAGCATAGTGCTTACCGATCCTTATAAATGTAAAGCTGAAACCATTTGGTTGCATCGGGTGCTGCCTCAGCTACTTCCTCTATAGAACTCGTAGAAATTGTACTCAGCGTAAAAATTGTTCCTTCGGCTTGAGCGGCTGTATGTTTCAAAGAATGATTTATGAACTAGACTAGTCAACATAATTTCATGTTGAAAACTGCCAAAAACCTATGTGTCAGTTTTGATTCAGGCTACTCATTATTCTGGAATATGAAGTTTTACCTCTGGCACTGGCTAATTCACCATCAGGATGGGCCATTCTTTGCATTGCAGTCGGTGACAACCCCAATGGCATAGATACCTCATTTCCAAGTACATGTGTACGGAGGTCACAGCCAGTAACACCTACTAAACATTTTGGACGAATGCGCAACCTGCAATTTATATATAATCATCATCATCAATATATATAAAACTCTTTTGAAGCTGACTGACTTTCAACGCACAGCCTAAACTATAAGTCCTAGAGGTATGAAATTTGGAGGGTAGTAAGAAAGGAATTTTGAAAAGGCGCATCCTAAAGGGTTCAAAATTAGGGTCAAAGATAATAATAATAATGCGTTTCTTTAATATACCGTACCCTTCAAAATTGGTACATAGATTCGTCAAATAAAGTGACTTGACACGTGTTCCAGAATTTTCAAAAAATTCAAAACTGTTTGTACTCTGCTACCACGCGAGCAAAGCCGCGGGCGCCAGCTAGTTTTATATAATTATCCAAGTGACCAATCTTATACTACGGGAAAATATGATGCGCAAAGGTCATCTCAATGAGAGTGCAAGAATTGAAATGAAGGAGACTTACTTATAAGGGTATATATACTTAGGTATAGTAAAAATAGAATTAATTACCTTTGAAAAGCTACTTTGTTTTCCGATAGCGTTTGCTCGTCAGTTGCTCCGCTTGTGTAATAGTCCCGAGTAGTTCTTGGCAAAACTGCAATCGCAGTGTCTTCTAAATCTTTCACACAAATATACTTCTCCATTTCGAAGTAAAGAGTACGAACTCTTCGAAGGTATTCCGACAACTCAATTTTCATATAATAAGCAAATATGTTTAAACCGTTTATCAGTGATATTATGATGCGCCAGGTCACAGGTCAGATATGTATCGTACTCACAAGTTTTATAATTTGAAAGTAAACAAAATTATCATTTCCCTAATCATCCGACCGCGCAAATGAATGTTTTGACAAAAAACTGCCGGAAACGAAATGTTTCTTTGGTTTTTTTTAAATATACATATGATGGTAAAGTTGCATACTTAGCACATTTAAAATAAAACGATTATGATTCGTTTTATATTTTTATTATCGATTTAGTTACCTATTATAATCTGTTTGGATGCTACATAATTAGCATTAACATATAATGTCAATTGCTTTAATTGTATTTTTATCATAGAAATGTTATACAAAATTGTTTTCTTCATTTTCATTTGTCATACATAGGTAATGCTACAAAGGTGATCAAATAAACATGTTTATAGTTTACTTGTTACTTATAACGGTATATGTAAGTAAAAATCACAAGCTGAGGACCTGTCCTTCTAGTATCAAATTCATGTCAAAGTCCCTGTCACTAGACCAAATACGAGTTTTTAAAAGCTGCACCGTTTGGTTCGGCTTTCGTTTCTCTACTATATTTATTGAACTCGTATTTTGAGCCGGTGTTGACTACCCTCAATTCATTTACAAATTTATAATCTTATCACCTTGCTTCTATCTAATCCCTAATCCAATCTATCGTTCTTCCGTGCACGATATCATTGTTTTTGCAATTTATAAAAGATACAAAATAGTCAATCATAAATTTACATTATGAAAAGGTACCTCTAACTACTCCATCTTTGGTAATACATTAACAACAGTCAATGGTTAATCGACCAGGGTTTTTATTCACAATAATCATTCCTGTATTCTCTACCAATGTTTTCGTGAATTCTGACATTAATCTCTATTTTTTACAAAACAATAATGATCACGGTCAGTTTTTTACAGAAGTATTTTTTGAAGTTTTATGTAAATTACAATAGTTAAATGTTTTTTATTTAGCTTATCAACACTCCAAATCAAAGCTGCATTTATTATTGAACTTGTTAAATTAGAAGGTGACAATATTTGAATGATTTAGCATCTAAACAGGTAATAAATCTACAGACTATCAGGTGTAAGCTTTGAGCAAATAAAAACTAAGGCACACGGTCTAAAAGACCCCACACAAAAACAATCTAAAACGATTACAATATTATTAACAAAATATTCACAGAAAATCACGGTGGTTTTGCTTGGTGCTATATACAGAAGTGGTAAAGGTATAGACTGTGTTATCTGAATCTATTGAGAAATCACATATGTAAATTAACGGTTAATCATTGATGGCATTGCGCATCGCCTGATAGCCTGGTCAATATAACATTTGAATCTTTACAATGGAAAACAATTTACAATAATGTTACATAAAAAAATAAATAACGTTTTTTTACAAATCAGAACATTGACGAAGTGGCAACATTTTCCTGTCAGACTAGTTGTTGATATCTAAAACTACTCGTCTAAAATTATATAATAGTAATACGAGTCCTATGAAAAATGATAGAATAAACGTAAGTCATATTTAGGCCAACAAATAACGTGGCCAGGTGATGTTCTATAATGTATATGAAATGGATGCCCGATAGTGAGCAAATAAACTATACCATTTAGTGAGGTGATCTACATTATAGTACAGAGAAGGTATAGAGCTTCTAATAAATTAATATATATAGCATTAATAAACATATCCCAAGCAGTAATGAATTAATTAGTTAAAGAATATTTATCTCAGAATTCTGATAATATTTTAGAAAGTTTATAAGTATCCTACAATAATGTGGTTTTAACCGTATTACTATGTTTTTATAGTTAGATTAACACGACTTTACGTTACTCAATTAATTTCAGATTAAGCTTTGGTTTATTTGAGTTTTAACAATATTTTTAGTAAACAAAGCTTCGTCGTTATTTCTTAAGTTATTGTATTATTTATAAATTGTTATGTTTGTGATTGTATTACTAATTTCTTAATTGCTAAAAGTACCAAAAATTATTTTCGAAAAGAGTGAATGATCTAATATCGCACATGTCATTATTTTAATGAAAAGGCAAGGTACCAAAATTATGTCAGATGAATCATCCAAATAAATAAATAATGTCTATGAAAAACAACACTCAAGTCATTAGCATTTATTACATTGCATTTAATTGCTTTTATGAATACCAGTTTAAAAATATCACTTAACATCAGGCGAGATTGTGGTCAAACGTTTGCCTATAATGTGTAAAAAAAATCAAATCTACAACCAGCAGTCTGCAGTTAAAATGCATTTTTAATCAACCCTGAAGTGTCAGTATTTAAATGTTTCAAGTTGCGATAAAATGCGTGCAAATAACAAAAATCTGGAATAAAGATCCATGACCAATAATTAGGTTAATCAAACTCAATGATCCAAAGGCACAAAAAACACGATTTTCAACAATTTAATATTCTAACCGCAATTGGTTTATAACTTCAGTTGTTACCTTTGATATTACTTTCAATTAATGTATCAAAGTAACAGTCCAAACATTATAATAAATGTATTTCAGGCTGTACTAAATCCAACACTTCTAAATCTGGGCAAAAAAATTCAATAAACTATATTATGTGATTCGATTGAAAGTAGTCTGTTATAATAGTTCTTAATGTAACCAATTAATTGAAGTCACATAATAGTCACTGTGATGGATAAAAAATATTTTATGTTTATTCCACAACACTCTCGATATTTAGTAGAGTAGATTTGGCTGCGCAGTGTGTCACATTTTGATAAAATATTGGGAAGCTAAATGGCTTGCTTTATTGGAGGTTTAGTTACATCAGCCGAACTGTACTTCAAAAACAGTCATTAGTTGTTTTCTTTGTAAATTACGTAATTTTTAAAACTTACTTAGTTTGTTTACCTCGATTTGTTACTGAATGTGCTAAAAAGGGGCCGTTATAATTTAAAATAACACTAAAACGACCAATTTTATTGAATTATGTAAAACTTCTGCCTGAGATCACGCTTAAATTATAAGTATAACAGTTTATAAAAAGTACAGTCAGGTCATAGGTACGGTAGGTATAATCATAGTTACTTAATAATAATAAAATATTAAATTACATGCTACGCGCAGTTGAATAAATTATTCCATCGAAAACGTAATATGAATAAAACCTTACGTCGAAAAAATAAATACTATGGTACTTTTAAAGCGAATAGTTACATTACATAAATAACCGAAAACAAACGGGGGCCAGCTGCGAGTCGCCCGGTCGAGGCGCCCGACTTAATACTTAACGTAAGCGCCAACGAAAACAAACTACACATATCCTTAGCATCACAGAAAAAAAACTACGACTAAGCGGCGACCCGACGACGGGTCCCGGCGCGACGCGGCGCGCGCGCGCTAAGCGCCGCTGCGGCCGCGGGACTAGACTCTCTGCACGCCGAGCCACCCGCACTCTGCGGCACGGGACCGACATCAGCACAACGCCCACGCACACCAGCCGGCACCTACGCGACACAATATGCTCCCTCGCATCCGGTAAGTGCGGGGTCGAACGCGAGAGATGCGAAGCCTCCACTCCCGCTCACTAGTAAAGAGTGCAGGGTCTCGCCCGCACTCTCCAGACTGGGAGGTATGGTGCAGTGCATGTAGTGTAGATACATACGCGTCAGTTGTATCGCAGGTGGTAGTTCATAGCGCGGGCGCGGGGTCGGGCGCGGCGGGGGGCGGCAGGCGGCGCGGCGGTGACTCCCCCCCCTCCTCGCCCGCGCTGTCGTCGTGCACGTCCGTCGCGCCGCCGTCGCGCTCCCGTGACGTTTCCTCGTCTTCTTCTTCTTCGTCATCGTCGTCCGGACACAGCTGATAGGCCCTGGTGATAAGCAAAACACCTTGTGTAACGCTGGTCAACTTACGTAAGTTCATAGTCAACTATCCTCCAAGGTACAGTTTGTACCTTGCATCTATGCACTAAAAAAAGCTTATGCACTGTGCATTGTGCATTTAACAATGCACAGTGCATATTACAGTATTCATTTGTATGACCATAGACTTACTTTTCTAGTGTTTTTCTAGCTGAATTACTGCGCTCTAAGAAGTATCCACTTGAAGTTTCGTTCGAAGTTCCAGGCGGTGACCACGATCCATATGATCCGTAACCGGTAGGACCGTACTGTAAAAATAAGTCAGTATCATTAAACAACCTAGAGCACTGACTCATGTATGAATAAATGTTATTAGACGAAACACTGACTTCCACCTCTAGTTACATGAGCCAAATACTCGGTCGGTAAGGACATGCCACGACCCACGCCAAAAGCTCATTTGCCAATTCGTTTTGCGGCAAACACCTTCGACGCGTCGCGTGGCCACTCGTTTTGTGAATACGTAGCTAATGAATATGAAGCTCTATACAAAGGAGGATAAAGCTTACTCTGTCCAGTTCGTCCTGCAGCCATGCGAGCAGCTGCCTCCAGCGGCGGCGCGCGTCGGGCTGCGCGTGGACGGCGCGCACTGCGCCGGGAGCGCGACACATCACGCTCACGACGAGTTTCACGCACGCATAAGCCCGCTTTTGGTAGTGGGAGCGCGCTCGTGTTGCTGTTTCTAGTAAACCTGGTCGCTCGTCTGATACACCCTGGATGAATATTTGGTTATGTTTTGTCACTACATAATTATAAAGCACGTATACAGACACAAAAATTTTTGAGATTCATTTTTTTTAAACATATTGGGGATTAAACTAATAACTGAACCTGGATGAAAATACCTTGATGACATTATGAATCCTGTGGTTCTGCCAACTGTCTTCCATAAGTAACAGCGCAGTGAGCGTGTCCGAGTGTCTCCTTAGCTCGTGACAGTAAGCGTACGCCATTTGCCACAGAAGCTCCGCTAACGCGATTCGCGACCAGCCAGCATTCTCCCAACACATGAATTGCAAAAGTCGAATGGCTTCGTCGCAACCGCAGCATTCCTCTGTTAACTTCTTCATGTATCCTCTGCAAACAAATACCAAAGCTGTAAAGTAATTGCGCAGTTAGATTATAGAGCTTTTGATGTATGACCGCGCCGCACCTGTGCTAGCCCGGAACACCTACTTACTATTAAGTTACTCGAACCCCTAATCTGAACCATTTGAAGTCTGAATCGAAACTAAAGTCGACGTACAGCTCAGATAGTTGGAATGGCTGGCAAGTCACTTACCCAGCGCGATTGTAAAGCACATCAATAGCAGTGGACGAGAGTTGTGGCCGATGCGTAGCCGAGGCAGTAGTGCTGTGAACAGGAGGCGGGTCGTTGAATGGATTCGGCAGAGGAGCTGTTCCGTCCGCAGCAGTGGCAGATACATTGCGTGAAACCGTGTCACAACACCGCACTAGCACGCAAATCACCTGACGACAAATCACTTATTACACAAGACGATTCTCCAAGACTACCTAGATGAACCTGGTGAAATGCGCTTGACTTCTTTATTCTCCAAAGACTTTAGAATGACCCTTGAGATTTTACTAATGGTCAATTAACTATTTTGTTAACCAAACTAAAAATAACTAACCTGATGAATTTTGGCAGATTCTGGGTACTGGTACTTTCCAACAGAACTTAGTCCTGATGAATCGTCCATGCAGATTGTGAGAAGGATGTCCAGGATTTTAAGCTGAAAAGAAATTAAGTACTAAAAGCCTGTCAAATTCACACTAAGCCATATTGCCTACAATACTGCCATTAAATAAATTGGTAAACTGGTTTAGATACGAATCAGGAACAAACATTAAAATATGCAAAAAAAAATTAATGGATCATTTCTCCCTTTATTCTACTTGTTTAGAAGTACTAACCCGTAACAGCTGATGCTTTTCAGTGAGTCCGAGCGATGCGTATGTATAAAACAGATTGAACAGCAGCGGTAGGTGTCTGTGGACGTGTGAATCTGCATGAGGTGGTGCGGCCAAAGCTCTCACGCTACATAACACTTGGTCCGATAGGGATGTTGCTTCTTCCCTGGCGCACCATGAACCGAAGCCGCTTGACACTGCAAAAATTATCAGCTAATAATAATGCGCTCGGAAAATTGGTTAAAAACTAATCATCATCAGAGTTCAACTTATAAGCTACCAGACAGTACAACCAAACTTTACTTACCAGGTTGGTCATTCATTGAGTAGTGTGCCAAGAAAACAATCGTTTTCATAAAAACGACCCGTACTTCAGCGGAGGGGCAAGATAGAAGGTAATCACACAACCTGAAACACATTTACAGAGATTTTTAATAAAAACAAATCAGATGTCAACATGGAAGGCAATAAAAAAAGGTTATGTAGTCACATAGCTATTACCTGTGAGGATGCAGGAAGAGATCTGTGGCAAACCAAGCTCTAACAGCTTGAGAACACCGTAAATGCTGGCATATTATTTCGTGCCTGTAACAAACATTTAGATCAATGATAATACGCTGCTTCTTTGAAAATATTAAATTAAAAGGGGTTATCAATTTTGTTATTACCAATCTGATGCAGGACCACGCAACGTTTTCTTTGTGCGAAAACCGACCGAGAACAGGAATCGTGTAGCCAACTGTACTGTTAACATTGATATCTCTTCATGTTCTGGGCCCTGGAAGCATAGTCAATTAAAATACCTAGCATTAAACTTACGAATTCATATTCTCGTAAGAAATACTTACGTAGCTGCCTTGCGGTCCGTGTAGCAATGGTAAACGCATACAACACAGTTTCTTCATAAAATTGAAATGCTCAAGACTGAATTGGTCCTGATTGTGAGAAAATGCAATATTTCCGCGTCGCACCGATTGCCAGATCGGCTTTGGTATGACGCTTTCTCTGTAAATAACATTTCTAATCAAAAACAGCCCAAAGAAATAAATTTATTTATCAATTTTGGTTGAAAACGTACTTCAAACTTAGGCTCTTTAATGAAGATTCGAGATCGCACGTGTCAACAGATATAGTATCCCGTCGAGTGTAAAACAGCATGTACGCGTTCCACCATCTCTTTTGGCGTTTGTATGTCACCCTCTTTAGCATCGAATCGAATACCTAAAACCAGATCAGACATTACCACGCCTCAAAAGTAGACTCGTAAGCCTTACTAACTTTCTCTTGTGCAATATGTGACTAATAATATTTACTTACTAGTCGTAAGAGTCACTATGTCAAATGGTCTATAAGGCAATGAAGGTTTTATAAACCACTCAAGGATGAAGATAAGTTAAATCTAGCATTACGAATGAGAACCACTTTCCGATAAAATGATACGACTATGCCTCTTACAAAATGACGACCATGACTTTATATTTTATTCACATTGGATAATACAGTGTCAAGTGAAAAGTTAAACGAAAATGGGTAAGGGGTTGAATTTACATGAGAAGGATATCCTCACCTCGCCCATGTATTCGCCGCCGAAGCATTGTACTTTCATTTCTTCATCATCATGCATGCCGCATTCTGACACATCACCGTCATCCAGTTTGACCCAGCGCCCTGTATCACTGCCATTGTCCCTACAAACATTATTTTGTTAAATTGAAAAATCTAACAATTTTGATGTCTAGAATCCTGCTTATGTGTTTTTCATAATAATTATCTGATAAAGTATTCTAAAGGTCGAGGAATCGAGTGGGATTCGTGAGTTTTGCAGATGCGGAAATTAGAGATTCCGTTGTAATCAAAACAAAAAAAACGTCATACCTAATCATACAAAACGTAATGTCGATTCAAAGTGATCAGTGACATTTTATTGAATAAAAGCTTTTTGACTTTGACTATAAACACTCCTAGTATAAAATATTATATGAAATAATATAGATGCAAAAGTATTTGAGATTCCCTTAGTGTCAACACCATGTAACACTCTAGTACAAAATAGATGAAATAATATCATGAAAGTAATAAATGGGGAGAAAGTATGTTTACCTAAGCAGAACATAAGAGTAGTAATGTCCTCCCGACGCCTGACCGGAATGTACGACAATCCCACTGAGTTGGTAGTGTGTTTCTCTTGTGCCTTCCTCCCCACCCTCCCACAATGACGCATCGCCTTCGGCCCGAGCTAAGCCCCAAGCTGTAACAGACCATTCAAATGCACAACTGCTGTCGTTCTAAAGTTACGTGCTTCAAAAGACTGGGATGAAACTTTTCAACACTTTGGCCATTTTGTTTGAGAAAGGTGCAAACTGATTGCATAACCCCAATTTTCAAATAGTATTTTTTTTTCTATTTCAAGATCGATACTATCTTCGCGTGAAAGAGAGGAGTAACCAAATGTTACAGCTTACCGAATATACACGAATTTCTTCGAGATGAGCTTACCCGTGTAAGGTTCCACATCAAGGTCCCGCGGAAATTCAAAGTAATCATTGAACTTTATAGCGCACACTTTTTCGAAGTCATACTCGAATCGTTTCAGCTGTATCACTAATACTGGAGGTAGTTTATTGAGACATAATCGCTTTACTGTTACCACCTGTAAAAAGCATTCAATAAGACAAATAGTCGAAATCAAAATTTTATAATGAAAATTGTTGAAGTCATACTTTTTTGTTACATTTATCACAGTGATAAGCGTCGGGGCCTTCAAGTAATTCCCCTCGAACATAGGCTTCCAGAGATTCTTGCAATCGAGAAAGGTTCCTAATATCTAGAGACACGACGCTAAACGGCTCTTCTTTGCAATACCTGAAAAGTAAATAAAAAATTACCTAAGACCTGGCAAAAAAAAGATTGTGGCAAAGAAAACGTGTTCTATACCTGTGAGGGCATCCTTTACAAATCTTCTGATCAGAGTATGTGCCTCCCATTGTTTTCGCCATAAGCTGATCCTGATTCAATGATTTCAGAGCTTCGTCTAAAGATTCAACCAACGACATAAAAAACTCCACTGCATCCTGCTGTTCTCGTAGATTCACAGGTTCGCCTTGTAATCTAAAAATATTACAACATGTTAAATGAAATAGACACGCAAATTGTGTTTGCAGAATATCAACAAGTTTCTAAAACTTACTTGAAATGAGCCCACAATCCTCTCGGAATATAATACTGTAATTTGCTATAGTGTAAGTGGGCAAATATGGCTTGGACTTGCTTCAGAATCATAATATTGTAGTCACTATTATTCTGCAACAGACAAGCACAGAGTTCTTATTTCATTACTATAAAAACAAGGTACACAACATACAGATCATTATTTTAACAAACTTACAATTACATGTAAAAATGCATACAGCAGGTACTCACATCTATGTTATTTTCTATGACATGGTGGTGGTGATGATGATGGTCACCTGAAAAATCTTCGTCAGGGTCAGTTGCTGCTCCTACAAAGATCAAAAAGTCACTTTATAACTTCTGATAGAGATCGGTAAGTCAAAACGTGGCTGTTGGGTGTTTTAATGCTTACCTTGCACAGTGAGTAAAACATCACGTATCGCCGGGACACAGTACAACTGTTGCAGTACAGAATTCATGTAGCAGGTTGCTCCAGCATTCTTCAAGCCAACTAGGCCGGCCGGCTGACGGGGGCCCACGCAAGGCATGTACTCCCATTCAGAAAGTGACGCACTCTTTTCTGCAATCAAATTATGTTATGACAAATCAAAAGATCAAGAGGATAATTTTTTTTGTTATTCTAAATCATTAAAATTGGCTCAGGTAGATTAGGACGCCATTTACGAAAAAACTGAGTGCGATTACTAGACTACTAGACCACTAGACCCAACGCGGCAACCCTTCGCAGTGGAGTTTCATAGCCAAACAGTATCACAACTAAAAACGTTACATAAACCATCAATCATTACATTCGGTCATTTACGTTTGCTAATTTTGATGTACAATACGCGATATTTCGCAAACTCACCACTATAAAACATCTTCTCAATAAGAGTGACGAGTGCTGCCATATTAGGCACACATCCATGTACGAGTGACAGTACTAAGTCCGACGCAGCCGCGGCCGAGCCAGGCGATCGACACAAAGGTGCGGGTGGTTCAGATTCTACCGCAATACTGCCGCTTGATAGGCAGTCCCCATCCGATCCCATACGGCACCATGCCCACGAATACGGCCATAGGAATTCCGTTAGTATTTCCTGAAAAACGCCGGTTTACTTGCTAACATGTCCAGTTCAAAACTATGACAAATGCTAAAATATAATAACCAATATTTCGTTCTAAATCCGTCTTCGATAGTAAAAGAGGGGTGTTATAAGTTTGATAACTTACTGTTATCAATCCACTGTCCTTATGATCGGGATGTGATCCATATTGGTATTTGACTTGTGCAGCGACGTGTGTAAACAGCTCTTTTGTAAGGTTCATATGCCCCTCCAATAACGTGTCGTCTAGTGTGTCTGGGTGCTTTTTAACAGATCGAAGCCACGCTACCTGTACATTGAACAAAAAAGTAATTGTCAGACTCGTATTTTAAAATATTTACCTAAGAAAGAAATTAAATAGTAAGTGTTCAATAATTTGATTCTTGAATTAGATTGATGCCTACGCAAGATAGAGAAAAAACGGCACAGGAGTTGCAGAAACTCTTGCGCATTCCTTTGAAGCTATTTATCTATATTATTTGGTTAAAATCTTTGATCCTAATTTTAGTCCCTTTAGGGTGCGACTTTTCAAAATTCCTTTCTTAGTGCACCCCTACACTAGGATACTACCGTCCAAATTTCATACCTCTAGGACTTATAGTTTAGGCTGTGCGTTGATTGTCATTCAGCTTCAAAAGAGTTTTAAATATTTAGATAGTAGATAACCTACGTACCGTTTTCAAAAAAGTACTCACTTCAAGCGCTAGATCGTCGAGTGTCCGCGACGTGATCCAGCGAGTGAAACGAGACGGCACAAGAGTTACAGAAACTCTAGCGCATTCTTTTAAAGCTACTTATCTGCTATACCCTCCGTACCGTATTCAAAGTACTCGCTTCAAGCGCTAGGTCGTTGAGCGTCCGCGACGTGGGTCCAGCGAGTGAAACGAGACGGCACAGGAGTTGTAGAAACTCAAGCGCATTCCTTTAAAGCTACTTATGTGCTATACCCTCCGTACCGTATTCAAAGTACTCACTTCAAGCGCTAGATCGTTGAGTGTCCGCGACGTGGGTCCAGCGAGTGAAACGAGACGGCACAAAAGTTGCAGAAACTCTAGCGCATTCCTTTAAAGCTACTTATCTGCTATACCCTCCGTACCGTATTCAAAGTACTCACTTCAAGCGCTAGATCGTTGAGTGTCCGCGACGTGGGTCCAGCGAGTGAAACGAGACGGCACAAAAGTTGCAGAAACTCTAGCGCATTCCTTTAAAGCTACTTATCTGCTATACCCTCCGTACCGTATTCAAAGTACTCACTTCAAGCGCTAGATCGTTGAGTGTCCGCGACGTGGGTCCAGCGAGTGATACGAGACGGCACAGGAGTTGCAGAAACTGTTGTGCATTTCTGGCATTTCTCTGTAGCCTGGCGCCGCCCGCGGCTACAGCCTCCGCGGCGGGCGGCGGCGCGTCGCTCTCGGCCTCGGCGAGCGCACGCAGCGCGGCGCGGGCACCGCCGCCGCCGCCCCACGCACACATTGTTAGTACTTGCTCTGCTGACGCTACACGTACCTATTCAAATAAGGGCCGTAACATCATTTTTTTTTTTTTTCATATTCTTGGACATAACACACAACGCTCTCTAGTCCCAAACTAAGCAGAGCTTGTACTATGGGAACTAGATTGCTGATATAATACTTATATACTTCTTTTTTGTAAATACATACTTATAATACATAGTAACACCCAGACACAGAACAAACATCTATATTTGCCGCACACAAATGTTTGTTCTCGGTGGGGATCGAACCCACGACCCACAGCACAGAAGGCAGAGCTACTACCGACTGAGCCATGACGCCTGTCAAAGAATATAATACTTTATGATGGATTAAACTACTGTCATCTCTGTCAGTTTAAGCTACCGATGGTCGATGAACTACCATTGATCTTTTGAAATAATCGGAGACTGGAGGTTAAACTCTATTACGTGGTTTAAACCACTACTGATCTTACGGCCCTAAGTCTACGTCAAAACTGTTTCTACAAATCTAATACAAGCCCAGCAGGCATAGGATGCGCACGCGAGATATTTGTCATGTGGTTCTGTCAAAATGTAAGCATTTTGCACCAGTTTTTGAAATTTTGCATTATCTGTGGTGTCGACAACATTACCAGAGATAATGCAAAAATTCAAAAACTGGTGCAAAATGCTTACATTTTGACAGAACGACATGAGAAATAAGTCGCGTGCGCCGACTAGGCCTGCAGGTTGACTAAACATCACGTCATGTTCGTAACAAACAAACAAAAATGAGATTTTTTTCTTGTTTCATACCTTTTAAAACGTGTTATTTCAGTAGTTGAGTTTTAGTTCTAGAACTTACTTTTTTTAACTACTTATAAGAGTAGATTCTAGAAAGGATGGTGTGAAACTTACAGCAGCATTGTTGCAGTCGATCATCAAGTAAAGTGCTGTTTCTTGCCACCACGGCTCATGAAGTAGAGTCTCCAATCGGCAACCGCTTAGCGCGGTGCATATTGTTACTACTTCCATACATTCCCGGACCACTGTAAACAAAGTACACGAGGTTTACAAACTAGTTTAGGGAGTGATTAAAAGTGGCAATATCTTGTTCAGAGCATGTCCACACTTACATACAACATCATCCGGGTGGATCATTCCATTGTATTCGTTAGGTTGTGCGACCGTGTACGCAAGCGTATAAAGAGCTTTAGCTGTATTCGCGGTAGGAACGCGCCAAAATCTGTTCAAAGCCGTTTCAGTCTCACGGGCATCCACTAAAACCTACAAAAAGTACAACATTAGTTCATGAAGACAACTGAATAAAGCGAAAGCTCGTACAGTCAGATACTAACAATAGCGATTAGTAGACGGCGAATAAATTACCTGTTCGCCCAAAATTGTTGCTAAAGATTCAGCAACACCTTTTAGTAATAACTCGTAACTCTGATTCGGCACTGTTTGTAGTGCTTCTCTCAATATTGATACATCCAACCTGAAAATAACACTATAATTCTTGCATTTCTTTTACTTTCAACTCAGTTTGATGCATCCTTAGGATACATTCTAAATGATCCTCGTCATTTTACTGTATAAAATATTCTTGACTTACAATAAGAAATATTACAACTAAATACCTAAATTCCTGGTTTTCTTCATCCATGGTTGGTGATATGTGATCGTATAAATGGCCCAATGTGAATAATATTAGTTTTGACAACCTTACTAAAGCTAAATAGCAAACCCTGAAATCATAAATTAACATTTTATTTTCGGTAAGCTATACTGTCCAAACTTTTTGGTTGTTTTTTCGAACGTTATTCATATAATATTTACTTGCCTTCTTGTATGAGGAGCAGCGTCTTGTAAGAATTCTGTATCACACAGGCACTTGACTAAAAGTGGTGCCTTTTTCACGCAAGCTAGCTGAAAGCTACGATTCCTATCGAGTTTAGAATCTAATGCTGGCATTATGATGCTGTATAAGACCTGCACAATAAATATTACTTGATTATTAAACTACTAGTGCAATAGTGTTTTATTTGATGTAGTAAATAACATACCTGCATGTTATAAGCCACGGTGGGAGGTTCGGGTCCATATAACATATCCCTTAGTTTTGCATCTTCTTTGCTCAGTAAAGCTTCTGTTAGTCTCTCCACCGTTTGTTTATGAGGGGGGCATATTTGTGAAAGCAAGTGGGCAGCCTCAGTCAATTGGTCATACCCTTTCGTTATGCCGATGTGTTCTAATAACAATACAAAGGGCAAATACCACGATCCTTGGGCGAAAAGCTGAAATCACCAAAAACGTTAATAGATGCCTGAAATCTGTTTATAAATACAATTTACTATGAGGTTATGTAATAAGATTATAGGTGTATTTGTGCAATACTTACGACACCAGGCAAAGCATATTCTGTGACAGCTGATAAAGGTGGCGCTGACGTGCTTGAGTCGCTACTTGTATCATTAGATGACCCACATCCACCACTACCACAAACTTGGCCATCATACACCTAGAACAATGTCTCGATTAGGATTAATTTCTGAAATCACAAGGACATTACTATAGTAAAACCATTTTGCAATTTACCTTAGCAATAATCACAGATTTATCACGAAGTGGAATTTGCGAGAGTATCTTCCTATCTATACTAGATTCCAACAGTTCCCCATTGGCATAAAGCTCTAATTTGTTGATGAACATTTCTACTTTAGTTGAGCTCTCTATGATGCTTTTTATCCTGCAATCGTAGATAGAATATTAAACAATACTTTATAGTTTTTTAAAGGGAGATTTCATAATCTAATCGTAAATACCTTCTTTGAACCATATGCCTTAGAGAGTGGAGCGTCTCGTTTGAGTGCGAGATGAGCTCAATATCTTCAATTTGCTTCTGGCCAGTCTGGAAGTTCATCCGCACTATAATAACGCATTGCCTGCCGCGAGCTGATCGGTATACCGGCAGAATCTGTCTATCCGATGAGTATCTTCTATCACATTCGTTTATATATTCTTGTATGGCACGAATTACTCGACACATTCTTATGCACCCTTCCGTTCCTCCTGAAAACCAGTGTCAGTTTGAAAATGGTTCCTAGCGACCGGTTTAGTGTTAAGAGAGCGAGATTAGTCACACACACACATTCCTGTGACTCTCTGGATAAAATGTTTAATACAAACGCGTCATAATCACTACATGAGGCTTGAGTGTACAGTTATTTATTGAGCAAATTGAAAATAAGGTACTCTGATATATATACCTTCTTGAAGTTCCATTTCTTTTTGCAACCGTTGCATACGCGCAAAGCACTGCGTCAGAAACGTCTCGTAATGGTGCGCAGGCGATAGCTGTGGGCCGGGACTAGTGCATACTTCCCGTAACAGTTCAATGCCGCGCAACGAAATTTCATCATCACATTCAGTTATCACCTGCCAAATGAACAAAGATTAATAATAAATATAAATATTCATGGACATTTAACACAACGCTTTCTAGTCCCAAACTAAGCAGAGCTTGTACTATGGGAACTAGATTGCTGATAGAATACTTAGATACCTACTTGTTTTGTAAATACATACTTATAATACATAGTAACACACAGACACAGAACAAACATCTATGTTTGCAACACTCAAATGTTTGTTCTTGGTGGGGATCGAACCCAGGACCCACAGCACGGAAGGCAGAGCTACTACCAATTGAGCTATGACGCCTGTCTAATAAAGCTAGTAAATGTTGTTTTTTTTATAATTTGGACAAAAAGTTATGTATACTGAGTTACTCACCCTCCATAAATAATCTAAACCTATGAGATCAGCATCATTGAGTTGAAAACTACGTCTTTTAGCTTTAAGTTTTCCTTCTTTGGAATTAACTGCCTTGAAAAATCTGTAAAGAAAATAACAATTTAAAGAATCGTAACGAAAACAAACTCATAATTAGTTCAATACGAATAACTTCTTACTTACTTTTCAAAACACTTGATACCGGAGTGTGTTAGTAAATTCGGTGGTAGCGTCATAATGTTGCGCCGAAAGAAATGCAGGTTGACATTGGGATCCAAGTCTGGTTCATCCCCCATCAGTTTAGCGAACCACCGGAAGCAGGCTTCGCGGTCGCCCATATGAGCTGGTTGTTCGGCAAGACAAACCCAAATCTGTTTTGCCTACAATTAATTCAGAACTTAATTTCTTTTAGATAAATTTACACGAAACGATTTAGTCATTTACACCACAAACCTGTTCAGCACATAGCCAGAGCTGTCCATCCTTTAACAAAAACCTCAGGAAGCTCAATCGCTCATGAACTTGTGCGGCGTGAGGGTATCTGCCATCGGGTAGCCAGTTATCCCAGTCGATTGAACCCTCCTCTGAAATTAACACGCTTTTAAACCAGCTCAATGAAAGTCTAGAATGAGCATAATATGAACTATGATTACCTGCTTGTTTATTACGGACTCCGTCCATGTAGCAGGTCAAGGAGTCTGTGACAAGTATGACAAGTGAATGTTGAGTCTGCAGTCGATCAATGAGTTCTTGCCTTGTTACGTGTGGTCGAACTCCCGTGCTTCCACCTGCTTCATACAAGCAGCAGATATCTCTCAGCATTTTTAGCGCAGGCAACACCCACTTTTCTCTTGCTTTCAATTCCTCAACACACTTGTCTACCCAGAGGGTTTTTTGTGTATCGCGATCTTGACTACAGCTGTAGTCTAAAATCTTAACGAGGTTCGATAAAGCCATATCCACGATTTCTGTGCAAGCTTCCTCCGAGTGAGATAGATTCCAAAATAACACCAACACCTGCACGGAAAATTATTGCTTGTACGGAAAATTATCTCTAACTATGTTCCAACATAATCTAGATAAATTTAATTTACCTTGTTCGCCATAACACCATCTTTGTCGTCTTCTGCGAGCCTTCTTATAACTTCTAGAAGTTTGTCACTTTGTTTTTTGTTACATGTAGCCCAACTAGCCTACAAACAAGAAAAACAATGATTTTTCATATTACATCAACATTAGGATGAGAAATTGTTGGATGAGTATCACTCACTTTGAAACAGTCAAATAGATGATCCAGCTGGTCTGGTGTGAAGTCCCATGCAAGTTTCGCTAGCAAATCATGAAGGTTCTTCACAATAGCCTCGTGTTTCCCATGTTGAGCTTTCCATATCGCGTCTAAGTCATCTAAGGTGAGTGAGTTTTCTTTGATCATAAACCTGAGCATTTTCTCCAATCGGTCTACATATTGGGGTTGGTGGAGGGAATCACGTAAAACGATATCAACGACATTGTTCTCACGAATCCAGTTCTGGAAAAAATATGGGTTATGAGAAACATCGCTTTTGAACTCAACTATTCAGAAATCCGATTTGAATCATACTATGGATAAAAGTAATGATAAATTTGATATCTTACAGTAATAACAGCAGGCGTAAGCCATTCTGGCTTCGGTTGTTGTGAGAAGGTAGCGATAAGTTGATTAATTTCATGCAGAGCTGACATTTTGCCATTGAACGACGACATTTGCAGCAATCGCAAAATCATCTTTAGCCGGAACATTTCTAGAGCTGGAAATACGATCACAATGTCATCTTTTGCACGAAAACCCGGTGTAAATTTACTATTATCGTAGTCTTTCATGTGCATGTTTGTTATAATTTCAAGGGTAAACCTGAACCGATCGCAATAAAATTTTACACAGAGCGTGAACTCTGAAGATAGATACATGATTAATTTTATAGCTTTAAAATAATATATTAATTTCAAAGAAACACAATTTGTAAATGCTGAGAGATAGGTAATAATTAACATTTATGCCCACATTCATTAACTTCTTAGATCTTCTTAGATCTATGCGGCACTAAATGGAACGAGAAAGCACAAAAAAGTGTAGAACCACAGATGACGGTGCAGCGATGTGATGGAATACGATCACAGGCGATGTAGAAGCCGAGAGGCGGAATAAGCTACGCCCCTTGGCAGCTACAGGGTTTGCGACCGATTCGTAGTGAGGCGTCGTTGATCCATTGAGACATTCACATTTCACTGATACAAAGATTACAAGATGATTATCATCCAACGTGATTCTGCCATCTGCATTCAATCTCCCGTACACACATACAGGCATGTGGAACGTAAATGAACCTCGGACACTGAATATTACTTTGAATATTGAATAATACAAAGACTTGCTGATCAATTCTTGAAGTAAATTCATGTCCGCGTTATTACATAGAGCTGAAGACACTATGCCGAGTCAAAAGAGATCAAGTTGGATGGAGTGCAGTACATTATACATTATAGCTATTTAGATGTGACACAACAAAACTTAGTACATACATTCGTGATTTCTTAGGAATATAAATTTTTTTTTTCGATGGCAAATTATTTGGATAGGTACACAATTCCAATCATAATAAACTAGTTTCGATGAACAGCAAACACAGATAATCCATAGAAATAGAAAACGAGAATTGGAATAATGTACCTGCACCTAAAATGAAATTTATTATAGTTCACTTACATTTCAGTAGGCTGTGATGGCAGGGTGTCTTTACTGACACGTATTTACAAGCACGGATCAAACAAGAAACAGTATCAGTCTTATTTTCACTTCCTCGAGCTTCCCTTTTTAGCTCTTCATCAGTTAAACTCTCCAACAACGTTGGTATGCATTCCTAAAAAGATAAATAACATGAATGAGTATACTTTTAGAAAATAATATGATTTACTGAAAATTACACTTACCAGCACAGGTGACAAGTAGGTTGTGACAGTATTTGTGGTGAGAAGATCGTGAACCATTCCGAGTGGTCTCAGAAGCTGCCAAACCGCCGCTACCCGTGATTCACCAGTCATTGATTGCTCCATTGATGATGGCTCGGGGCGAGATGGAGTTAGCTGAAATTGTGTAAATTCTATTACCATCAAGTATGTTCGATACCATGTTTGAGTAACCCATCCATGTGCTAACCCTGTCAAATGTCATATCAGTCTCTGATAATGATAAAACAAATATATACTTACATCAATATTTTCTGCAATCACTGGAACACATTCGATGGTCTCAACAGTCTCAGACTTTTCCTCTTCAGATTCTTTTTCTGTTATATCAGTGGTGACCTTTTCAATGGAATTTATAGATGCAGTGAGATCTGGTTTCAAACCTCCCATTATAGCCTCAAATCTTTCCCGCAACCTCACAAAGCCACCGTTCTGACCAAATCTGTTACCAAAAAATTTAAGATTAATAAAACATACCTATTACAAAAGTAGAAGAATTGAGTTCATTTACTTACATATTTACAAGGTGGACCAGCCATCCCCTAGGCGAACGATGGTCATGTGACCTAGCAAATACTTCCTCCTGAGACCCCTGGCCAGCAGGGGAGTTGTTTGAAGATGAACACATTGATAGACCTTCTGAAGTGCGTGATGCATTAAAAGTGTGAAATCTAAAAATGTATACAAACTTTAGAACATGTTCATGTTTAGGTGAAATAAATAACAAAGTAAACTTTCATAAAAAAAAACTAGTTACTTGTTATTTGGGTTGAGGGCCATTGAAAGTAAGTTCAAGAATCTAGGATCATCCATTTTCATAGCACACAGTCTGACAAGCTTCTCACAGTTGGTGCGAACACATTGTTGTATGTTATTCTTCCATGATGACACAGCATCATCAGTTAGTATTTTCGTAAAAGATAATGTCAGTGCTTCATTGTAAAAACGCTGACATGCCAAATGGTTCACATCCTCACCTGCTCGAAAATTTAGTGCCTTAATTATTTATGTAATGTACAGTTAGCGATATCAGAAGAACATCACTTTTTTAACAAGTCATAGAACATTTTTGATACTTTATTTTCTGATCATTAACTGAGGTATGACATAGGTATAAATAACAGTAGGTATTTACTCAGGTTCTAACCTTTTAAGGCCAGCTCTGTGCTGGCCACCAGCAGTGCTTCCAGCTCTTGCTCCGGCAACACAGGTACCACCCACCGGGGATGTGATATTTTTTCTTCTAAGGCCTTTAGTTTGCCTTCGGGGAAGGCCATCTGTAAAAAAATACATTATAAAAAACCATCTAAAGCTGGTATAATGCTGATAAAGAAATTGATTACTCAAGCAAAGATAGATTTTCATACAAAAATCTATGCATGAGTGCAGATCAGTGCTTGTGCAGTAAATCGGCATACAGGTCTCAGACATAAATGCTGCTTTGTAAACTGAACTCTTACCTCCCCGGGCATTAGGTCTTGTTCTTTCATTGATATAGTCATTATTTTAGCAAATGATTAATCATTGCCTCTTCTGCAAATAAACAAACAAAATATATATAACATTTTCTACTTTTATTTCCAACACAAACCAACTCCTGGAAGTCCTGGAATGGAGTGAGTACTTCCATCATCCCCCTGTTTTTTTTAGGTATAGTTAAGTATTTGGCTGCTAGTACACCTGATGGCAAGTGTAGTTGCAGCCTAAGAAGCATGTATTACATATTTCTAATGGCAGGCAAGTGGAAACAGAGCCTCTAGCAAAATTTTGTAATAGTAATATCAATAGTACCCCATTCTGATCCACATTATATGTTTTATTGGGAAAAGTAGACCAGGTGAATTAAACAGTAGGTATCTATAGACCTGCATACAAGCTATTTTCATAAAAATAAATTGCCACAGCAATGAATACAGCTATCAAATCCTTTCTTTGAGAGACCAAAGCCTTTCCAGGTATTGCCACATTTTCTAGTAAAACATGCTGATGTATAGATGTACAGTGAATCATCGGAGGGATTAGTTACAGGTATCTATTCATTTATTTTCAATCTGCTGATTACTAAACAAAATCTAAACATCATCTTTACAACTTATGATAGTTGTAGGTACATTCTAACAAAGGTAAAGCATCTAGGGATCTATATATACTTAGGCACAAACAGTGGCTTATGCCTTTTACTCAGCTTGAACAATGTAAGCAAAGGTAAGTATTTTTGTTTATTTCTCTTTACAATATGCTACAATTTGGTAAGCAAAGCGCTTGCAGGCAGTTGACGACAACCAAATCTATGTAGCTACATACATAACTACCTACTGCTGGGAAGTGCACCTGCATCAATCCAAGTCTTTTAGGTATAACGTAATGGAATATAGGTAATGCATGTGCTTAGTGATGATAGGATTCACTTGCGTTCAAACAAAGTAACGTAAAAAGACGCAAGCAACGATTTCGGCATTTTGGTTGGATTTGGGTGCGACTCAAATCAATCAACATACAAACCGATGTTCACGGCAGCCAATAGTTAGCAAAACACTGAACCCCTAAGTACTCTACGGTTCCTTATCGTCAAATTGTTGTATTGAATCCTATTCTAAAAATAAATAATTACAACATGCCCTACCCACAGAAATTGATTGTAAAAATAATAATTCATAGATAGATCAGCCGGCGCGACAAAATGGCGTCACCTAAACCAAACAAGACAAAGCATTTCATTGAACTTTTAGGTCATTTATCATAATACTGATTAGGCACTAATTAATTAGATAGTGCAAATCTTACCTTTGCTTTTATCATAAATTCCAATCCAAGATTAGCTTTCACAATATTCACAGAAATTATTTTCTAATCACTTTTGACGTAACTTGAAATCACTGATGAATGAATGAAATAAATGCAAATGAATGAGTGATATACATTGAATGAATGAACTATGTACCATGATTAGGCACTAGTTACACGATCAGTATGTGATCAGTATAATAGAGTCCTTTTCATGAAAGAAGTCCCGCGGAAAATTCCGGAACTAAGCTTTAAAACTAAATTTTAAATTAGTTGTCAGGTGCTGTTCATGTGTTCGGATGCTAGTGCGTTTTTATTTGGTTTCTGTGCCGCCACCACCACGTTAAATATATATTATTCTAACGTGTGACTAGAATATCTACGGTGTAATATCGCTAGAATACCGCATTCTTATTAATTCATTCCATTCACTCAGTTTTAGCCTGATTTTAGTCCTCGTCACCAGAGTTGGCCACTAGCTCATAAGAGCTTGCTTGCTTGCTAGTCTGTTTAGTTTTCATTAGTTTTGCTATGATTCATGGATTCATGCCTTACAACTCTAGTACGTATACATACCTAGAACGGACATATTGGTGGCCACCATTTTGTATGTAAGAATAAGGTTTGTCCTATTTTCTGTGTTTGTTACGGAACGACTAGACTATTATCTTTGTTTTTATCAATAAAATCAACTAAATTGAATAAATTACATGAACCAAATAAAAGTGCGTAAATAACAATGAGTTTCTCCAGTGACGAGGTCAATTTCCTTGTTTACCGATACTTGCAAGAGTCAGGTATGGCATATTTACAAAATGCGTGCAGTTCATTGAACGCTACATCTACATGGTCCTCAGAAACATTTGAGTAATTTTCTATTCACGGAGAGTCAAAAGTTTGCGGGACCTTAGTGTTTGAGATTTTGTTTACTATAGCTTGGAATTTCCGAAGCAATAAACTAAGTACGAGCCTACTTCTATTGCCTGATGATCCTGTGTTCATAGCCTTTTGAAACAGCCGATGATACCGAACGATTGCTAGATATTCTGTGGTATTTACATGATGACTCAAGTTTATACCTGTTTTATTGGGTATCCCTGAACTTAGGGTAGTCAAAGCTCTTAGCGTTTTATGGTTCCTCGGCACTATGATAATGTCCTTCCTTCCTAATATTTGACTATTATGCAGTCCTCAGCAAAACTGCTAAGATTTAAATCAATTCTTTCAGGTTTTCACCACTCTGCATACACATTTGGCATTGAGTCTCATATATCACAAAGCAACATCAACGGAGCATTGGTACCACCTGCCGCACTACTAAACATACTACAGAAAGGCTTACAGTATACTGAAGCTGAAATTATCATTGGAGAAGATGGTACCTATTTCACTCAACACAGAAATAAATCACTATTCCAGTTACATATTAATTTGTTTTGAAACATTCAACTTTCACTGAAATTGTACCTATTGCATGGATTGTTATATTTCAGGCACTGAAACCCGTCTAACTGAGAGTCTCAGTCTGATCGATGCAGTCACCCCTGACATAGTAGCTGCAAGGCAAACTGCTCATAATGCCCAGAAACAGGCCATCAAAGCTGAACCAAGCTCTGGTAGTGAACAAAATGGAGTGGAAGTAAGTTTTATACATCAATAATTTCACAAAAATGCTTCTATTAAACTGCTTCAACTTGATTCTGGCTTGAGGATTGTTTAACGTTTAAGAGTATGAGCATTACTTTTTCATTTGAGGATTTTATAAACAGCAATTGCATTTACAGGCCGCAACATGTACTACTACAGCACCTGTCACAACAACTCCAACAACCAGTACAAGTACTGTCTCAACCACACCGAGTGCCCCTCCAGAGAATATGGAGGTGGACACATCCATAGAGATCCCAGCTAGTAAAGCAACCATACTCAGAGGGCATGAGTCTGAAGTGTTCATTTGTGCATGGAATCCTAGCACTGACTTGCTGGCTAGTGGGTCAGGTGATAGCACTGCCAGGTAATATAAAATACTTATTTAATTCAACCATTCTAAATTAAATCAACTTACTATAATATACTATTTCATTGTTTATTTTTCAGAATATGGGATATGTCAGATAATCCTGCAACTACTCCCAATCAGTTAGTACTCAGACATTGTATTCAAAAAGGAGGTGCAGAAGTACCCAGTAACAAAGATGTTACATCACTGGACTGGAATGTATGTTTACCTGAGTATGTAATGTTTTTTTTTTAATGGATTCAGTTCACCTTTACCGTTTACACTGTTTTTTCTTTCAGTGTGATGGCAATCTACTAGCAACAGGATCCTATGATGGTTATGCAAGAATTTGGACAACTGATGGCACATTGGCATCAACACTTGGTCAACACAAAGGACCTATTTTTGCATTGAAGTGGAACAAAAGGGGGAACTACATTTTGAGTGCAGGAGTATGTACACAAAATCTGTCTTATTTTAAATGCTATGTCCTCTAAGCAGAGTCTAAGCCTACTGAAACAAAAGTTCAAAACACTGGGTACCAGATACCTACATTATTAGAGGGAACTATCATATAACTATTTATTTTTCTCTATGCAGGTGGATAAAACAACAATAATCTGGGATGCATCAACTGGTCAATGCACCCAACAGTTCTCCTTCCATCTGGCTCCGGCCCTGGATGTGGACTGGCAGACAAACACATCGTTCGCATCATGCTCCACGGATCAGTGCATTCATGTATGCAAGTTGAATGCAGACAAACCAATCAAAAGTTTTCAAGGACACACTGTAAGTGATACACTACTTCATGTTTTATTTTTTTTATTACATGCTTGATTTCAAAAAATATGTTCTGTATCGTTTTAGAATGAAGTTAATGCCATCAAGTGGGATCCCCAGGGAAAGCTACTTGCATCATGCTCTGATGACATGACATTGAAGATCTGGTCAATGAACCAAGATACTTGTGTCCATGACTTGCAAGCACACTCTAAAGAAATTTATACCATCAAGTGGTCACCTACTGGCCCAGGAACTCAAAACCCCAACATGAACTTGATTCTGGCAAGTGCCTCATTTGACTCCACTGTCAGATTGTGGGATGTTGAGAGAGGTGTTTGCATTCACACACTCACTAAGCACACTGAGCCAGTTTACAGTGTGGCATTTTCACCTGACGGCAAATTCTTGGCAAGTGGCTCTTTTGATAAATGTGTGCATATTTGGTCTACTCAGACTGGAGGCCTTGTGCATTCTTACAAGGGAACAGGTGGCATTTTCGAAGTTTGCTGGAATTCGAGAGGCACAAAGGTTGGCGCGAGTGCTAGCGACGGCAGTGTGTTTGTGTTAGATCTTCGCAAACTCTGAGATTTGTAGACCTTTTTAGTTCAACTTTTTGATTAATTTTTGGTGGAAGACGGATAGAGTGACACCTTGCTTACATTTTGAAAGATGTAATCTGCATTTCATAATCCTGACATGTGTCCTCAATGGGTCAATAATACCTGCTCATTATTATTATTATCCTATTGAGGTATTGGGCGACACCTCTAGTATAACAGAAGAAAGAACAAAGCGAGCCACACAGCATCTGCCGGTTCTGTCTGTCTTGTGCCTTATTTTATGCACAATCTGTGCAATATTTTCCATACTTCCATCATAGAATAACAGAAGAATTTTATTGCATTCTCCAGAAGACTTAGAATTCTTGGTTATTCTAAATGACAAGTTATTATAATAATAACTCGTCTTATGTACAACTGAGTGTACAACTCGGACTCTATTATTTAATAATAACTGCTTGTATGCCAGAATCTAGATCTTAACATCAAGGACATGGTCTTGTTTTTTATTTGTCTCTTGAATTCCAGCAACCAAGCAGTTAATCATATTTCTAAAATGAATATTAATTAGATACTAATAACTGTAGTGTTAATTTTATTGTATGTAACTAATGCACCTGCATTTAAAATTATCTATTTTGAATTATTTTAATGCTAGGTTTTTTTTTTATTACTAGTAAGAATATCTGTAAGGTAGGTAAGTAAATATAAATAAAAGTAAGACAGTGTTTGTATAGTAAGTTTGTATATTATTTACCTATCAATCTCAGCCAAAACATAATATTCTAAATAGATAGATACAATAGTCATGTCATTGGCCTCTTGTAAGCTAGTAAATCATCATGTTTGTAGAGTGAATGTAATTTTTCATACATGTATTTGAAAAAGTAAAGTAAATTGTCATATTGGCCTTCATATGGCTTGCAATGTGGATGGTTATCTTTATGAACTGGGTAATCCTTGGTGAGATCCGATTTGTAATGTTCACTGCAGCCCCAAGCACATAAATGCAATTCCAGCATGAGTTGATGCAAGGCCTCTACAGTTGAAAGGTACCACCTGGGACTTCCTTTCTGGTGCCTCCAAAACTGTGATGGTCGGTTTTGTAATACTACTTTTGGAATCCTTTGTAATCTTTTATCCGAATAAATGCCTCTGCTTTGATTCCATGTACTATCAATTAGTACTACTCGGTCAATAGGCAATTTTTCAACATGAAAAATCTGATTTTCACTATTTTTATTTATAATTTTTGTTCTAAGTGTGCCCACATTGTATCCAGCTGGTAGTTGTGATAGCATGAGCTCGGAGTAAGTTGGCTCCTGTATATTTGTAAAAAGTTCTGGAACAGTTTTTGCTTCAGCCCCTGGGTACAGTAACACAGTTCTGTCATCAAGTACATAATCTGGAACGTCTGGGTAAGTATACACATTTATATCATGAGGAGCTAGGACTGCTGCATGTGCTGCTGTGCTTTTACCATCTATTTCTTTTCTGTGCTTAATTATATCAACTTTTATAGGTAACTGAAAAAAAATTAACAAATATTAGGTAAACACAAATCCTACTACTATTAGGATAGGGACCTATCCCTACTGGATGGATGGATGGATGTTTGTTACTCTTTCACGTAAAAACTACTGATCCAATTTGGATGAAACTAGGAATATATATTGTCCGTGACCTGAAAAGATATAACATAGGCTACTTTTCATCCCGAAAAATTACCGGGATCCGACGGGACGCGAACGAAGTCGCGGACGGCACCTTGTTTAAGGTGGTAGGTGCATATTCTACATAGTGGTTAAATCAGAACATTGAACCGGTAATCAGAGGGGTTATTATGACATAGTTGTTTCTAGAATGTAGGTATTGAATTAGAGGCATCTTACAGTGCACACTGGAATGTGTCCTTGCAGTAAAGTAACAGGAATGAAGCACGTGTAGCAAAAATACATTCGCGATTTGCTACAACGTGGACATGGACTTCTGCAGTTCAGCTTTTGAAGAGATTCTGAACCATCAATGGCCATGCCTTCAAAGGGTTTATTGTCGCTGTTTCTCGCCTCTTCACACTTAGGATTCATTCCTTAGGTAAATTTTATAGGGAAAAAAGGCACTGGAAAACAAAAACACCCTTCACTATTTTTTTTTTTTTCGCTCCTCGGATCAGGCTATAGTTTTAAAACCATACCGCCTAGTCTTACGTTATTGTTTTTTCCCCTATTATGTTCGTAGTTCGTTTGTTTAGGTGTTTGTCTTGCGTAAAATGATAAGTTAAGTCAAGTCTTCGTCAAGTCGGCTGTCGTTTGTTTTGAAGAGAAAATGGTGGATTTTCCCTCCAAACCGGAATCGAATTTTCCCATTCAGAAAAAACACTTTACACACATTTATTCCAATGGCTCACACTTTATGTTACAACCTAAGTATTATTGGTTAAAATTCCACCAAAACTAAACAAAATAGGTACTCACAATAACACAATAAAAACTATTAAAATAAAAATGCTGTGTTGTTTCAAAAAATGACAAAATTCGAATCTCAAATAAATAAATAGAACTTCTTTCCTTATTTTTTCATAGATGCTAGCGCAGAGTGGGTCAGTTCTTCTTTTCTCTTCCTAAATTAAACATTTTTGAATATATTGATCGTGTATTAGGGCCCTGCTCTATGAATGATCGAGTGAACGAAAAAATTGTCTTCATTCAAACGTCAAAAGTTATGTACGTCTTCTGTCAGTGTGTCTGTCAGTCAAGCCAAAAGTCAAGCTAATCCGCCCAAACCATGCCCAAACCGCAATCAAATCAAAATAATTCAAAAGTTGTTTGTAGACTTTGTAGCTTTGGTAAATAACGTAAATAAAATAAACTTTTGTTTGGTTAGTTGCTGATTTTTCGCGCTTACATTGGTTTTACACTGGAAAATACATTTTATAGCCCTAAAGTAAAAACTGCTAAACAAATCGTTGTGATCATTCACATTAGACTGTCTAACGACAAAAATGATGTGTTGATTCATTGAGTCCAGTGTTCAACCTCATTCATACCCGTCCAGATTTATGGGAAGAGTGAAATTATATCATATAACTTATTAGAAACTAAATAACTAAACTAAATGGAGTCTTCTAGTGCTATAGCTAGTCATCTTCGTAAACTGTGCTTGGGGTTGTCAGCTGATCCAGGTGAGGTTCATACAGGGTGTACTAATAAATAGTGTGAAGTGAAAGCTTTAGGTGAAGCACCTCGAGGGGCACCCCAATAAACCTCTTAAAGTTCCATATTTTTTTGTCCAAAAGTTATTTGAATTTTTTGGTGGATTCAAAAACTTCGTTTTCCTTACTGTTACACTTTTCTACTGCATTCTGCCTGATATAATAAAGGCCAGAAATACATAGCCAATCTTTATAACTTTTGAATGACCAAAAGTAGCTTAACATATAGGTAGGAGGATTATTTGGGTGCTCCTATTTCAGACTGCACTATTTATTAAGACCCCCTGTATGTTTGATTTGAAACAGGCAGTGTGGTCTGAATTTGTGGTAGTCAGTAGATTAAATTCTAAGAACCCTCCTTAAAATAAAGTTTCTAGGTAAAAAGTTTCTATTTCAATTTTATTATGAGTTGTTTATTTAAAATGTCTTATTGAAGTATTTTGTCATCTGAGTCAAAACAACCTGAATTTACTGTTATTTTCTTTGTATTTTAGTTGCTTTTATGAATAACATACAAGATTATTTTAAAGGTCTTTTATATAAATATAGAAAAGGTACATGTTGATCAAATAAAATAATAGCTATAATAATTGGTAGGTGTCATTCTGAAACTCCAACCCATTTGTTTTATGGGCTCCTAGACTAAAGAAATCCTGAGAATTTCTTTTTCTGATATCTTTTTCTACCTCCCTAACCCTAACTTTTAGATAGGCAAAGACTTTTCTAAAAGATAAGGTTTAAGAAGTTGTAAAATGTAAATTTTAATTTAATGCATAGGTGCATTAGGTACCTGTTAGTTTCCTGCGTTTCTCATGTTTGTTTCTTTTATGATTCAGATGGAGCGTATGAACTAGCTGTTTCATATCTGTCTTCATTTGGAGAGAAGTCTCGCACAGTCCAAGATGAGAAATTGTTGTGCCAGAAGATCCAGACAAGGCTGTCAAGCCAATCGGCTAGAGATGCTGACAAATTCAATGAATGCTATTCAAAACTAAAGAATTCTGTAAGCTTATACTCAAATCTATATACTTACTAGCTTCCGCCCACGACTTCGTTCGCGTCCCATTGGATCCCGTTAATTTTCCGGGATAAAAAGTATCCTATGTTACTTCTAATACCTCCAATAATATGTGTACAAAGTTTCATGATGATCGGTTACGTAGCTATCGTGTGAGAGCGTAACAAACAAACTTACATTCACATTTATAATTTTAGTACGATTTTAAAACTGTAAAAAAGCCTAAAATTTAAATTAAAGATATGGATAAACATCTATATATCTAATTTATGGATATTGTATGCAATCTTCTACATACGAAAGGTCCTTGGAATAGTAGGATTACATTGCCAAAAATTAACATAGGACACATGCCCATATTTTGTAGTAGTAAATCCATATTTTTGTTTTAGTTTATACTGAAGCAAAGAGTGTCCATCTTGGCTCTGATGCTGGCTTTATCGGAGACACCCCAGCAGTCGGAGTCAACACAACAGCTCTTTCCTATACCATTTCTGGCTACAACTGTAAGTTTACAAGACAATACAAATTAGCTGTATTCTATTTGAGTAGAAATCTGTACTCTTACCTGAGTTGTAATCTGTGCTCTGAGTAGTGATTTGTACTCTTACCTGAGTTGTAATCTGTGCTCTGAGTAGTGATTTGTACTCTTACCTGAGTTGTAATCTGTGCACTGAGTAGTGATTTGTACTCTTATCTGAGTTGCAATTTTTGCTCTATCTGAGTAGTAATCTGTACTCTATCATAATTGTAATCTGTACCCTATCTGAATTGTAATCTGTACTCTATCTGAATTGTAATCGGTACCCTATCTGAATTGTAATCTGTCCTCTTTCCGTACTATATCCAAATAGATATCTGTACTTATTAAAATGTTAGATGCTTTGTAAACCATTGTTACTTATTCATAGCTATACTTTAAAAATCCATTTTGATTTCAAACACCGTGTATTTTTATGTTTTCTAACCAGAAATCAACTATGGGTATTTCTGAGGCCACTTCAAGTACAAGTAAAAGTACCATGGGTTCCGCTAGCTGGGGAGGCAGCAATGCCGTCAAACCACAGGGTTCTAACCAGAGCTTACCATACAATAACAGCAATATGGCCATTGTCTTGCAATCTACTGGTAAGTTTGTAGAGTCTGTAATACTACCCGGCTTTCGTCATTGAGTTAGACTTTGATAAAAGATATTGGCAATCTCGATTACATATGTAAAAGTGTGCAAAATGGGAGACCATTGCACTGCAGTGACGTGATAATAGGTTTATGTAAAATAAAAACTTGATAAAAAACCATAGACCATTTATTAATTTTCTTCTGGGAGACCTCCTCAGATCTTAGACACAGTATCTTTTATTATGCATCTTAATGATGAAAGCTTAACTTCAGATATTCATTCTAACAGCCAAATTGTGACATAGTTGTGTGCATCAGACAGTAATAAGGAGCGCGCATGTGTGCGTGACGCAGTGCTCGCCGCAACAGGCGTGCGAGTGAGAGGTGCGGCCAACACCTCCCGTCCCGCTCAAGCATTGCACGCCAGAATCGCGCATCTTGGCTTCCTGCATGACCGATTGAAGGAGTTTATTGATCCTGCATCAGGGCTCATGCCTCAGGGTAAGACAACCCATCCTTCATAGACAATTAACAAACAACCTAATTTACCAGCACTAAAATTAAAAACTAAAACAACGAAAACAGCTATCATTTTAATGCTGTCCATTACATTCAACAGAATAGGGATTGTAGCGCCATCTAGCACGCTATATGAGAACTATCCTAGATCGCGCAAACGAAGTTAACACAGAGTTTGAACTTATGTAATACAACCGAATATCTCTGACCTCGAGCCAAAGGTCGCTCGGCGTGGAAGGTCTTCCCTTTTCGTAGGAGGACAGGCCTACTATGTTCTCCTCAGGATTGATGCCTGATAAAAATACACCGCGTGACGTTGTCAGTGCAAATATTAATACCCCACCTTGCATAATATGTTTTAAACAATATTCTATAATGGGTTCTGCGGAACAAATAGAGGAAATAAATTAGTTTGTTATGTTGTAAATTAGTGTGTTGGAATTACAGGTCTGATGGGTGAAGGTCTTGTATCTTCAATACGCGACGAGCTAACTGAATACTATCGGAGCATCGCCATGCTACAGTCACAAGTAAGTTTATATTCATTGTATTAGAACTTATTATACGCTAAAATGTCTCACTTTTAACACCAATAACCCATCTTTTTATAGGCCTACTTATTTTAGACCACATCTTGCATTATATTGTCACTCTATTGTCTTCTCTTGTTTGATTTTATTGCATTCTTCCTTCACTGAAAAGTTCAATCAATTTGCCCCGAATTGTCAGTCAAACATGCATTAAAAATGGCATGTAATGTTTTATTGTAGGCTTGTGAAGGCGACGGTGGCGGCGGAACATTACGAAGGGTATGCGTTTGGGCGCAAGAGCCATTGCATCGACTTACCTGGCTCGCTAATATAGCACATGCTGCACACCACAAGAAAGGTATCTATGTCGAATTCCCACGTTCCCAGTTTTTTTTCGTGCTTTGAGTACGCGTAAATGATCAAAGCTCAGGAATTATCACATTATATCCGAATTTGTTACATTTCTTTCTACAAATTGTCTAACCTAGCCTTCATAAAAACTTTAAAAGTGTAATGTTTAGAAATATCTCTAGTTTTTCATGAACTAGAAAATAGAATAAACCTCTTATGAGTTATGGAACTGTTATTTCAAACTGTTTTATTTTGTTTTAGGTGGAGAACTAGCGTCGTGCGTACATCGCTTTGTCAGACACGGAGACGAAAGCGTAGCGACGTTAGCAAGGCGTTTACTCACTGCGCTTACATACCCACTGCTGCTTATGTTAACAAGATGGTTGTTGCACGGTAAATACAAACAGTATTTGGGTTTTGGTAAATGTGTATGACATTTACCAAAAACCAAATACTTGAAATTTGTAATTATAAAAAAAAAAATATAGAGTTGTTAACGTTCCATTTCACAGTATACCTTAATGGTGTAACAGCTCTATGATTATATAATCGCGGGTATGTATTTCCAAACAGGCAAGAATTCCTGAGGTGCATAACTGTCATGGTCCAAAAGAAACTACATATAAAGTATTAGAATCCTGAGCGTCACTGAATGAAAAGATGCCATTCAAGATCATATGATTTTTATTTCAGGTGAGATTGATGATCCGTTCAACGAGTTCTTTATTGAAAGTAGAAGCGGCGTGCCAATAGACAGGATGTGGCATGACAAATACAGAGTGAGGTAACAATAGAAAAAACATTGATAACGATCAATAAAGGCTGGTCAAACAAATTAGAATAACCGTAGGTGTATATCGTTACAGAGAGTGGATGGTGCCATCATTCATGTGCCGTGAACAAGCTGCTCAGATCCTTGCGACTGGTAAAAGCGTTGTGTTTATGCGCGAGGCGTGCGGTGATGAACCAGGCTCTAGTGATCACGCGCATCACTTACATGCATTACTGAAGGCACACACAGGTACAATGAATGAATGAATGAAAATAATTTATTGTACGTAGGTACACCTTACAAACTAATATGCGAGACAGATTATATTATATTACATTACGTACAATGGGCGGTCTTATCGCATCATAATCATTAACCTATATCAGTCCACTGCTGGACGTAGGTCTCTCCCAAGACGCGCCACTGTGCCCGGTCTTCGGCTCTTCTCATCCAGTCTTTGCCAGCTACATTTCTCAGATCGTCGACCCACCTAGCCTTGCCTAAACGCGGTTTCCACTCAAGTATTCGTTTGCTCCAACGATTGTCGGCCCACGGCCATTTCAGCTTGCTAATCCTTTGAGCGATGTCGACTACCTCAGTTCTCTGTCCGATAACCTCTTCTAGCGATCGTTGAATGTCAATTTGGCAAGGGGGTTTAAATCTACACATTTACATTATACACAGGGGGTGGTACGGAGGAAGTAGGTGGCACAGCTTGGTGGGAGGCGGAAGGACTGAGAGCGGGCGTAGAAGCGGCTCACGAAGCGGCTTCAAGACGTTTGTTAGCAGCATTGTCTACCCACCACCATCTGTTAGACCACCTAGCAGCGCACCGGAGATATCTACTACTGGCACAAGGAGATTTCCATCACCACTTAATGACACTGCTACAGTACGTATCTACAACTAGCTTCCGACCGCGACTTCGTTCGCGTCCCGTTGAATCCCGTTGATTTTCCGAGATAAAAAGTAGCCAATGTGTCAATCCAGGTCACAGACATTATATATTCCAAGTTTTATCCAAATCGGATCTCTAGTTTTTGCTTGAAAGAGTAACAAACATCCGTACATACATACAAACTTTCGCGTTTATAATATTAGTAGGATAGTAGGATAAAGCGTAGCCTGTTCAGTAACATAATGTCAAATATAGCGTAGTCACCTCACCGTCATCTGTTAGATCCAGTTAGACCACCTAGCAGCAGTTTTCCTGCCAACTGATGTGAAGATCAAGCTACCTTTTTTGTTAAATGCTCAATGTCAAAAGACATTACAGGTATAATTTAGCAAGTGTGAGCAATGTGAGCCTATTTCAGGGAGGAGTTAAACAAGCCTGCGTCATCCCTGTACGTGCACAATCTGTCGTGCACGTTGGAAGCTGCAGTGCGCGCTACAAACGCACAATACGAACCGGCACATGTGTTGTCGAGGCTTCACGTCAATTTATATCCAAATTGTAAGTTATTCTAAAAAAAAACAAATAGTTTATAAAATGTATGTATGTATTCTGTCAGCCATCTAGTTCCCATAGTACAATATATTTTAACTATCAATATCCCTGGAAATCATGGAAATATTTTATAAGATTACCATAATAGACCGTAAAGCTTAGATCTTTATTCTAATCTTCTAGATATCGTGAAATCCTGCTAAAATTCAATTTATTATTTTTGCTACCTTGATTAACAATTTTAGCTTTAACCTCTGCATATAGCACCTGGTTTGTCTTCTTTATTGTATTGTACATGTGTCTGTCAAGATCTTCCCTATTATTTAAAACACAGCAACGCTAGCACCACTAATTTGCGATAATAAAGGGTACTACTTCCCCGGACAAACTCTGTCACAAAGTTTTTTTTTTTCATTGAGTAACAAAATCCACACACAGCTTTTAAAAATAATGGTGAATAATAAATAATAAGATCTAAATAAATAATGGTGAATAATGAATAATAAGATCTCCTATTACTAACAAAGTTAGTAAACTATTATTTTGTTGTAAGCTTATGCATTGCCTTTTTGTTTGGGCAGGTGACGGTCGCGAAGATAGTGGTTGGGATGTATTCGCATTACAATACCGAGTGGATGGACCTCTCGGTACACTATTCCCGGCTACAGCAGCCGCTAAGTACCGTGCACTATTCACGCAACTATGGCGAATCAAGCGGATAGAATACAGTTTGCACGAAGCGTGGCGCGAACACACTATTCTGCATAAGCGGTTAAAGTACATGCCTGGTATGTTTATCTCATATTTTACTTTATCGTGCTAGTAGGAAAAGTTGTTCGGTGCTTTATTGCGGCGATAACTACACTTAGTATAGAATTCTACCTTTAAAACTGTTATAAGATTCGCAGGGCTTTCCTTCTTTTGGACATAGTCCTTCACCTGTGTGGACTACACACCTGTGAAGTGGGCGCTTGGCGGTAACTACATATTTATTACATCCGTCTACGTCTACTTACATAGTCTTCATTTGTTCAATAAATTCATGTTGTGTTCAGCGGAGTTCATCTGTTGGTCACTAGACGCGTCTAAACGTAAGTACTAAATAAACGATTCCGATTCCGAAAATCGAGTTGATCCGTTTGTCTGTTTGCTTGCTCGCGGATTACGCCTGAACTACTGGACCAATTTCAATGAAACTTATACCATTCAGAAGCCCTTTTTCCGGATTGAAAAATGTGCTATATTTTATTGAAATCAAAGACGTGGATTCTTAGATACAGCTTTAACTCTCAACCAAAAGCAGCCTCATTTGCGACGAGGTTCATCGCGTAAGCTGGTTGACAGATATTTTTTTGGAAAGTTTCGCACGCGTTCGAAGTCGCGGGTATCAGCTGGTATTATTATTTTACACTGTTAAGTTAAGCACTGTTCTGCGCGGTCACTATTTGGATGGGTGACCGTTAGTGGCATTTACATCTGAGCGCTTCCGTGCTTTGGAAGGCACTTTTAAGCTGCCAGTCCCGGTTCTAGCAGTCGTTAAGCCATGATAGAGGCCTTAAGGCAGCCTAAAAACTCCGTCACCAGGGTTGACCACTAACTCATACGAGCTTGCTTTTATTATACAAGGTATAACATAATTACCCTATAAGCCCAAAGGGGGCGTAATCAAACCGACCACCTGAGTTCTTGGACGTGTGCAAAGGGTCAATAAATCGTAATTGATTTTTTTACACAGAGTACAACTTTTAATTTTTTTGAAATTTGCGACAACCCTAAGTGTTTGTTTACTATTTGCGTAAACCCGCACACACGCGTGCACACGTAGGTACCCTTCTACCGCGTCGCACGCACACGCTAGCTGTGTGTAGGTACAGTTTAGGTAAAAGTTACGAGCTCATTTCATGAATGAAAAACTTCGAAATCTCAAAAGTCGTATAACAAACACTGTTTGCCATGACCCCTTTCGGACTTATACGGTATTTATGTTACACCGTGTATAACACAGAAGTGAGCAGCCTAATGCGTCGGGTGTCGTGCCTGCGCGCTGAAGCGATGCGACTGTGCGGTGCGCTGCAGGAGGCGGGCGGAGTGGGTGCGGAGGGTGCGTGGCGGTCGCTGCTGGAGGCGTGCGCGGCGCGGCTGCACCTGGACGCGCTGTTGCAGCTGCACGCGCGCGCACTCGACAAGCACGCCGTGCACGCCATGATACACCACACCACGCAGGTACTAAACATTACTTTCTAAATCTAGATCAAGCAGCACGATGCACCACATCACTCGTTAATAATAAACCTATTTATTTGAATTAATTAACGCGGTTTATTACAGTTACATTAAGGCGTAGGGTAAAGGCAGACAACCCTCTCGCTCGCACATTTCAACATTTTTGAAGATATAATATAACTAAATGTAATTATGTGAAATTGCAGAGCTTCAGGGTCGAGAGAATAACAATGCAAAGGTTCAGTAAGAATATCACATTGATCCAAACAAGTTTTCTAACCAAAAAATGTGCACTTTAATTTATCGCATTGGTAAAGGATTCTAATGACTGAATCACGACCGTAGGGAGTGATTTATGATGATTGATTCAAGTGTTAGAATCCTGAACGACGTGAGTGGTTCATGGCCCTCGGTATAAATCCGTTTTATTCAAGAGTTGCATACTATACTTTATACCATGATTACGAGAAAAAGAAAGCGCAAAAACAATAATTAGATGGAGGTCAAATATAGTAGTGTGCTCTAAATTCAAACACCAAAACAGTCAGTAAAAGTGAATAAAGTGCTTTTTATTCACTGTTTTCAGTGAATAAAGCTTAAATAAGCTTTTCAGAGGGGTAATGGTATAGACAATAGGTTTATTCTGTACGGAACAGGAGTTGCAGTCATACCTCGGCAATGTTTTGAACGAGACGTTAGCTCTGCGTAGTTTCGAAGCTTCCCTCCACGCGGGTATTCACGCCGAGCTCGAGCGTCGCGACGCTATTGAACAAATGAAGGCAGAAAGAGTTGCCCGAGGTACATATTCACTTATTTGACTGATCACCTTTCCACCATAGGACAAGCAGACGCACGGCAAAATACCATCAGTAACTAAATTGGTAAGTATTCCATCCATTCGCACGTTTTGGCTCTGCATTAATTATGCAAACTGCCAAGCAATGAAACTCGTTGCCGTCTTCTGTTATTCTGTAATAATATAAATGCAAAATACTGGATAATCCTATCCTATTAATATTATAAACGCGAAAGTTTTTAAGGATGTATGTATGTTTGTTCCTCTGTCACGCCAACTAATGATCCGATTTGGATGAAACTTGGAATATATATTAACACATAGGCTACTTTTTATCCCGGAAAATCAACGGGATTCAACAGGACGCGAACGAAGTCACGGGCGCAAGGTAGTAATAAATAATATTCACGAACATATCACACAACGATGTTTGTTACTCTACCACGTCGCAACGACGGCGGCTGGACCGATTTAGATGAAACTTGGAACGTTTAGAGATCGTGTCGTAGATTAGAATAGGCTATTTCTAATTCCAAATAACCAACAGAATCTGCAGGGTAAAAATAATGATGACTATTACTAATGATGTTAATGAGCAAATGTCAAGAAACACGCGGACGGAATCGCGCATGCCCTATAGATTTCTACGTAATTCTAACAGCCACTCCTCAGATATGTATTTCTTCCAGGTGAATACGCGTTCACAGCCGCTGATGAAGTACACGATAAAGATAAAAGAAAGATCTTCCTTCAGTTCTTAGCAGCGCGAAAAGCAGACCTCAATGTTTGGGCCCGATCTTACAGGTGAACCAACGTAGATTATCTGTAGTGTCCAAAAATAAATAAATATTAACGGACATTTAACACAACTCTTTTTAGTCTCAAACGAATCAAATATGTTCGAGATATGATTGAGGCAGAGTTTTTTCGAGCATACGAATAATTGTTAATTTTTCAGAGGTCACGTGACCACCCTAATCCTAAAGCTGGCTCTACACGCGGAGGTGTCACTGCAGACGCTGGCGTTCCGTCTCGACTACAGCGACTTCTACAAACGCGGGAACGCTAAACTGCACGAGCCGCTCACATACCAACACAAACGGCTTAGCGAAATCGGACTCAACTTAGCTAAGGTAACATTAATTTTAACAAATTAAATTACAAATAAAATAAAACAGTTTGAATCATTTCGTTTATCTCAGTGTATTCAGATTTGATGAACTGGAGTTTAATTCCATACTCGTCTGATGATGACCAGCGGGCCTAAGATGCGCACCGCGAGATATTTGTCACGTCGTTCTGTCAAAATGTAAGCATTTTGTACCGGTTCAGGAACGATTGCATTATCTGTAGTACTTAATGGTGTCGACAAAACGCGCCATAATGTACACATTTGACACTTCTTAGTCGTCGTACCTCTCTGAGGACGGGATAATAGTCATGCAGAAATGTCAAAAGTTGAAAGTTCAAAGGCGCGGTTTCTCGACAACATTACCACAGATAATGCAATAGTTCCTAAACTCGTACAAAATGCTTACATTTTGACAGAACGACATGACAAATATCTCGCGGTGCGCATCTTAGGCCCGCAGCAGTGATGTACACAGGCTAAGATTTTTATTATCGGCGACTAATCCCAGTTAATATAAATAAATGCGCAAGCGATTTAGTTTATGGAAGATAAAACTAATGCTTATTCTTGATTCTTTTTCCGTCAAAGAGAAAGAAAAAAAGAAAGGAAAGAAAAATGTTTGGTCTTCTGTGCAGAAGAAACCGTTTTTTTTAGATAATATGTGTAACCGTTTGACTACGATCTCACCTCCGTACTACTTATAATAATCGTTGCATAACTCTAATCATCATTTCCTCTCAATGGACGTGCAAAGAAGTCGAGATCGATACTATCAGTGTTAAGATAACTCAGTGTTCTAAACAGAGGTAACCGCTTAACATCAGGTCTGGTGGGCCATTTTATTTCGTGATCTCTTATAAGTTTTTCTAAGACGTCAAGACTTCCCGCCCGCCACGCACGGTGCCATTATTCATTGTTCAGACTCATGTAGCATTATTCCTATAAACCTTGTGGTTTCCTTAGTGCTATAGTACAAAATAAGTTATTATGTATTATTAAAACAATAAATGAAAAAAAATTAAAATATACGAAGTTTAAACGAAGTCATTTTTTGCACAAACTACAAATACTTACCTAAGTATTGGTTTTGTCTGGATGATAAGCATGACACTTGCACAGCAACTCACTAGTCCCTTCGTAGCCGTGATAAGGTACTGTGTGTTTTTTCTACAATTTGTAATTTTTGTTCCAGAGTAAACTGATAGACCGTTCTAAGAAAAAGTGACAGTTTATGTTCGAGGAGTCACTATTATTAAATTTGACCTTCGCGGCTCGTCTTTTCGCGCGTAATGTCTAACTCTTAAATGTACCTAACACGCGTCCCAGTTCTATGGTACCAAGGCATTTTGATTACCTACCTAAGAAGTGTTCAGCAACAGAAATGCATCTGGAATTATTGAAATCTGTTATATGTTCTCGAATTGTCTGAATCTTAGTGATATTGCACTCACCTCCAAAGATATTATTTGTATCAAATTAATAACTAACACTAAAAGTAGTACCTATTGTCAATAATAATGTTGTTGAAGGCAAGTTTTACCATGACATTTTTGTAATAAATCTCTCCAACATGTTTTAGTTGTTTTTTTAATCGAAATCCCACAAAAGGTATTCTGTTTTCCGTGCTTTCAGCTAGTTATTGAGAAAAAAATACTATAGCGTTAGACGAATGTGGATGAATTGAATCGCAATATGCCCGCACGTTTTTCCTAACGAAAGGGATTCTGATCAATTGGAGATGTCATCACAATCATTAATTAGGGTCTTACCTCATCACAATTGCTAATTAAACATTAAAAACTTTGAATACTTATTTATTTCAAACTTAATAACTAAAAAATAGTTATTCTATTAAGTATTTTTGGTACAATCTTTGTAGGTTAATTTAAAACGAAGCTCTTGCCTACAGTATTAATTGGAATATCGACCATAAAATACCTTTTTAAAATATATGCATTACGTGTATTGGTCATTTACCTAAATACTGAAATCTGTACAAAACAAATTAATAATAAATACTAAGAACATTTTACTCGCTAAATTGCAACTTTGAATTGGAAAATGTATACAAATAGATAGGTATGTAGGTACCTACTTAATGTAATTGAAAGAGTTAACCCAATTTTAGACCTTTTCCGTCTAGAATAGCAATTTATTAAAGTAATGAGGGTGTAACCAGTTGGAACATTGCTTTTATTGATATCAAGAGGAGAGTAGGAAGTGGTGGGTGGCTTGCCGGGATCTAGGACAGAAAGCAGCGTGACGCGTGATAACAATATAACAACTCACGAGCAACGGTTTTATGGTTAAATCCTGTGCCAGCAGTATTTTCGTCTCGCTATAGACCAGCTGCTCATCACGGAATTTGCCACGCCTAGTTTTACAGTAAAGTAAAACTTAGTTACCTTGTGGTCATTTACGTTTTAACTTTTAAGCGGTGATTGAATAAATTTCAATAAATTACTTAGAGGCTCTATTCAAGGTCACAGGTAGTTGCAGGTGCGTTGTTTGGTGTGTTTCTTCTTGAGAGCGGCTCTGACCGCCTCTTCGAACACTTGGTCCATGTTCAACCTCTCTAGCGCTGAGCACTCAACTAATTGGACGGCACTGAAACAATAAAAATGGTGTTCTTATTTGCTAACTGGGGATGCACCTTCTAGCAAGGGAACCTAACTTTATTATCCTGTATTGAAGTTGTGTTTTTTGACCTAAAAGGACCAGGAATTTGAATAACTAGGCATGAAATGGCGTCACGCAGTGATTCATTGACACAATGGCTTACAATTATTATTTTTGAGCGCGTCATTCTACAGGATCGCGCATAAGGATGATCCAGGAAAATACGCAAACATTGATCGAAACATAACAATCGCGGCCAGATTGGAATGTCCATGTTTTTTTCCAATAACAAAATAACAAACAAGTTTGCAAAATATTGCTTGGGATCGTGGCAATGTAAATACTGTGCTAATTAGTTGACCGGCATTGTTTAGCAAGTCCCTTTCGTCATATCGGGAGTTGGTATTATCAGCGCTTGAGTGAGATAAGAGACGATAACGCAGCTGCCGACGCTGGCGCACGATAACTTGTCACTTTTTACTATAACACTGTAAAAAAATGTTATCACTTCATTGTAAATGGCTCATTAGAGTATCCGCTTCAAATCCTACATTGCATATGCCGGAAGCTGTCCATGAAAGAGTTGAAAAATGTTTTAACTCACCGAATTTTCTTTTTTAACTTTTTTCCTTCCTGTGTTGTAATTTCTGATTCTGAGTCTGGTGTTCTCAAATCAATTTTCGTCGCTAAAACAACACAAAAGGAGCAGTTAGATTCCGCCTTATGTACATACTATACCACTATATCTACAATAACAATAAGGAATGATTAAATTGAATACTATTCCTGGATATCTCACTCAAAATCCTGTGGTCTCCAATGGTATTTTTTGCAAAAACTAAATTGAGTCCATCCTCATTAACACATTCATTTGACTAATGACTGCTAATCTACCGGCAGTGTTTTTGCAAATTCTAAAACTGGATTGGGCTGAATTAAGAGTGCTGTACACCATTAGGTAGGTACGTGGAGAGCACAGGTTTTGTTGAAACAAAATTTCACTTACTATGTGTACACTGAGAGAGTTCCATTTCTCCTTTATTCGTCCAAGATCTCTACATTCACTACTAATTTTGAGTTAATCACCTGACGCGAGACAACAAAATATATTGTCATGATCCTGAATCCTGCCATTCGCTTTTTTTTACCTTTGGAAAGGTATGTTACCTAATAATAGGCCTTTACATCTATTCAAGATGATTTATACAGCGTCAGGAGGCAACCTGTGCCTACACTTAACGGGACACTGTAGTGCCCGTTAAGTATAGTATGTTACCTATTCTTTTCTTAACGGGAGAAATGCCTTTCTCGTCTCCTACTCGTTGAAACAAGGGATTTTATCGTGCTCTCCGTTTTATAGAGTCAAACCGTTACTTACCTACTAATACTATTGGTACTTGTTGGCTAAAATGCTTTAGTTCAGGATACCATTTGTGGATTACGTTTTCGAAGGATGATCGACTGCCAACCGAGTAACAAACGAGGAAACAATTAGTCTGAAATACAAAATAATTGTTAGTTTTCCTAAAAGGAAAAAAGAAAGGGGTCCTGTGATATAATAATAAAGGTATTATTGCTTTGTATGCGTTGATGGGGATTGCGAAAGCAGTGGGTAAGTAAACACAATTTTGAATAAAAGGTCAGTTAGAAACTATTCATATTTTTTCCTTTGAAAAGCCACTACTAAAATGACATGATGCTCACATGTGTGTATGAGAGCGGCCTCAGTCGTTCGTAGTCCTCTTGACCGGCTGTATCCCACAACGCCATCTCAACCTCTTCCCCGTCAACTGTGATGTGGCCCACATAATTGTCGAAACTGAAATTAAACCAGTGGGTAATTTCTTGTGCAAGGGCCTTCTTATGCTGACCACACCTGCGACTTCAATTTAACGACACGGTAAAGTAATAAGTTTATCCACAGTCGCACCAGCGAAAATTGAAGAACAAACGATGACGAAATGATGATGATTATGGGTCTCATTGGACGGTGGTTATCATGAATCATGATAATAAACGCTGACCATCCGAGACGCCCGGAGAGATTCGAACCTACACTTTTGCGGCTGAAGTTTATGAATCTTTTAATAAAGATGATTGATGAATGTTTAAAAAGCCAAGGTGATTTTACACAATGGTCAATAGTAGCCGCATCGACTATAGTAGTATGTACTTACCTACCTATATTATTAGGTATAATTTGGCAAATAATTTTAAACCTAGGTACCTTACCTAATCAAAACTTTGTCAGTATTCTTACCTGACAGTGTTTTAATTTATTTTCTTTAGGAATGTAGGTATGTAGCAACCGAAAGAAAAAGACCAAATTTTGGTTACACAGATATAACAAATTTTTCTAGTGTCATACCTCCATCGTGTAGCTTTGCTTTACATAATAAACGAGCATGGTCCATTGTTATTGCCAGACTACAAACTGCTATACCTACATACAGAGTACAGACAGCGCAAGGAAATCGGGCTTGCCGAAGGCGAACAGATTCATATGAAGGAAGCATCGATCGTGCAGATACAATACAACAATGCTATGTACCTATTTGAATTTATAAATAGTGCAATGCTCAATGCTTTGTGAAATACAATTTAGCAGACAGGCCGCTGCCAAACTTTTGTTTTATTTTCAAGCAAGAATGATTTGATTGGGTCAACGTAGGTACCTATCCAAATGGTAGGTACCTAAGGATAATATAAATACGACCACGAAACTATGTAGGTACATAAGCGAGTGGCGGTATTCTAAGCGAGATAAACCATATTAACAATCAATTAATAACAATGGTCAGCCAATTAATAACAGGTTCAAAATATTTAAATAGGTACTGATCGCACACTGCGATCAATGAAAGAGAGACGCAGAAACCTACTGTAATAGGGCCCACTGTTAGGTATGGTAACATCTCTCTATGGGAAATAAACCACAGAATCATACACTATTGCGGTTCATCCAGACTATCTAAGAGAACACGATAATGATACCTTAGAGGTAGTAGGTTACTGTTAATTCTTAGCCACGTACGATTATGATATTATTCATTTATGTATTTGTCATGATTTTACTGATCTACCAACTGTTAGTCATCGTAAAACGTCCTTTATAAATGACGTAATTATATATCACTTCCTTTTTACCTAGCGATGAGCAAGGTAAACTAGAATCAAGCTAAAAGAATAAACAAACCCAAAGAGCCTGTATTAATAGGCTCCTATCTAAGAAGTACCTAATCATTTCAATAATACCACATGAGTCAGTTAGGTACCTACCTACATGATAACCAGTTGCTTATTGTTTGCAAATTGTAAAGGAAAACATTAGTGGTAAAATCCACCTACCTATAACAGACACAGTAAATAACTTAGTAAGTACCGCAGTACCAATACTCGTACATTGTATCATATACGAAAGTATAGCGAATATGACGACATAGAGTTAATCACACCGCTTATCACACAGGTGATAAAGATGTTACCGCATGCAGCCGCTAATCGAGAAGCGAGTGTCTTTGCGATGGTTCTAATGACCCCAGACGTGTCGTCGTCACACCTGCTTATAAGCCGTAGGAAACATACCGTAGATAGGTAGGTAAAAAATTCTACGTTATATACAATCGATAGGTAGTAAGTAGGTAGGTACTATAAGTTGTAAAGTACTCACACTGTAGGAACATATTCCTGTGGAAACTCGTTTCTAGTGTACACGTAGAGCAGGCAGGTCTTACCGACCATACCATCGCCGACGACGGTGATCTTCAATCTCTTCGCCGTCCCCATAGTGCGTACCGCCACATAGATCCACTAATATCGCTAACACAGTCTTGTTTCAGCACTGACTAATATAAGAATCGAATTATTCGAATGTATGTTGATCCTTGACGATTCTTATCACTGTGATATAATGATCTTATCAATCTTGAAACATTCGCGATATCGGAATGGGTTTTGTATGAAGACGCGCGCGCGGTTTGACGCGTTAGTGCGGAATGATTGGCCGGTGCATAGGCCCGGTGAATCAACGCGGCGACTGTCGCTAGTGAGTGGCACCGGATCACTATGTCCGCAGAACCCTCTAAGCAGCTAATTAATTCTATGAGCGTACAGTCCGATTCGGCGGACACACGCACTCAATTGTGTTTGGCGTCATCACCATCATCCCTATTGGTAACGAATAGCGTCACTGTAACTAAGTACCTCTAGCACCATATTAGAAGTTTCACAGATCCCAGGTATCACGAATATGACGAATTATAATAATTAGCTGTATCAATAAACAACAAAATTAGTCAAAAATTGGTATATTTAACAAACTTGTTACCTACTAGGGCAAATTAATAACATTTTAGGAACTTTGCAGTTTCAAGGCACAATATGGTTATTATTAGCTACCAAACTTAAAAAAACAAAAGCCTAAATCTAGACATTTTTTAATCACAACCGCAGTGAATGCTTATTTTCTTATAGTTAAAGCATGCAAGAGATTCAGGTAACATGTTACAAATATTATCACAAATGATTAGATTTTAATATCTATGTCATACAGTGGCAGTAAGTACAATTTTACTTATTCTAGGATAAAATAGAATACTGATTGATTAAAAAAATATTTACCTATGCTGTCTATAATCGAATTTTAGCAAGTATGCAAGTATACATACAAAATTGTAAACATTGTCAAGGTTTTGTTTTTCTTGGTTTGCATTACCTTATCTTATGTATTAGTCTGCACATTGAAGTTACTAAAACTAAATGATCACTAGAAATATTTTGTGCAAAAATAATAAAAACAGAATCAGGATTGATACATGTGACTTAGTGCCGGTTTTTTGATCCCTAGTTAACTCAACTAATGGTTAAATTTGTATCAACAGAAATAATAGTCAAATTTGGATCAACTAATTGTCAAATTTGTACCTAATTTGACTATTAGTTGAGTTAACAAGGGATCAAAAAATCGGCCCTTAGTCTAAATAATTTCCATTAGTTAGATAAATGTGGCACAGTGGGGCAAGATACAAACCGTTATTTGATATTACAAAAAATACTATTTCTTAGTAGTTTTTTTAGTATCATCAATTTTGTTATGCTGCAGACCTCCTAAGATAATTTCTTCTTTCATGCTCAAGACCTCACTAAGCAAGTCTCGGTTGTTTCTCTGCAGTTTTGCAATCACCATCCTCTGGTTCTTCTCTTTTTCCTTCAGCTGGTGGAGGGTCAAGTCACATCCTTCACTGCATGAAGGCGAATCTGAGATTTAAAAAAATAAATATATAAAAAAAATAACATTAAAATATTATCTCTTAAAAATCAATAAAAGGAAGTTATATAAAAGAAACTTCAGAACTTCAGATCAGAAATCAGAAAAATTTGTTGCTTGACTTATGTAGGTAAATGAATAGGTACAAGTACAAATGGGTACAATTGAAATATATTTGGTCTCTTAGCAGGTATGTATCCAGTTACCAGGGCATGTAAATATCTCCTAGTCAAATATGTGACAAATTCCATTTAGTGTCTTTGCTCATCTAAGCATTTAGTACATGATTTTAGTTTTACTTGCATGTTTTGAGAGGACCCATTGATTTAATTCATGGTATTCCACCCAAAGGTTATGCATGCCCACATTGACCACCTATACCCACCAGATTGGAGCACATGACACAGAGGAATGGAAGATTAAGTAACTTTAAGGTGTAAAATATAACTTACTTTTGCTCTTAACTCTATCAAACAGTTTTTCATTCTCCATTTTAAGTCTTTTGATCTCATTTTTCAGAGCCTTTTCTCCGGTCTCTTTCTGTTTAGTGACCTGAGTCAATTTTGAGCGGGTTTCAGTCAAATTGTGCAGCATTACATCAGAATTGTCAGCTATCCTTTGGGCAGAGGCTACACAAGCCTTTGACTGATTTTTCTCTAAATTTAGTTTGCTTTTTAAATTACTGAGCATTGCCTGGTGACGAACAAAGATGTGTTAAATTTTTTAGTAATATGTTTGTAGACATATGACCCTTGTTGTTGCTGAAGTAGTTTGGAACTCAGTACCTTATGTATCAGTCTCCTTAGGTATATTATAATACGAAGATCAACAAGGTGTGCGTACTTACATTCAATTGTTTATTGTTCTGTTTAAAGATGTGGTTCTGCTCCAATAAATTATCAGTCTTCTCTGATATGTTTTTGTAATAATGTAGCAATGTCCAGACTGAGTTGATTAGTTTAACAAGAGCATCTGGTCGCAAAACATTGTCATCTAAATCAATGTGTGGATTGAACACATAGTTTATATTTAGAAGGCCCAACTCCTGGATTAACAAACAAATTAGAAATTAAAAATTTCATTAGATGTAATTAATAAATGCAACCAATGCATGTTATGCATAGTACTTACCTACATTAGTAGTTGTGAGAAAACATTTATTCAAAACAGTCAAAGATGTAATTCAAGATGCAAAACAGGTAGGTACAGTCAGCCACATAAGTTGATTAGCAATAAATGCAGTTTTTAAATTCCAATTAGGTAAATTAAATTGTAAAATGACATTATTTTGACTTCTTATATTGTTACAAAATCCACTTTTCCTTACTGTACCTACCTACCTATTCTCACAAAAAAATACTTACTTCACTCAAACCTATTAGACATTCTCTAAAGTTTTCTATTGTACAAGGTTCATAGGTGGTAGCTTTTTTATGTTTGTAATTTTGTATAAGTTCTCTAACTTCTTCATCCAGAGATTCAAATTCATTGAGAGACATCTCTCTTGTGGATACAAAGATTGTTGGTTTGATTTGATACCTACCTGGAAATGAAAACGCTTGGTTACATACGTACTCAGTTAAAATAACAGGATAAACACCACACGCAGAACACTTACCTACTTCCTCTACTATCCTAGCGGAAAAACAAAACAATCAAAGCAAGCAAGGAGCGAAAGGAGCAAATAAAAAAAACAAAGTCCCTCGAAATCATTTCAAAATTCACTTGCAGTGCTGCCAACTGTTTTTCTTCTATTTCGTTCGATCGATGCTGCCAACCATACATAAAGTATTTGAGTTGAGGGATTTTTTATTTTGCTGGCGTGCTTTGCGTGTCGTGCGTGGTGTCGTCGGCCATGTCGTGTGTGTCGACCTACGTGATGTGATGGACGAGTTGAGTTTAGTTTAATCGAACTTGAGTTATTTGAGAGATTCGAATTTTGTCATTTTTTGGCACAACACATGGCATTTTTATTTTAATAGTTTTTCTTGTGTTATTGTGAGTATTGTTGTTTAATTTTGGTGGAATTTGAACCAATAATACTTAGGTCGTAACATAAAGTGTGAGCCATTGGAATAAATAATACCCAATAGGCCATATTTATGAGTAATTTCTAATATAATATTATAAAAAGTGCAATATTAAATTATTATATAGGTAAGATAAACTTAGACAAAATATTAAGTATAAGTTTTATGATACCTGGAAAAGATATGTAGCGCCATCTATCTCGCTACATAAGAACTAACATGAGAAAAATCCTAGATCGCGCAAACGAAGTTATCACGGAGTTTGAACATAAGTAATACTACCGAATACCATCCATTGGTCCTCGGACCCCGAGCCAAAGGTCGCTCGGCGTGGAAGATCTTCCCTTTTCGCAGGAGGACACCTATCCTACCATGTTCTCCTCAGATATATAAGTTGTAAAATGCCTCCTACAGTTAAGACTAATTTGTAACAATTATATAAGCAAATTGTGTCTTGTATCTCAGATACCTAAATATGCCACCTAGTGCCTATATACCTACACCTCATCAAATTGCTGTGCCCTAACAGGGTTTATGTTTGCTACACTACTTTTGTACAACATAAGTGCAATAAACGATTTGAATTTGAATTTGAATTTAAATGTGTGTAAAGTTGTTTTTCTGAATGTGAAAATTCGATTCAGGTTTTGGAGGGAAAATCCACCATTTTCTCTTCAAAACAAACGACAGCCGACTTGGCGAAGACTTGACTTGACTTATCATTTACGCAAGACAAACGCTTAGAACAAACTAACTTAGGGGAAAAAACAACGTTTGACTAGGTGGTATGGTTTTAAAATAACTATAGCCTGCTCCGAGGAGCGAAAAAAGAAAAAAAAAATTTGTTATTTGATTTGAACGGGTTGAAACTTGAAACTGTCCATTGACTCGAGTCACAACTCGATTTGACTCAACTCTATCCTTAGGTGACGTAAGTGATGATTAGTAGGTAGTAACTTTCGTTCGATTGTTAGATTCGAATCGAACTCAACTCAACCCCCGAGTCCAAGGGTACGAAACGAACACCCAGATTCAAATCATATTGTGTTGACTTTTCGTAGCTGATTGGCACCGAGAGCAGTAAGCGCGTGGATTGAGTCAACTTGAGTTACAGAAAATTCATCTCGAGTTGACTCATCTGTAAACCAGAGCAGTGAGTGCGTGGATGGAGTCAACTTGAGTTACAGACAATTCAACTCGGGTTGACTCATATTTTAACCAATTCGAGTTGTTCGAGTTAAATAATATTCAACTCGCAGTGACTCGCACATCTCTATCAACCGTGTCGCGCGTGTCGTGTCGTGAAGTGAAATTCGTGAGTGATGCTGCTGTGTTTCGCTAGTGATCATAAAAATTGGCAAATTTTGTCTTATTTACGTGTGTTTTCGGTAGGATTATAAAACTAAAACAACCGTATTATCTGCAAGCATTATTATTATTAGCATAATACAGAATGAAGCGATCATTTGATGCTATGAATTCTTCGATAGAAATAAGTTCCTACCGTGATCAACATTTCAAGGTATTTATTATTCTATTCATCTTTTAGCTCTGTTATTTCTGTCTTATAGAAGCCTTTGAAGTCTCTTCAGACTCAATACAAAGATTCTAGAATCTTTGCTCTGTAAACCTTTTTTGGACAATGACACAGCTGCTTCTCTTATTTACCTACTTTACTCACAACTTCACTGTTTGTGCCCTTTTTGCATCGTAGCAAATGGTCTACTGATTAAACATTAGACCCTAATCTAATCTCTAGAAAATGAAATCAACTAATTCTTATTTCAGGGTTCAAGAAATGAACAAGAGAAACTGTTGCGAGCAACATCAACACTTTATATTGGTAACTTGTCATTTTACACTACTGAAGAACAACTCTATGAATTATTTTCAAGAACTGGAGATATACGAAGAGTTATAATGGGTTTAGACAAATACAAGAAAACACCATGTGGATTTTGCTTTTTAGAATACTATACAAGAGAGGATGCGGAAAACTGTATGAGGTAGGTCTTCCAACTTTTGGAGTCTGATTACTGTGAATGTATACTAAAATGTATACTGAATATAGGTATACCAAATGAAACACATGGATACCTTATACTTGCCTAAAGGTGTTTCTATTAGTCCTAAGTATTGCTTTTATTATTAGTTTTACTTTGGCAGGTACTTTATTTATATAAAAACTTTTCTACTTACTATCTATCTAATATAATATCTGTTTCAGATACATAAATGGTACAAGATTAGATGATAGAATAATAAGGTGTGACTGGGATGCTGGCTTTATTGAAGGCCGGCAGTATGGACGTGGAAAAACTGGTGGACAGGTATCAATCAAATTCAAATAGTTCCTAAACATACTATATATATATATATATATATACTTTATATACTATATATTTATGAGATATATATATAGAGTATGTGCCTTTGTGGTTGACTGTAAGGGTTTTTTTACTAGTCTTATCTGTGTTATTCTTGTGTTTCAGGTGAGAGATGAATATAGAACTGACTATGATGGAGGTCGTGGTGGCTATGGAAAAATAATCGCTCAGAAGATTGTCCCTAATACAGCATAAGTTATTCTCTATGTATTAATTAGACAACTATGTTTTATTTATAAGAGTGTGAGATATATAACATACTATTGAATCTTGGAGACTGGGCAAATCTCTATGGGAAGTGGTCTATAAACTAATAGCTATACCAATGTGGTATTTATGTTATACCGCGCGCATTTAAATATGGTGGCAGTGGACATGAGCCTAATCTAAACACAATAGTGGCTCTGTCCAGGTTCGCCTTAGTGATAATAAAGGCGATGTTGCTGTGGCAATCATTCCGGAATTCATCGCGGAAATAATGACGGCAGCAGCATGAGCTGAGTGTAAACACGGTATTACAACAAACATCACGTATTGTAATATTGTACAGCATGCACAGTTCTGTACAATATTAGGTATTACGTTATTAGTACAGTGCATTAAGCTGGTACCTAAACCCTAGTTGCACATCTGTAAAGTTATTGTCAAGAACAAAATAATTGATTTATGTAAAAAAAATGTGCAACTTGTAGCAAGCCAGCCTCCGAAGAATAAAATTGAAAACTCCTTATATTTTAAATTTAATAAACTGCCCAAATGTAAGAGTAACTAGGTGTAATATGAGTGGATAACAATAGAAAAACGAAAATTATTTTTAACATTTTAATACATAGTAAAAAGCAATATAAAATTATAACAAAAACTGATGTTGAAACTTAAAATAACAGAAAATAAATGCTAGAATTTCATAAGCTAACTTCATAAAAATCAAATACTGGTTTTGTATTCCATCTGTGAGGATTATCAAAAACATTGTGCAAATAAATCAAAATGAAAGCATATAATATACACATCAACAAACATTTGTAAAATTATAAATACTATTTGTGTATATAAATAGAATTGTCTATTAGTTTAACAGTTTTTCATAAGAATCTCATCTGAACATGCGTCAGAAACGTTTTATGTATAAAAAAGGCCACCTAAATGCTTTCTTAAAGTAAAGCCCCGTTTTCACTAGGGGACATGTCGCGGGAACAAATCGCCCGACATTCACTTATTTGTCTCCGGCGACTGTTGAGGGACACGAAGGTCGCGCGTGTCGACGCTCGCAGAGCGTCGACTAGCAAGCTGCGCGACTCGTAAATGTCCCAAGCGACGTCGGGCGACATCGCGCGGGACACGTGAATTTCGTGTCGAGCGACAGAGTCGCAGAACAAATGTCCCCTAGTGAAAACGAGGCTTTAGCGTCTAGCTAGACTAAATTTAAAATTGTAACCATGTTCAGTGACAAACGATTTACATACAGAACATTAGTTGTATAACATCAGATCAGTTATGGCAAAAGCGATCAGATCCATAAAATATGTTAGGTCAATAAATAAAGATCATAAGTACCACAGCGCGTAATACTACAAGAACATGCAAGTTAATTAATGGGTGCTTCAGGCATGAGGTCAAACCACAGGGTCTTCGCTTCACGGAATTCATATTGGTTAAGTTGTACTACAACCTGCAACAAAAAAAAAAAAAAATTCAATTATCAAACGTCACCGAAATAATCTAATAATAAATTGAGACTGTTATGTACCAATTTAAGTACCTATTTGTTTAATAACTTAATTTGATAACAATCTTCTGTCTCTAAAGTATGTAGATTACAAACAAACAACTATAATCAGTTACCTACTGCGATGGGCATAGAGAATAAGTAGATGCAGCCAGCATCAAAAGTAGATGCCGATTCAACATAGGTAAAAGTATTCAATGAATTCAAATTAGTTATTAGGTGCTGTTTAGATGATAAAGACGAAAATACTTTTAAACATAAGTATGATGAACTGATGATCAATTCAAAACTCATAATCAACTTCTGATGCTGACTGTACAAAACTTAGGTTTACAATATAGCCATAAGACCATTATACATTTATTATAAAAGTAGAGATGTTTCAGTTTTCACAACCCTTTGATCTCGAACATTCATCGGTATTTATATTCCAAATCAGCTGACATAATGCGACGTTTTTTTATGGAACGAGTTGATGTTAGGCGGTAACCTCCTCATTATCTGATTGAGAAACAAACATCAAAATATCGCAATTTAGTGATACCATTCTGAGAGAAAGAGTCAGAAGTTCATTACTAAACGCATCTCTCTTTACATGCGGACTAAACCCAGATGAACATTTTAGAGAACAGTTTAATTAGATTATAGTTTTAAAATAGATTGCCGAGAAGCAGAATATTAAAAAAAAACATAATAGGACTGGTTAACTACCTGTCCGATTATAGGGCTGCCGCCGAGGAAGCCTTTATGCGTGCAGACGGTCACTTCCACCTGGCGCGAGTGCAGCTCAGCGTGCGGGATCACCCATTCGAACTGCTCATCGTACTCCGGCTGGCAATTGTCCTTTATTACCTGGATTATACAAACATCTATTACTTCTTCATCTTGGCTGGGCTTGGCTTATTTTTATTTTCTCTGGATTGATTGTCTTACCGAAAGGTATTATTACGAGTATGGTTCAGCCGTTAGGTCAAAATGTTTGTAATACATTGCGCGGCGGTGGAATGTCCACTATTAGGCCTCAAACGCACTAGCGGTTAACCGCGGGGGCGGCTTACCGCGCGTTTCCAGTTTAATATGCAACCGCTGCGTACACGGCAAGCGGTTGACAAGCGGTTGCATATTAAACTGGAAACGCGCGGTTAGCCGCCCCCGCGGTTAACCGCTAGTGCGTTTGAGGCCTCAGATAATAAAGATCTAGGAAACCAAAATGCGTTTTACAATATTATCATCAAATTCAAGAGCGCTCTATCTGTTTCTACTAAGAGTTTTTAAAAACTTACTATTGTCTTCCGTTTGGAGTCCTTTGAGCGTCCAGGCAGTAAATACAACTTTACATAAGGATCAGGCACATTGGTAGGGTCCTTCAGAGGTATATTCCTGTTGTAAAAGAATATAATTGAAAACACATTCTTTATGTATTTATTTTATTTTTGTTTACTTCGAGCTTTGGTACTTACATAATTTTGTGAACAACAACATACAAGGTTTGATTTTGCATGCTGTAACGAAGCGACAGTAAGATGCGACCAAGACCAGCTTCACCAGCGGAACTGTAAATTCAAGTTCAACTAAATTATCAGTACGTAGTCAGTAGTTTGTCTTTTCTAGCTGTATTTTAAAATGTGGAAGGTACTGCTCATATTTTTTTATTTCGGTGTACTTATTTATTTCATAACTGGGCTTAAAACTTACGTGGTAAGTGACGAGGTTCTGTGGACTAGTTTCGGGGTATCATTTTCGGATGTCGGCAGAGATTGTTGAGGGGCATCTGCACAAATTACACAGTTATTTAGATATACAATTAAAAATGGTTTCAGTGTTACTTCGAAATCTCCAATAAACTTTATTAACTAATTTTACGGACTTTTCAGCATGACTTCAGAAGTTTCTAAACGTTATATTTATACATAACTCTGACCCTGTAGTAGTCAATACATTTTGGTGTATTTTTAAAACTTACCAACTTCCTTCTCAATATGCTCAACGGGGATAGACGTCTGTGATGTATTGTCTGGGATCGAATCATATATGTCCTTTAGGTCGGTGCTAGTTGATGGTGGATCTAAGGACACAACAATTGATTGCCATTTTACACACAGTAGATATACCAATATTATTTCAATTAAATAAATAAAATAATCCTTAATATATGCACATCCTTTAATGTTAATGTTGTAACAGCTCTAGATTATACCAATAATGCGCTGTATTTCCGTAGATAGACAAAAATTGCAGAATCGTATTACTTTAAGGCGTATGTAAAAGGCAGACAACCCTCTCGCTCGCACATTTCAATATTTTTGAAGATTGAAGAGATATATCTTCAAAAATGTTGAAATGTGCGAGCGAGAGGGTTGTCTGCCTTATATAGTTGCGGTTGCGGCGAAGTGGCGCAGCCAGTGGGATTACGTCTGTCAGTAGCGGCGAGTGGCACAGCTGACGGGTTTTGCCACTTATGATATTCTAAGATACAATACTAACCCGTGGCGCCTGCGGCGAGCGGCGCAAGTGGTGCAGTGAACGGCGCGAGTGGCGCAGCCGGCGGGATGCCGTCGACAGCGTCCGTTAGTGCCGGCGACACGTCAGCCGCACGGGTTGGAGCGTTCATTTGCTCCTCAATCTCTTCTACTTCCTCCTCTCGGATGGCTTCTTTCAAAATCTACACATTTAATATTTTAATGAAAAACAAATTAAACCGTTATCTACAGACAACAGGGCAATAAAAATAATTCCGTCCCCTACTCATCAGTTGCAGACAGTTTTTGAGTCAGTAGAATGAATGAACCACGAACCAAAAGGCTCATTCCAGTTTTCCCCTACGTAGGGGATTTTTGGAACTTTTGTCCAATAATCCCCTTAGCGACCACTGGGACTGCCGTCAGCAGAAGTGCAACTAGTACTTTAATTAGTTAATGCCTTTTGAAGATCATAAATAATTATAATATACCTAAGTCGACGGTAATCACCGAACTAAAATTAAACGAACGGTACAAACCTTCAACTGAACCGACATAATGATCTTGGACTCCGGTCCGGATTTCTGCAGCATCAGCGGCTGCGTGAGCATTGTCAGGTCCTTTTGCTTTAACAGGGTAGATATGCTGTATGTCAGCTGGCCTAGTGGGTTTGAGGTCTTTTGGTCCAACACCTTTAGGACAAACGTTTGTGTAAAAATAAGTTCAATCTAATTATTTTTAAAGACGAAATTGGTAGAATCATATTAAGTTAAGTCGCTTATGATTATATGGTCTATGGATCTCAATATAAAAACATTTATTTTTAAAAGTTCATCAAATAGACTATACTTCGGTAAGATATAACTGGCCAGTTTTTTTGAAAAACAATAATAAAATGTATATTCCGTTGTCAACGACAGTGCATAGGTATTTTTTTCCTAGCTGGTTCATTCACCTTTATTTCCAAGGTATCAATTTCAGGATTCTGGACTAGGAAGGAGTATCCAATCTCGTAGACCGGGGAGTCATTTCTCATTTGCACTCCAGAAGTCTCAGTCTTCTTTCCGACTGTTACAGTCATGTAGGGGTCTGGCTTGGATTGTGCGCGCGCATTCTGTGGAAACAACAAACTTGCCCAACATTGTGTTATGTCCAGTTTCTTTATTCAGCTACCAGATATTCGTATTTAGATCATAATCCATTTGTGGATGAATGTTTGACGGTGGGCGGCTGTATTTGTACTAACCGGCAGTTTCTTGAAAGAGTCGATGTAAACAGACAGAACTGCGGAACTGATATCGCCAGTCTTTATTAGCATCGTCTCGGTCAGTGCCTGAAAACATAGAAGATTATATAAAAATACTAACTTCCGCCCGCGGCTTTGTCCGCATCCCATTTAATCCTGTTGATTTTCCGGGGAAAGTAGCCTGTGTTAATCCAGGTTACGAACTATGTATATTCCAAGTTTCATCCAATCGGACCAGCAGTTGCAGCGTGATTAAAACCAAACATCTAAATATCCAATCATTGACATTTATAATATTAGTAGGATATCGATCGATCAATTCAAAAACTTAACTACATAGTGCATAGATACTTACGCGGCTTAGTTCAGTCACATCTGTGGTCAATCGGTGCCAAGATAGGCGCATATGCACTTTCCCATGCTTCGCTTGCTGAAGGGTTTGTATCTAGAAGTAAAATAAACATGCAACTTCGATAAACTTAGCACATAAGAGTACATAAGGCGACCAGGGAACCGCCTGTATCACACACTATATTATTATGGTGATGACAGGATTCAATAAAAAGTATTGTCTGTAGGCAATTATATATAATTAGGTATTTTATTTATATGATACCTAGGTAACTTACTGTGTCCAAACGACCGAAGCGCACGACTTGAGATATATCTAACGAACATCTGAAAATTATCACTACGTTTCAGTACACGACAAATGAAAAAACTAAAACAAATATATTAAAATAACTAAGAATCGTAATGAACTCGTGAATCCCCTTAGACCCCCAAATGTGTATGTGGGGGTAATCAGAGGCACATTTAGATATATTTGGCTCGTGCCCATATTTCGCACAAAAAATCATTCTTTGCGACTATTTTTTGGAACACGTTTCAAAAGGTTTTGCTTGAAATTTACAAGATGTAAGATGTTTTACAGTTAAAAATAAAGCAAAAAAAAAAATACAACATCCAATAAACTAAATACCTACTGTGTTATCATAACAAAACACATACAACACGTAGGTAGATAAAATACAAAAAATGTTACTGTTAAACATGTACATCACAGTTAGTAAAAGCAAAGCTCAGTTCGCACGAAAATGTAGTGCAAAGTAGTGATGCATTATTATTAGCTACAATTTAAATCATTCATCTTTTATAAGCTGTTAAAACAGGTACTGTGGCATTTTCATGCTAAATGATATTTTTAAAGGAATGATTAAAAGTCAATTGTATAAGTTTAGTTTAAATTTAAACGTTTTAACTTGAGGATAATGTGTGTAGCTGCGCCCAGTCATTTAAAGGCAGTTGGGACATTGCATGGAAACAGTTTTATGGTGCCTACTTAGGTGCGTAAGGTGGCTTTTAATTTTCACACGGGAATGCCAACAAAAACCTAGTGTTGGTTCGGTCTATAAGTACTTATTGCATGAAGTTTTGTTAGTAAGTTTATAAAATTAAATAAAGTGTGTTGAGTGGCAGTCAATGTGAAGCTTCTGTGCAGTGTGAAAGATTTTTCAGTGTAAAAATGGTAGAGATATAATGTACATTCGTTTTGTGGTTCTAATACTGTACCGTGACAGGCATGGCATTGTCCAGTCGACACTCTTCGGAATGTTTATCTTAATTTCTGAGGAAAATTTAACATTTTTATCTGAAATAATACTTACATATCCATTTATTTGTATCCGTCTGGTGAGTAAGATGACCATGCGATTTGATAAGAAATTGAATTTTTTAGCAAACTATGTATCAGCATTTAGTTGTAAGCCAGTAGAAATAGCTATAAACGAAAAATCTGTATCGATTCATCAAAGAATTTTAACAGATTTAGTTCATTCCGAAGAGGATTTGAACATTCCGGCGCAGACTAAATGTGTATCTATTCTAGCGTCATACTGTTAGTTGTGTGAACATGTACTGTATTTATACAGGTAAGAGTGCACGGCACCGACCGACCTGCCCAGATTTTCGTCCCGGCCTGCGCGATCCCAGTCGAATAGTCTGATGTCTAACCTCGCAGCGCTGCGCCGAAGCATTGACTGTCACACACAACCCACCGAAATTTACACACACATACATAAATTACACCTATTTAGTATACCTAGGAACACAAAGATTCGTTAGATTTGTATTTATGTAATATTTACATGGACGGGACAGTTTTAGGTTTGTGTCGGGTTGGATGTTAGTATTTTTGTGTTATCTTACAAGCAAATACACGCCACTCTGATAGGTAATTTATAAATGTCCTATAGGACCTATTGTGCCGCCGAATTGACAGGATTGCCAAAACACGCCAAAAAAACATGTAAACACCCAGATGTTAAAATCAGATACTTATTTTAAATATAATTATCTTAGTATCAACGTTACACGCTTCAGTAATAAAATTACCTATACTCAACTGATCTTTAAGATGTGAAATAATTATATAACTGCTACAGTTTTCTTGTTTATTGTGATGCTATACCGCTGATACTAGGATTATGTACAAATAACCAAATAAAATATGAAATGAAAGGTCGCTTTTGTGACCAAACACATATAGCAAAGACGGACCTGCCAAGGAAATCGTCATTATACATTCCCATTCCGGGGTCCCAGTCCCAGACATCGCACTGGAGCACTTGACTCTTCCTTGAGTTTACTATGGCCTTGGGACAAATCATAACACAAGGACACATTAGTTTTTACTGTAACATAGATTCTGAACAATGAGATTGATATGAAATTTTGAATGGCGGGCACTTTACATCATACTTAATCTAACTTTACTCTCACAATATTTATAAAATTTAGCAAAATTAAAGATACCAAAAAAAATACTGATCTACACTGATTTCATAAATACTGGAACAGAAGTCCAAACGAGTATTTACTTGCCAGGTGAAAATAATACAATACACAGTAGTAATACGAAACATTTTGTTGAAGAGAATGTGTTGGTTGGATAAGAAAGATGGAGTTTTAAAATAAATATTTGCAAAACTTACCTTTATTGCGCTAAGCACACAAAACTACTAAATCTAAGTGCAAATATTACTAGACATGCAATGAAGCAGTAATGGTTTAAATAAAATGACTTTATTTCATACACATCAACATTTACTTTGCGTTTCTATTCCGCCTAAGTCATGTTTATGATAAGTAGGTAAAGTCTTTTTATTTACAGCGCACCAATGAGTTTAATGGCTGTCGGATATTACAGTTATCTTATGTTGTATCCATGGTATGATACCACCCACCCTCCATTATCGATGGTCCAATATTACTCCCTTTCACTAAGCTGGAACTAGCATCTACGGGCTAAAGTCAAGCGAACGTAAGCAATAAAACATCCCAAGCAAGTAAGGGAAAACGATTGTGTGCGAGCTAGAGAGATCCATTGCACGCCTTTGCTTACATCCGTTTGGTACCCAATGTATTGTACTCGTACCATGCACAAGCGTGCGACTACAGGTTACCCACCGTCACCATAGCCCCGCCCACTAGCCCCGCCCCCTTGCTTCGTGCGCGGTGCACACACTCACCTGCCGAGTTTGTCATCGTCGTTGCCTTCGTCCTTGTCAAGCACCTCGATATCCAACGCTTGCCCCATAGAGTGCATTATACGCGCCTGTACGCCAAACGTCCCGCGCAAACATAAGTAAAAACAAAAACTTATTCGCAACTACTTGAAACATCACGGTATTATACACTAACACAGAAAAAAATCGGCGCGTTTAAGCACACAATGTTAACGGTGAAGCGAGAGGTCTTGTTATTCAAAATTACCTACTTTTTACTAAGTTTCGACGGTCAACTTTCGCCACCAACTACTACCACCACTTAATGGTTAGCACACCCTGTAGCATACCGTACAATGCACAGTAGGTATTCTAAGTTGCAGGGTGTGGATACAACTAAAGAATGCACTTGTATGGGGCGTATGCGCCTCTTTATGCACAATATCTCTACGATGCGACAGACCATCAGAATTTTTCGGTTCTTATATTCCTCTTTTATTAGTTCAGATCATTTGAAGACTAACTACATAATCATTGTCATACAATAAAGTTTTAATTTATGTTACATAGAATGCTTACCACTCAATCACTATTAATTAAGGTTTAACTATAAATACAGCCAGACAGAAAAACAAAAACATTGAAAAGCTCATTATAAAAAAATTGAGTTGTAAACAAACTTAAAAAAATGTTTAATATAATGAAAGATGCTTGAACGCACATGCTCATTCCTGATAAATGGACTAGCAAAACTCTAGTGAAACTGAAAATGTTTTAATATAAAAGGCTAAACCAATTCGATTCATTCCAATGATGATGTATCGTCAGTATACTGATCGAGAAACAAACAGCATTCACTTTAAAAATAAATATAATCTAAAACATATCAGAAATGAGCTTCAAATCCAAACATTGACTTACCAAGGAGAACTCCATAGCCCTTACTTTCAATAAAAAAGCAAGCATTTATAATATTCAAAAAAGTGCTGTAAAAATTCAGTTGTAGTTTAGTAATACTAAATACTTACTGTTAAAAGTTAAAAAAGGCAAAGGTTCTAAGTACCTAGTTGTTAGTAGCAAGCAACTCGACTTACCTCGCACCAGAAGTCCCAACGCGGGTTCACGTCGTTATCGATGTGCTTCGTCTTCCATTGCTGCGCGCCAACCGTTATGATCGCGTACGGGTCAGACTTACCCTTACCTGGATTTAAAACATTTGATCAGACGTGTTTATCGTAAGAGACAAACATAACCACAGTGACTTTTGTTGAAGTCAATATCGCCAAGAGAGTGAGCGCCACAAACTTATTTAGGCAGTGGCTAAAACAATTATTACTTTAAAAGTTTCCGGGTGGTTAGGTCTGAATGTGAAAATGTACTGATCTACATAACGTACGTACTTCAAAAAGAACTTTTCCCGAAATGACTGATTTTCTATAGGTCTTCATTATTAAATGTCGGAAATGAAACTGTTAAATGTATGTACAGTCACTATCTTTATTTTTAAAATATTAAAATAAAGTCACATTCTATAGAATCAGATAATAGGCAAACGAAACAAAAACACATATCCTTAACCTAATGTGATGCTACATTAGTGTAAACGCTTTTTTAAATTAGTGTCATTTTCTAAAAATTGCATTTCAGTTATATCACCGGATTGCAACTCATTGAACTGTTTTCTATAGCTCATGTCAAATAAAATGTCACGCCGTCGTCTAGTAGCACCACTAAACAATGAATTTATAATTCTGGTGTCTTGAAATTTCGCATCTTTATTTAGTTTATATAAAAATCTCATTAGGTTTGTGCGGCATACGTGCGTTCAATCTTCTATGCCAGCCCTCGACAGCATTATTCGTCAAGACAAATGATACAAGTCATAAGTGGCTAGTAAAACCCTTTTCATCGCACACCAAGGAGTATATATATCGTTGAATTGAGAGCTGTTTCGAGGGCGATGTATGCGAAATTCCCGTATTAAAATAATGTAGCTGAATGTACCTTTTGTGTCAGGCTTTACGGATTTCCGACATTTAATAATGAAGATCTATAGAAAATCAGTCATTTCGGGAAAAGTTCTTTTTGAAGTACGTACGTTATGTAGATCAGTACATTTTCACATTCAGACCTAACCACCCGGAAACCTTTAAAAAACTAAAAAAACCGACTTCAATTTGACTATTTTCCCTTTGACGATGGCGATAGTGATGGTAGTTCATTGAGTTGTTGATAGTAAACACCACTAAAAAGGTACAGGGAAGCAAAGTTTTTTCCAGTTATTTTTTTTTACTTTATGGGGCCAATCTGGAAGTAGAAGTCTAAAAAGTATCATACCTAACATAGAAACGTCTTTCTTCATAAGATTCTCTCCCCTCACGAGATGTATTCTCAGTACTCCTTCTGGCTCGGGCATGCGCAAATCGACCGTAGGTATTTCATCGCTCAGTTTGATCGGCAGTTTATTGGGTAGCACCATCATATTAGCAACTTGTTCTACTATGCAGCGGCGTAATATGTCACTACAATAAAACATTACCATTACACAAACCATCAGAGTAGTTGAAGTGGCAATGGACTGACAACCGCAGAAAAAAACGGGAAAAAACAGAGAACTGAAATAAGTAGCGTAGGACAGCGTACCACCCGATGAACTGACGGCATAGTTAATATTTAATTTAATTTTTTTATTTTAAGAATTTTGGGAAAACTAACAACTAGGTATAAGACAGTACGAAGATAAAGTACACTGAAGGCCAATTAAAAGTTTCCACAGATAAATAGATTACAAGAATTACAGAGAAGGTACAAATTAAATGGTATGAATATCGCTGGAAGATGGTGAATGGAGTCGTTCTTTGTCCAGCCCTATTTCTTATCATTTATTTAAACCATAGTCCCTAAAACACTTAGTTACGTCAAAAGTACATTTTTAAATTGCAAACATATACAACAGACACACCCTTACCCTTACACTTTTACATAGGTACATACACACACATATGCACTAGAAATATTACGACTAATACAGTATTTACAATATTTACAAAATGCACATGAAACAGTTGAGCTATCTACAAACCGTTGCAAACGATTTACAGATAGCTCAACTGGTACCTACATAGTTTTGTAGTATGAATCTTGTTTACCTGAATCCGGGCATATCAAGAACATCGGCGACTCCAACCAAATTGAAGTCAATTGAAGGGTTGTTGAGGAAGAAGATCTGAAGACCTCCGACCAACGGCATCTTTGTTATGAGAGGCTTCATCACGACGCGAAGCATGCCGTGTATCTGAAACAAGAAGATTATTGGCGGCATCCAAAATATCGTGCATTTTGTTGGGCACAGAAATAGTACATTACTGCAGCGGCCTGCAACAGAGGCAATGAGGGAAGAACGTGTAAACGGCATACGTGAGTCCCTCATTGCCTAGTTGTGGCCAAGACTTGCATAGTACTTTTCTCAAATAATGCGTGGTAATTAAAACTAAGCACCTAGGCAAAACTTTTTAGTTGAAAATACAATTATTATCTACCGCTTGCCGGTTCTACAAGCATATCATGCTTACAATTAATATAATTACTTTCAAAACCAATAACGAACAACGAAGTTACAGTGTTCATTTGTTTTTTTTCCAATAATCAGCTTTCTGTACTGCATTTACGATTTGTCTCGAAGAAGGTTGTCAAAATAATGCTTTAATTTCCAAGCATGTTTTAGAAAAATGTGTTACGAGTTCCAACCCACATCCGATACCGCAAAAGGCAAAGCTACTCTAAACTTTGCCGTCTGAACGGTAAGTGTAAGGGCCATCGAAAGTGTTATTGCATGAAGTAAACCGCAAAATTGTATTATTTAGTTAAAAAAATTACAGATTTTCGAAGTTGACCCGTCCTTCTCGTTACCATTCCAAAACAGAAAACAAATTCTTGCTGTTACGTAGTGGTCTTTGGTCAGTGTGGTCACCCATGTTTAATGAATGTTGGTCGAGTAGGTTCACGCCGCGAGGACTTGTACATAATTATGTAAAGTAAATGCATTTATTTCTAGTAAAAACGAATCGTCTAACAAGTAAACATCTCTATGCATGAATATTGCTAATTACTAGACATTGTCTCACGCTCTTACTTGCAGATCTTTGATGCCTCCTCTGATACGTTGTAGGACAAATGAAATATCACAGTCACCGGCGTAGCTGGAAGAAAAACTGGAATTAATATTTAATCATCATGCGCGAGTAACTGCCACCACGATAGTGTTTGCACTACACTTTAGACTTATCCAGCCTTTTCAAGCGTAAGTCTTCCTTTACAGACAGCAAGAGCGCTGTAAGCAACGATACCTTCACACATATTAGAATATTAATTTGTTCAACCATCATCGTCTTTTCTATTTTTTCTATTAGCTTTATATTATTGTTATTTGTTCTGTAAATTTTCTATGTAAGATTCTTCTAGTAATAGAGTTATCGTTTTGGGCCCACTGTTATGGTAACATCTATGTGAAATAACCAATTTGAATTTGAATTTACCTACATTGTTTAGTCATCATGCGTTCATAGACCATAAATACTTACAATAGATCAATATCCATAATGATCTCATCTCTAGAAAGGTTCTTGTCGTAGACCTTCACGCCACCGACACGGGGAGCCTGCAGGTAGAACCCTCCAATGTCATTAAACTTTTATCGCGTCGTAAAGCAATGTCGACATTAAGATTACCAAGAAGTGTAAATAAGAATGCGCTCATGCGTAATAAAGGGCCATAAAAGTAATGGATTGAATATACCTCATCAAAAAAAAAGAACAAATCGTAAATCGAGAAATATATTCATGGACATTTTACACACAACCTCTAGGTCCAAACTAAGCTTAGCTTGGCTTAACTTTGAAGCTTAGTTTTGAAACTAGATTGTTGATGAGAGAACCAACATCTATATATGCTTGCCATCACACAAATGTTTGTTCTCAGTGGTGATCGAATCCACGAACGCACTGAAGGCAGAGCTATAACTGACGTGCATATGATTAAAGGCATCGACTAATGTCTTACTATTATTTGAGTGTATCTCCGAGACGGAGAGTCCAACTTCAATGGTAATGCGTTTATGGAGATCCCAGCAACCTTTGCCAAGGACATCCTCATCCTTATCTTTCTGCCCCCCAGCTCAGCTCAATAATTTTCCTTTTCGATTCTTATCTATCAATCGTCGTTTCGGTGTTCACCTCTTTCCTAGTCGCCTATTTTGTAAAATTATAACTGTACGTTTCCACTGCAAAACATTCACAATAAAACATGCACAACTCTGTAAAGATATCGATTTGCGTTTCCACCGCCAAACCTTGTGTATGTTTGACATTTTAAATCTTGTGGGTTTTCTTGATTGCAAAAACAAATCGTTTGTAAGGATTGTGCTGTGAAGGCTTTATTGTGAACGTTTTTAGTCGAAACACTAAACAAGTGCACCTAGTACTGTGCCTACTTACAATAGTTCCCAGGATCATTCTCTCGAACTTGAATCCGGTCAGCTTGTAGTTGGCGAGGCTCTCCGCGACAGCCGGCTCAATCGTATCCTTCAGGAGGTTTCGGGCGAAGTGGTTCACATTGGGCCACACTTGGAGCAAAATCTTTTGAAAGAAAGAATTTCAGTTTAGCTACTTCTATTTTTATCTGCAATTAGTGGTGGACCGGTGTTTCACAAGTACCTATTTAAAAGATTTCAGACGATCTGTTTCTGAGTTATAGGTAGGTATAGGAAGCTACAGAGTGGTCTATATTGTTAAAACCATTACACCCAAAATATTTCCGAATAGCTGAGACTTTATACTGGACTGGTTTAGTAGAATTCATCGAAGCCAGATAGGATAGCATATTTCATAAGTATTACTGAAACCGGAAGTTTCAAACTTTCATGAGCGTATTAACCGAAGAAAGATAATCTGTTTCATAATAAATATGTTTATTTTTTGTTTACCCACCTTAGCTGTGAACCAGTTAGCATGTTAGTATTTCAATTAGAGGGAGAACTCAGACGGTACACAAAATGACGTCATGCGACAGCACATAATTTAGTGACTGTTATAGGCAAATATTTGAGGTGTCAATTTACTGCGAGCAATTTCGGCCTCTTTTAGATAAAATGTGAAAGTAACATGGTTTTAATTATGTTTTCCCCAACCTCGGGAAAACAAAAATATAACTTAAAAATGCAAGAGTTTAAATAAACTGCGTAAATGATAAAGAGAATAAACCCTCACCCTGTTTAACCATTCCGCGCGTTCCACATCAGGGAAGAAGACCTGTTGAGGATAAACCACATAAAATAAACTGTTTCCACTGTTTGGTTAGGTTTGAACTGAATCAAATCATAGGTATCAAGATTTTGGTTCAGCTCGTACTAGTACTCGCCTTTACTTTAGCATAGAGCAACTAGCACATCGCTTAAGGTTGAACAAGTCGCACACCTTTCCATACAAACGTGGAAGGGTAACCACTCCACTGTTTGACGTTGACAAACCAAAACTAAAGATTATATCAATTTATCTCGTCATAATATATGTCTGTATACAGCCCAAACCGTTAAAAAAGTATTCATTTAAAAAAATACAAGCTTGTAAACTTTCGTATGGAAAGTATTTTTTGCTTGTATTTTTTAAATGAATACTTTTGTTACAGTTTGGGCTGTATACAGACATAGATTATGACGAGATAAATTGATATAATCCTTAATTTTGGTTGGTCAACGTCAAACAGTGGAGTGGTTACCCTTCCACGTTTGTATGGAAAGGTGTGCGACTTGTTCAACCTTAATTCCATACCAAGGTACAATAGTACGAAACCAAATCAAGTTTTACAAGCAAAAGAACATCAGAAACCTTACCCAAGCAGGCAAGTCATCGAGCTTAGCGAGCACGACATCCTTCTCCGAGGAAAGCGCGGCGGATTTCGCCAAGTTGCGGCGATACTCGCTCTCCTTGCGCCACTGATCGCGCAGCACGGACAGAATCACGGGAGTTATCAGCCAAGCTACACTCCATTGCATGTAACCCACGAGGTACACGACACCGACCACTGACACCTGCGGCAATGGATCACGATGAGATTTTGTCTTTTATTTTATTAGGCTTAGGGCTGCCGAAACAGCAATCGTTACTCAAGCATAGATTTGAGTAGAGATTTTCATACAAAAATCTATGCTAAGTCCAGATGAGTGGTGGTGAAATAGGCATTAAAGCCCGTATACATCGGCATACGGGCCTTAATGCCTATTTCACCATCTCATGATTAAGCTATCCGTCTGTTATAAATATATCCGTTTTTAGACTAGTCAAAGACAAAGATAGAAATACATGTAGATGGTCTAACAGGCCCTTAAAATAAAACAACTCTGAGATTAACTATTCTATACGCGCCTTTATCTGAGCACATTTATTCAATTCTCTTTTCAGAACGATAATGCAAAGTCCACTGTATAAAATGTCTGTGGATATTGGCTTGGACGAATGAACACTTAAGTATGAAGCTTCTGCAATATATTTGCATTTATTATTTAAAGGTTGTTGCCGACCAGTGCGGAGGAACTGTACTATAATATGCGATATGCTTTCACGCGTAACTATATGCTTGAATTGGTAAACCATTTTAGATGGTAGAGGTAAGATTCCTATTATGAGTGAGCTGCTTTTCGGTGGAAAGTACCTCTTAGAACCAACTATATTTACCTGATATCAAGACAGATTATCTTTAGTATGTAAGTTATAGTTGTATAATTATTTATAACATACCTTTACAATACACTCAAAAAGCATGTCTGGTAATAAAATTCGTTATCTCTTATAAAATTATAAAGATAAAGTATAGAACAGTAATGTATTCTATATCCAAGCACTAGGATAGTTTTCGCTTCTTAATATTTGGTTACACCATCACTTAACTTTATGACGACGTTATTCTACTCTACTTCTCGAAACTAATAAAAAAAATAAAGTACTTAATAGTACTGTTACCTACTAGGAGGTGTTAAATACTATGACCCGCTGATATGCCAGAATTTGATAAAAGATATTGTGTAAGCATAGCATTGATAAGTAAATTGATAGCACCTATCATATCCAGATTCAGTTGTCCTGATTTTGTTCATGTTTTTAAGATCTTAGGTACCAGAAGTGTAAATTAAATAGTGATGAAATAAAATATTTCGTAATTATAATTTCACTAGTTGGACACTGCTAAACATAGGCCCAATAAAACATGTAAGTACACTAAGTACTCACTACATAGGTACCTAAATCTTTACTGTCTCATAAAAATGGTAGTAGGAAATAAATAGAATTTGACTAATGTGCTTGAATAAAACCGGAAGTATGCACCAATATAAAAACATGCAATAAATGACGTCATACAGATCAATGATACACTATAACAGTTTTTGCTCATCTATGTTAAACGCCGAAATCGCCTCTGTTGCGTCATTTATCGATCAAATGGCCATGAAAATAATCCGTTTTCCTTCCCAGTGATAAAAAAAAACAGCAAAATTGATATTTTCCTACGGGAATACTATTTAGCGCGCATGATGTCATTCTTATCAACTGCGAATAATTTAGTATGCCATGCCTACCTTTTAGTCATCAGTAGGTACACCTGCTAGCATATGAAGTACCTAATCCCAATTCAATTGTTACAGGTATGTTATGACTTACTTCAACATAAACAACTTTTTTTAATAACTAACATAGCCAATTTTAAAATTCATATTGATATATAAATCGTTTTTATAACTACTGCAACTATCATTGTTTACAACTTGTTATTGTTCTTCTGTTTACTGTTCGAAAATAAACGATTGTTTTTTAAATATAGCTATAAATCTGGTTTATTATCAAAACATCAGAAGATCAATTACTAGGTCCTGTCATGGTTTAATAACGCTCGGAAAAAGTGGGGGGAAGCATTGCACAGCTAAACAGATCTAAAATTCAACTTCTGCACATTCAAGGTCAGTGCTATTAAACTGTGCCGGTCTTATATACCTATGACTCAGACAGTAGAGCATGCTGAAGGTTAAACTTGACTCACATGCTTACTAATGTTTGATCATTGCTGATGCACGATTCTTTGCCTCTCAAAAGGATTTTAGTGGAATGTTTGTTAGATGCAATCATGCAGATCTAATGAGACTAGTGAAATATCTTTGTCCAAAGTTTTGTGGTTTAATGTTTTTTAATCATCAACACCTAGTAATACTAGTTCTTTTGTATATTCCTATACACTCCTATATGAGTATAGGTAGTATCAATCATATTATCTGTTAGGTATAGTTTTTGAGAAATAGGTAGGTTCTCAGAGCCTAAGCATGTGAGTTTTTATATAATTTGGATGCAACAAGTGCACACAAAAGTATGATAAAATTGTTTATGGATGAAGATATTAGAAAAATAAATAAAATCAAGAGCTTTACCTTTTTAAAGAATCTATAGATCATGGTCAGAATGCTCCCACTTTCATCACTGCTCGGAGGAAGAGCAGTCTTGCTCGAGGACACCATCTTGTCATCGACCTATAAAAACAATACATCAGTTATCGGCTTAGCATACTACATTTACTACAATATAAGTTTCATTCTGTACATTATATGTACATAGTAAAACCATGGCATTTTCAATGCTATTATTCCACTGTTCACAAGATGTGGTCACTTTTATTTATAGATTCAACTTTATTAGGATCAAGAATCTCAATCAGTAGGATAGCACATAGATAGCAAAAATGTAACAAAAAAGCATGTTATGTAGGTAAGGTATGGTAAGGTTTACTAAGTAAATAAAAAAAAATAAGGCACATACCATTTTTGTAACAGTGCCGCTAACACAATATCACAATATACAATTGCCGTATTGCGGCGCGGCTAGCGCGTGGACGAAACTAAAAGCAAACATGAACTAAAACGACTAGGTACCTACCTACATGAAATGAAAACAATGCTAGGTATTACCGAAAGCTATTTTCCTGATGATAATTTATTCACACAGTAGGTATTGTCAAAGTATCACGGGTACAAACATTGCAGGCGCTTTTGTAGCAATTTTTAATTAAAAACCTAAACAAATTCTTTGCAACTTCTAATTTATGTTTTTCAGATTCTTCCACCGATTCTTCAGAAAAAAACCACCGAACATCTATATCCTAGCGGAAAGAAGCCCAACACCATATGTCAGAAGTGGTTACGGTCTACGTTCACTCACCTCAGTTTTAGGGGGATTTTGTTAGAGAGCGCTAGTGCGGAATGGCGGGAATTTGAATCCCTAGCCTAGCCCCTAGGTACCTAGGCATTTTGTTTCCTAATAATTTTTAAAGAACTACAAAATTTCTTTCTTATTTCTGACCAGTTTGAATAACCGAGTACATAAATATGTAGATAGTTCATCTGCAAAGCCTACTGAAACAGAGGAAAAATAAAAACAGAAAATTAACAATTTTAAACAACTTTTATATTTTAAAATAATACTAGAGTTAGATATATTAAGTTATGATAAATTAGACATAAACTGAAATCATTCTAACTTATGTATACCTATTACAGAATCACTACAGAATCCTATTACAAATCACTAAGATCCTCTCCTATGCCTCAAAGGTTTGCTGGAAGAAAACTCTTAGCTCGCCTTTGTACATATATTTAGTTTTAACATGTTTGTTCATATTTTTTCTGTGTGCAATAAAGAATTTAAGAAAGATTTTTATACCATCCCAAAATGATCTATATCCTGAAAAAAACTGACAGACGAAGATGATACTTCGTCTGTGGTTCCGAAGTTAAGTTTTTTTTTCTGTGATCGACGTCAAGTCAACGTCAACCACACGTCAACAACAAAGTACCTCTTCTTCTTGATCACTTCTTATCTTGCTTGACTTTTGAAGTGTTGCCATAGATGTTCGGTGAGTGTTGCCCGCAATTTCACCAATAATGTCACATTTTTTAATGACAGGCGCCATGCTTGGCTCCACCTTAGCTCGGTCGGTTCGGTAGTTACACAGACAAAGTATCACTTTATTAGTTTCCGCGATTAAACCATATTTTCTTGCCCTAAACTCGTGTTTGATTTATTTTGTTTTCCTGCAACTTAATTTCCTTGATAGGTAGGCTATGTACGAGGATCCAAGCGTTCAGCCAACAGTAGCTAAATGATTACATTCACTTTCCTTTTTTACTACTGACAACATAGGCCATTTGCCCACCAGCTCACCGGATGTTAGGTGACGCTGTAGTCGAAGATGGTAGCATGCCTAGTCTGGAATGGAGATCGGCTCACAAGTGAGGCTGTGGGAACAAACCGTTAGATGATTGGCGACAGATTAGATTCACACATAGTTTTTTTTTTTTTAGATTCCTGTGATATTTTTCTAATATTCAAATATCATAATTCATAGCTGGGACTGGGATTCTCGGACCTAACCTAACCTAACCTAACCTAAGATAATTCCTTCTACAGAATTTAATGTTTTAAAGGATGACCCAGTGTTAAGAACTTTCAATTAGACAGGATTTAAGTCATTGAATACAAAGAGTAAAGTTAAGTGTGTTTCGAGATTAGTACGAGTATGCGACCATTTTTTATCGATATATTTCGTTAGTTTCTCTTCCCTACTCACGCACACTAATGTAAATTTAGAAACGCAACCAACATAAAACTGACACGCTACCAAAGATTTCACTCCGTCCATTGTGATACTTCGTCTGTGGGTAGTTAGCTCTGCCTTCCGTGCTGTGTGGGTCGTGGGGGGTTCGATCCCCACCCAGAGCAAACATTTGTGTGGCAAACATATTTGTTTGTTCTGTGCCAGGGTGTTACTATTTACTATGTACCTAACAAGTATGTAGGTATTTATAAAAAAAAGGTACCTACATATAGGTAAGTATTAAATAAGCAATCTAGTTCCCATCCCATAGTAGGTATAGGTAAGTACAACTTTGGTACAAACACAAAAAAGCTTTGGCTTTGCTTAGTTTGAGACTAGAGTAGAGATTGTTGTGTGATATGTTTATTTATTTAAGCCATTCATATATCACAGAAATCAAATCATTCAATAGTTATTGTAAGTTTGGTTGTAAGTATAATCTGAGGATGTCCTTCATTTTGATTTTTTTCCTGATCTCTTCATGCCTTCCGATGAACTTTCATCGCTTAGATTGATCACCAGCTTTTTGGGGAACAACATCCTGTTGGCCACTTGATCTACTATGTAGCCGCGCAGGAGATCACTGAAAAAAAGATATAGGTGGACGTCATAGGTATCATTAATCTACCCGGTAGGTGGGTAGGTAGTATAGGTACCTACCCTTACAAAAGCAACAGCAGACACGGCCTGAAGGGAAAGGACAGACTGAGCCCTACCTACCTTACCATGGGCCGGCCGTGTTGCCATGATGGGCTAGACCGTAGCTAATAAAATAATATGTAGGCAGGACCTATGATGATGGAACATACCTAGGTAGGTAGGTAGATAGACTGGGTCCAAGTAGGTATCTATGTAGGTACCTACTTACACAACTATTTATTTTGTGCTGATTTGAGTGGGTACCTAGCAGAAATACCTAGGTATACCTACTACCTACCAGTTACCACCTACCTGAGGCCGAAAACGCCAACGGGTCCGATCAAACCGAAGTCGATAGTAGGGTTGTTTAGGAAGGAGATCTCCAGAGCTCCGACCAGCGGCATATTTCTGATGAGAGGTTTCATCACGACGCGAAGCATTCCTCGAATCTGAAATACATGAACTCTTGGACAGTTCAGAAATTTTGGTAGGTACCTACTATAAAATAAAGTCGCTTCTCACTGTCTGTCTGTCCCTATATTGTATGTTGATTGTATGCTTAGATCTTTAAAACTACGTAACGGATGTTGATGCGTTTTTTTTATTAGATAGAGTGATTGAAGAGGAAGGTTTATATGTAAAATATAGTAGAAAAACACTGATAATTTTAGAGGTTTCTAATGTGATGTCGTAAATAAACCCATTTTTTGCGCTTAGGTACATTGCAAACGCTGGCTGGACCCTACGATAGATAGATCAAAATAATGTACAGTATATAAAAAGGTCCGCGATGGTAGGTATATTATTGTCTATCTCTGAGGGCCACAATAGGTAAGGCTAACTTTTTTATATTGCACCCGTGCGAAGCCGGGGCTATGGGTATGTTATGACGAGTCATGTGATACCTCACTTCTTCTCACACAAACAACTTCTCGCTTGTACATTTCAACATTTTTGAAAATATCACTGAAATTATTTATGAAAATTCGCGAACAACAATGCATTGCAAGATATAAAATCACTGAATTTTTTATGAAAAATCGGAAACAACATAACTTTGCGCATTAACATTGCACAAGGTTCAGCAGTGGTTCAGCATGATTAATATCATTATCTGCTTGGACCATCACTTGCTCTCATAAAAAATGTGATAGGTAGGTAGGTAAGTGCCAGAGAGCTGATGAATGGTCTTACCTGCAGATCTGTGATGCCTGCTCTCGTGAATTGCAAGGCCAATGTAATTTCACAGTCCCCAGCGTAGCTTGAAGAAAGAAATGGTGTTAACGAAGGTAAGGTACTACATTTCGTTTTCCTTTTGCAGTTTTGCACTGTACCTACTTGTAGGCAAACAGGTACCTAGGAGCTACTTCTACTTTTTGGCTTGTCAAAACCCTTTTACCGACAGATGGTGGTGGGTGAGTCGTATGAATTTGTTTAGCAGATCAGCTCTAGACTTTCTTACCAGAAATCAATATCCATTATGATTTCATCACGAGGAGAAATGTCCTCGTAGACCTTCACACCACCGACACGAGGAGGCTGGAAACCAAAGATCACAGGTATTAAGGTACTGTTAGGGTACCGTTACACATGCTAATAAAGCATGCTTTTAGTGAGAAAGTGCTCATTTAGCATGTGTATCGAAACCTTGCTAATAATTAGCATGCTAATTATAACATGCTACTCATATTGAGCATGCTAATTAGCACGCTTTTTAGCATGCTATTTTCTAGCATGTGTAACAATACCATTAAGCTACTGTTACACATGCTAGCAAATAGCATGCTAATTAGCATGCTCAATATTAGCATGCTAGTGAGGAGTTTACATTTGCTAGCAATAAGCATGCTAGTTTTAAGCATGCTTCTGAATAAGCATGCTAAAAGCAAACACTCCAATACACATGCTATTTTATAGCGTGCTCTCACGCTCTTTGTGCACGCGCACCTGTCGCAAACGACTGATCGATCGATACTAGCATGCTCAATAAGCAAACCTGTTCACACGCGCTAAAAGCACGCCCCCCTTCACCCGCGCTGCAGGTAGCATGCTCAAAAATCGACGGTCGTGCGATTTTCTAGCATGCTAATTATTAGCAAGGTCTCGATACACATGCTAAATGAGCACTTGCTCACTAAAAGCATGCTTTATTAGCATGTGTAACAGTACCTTTACGTTACCTACCTAATGTATGCAAAGAAAACAGGAACGGGAAAATTCTTTCAGAAATTTTCCCGTCAGTGTAACTGGTTGTACAAAGGGGAAGTATCGTTATCTTTATTTGGTTTTAGGCCTAGCTCCGGGACACTCTGAAACTCTGTATGTGAAACCTGTGCCTACTAAACACAGCCTCTAGGAAATATTTACCTAGGATATAAAATGCCTACTCACAACTGCGCCAAGGATGATTCTCTCGAACCGGAGAGTAGTAGGCTTGAGGTCAGCGAGTAACTCCTCGAGGAAATTGCGTGCAAAGTGGTTCACATTTGGCCACATTCGAAGCAGGATCTGTTTGATGCCGAAAGCAAAATATATTAGTACATAGGTATCTATATTATCAAGTACTTACCTACCTACCTGTACGTTGATCATAACAGGACTTGCTACCTACTTCTCACCTTGTTCAACCATTCGGCGCGTTCGACATCAGGGAAACAAACCTGTTGGAAGATATTGGGTAAGTAGGCAGGTAGTTCAAAATTATGCTTTTAGCAACGAAATAAAGCAATGGAAATTTACACGGGGCTTAGGTAATTAAGTAAGTATGCTTAACTTAACTCGTTTCAAGGAGTTTTCGGTCGATATATGACGTCATCTCTATTAGAGTAAAATCTCTTCCAAACGGAGGGAGCATATAAGGCCTCAGTTGATTTGATTGTTACATTACTATATATATTACTACATATTACCCCATATCAGGGCCGAATACTGAATCGTCACTCAAATTTAAACACCACTTAAAATTGCTGCCTCTGTTTGACATTACTCATTGGTAAGAGATGGCAATAATTTAAGCATGACCTTAATATAAGTAAAGTAGCGTTTGAGTATTCGGCCGTTAGTTGGTTAGAATGAGCCGATCTCAATTTAAACTTAACTGATTTCAATTCAATGACAGCATCGACAGGCCATTTCCTTGTTCTTCATTCGATAAGACTTACCCAAGCAGGTAAGTCATTATATCTACGAAGCTTTGCGTAGACGACTCTTCTTTCCGTGGTAAGCGCGGCAGCTTTTGCCAAGTTGCGGCGATACTCTCTCTCTTTATGCCATAGCTTGCGCAGTACGGATAAAATGACAGGAGTTGTTAGCCACGCGACGCTCCATTGCATGTAGCCCACTTGGTACACGACGCCAACCACTAACACCTGCGGTAATAGGTAGATTAAAACAGAGCAATAATGGTATACTAGTTACATACTTTTATTAGGAAACTTTAACTTCTATACCTATGCCACATACAACAAATACTTACAAATTATAGGTAGGTACCTAGATCAGCGCAAGAAGTTTGATTTTTTAGCACTTGAAACGTAGAAAAACGTCTGGTTGAACTAATGGGAAAATTACTTCCCGTTCGCACAACCAGGCGTACAAAGGGGAAGTCACACAATACACATGCGATCACTAAAAATAACTATAAGTAGGTACCTTACTGTAAATAATAATAACTTTGTATGTACCTGTATAAAACACTCCAAAATGATGTCTGATATTGATAACAGCATTCTATTTTTCATATCAAAATATGATAATAGTAAAACAAGTAAACCGAACAAGGGCTACCTAACTCTGCTTTAGCTCGTAATTTTATTTTTATCAGTGTCTAATGATGATTTCTGCGTACCTAGGTAGGTACTTACTTTTGTAAATATAAAAAAAAAACTATTCACTACTCAAAGGTCTATTTACTACAGTAGCTGATAATTTCAGTATTTGATAAGAGATAGCAGTAAATATGATACCTATACCACAGATTATATAATACTATACTAACCTATACATACCTATTGTCAAATCAGGCCACTTTGTGTGTAGGCAAGGCACCTACCTACTTAATTTTGCTTAGGCCACACCCAGGCTTAAAAATCACCACGTTGTAAGCGCATTGTAACGTATACACAATAATGGAGGGTATTTTGCTATATACAGCGTGTATCTACAATGGCGACATTAAATTTACACACGGGTAGAGCTACTTACTTATTAGTATTCATAAAAAAATAATTAAAGTACAGTCAGCTGCACTAGAATGTGTAAAATTCGTAATTGTCAATGTAGGGCCGCAGCATTGTTATGGACTTTCATGGTCCCAATACTAAATGAATAAGTAAAACTATCAACTGTGTTCAAACTTTTTTAGTTTTTATCCTGTAAATGTCTATTGCAATATTTGCAATACGGTGACACTAGTTTGAAAGTTACGAATCGTACACATTTTAGTGCAGCTGACTGTACTTTAATTATTTTTTTAGGAATAATAATAAGTAGCTCTACGCGTGTGTCAATTTAATGTCGCCATTGTAGATACACGCTGTAGAGTCCTTTCCATGAAAGAAGTCCCGTAGACGCGGCGCTGTAGTCGACCTTAAGTATTATTTCTCGGGCAGCACTTTTAACAACTTTAGGCATTGAAAACAAGACTTTGATCACAGAAACCACTAAAAACGCACTAGCATCCGAACACATTAACAGCACCTGACAACTAATTTAAAATTTAGTTTTAAAGTTTAGTTCCGGAAATTTCCGCGGGACTTCTTTCATGAAAAGGACTCTATATAGGTAGGTAGTGCACGCAGAACTAGACAGACGTGCTATTTAGTTTAGGCATAGATCATATAGGTTAGGTTTAGGTGAGTACTTGTACTAATATTCTGTGGTTTAGGTTCCTACTTCCTACATGACTGATGACACCTTTTATCTCTGGATAAAAACAGTACAAAACTATTGAAACAGAATGATGTAAACTATAACATAATATGTATATTTATTTCAAACAAATTAAATCTAAACTATGAATAACTTATTTGTACAAGAAGCAGAATCAACACGATTAATAATCACGATTTTGTTTTTATAAACTTACCTACCAATTGTCTTTTCAGTAGGTACCTAAGTAACCAACTCTCTGTATCGATTGGCAAGCATAAACCTGTCAAAACCTCTGCTAATCTTGCTACTCAATATTGGGTTCGAATCTGAGTGTTTAGAATCAAGATAAATAAAGATTTGACCATTAGTCCGTGATTTGATACTACTTCTATGGCTTACTTATCATCTACATTTTCTACATACTAAGGTATAGTTAGGATTTCCTTACAGAAAAATCTAGCTAGCTAACATTTTACGATTTAAAGTAAAGTAAGTAGGTACCTAATATGTAGAATTAAATAAAAAAAATGATAAACGGGATGTTACTGTTCAATCTAATGTTATAAAACCAAGTTTGTTACTAAGTATTCTTTTCCAGACTTCTCTTTTTGATTTGCATACCATCAAAATAAATTAGAAGACTTAAAAAATACGAATGTTTACTCAGATCGGGTAGGAAGGTAAAAGACCTGACCAGCAATGGAATGTGACGACAAAACTGACATTACTTATTTTTTAGTTTCATCTACCTACCTATATATATTTACACAAATCTCGTTTTATATAACTAATTGCTATAAACTATACAACCACAAAAGACGAATGCAAGGTACATTTTAGTTAAATCATACTTTTTAGAAATTGTCGTACATAAATATTTATAAGTATAATAAAAAAAAATTCATTCCATATCTTTACTATTTTACTATTATCTTTTTTTATAGTGACGCGTAATGAGAGTTGGACATCACTTTTTTTGCATTTTATAAACAATCACTGGAAAATTGAATATTCGTTTTGACGCGAAAATATATAAATTATCTATAATCCTAAAACTACCGCAATTTTTTCAGCAAGGAACAGAATTTAAAGACAGTTGCCGCTAGGCAAATGCCCGATGAACCTGGTATGACGGTCTGTTCAGTTTTGTTTATAAATTCGGCGCTAAATAACCCTTAGTCAGTCTCGAGGACCGCAATCATTTCAAGTCCTACTTATACAATAAATCTTATTATAATACTAACAATTCTAGGATTAGTATAAAAATAAATATTATGAAATGTCTATTTTTTTATATCTCCGTAAATCTCTCGCATATAAATACCCAAAAATTAGCTATTTGAATTGCATTTAGCCCGAGATAAACCAACATATCTGTGAAGAGAGTGGCTAAAAATGACCTCATACCTTTGTTACGTTGATAACTTAATTTGGTCCATTACAAAAACAAAGTAGGGCCCTGTCCTCAAGTTAACAACCAAGTCATCTAAGAATGGTAAACCTCATTTGTTACCGCTCAAATAAAATGAGCTCGCAGTCTGAGTTTTGTACTCAAAAATCGACGATGAAATTCGAGGGATTTTATACGAAGCTAAGTGATACAAAAACTAAAAACCCCAGAGCTCTGAGCTGTAGAACAATTTTGCCTATTTCTTTCACTCATCTTCTTCTATTTATGGCCTCTGTCAGTTATTTCAACAGACAATCAGACTAACCTGTTGATCTAACAGCTAACTTCAAAGTCGTCCAAGTTACAGCGGTATGATGTAATCTAATTGGCTCACAATCTACAAATTACGAAGCAAGATGTTTGACACGTTCTAAAAGTGCATCACATGTTTTCTTAGCGTCTCCTAATAACATAGCTGTGTTCGGGTTGTAGAATATAGGGTTGTCTACTGCAGCGTACCCGACGCCCATTGACCTCTTCATTACAACCACCTGGAAATAAAACCGTTTTTAAAAGGCGAAGAAGTGTGAAATCGAAGTGATTGTTTCTTATTCGGTTTCTATTATTATTTGTTCTGTAAGTTTTTTCTATGTAAGATTCTTCTAGTAATAGAGTTATCGTTTTGAGCCCACTGTCATGGCAACATCTATGTTAAATAAACAATTTGAAATTGAATTTGAAGTTTATAAGAGCTTTAAAAATATTTGTAGCAAGAAAACATTTTGAACCCTGTGAAGTTCATCACTGGAGCCGTAGTAGCGAATTTCTGAACATTGACGAGCACGTGAAATTCTATTTATTTGTCAGCCAAAATATGAAAAACCTCAGGCGTCAAAATCACAAGCACGGATGTGCTTTTGCACCAGAGCTACGTTGCTAAGGCTGTGTTTGACAACCACCAGCAGGAATCATTTATTAAGACAACCAACGATCTCTGTGGGTGGATTTCAAACACATCTTTAGCAACGTAGCTTAGCTTAACCTTGGTGGAAAAGCACCCTAATTGAAGTTTTTATAGCTTACCTGATTAGATTTCCAAACTTTAAGCACTGGCATTCCTGCTATGGGCGAATTAGGGTCATCTTCCGCTGCGCTGTTTACTGTATCGTTGGCGCCTGTAACACGAATTGATTGTTTATCGGACCTGTATTTATATAATCTTATGCCAAGATCATATAAAAAACGCTAAGGAAACTGCCCATTTGTTGATAGTTTCTTCTAGGAACCGATCAAATCAATATAAGTGTATATACTGTTCGCTTCAGGTGTATATGTATATAGTTGTCACCATACCGATTCGTTTATTCGTCGTCAACCTTTATGCTTGTTCACACTATTTACGTAATTTAGAAAATGATTTAAAACGGTTAAGATTTTTTTACATAATATTTTCTTTTTGTTCTTCAAATCCTGTTCGTAATGCTATATTATTTACCAATGACTAGAACAAGGTCTGTCTCTGGGAAATCGTCATTGATTTCCTCCATCTCGAATACGTCATCGTAAGGCACGCCGGCCTCGGCGAGTAGCACATTCAGTTGACCCGGCATGCGGCCTGGTGATAATACAAAAATAATAATATAAAAAAAAACAGGAGTGAGTGATTCCGACACGCAATATCAAAAAATAGTATAAACGGAAAATATAGAAAACCATTCTGCTAATCATAATTCGCCTTTTTTTTCCGCATAGTCAGGTAAAAATAGGAAATACTTACTGAAAATTTACAAGGGTTAGACTTAAAACTTATAACTTAAATTGAGACAACCAAATCCTAGTCTATTGTAGGTGCGTTTTTAGAGATGTGGTAAAAAAAAACAATAACCAGTGTTTGCTTACCTGCAACAGGGTGAATGGCAAAGCGAACTCTTTTTCCAATTTTCTTCAGTACATTCACCAACTCAGCGATGGGATATTGAGCTTTCGCAACGCAGAGACCATATCCTGAAAGTAAAGGCATGGTTATTAACTATGCTAGCCACCAAAGTTCCTATAAGCTTAGGTCTGATGGTGATGACTGACTATGACAAGATAATATCGATGGTATTTCATAGTCCGAACAAGCTAAGTTTTCAATGAAATAAATGGACAATCCAAAAACATTGAAATATGGTTGGCACATCGTTTTCGCGGTACAGACGGTGTTTCAAACTATAGTTTGTGGCACATTCTAAGCGCTGCAAACTTTGCGTGCTCGGACTGTGTAAGGCTTACTTTACTACTGAGGTACAAAATCTCACAGAGATTTCCAGGCAGAACGAATTGAGCTCCTTTGCATTGAGAATTGATCTGACTTCACAAAGTCGTCGGTCGTCCGAGCTGGATTCGTCGACAAAGCCACTAGTTTACTATAGTTTACCTGGAGTGATGATAATGTTAGACGCTCTCTGAATAAGGTCAGCTACAGAGTCAACGTTCAGTTCTGAATGCACCGCGTCGGCGGGTCGAGCTGAGCCGCTTGTGACAACACCGTAACCGCCGAGAATCACGTTTGGTAGAGATCGATTCATAGCCTACAATAAAGAGTATTTTTTATAATTCTACAATCCCTTCGACTGTAGTAAAATTAATTTTATTTATTTTTTGTCTATCAGGAAATAAAACACAATCCTAACTTCCTAACTAATATTATAAATGCGAAAGTAATTCTGTTTTTGTCGCGCTTTCACGCCAAAACTACTGAACTGATTTGAATGAAATTTGGTACACAGATAGTCTACAGCCTGAGAAAGGACATAGGGTACTTTTTAATGCGAAAAAAGGTGTACCCAAAAACACTGTTCCACGCGGACGAAGTCGCGGGCACAGCTAGTATTTTACATAATTAAGTCAAAAGATAAGTGTTCAAAACAGTAAGATCCGTATGCTCAAGCACTGATCCGAACTCAGCTTAGCTGAGTACAGATCTGAATCTGTACTCAGCTAAGCTGAGTTCGGATGACTTGAGTTTCGATTTTTCTCTGAAGAAAAATCGAAACTCAAGTTACATTCTTATTAAAAAAATACAACACAATCTGTACTCAAGTGTTTTCGGACATGACAGATGAAATCTATGCCCAAGCACAGGTTTCGATGCCTGAGTATCAATTCAAACTTGGCTGAGTATTCGACACTCAAAGTTTCTGAATTAAAACTAGATTCAAATAAATGCTAGAATACAGCCCACCTACTTGATACTAACTCAAAAGCTAAGAAAATTCGTACCTTGCACATAATATAGGAGAGGATAGCACCAGAGCTGCCAATAAGTGCTCCGACGATGGTCATGAGTGAGTTGTTAAGCATGAAACCTTCAGCGCACAGCGCCCAGCCTGAGTAGCTGTTTAGTACTGTGATCACTACTGGCATGTCGGCACCTGTACATAAAATAGTTCTACTAAACGTTCTCAAGTTTTTGATGCTTCGCTAAAAGTAATCATCATTTCAGTCGAAGGACTTCTGTTACTGATCATAGGACTCCCTATAGATTTCCAGAATGACCTATCTTATAGTGAGGAGCCAGAAAATTCCAGTGTGCTTTTTATTTTATCCATCGGACTAAAATCTAAGTAATAAATTTTCTTTTGGGACAATGAGTGTCACTTTTAGTGTAAAAAGAATTTGCTATTATAACATCGAATTAACAAGCTCTACCTAAAAACTGGCATACTACCTTATGTAACGTTAATTTTGTCTACAGTCAAGTGAAGAGCCAATTTCACGAGTGTTGTAAACGTTAATGTGATTGGCCTTCCACAATACGAACCTCCAATCGCAGCAGTGAGTGTCAACCCCTGGATGCCACTAAGCACCGCCGCCGCGCCCAGTAGCGGCAGCCCCGGCACTTCAGGGAAGGCTAGCAGCGCACCGCCACAGCCGAGTGAACCGGCCAGTAGACTCGCATTGATCGCGTGTCGCCCCGGTAACATGAGCGGCGCTGACGATAGCGAGCCTTGCAGCTTGCCGTACGCTACTAGAGACCCACTGCACAGATCATATAATACTATACTAGTACCCACTGGAAAATATACTACACCTTGGCAAAAACGTCTTGGAACAGAACTAAATATCTAGTTTATTATCATACAAAAGAATGACCGAATTGATTTATTGCAAAGATAGTGGCGATTATTTTTTTCTGCTCTTTTTGGCCAAGCGGGTAACGAGTGGCTTTAAGAGAGAGAGAGAGAGAGAGAGAGAGAGCGCTTAGTGAGAGAAGACTCGTGTTGATGTCGCATCGGCCTGGCTGGAAACATGAGAGGCGCTGATCACAGTGTTCGTTCTAAAACCCCATTGGAAAATATACTTCGTGGTAACAAGTGGCTAATCTTTTTGGAAAAAAGCGAGGTTTTCAGTTTCCATCTTCGCAATACCAAGATTTAGAATTTATACTCACGTGAAAGTAATTCCACCGATGTAAGTTCCCAGGAAAAGGGCAGTTTTCAGCGTAGCGGCCGTAGGGTCAAGTGCCATAGCTGGGAAATCGTGCATGTATGTAGCTAAGCACGTCAGGACGGCAGCCATTCCTACCAAGCTGTAGAGATAATGATCACATTACGTTTTGTACAGTGGTAAAATAAGTGAGATTGTTTTATAAAAGTACTAGGTACTTACTTTTTTTATACAACGACGGATGGCAAAGCGTAGGACAGCGGGCTCGTATTGCAATGTACCAACGACATTGCAAGGCCGCAAGATATCAGTCGACAAACAAGGTTTCAAGTATATACAGCCAGGTGGTTTGGGCAAAGATTTTCTGAACTCTAAAAGACTGAAACAGCCTATCTTAGGTTGTACTGATGATAAAATGAAAGCAATTTCTAGTATGACTTTCTTTCCTAATCTGGATATCGTTTAGAAAATAGCTTAATTTTTGAGCCTCATACTTCTTAATCTAGTGTAAAAATACCTGTGGAAACCAGCAACAAGTTGCGGCAAATCAGTGATATCAATTTTCTTGGCAATGATGCTTCCAAGAAGGCCACCAGTTCCGGCTACTCCAATCATTTGCGCAAAGACTTCAGCACTCGGCGTCAGCGAACCGAGAGTAGCCGCGATACCACCCGCTACACCAATCTAGGAAATACCACCCTTATTACAAAGTACACAAGAGTGATATTCGCTTAGGTTCGGAAGTGATTGCAGCCTCATATTACTAAAGTATCATCAAGATTGTAGTGCCGAGCTGAATCCAAGTTGCCTCGTTGGTTAGTGCTATGCAATATCGACTGAACACTGCTGTTTTCTTTACCAACTAGTGTTATAGTCAATATTGAACTGGACAGGACAAAGGTACTGCATCGAACGCATAATAATATCGAAATTTAAATTTACACAAACAACAGACAATTTTATAGAGTTTTAAACATAAGGATGTGGTATCTTTGTTTCTATATCCAATGCTGTCTCAATGCCTTTACAATGGTCAGAAGATCAAAGCTTAAGCCATCAAGATTTCAGTGAGCGGGTCTTGGATCGAGTCTATAGCTACGTGCACTTTATCGTAACTTTATGCACGCCTTTCTAATCATCGGTTGCAAACATAATTTTATTCCCTGTTCCTATATTCAAGAGTCAAGTAGTTGAGTTCGTTGTCCGAAAGATAATCTCTAATATCATTGGTTAATGTCAGAGAGACAGTTTACATTGAGCCAATGAGATAAGAGAATCCAACCGACGACGCTCTGACTATCGACGCTCGTAGAATAAGAACCGGGCAATACATCTTACAAAATACACCGATAACTCAGTTATTTTGTAAGACAACTAAAAGTAGGGTAATTCTTACCATGCCAAGATAGTTTCCTTTCCGGGCTGTGGTCTGTGAGGCAAGTCCTGCCAACGCTCCAACGCAGCATAACGATGAAGCTAGGTAGGCGATCTGGTGGACTTCGGGGTAACCCTAAAAAAATACACACACAAAATAAACTTCCTGTTATTTTTAATCTAAGCGCGCCGCCGTCTTTGGAAATATTGCAAGGCATAGGTATTTGTACATTTCGTTCTTGGTAATAATCTTTTGGATCATAGAATGCCTAAAAGACACGCAAGAAACTTAAGAATACTGGTGAATATACGCTGTGTTTGTGTCCACTCGATAGCCTTTCTTTACCAAATAACGTTGTTTCTTTGAGCTGTTTCCAAAAAAAAACATAATTTTGTAGGTGTGTACCAATAATGTTTACATGTAACTAAATCAATAAATATTAAAATACTTACCGCCGCTGCAGTAGCTAGGTATCCTCCCATGAGAGCCGCAGCAGGGATGGCATAGAGATATCCATGTTCTGGCGGGTCACCAGGCCTAAAGAGAAGTTTTCTTAGACTAGCTATTGTTGCTTCCTCGCAAAATAAAACATCTTAAACCATACAGCAATTTATAAAAAGTTCCCCACTTTAGGTTTCCCTGTGTTGTGCATGGAATTAAACTAAATAAATCGTAAATAACGCCTGCTTATGTCGTAAAACTAATTAATAGTCGACTCTAACTCGTAGTGTTTAGGTGCAATCTAGCTTAACTAATTTACAAATGCATAAGACTGCTTACTTTCGGCGGCTCATAGATGCCCAGTTTCTTTCGCTCGTTCGCCCGGATTAAATATTTCACATCAAACGGCAACGCATTAAATCGCGGAGTACCATACCCCATAGGATCATCTACGATTTACCTACCTCTTGAACATATCCAGCATCCGCTGTGTCACCAGAAATCCGCCGAACACGTTGACGAATGAAATGAGGGCTGCAGTGCTTGCCAACCACTAGAAATAAATTAGCATTGAGTACGAACGGCTTATATAAGAGACTGGCTATGTTTGTGGTGTAAATGCAGCTACAGAAATCATAAGCGTCTATCTTTATATGTAGTCTATATCGATATTTTATAGTCGCCGAAACTTGGTGAGACTGTAGTAGCACAAATTATATTGTAACATCTCTAGATTAGTATTCTTGTATTTTCGAAGATATGTATAACTTTAATATTACAACTCACTAGCGATTCTGGAGGCGCTATGAGGCACAAGCCTCCCCCCCCCTCACAAAAGCTTCGAGTCAATCAAAGGATGGACCAGGATTTGTCAGAGAAACTCCTAAATAGCTGGGTCAAGTCCATCTAAACAAAAGTCCTGAATTCGCCACTATTAGAACTTGTACGCTGTGTAGTTGAAATCCAAATAAACTCGTAATCGCTTCGCTGATTCAAACAGCAGTAGTCATTTTACCTGTACAGGCGTTTCAGGCACATAGCCGCCTCCCATTAGCAGTAAACCTCCCACAGCCGTGATTCCAGACACGGCGTTAGTCACAGACATCAGAGGTGAATGGAGCGCTGGTACTACGCCCCATACTGTGTGGTATCCGACCACGCCTGAACACAACCACAATTTTGTTATTACTACTTCTCAGCGTAGTATGGAATAAAGTATAGTATGTTAAGTAAACTTCCTTCTCCGCTAAGGCAACAGGAATCCATGGTTGATATAGCTAGGAAAGACAACTTTCGAAACAGAAGTATTTCGATTAATATATTGAGAATGGCACTAGATATTCAAGATGGCTCTTCCAAAGATAAAACCATTCAGGAACAGTGATTTAATAAAAACAAAATACAACCGAATTGAGAAGCTTCTCCTTTTTTGAAGTCGGTTAAAAATATGTTTCTCTTTACCTGATAATGCTAAAGTTGTAGTCATTGTTGTAAATGCTGGATTAGGCGAAGCGATTCCAAGTCCGATCAATGACGCCAATCCTGAAGACAAATGGGAAAAAAAACTAAAAAAAAAAAACATTATATTGCATTGCTATTCAGCGCGGCAATGCAGCCAGTGTCTTGGGTACGCTTCCGACTGGTACTGATTTGGACCAGTTGAGCTATCTATAAATCGTTTGCAGCGATTTGTGGATGGCTCAACTGTTTCATGTGTATTTTGTAAATATTGTGAATATTGTAAATAATAAATAAATGAAGCGCGATGAACGCATTTTTCGAAATCTTTGCAAAAATTCATTCTTTTCATCATTTACCTGTTGAATACAAGAAAGCATCTTTCAAAGTCTCATTGAAAGGGTTAGGCGGCTCAGGTTTTGCAACAGCTGTTGGCTTAGCGGTGGTCTGAGCGAGCGCCATGCTCGGCGGTGGAGGCGCCGGCCAAAGCAACTCCCCGGCCTTTAGGACAATAGCGCCGCGGGTCACTTCGTCTTCTAAGTTTATGTGGAAATGGTCCTTTGTACCTGGAAAAAATATTAAAGCTTAAAATAGAGCTTAAACCAGATGTTCAGCAGTAAACATCCTGAACGGTTTACTATGACGTTAAGTTACTTTAGGTTTTTTCCTGGTCAATTCGCTGGACCTTGTGTTACGGAGAGAATAAGATGACTAACCTAAGCTCAAAAGGAATCCAGAAATATTGTTTGCGTAAAGCGTAGAAGCGTGCGCCGGCATTCTACTCGGCAGGTCTGTCAGACCGATGTGTGTGACTCCGTGTACTTTAGTGATCACGCCTTTCTTTGTCGTTTGAATGTTGCCGCCCATTTCAGCTGCTAAGTCGACGATAACGCTGCCAGGGGCCATGTCTCGGACCGCATCCTGAATCGAATCAAAAGATGATTGGGTAAAAAATGATAAATAACGTATGAGAATGGTTTTTGGGTAAGCAGTCCTTCTAGCCAAGGTGACATCAAAATATTGGTCACGTGACCATTTCCATATATTTTCACGATTTCCGCTAAGCAAAGGTTTATTTTACGTTCTAGTTAAACTGAGTGGCAACAACTCGTCACTACATGGAGTTGTTGCACTTGCCACTTATAGTAAAAATATCAATTCATTGTAGTATCCTAATGCGTAGTAACCTACGCAATAGAAATAAGAGGTCAGAGTTATGATTTCGTTCGTTCGCACTAAGCCCGAGCACGAAACCAAATTGACCTTGAACTCACTCTTGGCTAGTTTATGCTATTTTTAAAAGTTGCGTATTAAAAAAAAAAACAACTTAAATCTTTCCAGCGGGACCAACTCATAAGTATAATAAGGTGGAATCTCATAGATCATATTTTGAAATACACATACATGTACCTACAGAGATTGAGAAACAAACTGTATCACTAGGTATCTTCAATTAGATTACGACCACGCCCAAAAAACATGTGTATGTAAAGTCCTCTAAAACTAGATGTGGACGGTTTTTGTCATGAGGTCAACGATCTCAGGTTAAGATAAGTTATTCAGTGTGAGTATGATATCATAGCTTTAGTAAATAAAACATGTGGCATCTGAACCAAAAAGCTACGCGTCAATCCATGTGCTATCTCTCGCACCCAAAATAGTTTACTGATTTAATATTATTATTCGTTGCGTGTCTCGAATGTTTCAATATGATTGACTTGATTTTAAATGAATCTCTCACTCGTTTATTGTTTGTCAGTTAGAAATTAAATTATAGTTTTATAAACAACATTCTCAAGAAGTGCGACTAACACAAAAAGTGTGTCAAGGTAGGCATAAACTTAAAATTTGAAAAGCACGGTGGCTACGCGAGAGATCATAGCATTTTGTTTCTTATGTCAAGGGCATACGACAGCAGTATGATTTTTTACCTCTAAAATAAGTACAGGTGCAGGTTTTCCAGGTATGAGCGCGGTACTGATGACCACGTCCGAAGTCCTCGCCTCTCTGCCAAGAAGGGCTCTCTCGGCGTTCAAGAACTCGTCACTCATTTCCTTGGCGTAACCGCCGGAACCAGCTCCTTCTTCCTGTATAAGTACTTTATGTAAGATAACATCATACTGTGAATACTATAGTACCTAATACACCTCGCGAGAGTTGTATCAAAATAACTTGCATGTAGGTACTATTACAGTTACCAGCTATATTTATCATCCAAATTGGTTTTAATGTTAAAGCGTGATTAATAAAAAAAATTAAACATTCTTCTTATTATCATTTTTTTACTTGATTATTATTTGTTATTTGGGCCTATGATTTCAATGAGTTCAAGGTCTCGGAAGTTAATTTTTTAAGAATTATCTAATCTAATAAATATGAGCGTTATTGTTTGTTATTCACAAAACATGTTTACAAATCAGAAACGCTCGACTATCTACATTCTACATTATGATGTATGTAAATCAGAACAAATATTGAAGCATCAATATGAACAAGAATTGTGACCATGAAAGTATTTAAAGTAATGAGAAAGTAAAGCAATGTTATTTACAACGTTATCTTTATGTAAACTAGGATTATTATCTTGATTATATGATGCAATTAGTGGTTACGTAATAGTACATTGATCACCCAGAGGAGAAAGTGACCGATTACCGTCGAGGGTGTCGTTTGAAACACCCGAGATCGGGAATCGCACATTCTCTCGAGTGATACATAGTGCTTTATACTACACCTACGAGGAAAATAAAAAACTAAAAATGAATCCTCAAACACCACACAAATCACGTTCTTTTTTCAAATTGTTTATCCTGCCGCCGCAGGGACGCACTGCCAGCCCGACACCATCCAACACACAGCTAGTGGCCAGTGTCATTTTGCAAACTTGGAGATAAAACTCACTGTAAAAACTTTTTGGCTTTTGATATTTAGGTTACCGGCGCATAGTCTTACCCAAAATTAAAAAAAGAAAAACCACGTAAGAAATGGATTTTCATACACTTTTTCTCCCGCTCAGATGCGTTTTCTCCCCGCATATTTGTTCGATATGCAATGACGTACTTTCTACCGTAAATTTGATAAAGTATCAAGGTACTTTCCAAGCAGGTGTAGTATAAAAAGTTTTTCATGTCACCTACAAAATGAACGTGACCAAAATTCAACACGATAAAAAATAAATACAGTGTATATAGATAGGTATACTTATGTCTATTTCATTCATATCAAAATACAAAACAGTTTAGCGCTTGTGCTGTGAAGTGTAAATTATACAAATAAACTGAGCGCGTCGCTATGTAATCTAGCTCTAAAGTAGGTTACGCTAAATGGTGTTATCTAGAAAATTACCATTGGCGAGCTGCCAAGGCGTGGTAAACTGCGCCCCAACCACTAGGATTAGGGCACACCCACCTCTGAAAAGCAAAAGTTTGATACACAACACTTTCATGAACAATTTACGCTTTTTTATTATTATATTTAATATATAATAACTCATGCAAATGTCATTGGTAGCGATTCCCTTGTTGCATTTTTCTAAAGTAATCTAACCTGACAGCTCTAAAATTATAGCCGTCTTTGTCGTTTCAGTTTATGAGAAAGGGACAGCAAAATTTTTAGTGCTGTCAAATTGTTACTTTAAAAAATGCAACAAGTGAATCGATACCAATGTATTATACAAAAAGTCCTAAAAACGATAACTTGTATGCAGAGCAATAGATGATGTAGAAGAATGTTGGAGGAATCATGTTATATGTAAATAAACACATAAAAGCCATGAAACACAAAACCTATACATCGATTCAGTTACATAATAGAACATTAACATAGGACAGCAGCGTAACTTTATTATTTCTAGGTTCGTATGTATAACAAATGAAACATGAAGCCTAGACCGACCCATTCGTATGCAGTAATATGAGAGCTAGCAAAATGAAACTGCATTACACAACATCTTGCCCTAGCCTAAACGTTACTTTATTTATGACTATTTTGTTGGTGGGCAAAATGATCCTGTTTGGTTTGGGCCGAGCAGGCACCAGCGCAGTCGGCCAATCAAGTGATGTATTTTAGCAAAACTAAAGTTGTAAAAGTTTAAAGAAATAAAGATCTAAAATTATACTGCCAATCTATGTTTGGGCTTCTCTAGAAATCATGGCCATGGTTTTTCTATCATCTCGTTTCGTACACAAGACAGTGTACTTGTTTTTATAAAATAAGTATGATAAGGACCTTACTCTACAGGGAATGGTAGATTCCTGACCTTCATTTCCATAGTGATAAACTGCGCCCCAAGACTCTCGATCTGTTCGCGCACAGCTGGCCGGGTATCGAAGGCGCGAACTGCGGCGCCCATACAACGTGCCTGCGCGGCAGCCGCTAATCCTGCCACACCTCCGCCTATCACTAGCACCCGGCAAGGGGGTACCCGTCCAGCAGCGGTCATTTGACCTAGGATCATACAAAATACACTAGAAACCAGACCGTAGTTTTATATTTAGGAGCCTATTCAATTTCGAAACTGAGAAGAGTAATGTTTATCTTCTAGCCTAGATCCGTAAGCATCAAATACGATCTTTGAGTGACCTAAGAGATCAGTAAGTCTAGCCAGATGATAATATTGATATCTCGCATAGTCTAGGCACAGGCGAATAGCCGAGTTAAGTGGATTGAGTATGTGACAGTAATATCGATGAAATATATCAACATATCTTTGTAAAAAGTATCATGACCTTTCGTAAGATAAAACCGGAATTCAGAGAATATTTTATATTAAAAAGTTTGAGAATCCTAACGACTTATCATGTAGGTGCGTACCAGAGAAGAATCTTGGGAAATTGGCAGCTGCTTCGATGACGGCTCTGTATCCCGCAACATTAGCCATTGAGCTAAGGGCATCGAACGCCTGAGCGCGGCTTATACGAGGAATGCAGTCCATTGCTGGAAAACAATGAAACAATTAGGCTCTATTCAGGCCGGAGGTAGAATTCTAACCCAAGGAAGCTGTAAATCGTCAAAACAAAAGAAGTTCGCCGATCATGAAAGTAACTTACCGAATGCATCGACTTTTTTAGCAGCCAATTTCTTTATCAGTTCTTGATTTTGCGCTGGGTACAAGAATGATATAAGCGCGCCTTCATCTCTCACGAGTTCAACCTCGCTTTCGGCTACTGGACGGACTTTTAAAATAATATCTGAAATAAGGTAGGTTTTTAATCACCATGCCAAAACTGCCAGTTTCACAATGGAACCGGAATAGTAAGTTTAACGAGAATGCGTTTTATGTTGCTGTGTGCCATCTAAGGGCCCAATTTTCCAGACAATTGCATGCATTTCATTGTTCTCTTGCGTTACTTTGACTTCTATTTTATATCTGGAGGATACAGAAATATATAAAATTATACTTTGCATTGTGGAAACTCACTGGATTGGAATGTATCTTTCAGGCTGGTAACTTTAGCGCCTGCTTCCTCGTACGCCTTATTTGGAAAGTTCGCTAGTACTCCAGCATTCTCTTCTATGTTCACGCTGAAGCCTTTCTTCACTAATTTGCTAACTACAGCTGGTACTATGGCGACTCTAAAAGAAAATAATTTTTTTACTTAATTTTACTCATAGGCGGAACTGACCAAAAGGGAACTTTGCAGATGATTTTGTGACAAAGGTACCTATGTTCTATTTTTGGTTGCGCCCCTGCAGTGTCCTCTACACATCCTTAAGGATCTTAAGCCCCTTAGATCGGAGGGAATATACCTTGCGATTGCAATCGTGGTCTAATTTTAAATCCAGAACAAGTTTTGAAATTAATTACCAAAAGTTTACTAACCTTCGTTCATCCTGCCTAATCTCCTTCGGTACTCCTATACTAAGATTGGTGTAAGGTATTCCGGGCGTCGGCGGACCGGCAGCAGACGAGCTGAACAAACGGCATTGCCATTGCCGACGCAGCGGCTTCGAAGCGCGTAGGATACGCCCGCCACCGCACATGTTGATTTATCTACAAACTAAAAATACGATTAATAGAAGATAAATTTAACATACAAAAGTTTAAAAATATCAGCTCTTCACCTTAGCTGGTCGTTATTAGACCTTGGAGTTACTCCAGTTTATCTGATCTCAATACTTTGAGATTAACGATATGTTTCAGATTGTAATTATGCCTGAGATTCCTCAAAACTGGTTTTCAGAGCTGATGAATACTCGTATTCTCATAACTTATAACATAACATAAGCGCATTCAAATCGGAACCGTACTTTCAGAGTTATGAGAGTACAGACAAATAGACACACAACATTGTCAAACTTATAACATAACACGCCTTCCGGTTTTCGATCAGGGTTATAAATAAGAATTTTGATAAAAGAAATCTTTATTTATGGTTTTATCGGCCCCGTTAGGTATGCAACTGAATGTTCGACCTTGCGATTCTACTTCGCTCTAATTGATATACACCCAATGTACTTAACGAATCATTTATAACAAACACTATTTAGTGTACATAGTAGATACCTACTCGTAGTAGCGCTTATCAATTTTAATTTAGTAGCAATTTTAAGTTTGGTTGAAGGCATAAGTGAATACACGCTTTATTGCCTTCAATTGGCGCCGAAACGAACTCTTCTAAACCGCTCACACTTTTCATATTATTTTGTACGACGGTGTGTCCGTCGCGCGCGTGGTATTTTCAGCTGCACGCACACTTATCTACCTATAACTTTATTCAACAATTTATTAATTGATAAAGCCTGTTTTTTAAACGTACGCGACGGCATAATCATAAATTCTGTTATTATTTTGGCAATGCTTATCATTGGGAACAATATTGATAAAATAAAACAAAGTATACGTCCTTGTTCATATCTACCTAGGTAGGTACCTATCTAATATGCATGTTGAATTGTTGAGGTAAATTCACATGAATGGGTATGTAAATTACTTAGTACATTTCAACACTTACTAAAATATAATGTACATTAGGTAGGTATACTTACCTATGTAGGTATACCTTTATTCTTAAACTTTGAATTTTCTTCACAAATTAATTTGAGAGTAGGTAATAATGCTTACACAATGCTTACATTATCATGTACATATTACACACGTACCTACCTATACTAATATTCCACAGAATATTGGTAGGTACCTACGTGTATACTATAGACGACTATAGTACAAAGTTAATGCCCCCGATTCTGTTGTTTCATTTTCCGAAACAGCACTAAAATTTTTGTCCTCCCTTTCTCAAGTAGGTACTGAAACGGCAAAGAAAGCTTTCAAAGTTTAGAAAAATGCATCAACCAAACAACAAACGGGCCCAATTAGGTACTATACCTAATACTAGGTATATGTAGGTACCTACCTGATTCTACCTGGTAATAGTTTAATTGCCTCATACCGCTATTAGGTTATACATACAATTTACACGCAATAATACTAAGTAGGTAAATAATTTATGTAGTGAACAAAGTGAAATTTTATTTTGCACGAATGAAAGGACTTAATTGTTCTTCTAATCATTTCACACTAGCTGCAGCCAGATGGTATATGTTAAAATAGCCATTATTTGGAGCAAGCATTTATTTTTACACTACCTACCTACTTACCGCGGCAGTGAGACAGCTTTTGTGATTAAAAATCCTGTTTTGAAGAAGGATGCGGTCCACGATCGAGTGTTCGACTCAAGCAACTTACACGTTGGATTGGATTACCCGTTGCATTGTCGATCCGATATGTATGATCGACGACGCAACGCAGCGGTGCGGTGTAAGGTTATTTATGACATCGAGGGTACGATTTCATATAATTTGTGGTTCGGTAAAACCACAAAGTAGCACAAATAAATAACTTACGTATTTGCAATAGTTCCCGGCCGTTGTGGCCGGCTACACCGAACACAACACAGATCTAAAACACACACAAGCAAGTGTTCCGGCGGCAGCCGGCCGGCGACGAGTGGGTTTATCTCGGGTGGGGGCGAGGGCGAGCGGAGCCGCGGGCAGAAGGGGGCTTACCGCAGACGCAGGTCATCGCCACAGTCTAAACAAATCAGAAGTGAAGCGAATCTATGAGTTAAGCCTATGGAATGGACATAGATCATAGATCCTCCGAAGTAGGTTTGTTGAGACAAAGCCTCGGTTCCGATACAAGTAGCGGCACGTAAGTCTAGCGCTGACCGTTATTGCGCAGAAGTAAAAAATAAGGTACCTGAGGGGGGTAGCGGGATGAAGGGCGCGCGTGCGTAGCGCCGATTGGCTCTCCAGTCCAACTCCAGTCGCATTCCGTTCCCCGCACTGATACGACACCCCGCGCACACAAAGTGTACAGTCCCGTTCTTAATTGTATTGTTATTGCTGTTAATATACGTGATACCATTCTCTGATTCAGACTAGACTTAAATCTAAAATAAAAATTGACAAATTAACGGATAATGCTTTTATTTTTCTACTCCCAGTAAACTTGTTAAAAATTATGTCTTAGGTAGGCCTACCTACTATAAATCTTTGGAGATTGGCATTGGAGATAAACTATTCATTAAAGTAATAGGTAATATTATTTGCGTGCGCGACAGTACTATGCACAGCTATCCTCCACATTTCGTTCAGCGCTAGACTATTTGACATTACATTTAGATAATAATTAATTAAAGTTATAATTGTGTTATTAAAGTATAGGTAATATTATTTGCGTGCGCGACAGAACCCATGCGCAGCTATCCCCTCCGCGTATCGTTTAGCGCTAGACTTATGTGCCGCTACTTGTCTGGGGCTGCGGCGGCGGCGGCGCGGCGGTGCCAAGAGCGTGTTTGTTTGTACACTAAATTGGAAATTCACGGTTGACATTGTTCATAGCTGTTTGAAAGCTCAATGACCTTTCATTAAACTGAGCATAAGGTTATTGATCCACACTTATGAGAGCCGTGGCAGTGAGTATTCTTATGAGTGAAGTAGCGTGTGATGTGCTTGTATCGTTTGCTTACTGATTTGTTCGAACTGTGTCGATGGTTTTGTTTGACAAAGCAAAGCGCGAATTGGGGAATCGAGTTGAGAGGGAACTAAGCATATCGAATAGAAATATTAGAATATTACCTACATGATGGCAGCATTAAGTGTGTATTACAATATTACAATATTTCTAAGAAAGAAGACCTCTCATGACGAGAACTACAAACAAATCAGAGTTAATCAAAGTAAACCTACTTTGAAGTAGCTGACATACCTACATATGAACGAATGATTATGAATGTGTCGTCGTGACAGCCTGTCACGACTGAAGAATGATATAATGTCAAGCTGTACGTCTTTCATTTCAATAAAATATAGCCTATGTTTCAATCCGGAACAAGGGCTTCTGAATGGTATAAGTTTAATTGAAATTGGTCCAGTAGTTTAGGCGTGATCCGCGAACCAACAAACAGACAAACAAACTCGATTTTCGGAATCAGTATCGTTTATTTAGCAGATCTGCATATACCTATTTAGTTTATCCATATCTTTAATTTTAGTTTTTGGCTTTTTACAGTTTTATAATAGTATAGATGAAACTAATCGAGTATTTGGTAAGAATTGAAAAAAAAACAATCGATAACGAAGTCTACGCACATCACTAAGCTTTAAAACTCGCGTCCGCTATTTCCGTCACTGTCGCTCAGTAACCTCTCGCTTCTTCAAGCAAGTTGGCATTGGCAGCAGCTGATTCGATCCTTCTACACTTGAGTTGGGCGAGTATTGCCGTGAATGGTTGATTGTCTCGTGCGGAATAAATTATTTTATCGCCACGTTAGCTCGAAACATGTCCGGGAACAACGCAAGGCAGTTATTGAAAAGTGTGACTGAAATTGGTCTCATAAAAAGAAATTGTAAGTACACAAACTTCCATCGTTTTATTGGTTAGGTAACTAGTCTCAATTTTTTTAGCAATGATAACATAACTGACGCGTCAAGTGTTAACTAGCAATTGGCTACAATTAATTTTTATTTGTGAAGAATAAATTGCTTGTTCTATTTCACCGTCCAAAGTCCAACTTCTAAATAGACACTTAACTTATCATTAAAGCTTTAAACATTTGGTTTATTTAAGTTCAATTAGTAGGTATACATATTATTGTATTAAAGGAACGGTACCGATTCCGCTGTAGCATATCCGGCTAACTTAATTTGACAGCGCTAAAATTATACCCGTCTTTTCTATTTCAGTTTAAGAGAAAGTTACGGTAACATTTTTAGTGCTGTCAAATTAGGCTAATTTAGGAAAATTTAACAACAGAATCAGCACCAACACAACACCTAATTATTTAAGAGGTTTTTATGAAGCAACGAGCAAAAAAAATATTTAAAGAGATATTCCGATTTTTGAACTAGTTTTGAGGGTAGCTTATGCCTAAGCAGGGAATAAGCAAGCATTATGTTTTCTTTAAATTAAAATTATGTAGCTTTTTTAGTTACAAAAATAGTGGACAGGACACATTAATTACCAGAGATTGTAACCTGTTTGTCAAGATTGTCAGCCATATGCTGAAACACAAGACCACTTATTGTAACCTAATTAACCCATAACGAGTATTTCGCTACCATATTAAAACATTTTTATCCATAGATGGATCAGCCAAAAGAGTGGTGGCTTCAAAGCCCATTGTGGAGATGGATGGTGACGAGATGACTCGTATTATCTGGGCCAAGATCAAGGAAAGACTCATATTCCCGTATGTGAAGGTAAATATTCATTCAAGGTCAAAACCATTTATCTATTAAACAAACAGGTGAGAATTTAATTGATGGATCTAAATCTAAGCAGTCAGTTAAAGGGCATTCCGAGTTATCGCGTACCTCCTATAGATAGCTTATTGCATCTAGTAGTAGGTTATCGTGTTGTAACTAGTTCTCTGCTTATCAACAGTATAAATGGGTCAATGGTAATTCAATAGCTATAGCACGCATTGCTCTAGTTATAGAATTTATGCTGTGTATAGTACCTATCTATAGTTACAGAATACCTATTGTATGTTTTGATTTTATGAGTACCGACTAGGCCACTGTGCTGTACAATTTACGTAATTTGCACATTAGCGCCTTTGCATGCGGTGCATTTTTATGATTGCCTATGCTAAAAGTATCGGTATGCGTTTGACTGTGGTCGCGGGTATTCATTAAATATTATCAATAAATCAGCTATCAGTTTTTACATCTTATCATTAACTAGTTGGTGCCCGCGACTTCGTTCGCGTCCCGTTGGATCCCGTTGATTTTTCGGGATAAAAAGTACCTACTTAGCCTATAAGTTAATCCAGGTCAAGGACAATTTATATATTCCAAGTTTCATCCAAATCGGATCGCTTGTAAAAATTTCATCTTTGTACACGTAGCTTAAGAATGAAAATATTGTTTTCTTTTGATTATTTACGGCCAGGTTGTATACCGACCAACATAAAAAGGTTTTATTCAAGCTGTCAGTTGTTCTATGTCAGTTGTGTTTTGCTATACCATTTCTAACAAATGAACGGCTGGACTGATGTTTTTACTGATAAATATTTTGGATGTTCTTTTTTTTCCCCGGGAACGGGATAAAAAGTATCCTATGTGTTAATCCAGGTCACGGACAATATATATTCCAAGTTTCATCCAAACCGGATCAGTAGTTTTTGCGTGAAAGAGTAACAAACATCCATACATACATACATACATACATACATCGTTACAAACTTTCGCGTTTATAATATTAAGTAGGATTATCATCTTAAGTTGTAGGGTAATAATCCTACAGCCACTAGGTACTATAATCCTACAGCCACTACCCAAAACCCATACACTTTTAATTGTTCCCAGAACGAAATTACCAATTAGGTAAATTGGTTTCTTTACGATTGTAAATACCAAGCTTTCATAAAAGAAAAAGAACATTGAACTTGCAAATTGAGTTCCTTAGCCATGTCACGCCACACAACAAATACAGCAAGAGCATAATTTTATAATTCCTCAGGTCCTCGACCCACAGAGGAAATGTGCAGGGACACATCACCACGGCGCGGGTCAGCGACGCGCCGTACCGTGGTGATGTGTCCGGTCCAGCCAGACCGTAAGTGTGCTAAAAAAACCTGCTCCACTGTTACCTATAACGGCAGTAGGTTCACTGTTAATAACTTTTCACCGTCACGAATCACACGGACACGGTTTATAAGTGTACGTAAGTTGAAAATGCTGAAACTGACCAGTTATTCCTGCAGCTGGACTGCCTTTACTTCGACTTGGGCCTGCCTCACCGCGACGCTACAGACGACCAGGTTACCATCGACGCCGCTCATGCGATGTTGAAGCACAACGTGGGCATCAAGTGCGCCACTATCACCCCTGATGAGCAGAGAGTTGAAGGTAACACAAACGATTGCCACTGCTAGAAAAACCCAATGCATTTCTAGTGGTCTTTCTGGTATGCCCTATATTATTTTATAACCGCCAAACCCAGGGATCATACACTTAAACACTTGTAGGTATACATGCGAAATATAAAAATGCCTACCTATATAAAAGATGTCGTAAGCAAGACAGAGAGAGAAGAAAATAAGAAACTTATTCTATCATTCGTAGAGTTCAAACTAAAGAAGATGTGGCTTAGTCCGAACGGAACCATCCGTAACATTCTCGGAGGCACCGTGTTCCGGGAACCCATCCTATGCAAGAGCATTCCTCGACTAGTCCCCGGATGGACCCAGCCGATGGTAATCGGACGTCACGCACATGGTGACCAATACAAAGCACAGGATTTCGTCGTAACTAAACCTGGAAAGGTAAGACTTAGCAAAATTTAATTGTGAATGAAAGTTGTGAATTGAAGATTGAATACATCAAGGTTGTAGGTGCGATGCCGTTTCAACTTGCGATAACAATTTTGTAAAAGTTGAATAAACTAAATACATAAATATAAGTCAGTGATAAAACCAATAGGTACAATAAAACTTATCAAAGGCCGTTGACGTGAATACATAAATAATAAAATTATTGAAACAAATTAAACATGACTCCTCTTTAACAAAAGGTAAACGAGCTTATACTCATTTTTTTCCGAACAGGTGGAACTAGTTTTTACGGCGCAAGATGGCTCGGTGGAGAAGCGTCTATTGTACGATTTCAAAACCCCTGGGGTTGCTATGGCCATGTACAATACAGACGAATCCATCCGAGCTTTTGCACACTCTAGTTTTCAGGTAAGAAACAATCAACTGCGACGTTTACTCAGTTGTAGGTATAAAGTCTGTCTGCATGCAATCGTTACGTATGGAAAAATAATAGCAGTATTTACTCAGGTTGCACTGCAAAAGAAATGGCCGCTGTACTTATCTACAAAGAACACGATTCTCAAGAAATACGACGGTCGTTTCAAGGACATATTCGAAGAAATATACCAGAGGTCAGTTAACCAAAAAAGAACAGGTAAAATAAAATTAAGAGGCTGGCGGCAGTGCACGGTCTCTCTTTTTTGGTAGCCCTACCTGTTATACAAAAGGTACTTTCCTCATAATATCGTATAACATCTAAAGGAGACTACAAAGCAGGTGCCTAGGCAGTACGGTAGTACCTAAACGATTCCACGCCTATTGTAAGATACAGCACGTAACCGTATCCGATGAATGGAATTTTCATGTCATTATTCAAAAGCTTCTAATATCCGTGTATCTTGTGAACAATGCTAAGCATAATGTAATGTAGGTAAATCAATATAGTATATTTCATTACAAGTGCGGAAAGGCTGTCATTGCAAAGAGTTCCGACAAATGTCTACCCGAGCCGAGGCGCAGCCGAAGGCGAGGGTTGACAGTCGGAACAAGTTGCAATGACGGTTCCGCACGTGTACTGAACGACTATTTTTAATACAGTTGCGAAAAAATGAAGCAATTTAAATAAAATATTTTGTGCAACAAACAACTAAACTCGCAAAGAAAATTTCTGAAAAATGGCGCCAACCGTAGAATATAAGCAGAGTTTTTTTTCTTCACCCATTCTGGTAGGCAAAGGGAACTATGCCCATACAGCCAAGTCTTCAGTAGAATTTTTTTATTGATATGAAATGAAAATGAAATTTAATGAGATGAAATGAAATGAAACCTAACCTAACTCATTCAATCGTAGCTTCTTTTTAGAAATATACGTATTTGCATGAATCATAAAAACTTCTATTAATTTTTTTAGTAAAAACTTCATGGTTGGTTTTTCTTTTTAAGACATTATTTTGACAGTTGGGAAAGAGAACGCACGAGTGCGGGAAAGGTAAAAAAAGCACGAGTATGTAATAGCCCACATCCCGAACGCTATACGTCCCTGCAATACGCCACTTTTTGAGCAACTGTATTAAAAAAGAATTATTTAAATCACAATAAAATTGAAATTAACATGGATTTGGAAGAAGTTGGAATCACAAGAAAAAACAGAGGTGAATCTAGAAATTGCATTCTTTTTGCAGTGACTACAAGGCACAATTTGAAGAGAACAAAATTTGGTACGAGCATCGACTGATCGATGACATGGTCGCGCAAGCCATGAAGAGCGCCGGAGGATTCGTGTGGGCGTGCAAGAATTACGACGGTGATGTGCAATCTGATGTTGTAGCTCAGGTACTCTTTTGCATATTTTTAGCTTCAAAAGGGCATTAATTAAAATTAATTAAACATTAAAAGCAACTTTTTTAAGGAAAATAAATAAGCTGGTGAGTGCTAATGCCTGACTGGTGTAAGAGTAGACTTACTAATATCTCCAGAATTTAGATCTATCTAGGGTTGATATATCCAAAAAATATATCGGCGCAGCACAGCTGTTTATGGCTACGATTTAAATCTTCTTCAACGTGCAGGGTTACGGTTCATTGGGTATGATGACGTCAGTGCTAATGTGCCCTGACGGACGCACAGTTGAATCTGAAGCGGCCCACGGAACAGTGACACGTCACTACCGCATGCACCAGCAGGGCAAGCCTACATCCACCAACCCTGTGGCTTCGATCTACGCGTGGACGAGAGGACTCATCCATCGCGCCAAGTTGGATAGCACACCAGAGTTGGGCCGCTTCGCTAATGCGTTAGAAGAGGTGGGGTAAATCGTTTCTTGAAACCATTAGGCTGCGTAATGCGTATCAAACCAGAGATGTGCGAGGCAGATGAGCGGTGTACGAGGAAAAAATCCAGTAATAGTAGGTATTTTTACTTTACATCTCTAGTGGATACGCAGCCTTATTGTAGCGTATTTTGTTTAATAAACGTACGTTAAGTAACTTAGAAAACATCTAGATAGCGTTGAAAAAAAAAGTACCTATGTAATCAAAAAGTTTCCTTTTCTTTTTATCACATCTGTAGATACTATCACATTTCTTATCTTATCTTATAAACCGCTGGCAGGGATTTAATCCGCATTTGATACGATAAGGAAATGATTGTTTGTAAAATATTCAAATTTTGGTGGCGCACCTTGATTCGGTAAATCTGTTTGCAGGCCTGCGTTGAATGCATCGATAGCGGCAAAATGACCAAGGATTTGGTGATTTGCATCCACGGAATGAAAAATACAAAGGAGGGAATGTACTTACATACCGAAGACTTCCTTGAGGCGATCGCTGATCAACTAGAGCGCAAGCTCTCAAAGTAGATCTATGTAGTTTAATTTAACTAAGCTTCATGCAAACAACTTAGGAAATCTGCAATTGGAAATTGTCTACATTATAAAGAGTGTAACTGAATAACAAAACAACACAAACCCAACTTCAAGGACCACCTGGTTATGTTCCGGCTTGTTGCAAGTTTAACAGGATAAATAAACAATGAAACATTGTAGGATCGGGTATGTTTAAGATTACTCTCATTTATTTGAATTCTAATATCACTTTTTTCAATTCATGGACTTTTCCATAGCATGTACTAAACAACCTATGTGGTTAACTACCTACTTTAGCATAGTTTTACTGGTCTTTTAACATGTTCAGTATGAATGACCACTATCCATTTGTCATAGTAAAATATACTCTCTGTGATAATATGTTCCCATCGAGTCATATTATTATGTGATTCTCATTCAAATGATTATGTACATTTGTTGAGTGTTTTCTGTCAATTTTTTTTTAATACACACGATTTATAATAAGTAAACAGGATGTGCTATGTATTGAGACTGAAAAAACTTAAAAGGACTGGTATAATTGGAATGATGTAACATAAGAACTAGTAATATTTTTCAGAATCTTAAAATATTCCCAGCATTTCAAAATAACTTTGTTTATAATGTCTTTGATTTGATTGAAGCTACTTGAGATTTTTAATAAGTATAATATTTTATATTTAATAAAATATTTTTATAAGTATTTAAGGTTTAGTTATTTTTTAAAACCTGCAGGGAATTGTCTCAAAACAAAGTAGTTATTTTTTGCTTGAATTAACTTTAATACTTTTAAGTATATTTTACTTACTAGAGATGTTTAAAACATACATGGATACATAAACTACATAAACCTACAAGCGTATAAGTAGCATACAAATACAAACCAACAGATTTATAGTCAAACTAGATTTGATGGTTTTCTACACAGATCAGAGAATAAAAGCAAGCAAGCTCGTTTGAGTTAGCGGACAACTCTGGTGATGGAGTTTTTAGGCCGCCTAAAGGCCTCCGTCATGGTTTATAGTACAGGATCCCGCTATACAAAGATTTGGACCGAAATGGTTAATGGATGAAAACTATTTTATTATCAATTAAATATGTCAATAAATATATTGCAAATGGGTTGTCTAAAAAATTTCAGTCCTGAATTCCGGTTGTCGAGGTTAGAAATGTGAAATTTTAAATTAAACATATTCTGGACTGAAATTTTTTAGACAACCCATTTGCAATATATTTAATTGATAATAAAATAGTTTTCATCCATTAACCAGCTCGGTCCAAATCGAAATAGAGAATACTAAAAGATTTTTTTAAACTTAGTCTATCAAAATGAGATCATCATCCTTTACCACTTCATATTTCAACATTTTTGCATATTTTTTCAGTAACCTTCGCCAGTAATACATAACATCATCTTCCGTGAGTTTTTCCCAAATATGCATAAACCCTCTGTCCGCTATCTCCTTAGCCATTGAGTCGTAGCTTTTGAAGTAATTGATATACATCTTGATTTCCTCCTGTGTTGCTGTAGCACTGATCGGCACATAATGCACCCAAGGTTTCAACGAGGGGTAAAAGAATTCAAGCCATGAATCACCCACATGGAAGACTAAGGACTTGCATAAGAATAGATGTTTGAGTCTGAAACTGGCAGCCACTCCTCTGTAGTTGAATAGATATTTATATTGACAGTGGTCCTCAAAAGATACCTCGGATGCTGGTGGTTCATACAGAGTATCCTAAAAAAAATCAACTTGCTAATAATGTTTGGGATACAACTCAATGCCCTATTAATGGATGGATACTTACAGCATCGGATTTCCATGCCTGATTTTTAGTGTACTTGGCATCAACAAGGTTGGGTTCTGAGCGAGACAGGTATATAAGAGGATCTCTCTCTTGACTGGTTCTCGAACCTCTGAAGAAAGCTTTATCTAGCTTCTTATGCCATGGCCACCTGCAATGGAAAATACATCAATTCAATTAAAGCCGCATGATTTTCCAGTCTTGTTTGGTAGTAACTCAACTTCTTGGCTTTTGCAACTTGTTGTCACAATTCTGCCAGTGTCTGTTTACTCTAGTGTCATAAATGGGATGGAGGTAAGGAAAAATAAGAATATGGCCGGTAAGAAACGGTGAGTATTTCAGATTGTAGAATACTTACAATAGTTCTAAGGCAAAAATATATAATGATAACTAACACTACCTACAGTAAACCAGTGTTCAATAATTAAGCTGTGATATTTAAACACAGAGCATAATATAACCCTTCCCACTGAACACTCCCGAATAAAGTTATAAGCAGTAATTCTATTTACTTCTCTGCTGCTGCAGATATGCTCATGCGGTGCTGATCCCACCGACCTATGCCTGTCGGGTACAAGGATATAGCCGGGCCACCTTCCCAGAAGCTCCAGGCTGGGTACATAATATCATAGTAGTCACGAGTCTGAAATGATATCATATTATTCAAATACATAACGCTTTTATACTTCTTTCCATCATCCAAACTACTTAAATACATCAGGACAATAGTATATTTAATTTTATTCTCAGTTTAATCTAGTAACAAAAAATAGAAAATATTCAGAAAATTATTAAGCTAACGAGATCTTAGTGACAACTTGGACAAAAATGCTCTGTATGTTTGTTCTTCGAGATCTTTTAAATCGCTCATCCGATCTTCATAAAATTTGGTAGGTATACGTATAGTACTCTTTTCGTAAGTTTTACTGGTTTGTTAAAGGAAGTAAATCGGTCAGGGGGTCGTGAAGTTATGAGGGTCCAAAGGGAGTCTAAAAAAAAAGTCGTACAATAATATCAAGTGGGGTGTTATATGGTAGGGTTTTTTTTGACATTCCAAAACAGTTTTCATTTTGATTCTAGGTCTAATAGTTTTTGAGTTGTTGTAAAAATTATAAAATTGGCATACCCAGTATATGAGCTACCATTTCTTAAAGATTCAATGATTTTGTAGTTCAAGTAAGACTGGTACTTAGCTAGACGGCGATTTCGGAGCTAATTGCAAAGTTTATTACAATCATTGGTCAGTAAAAATTGATAGGTTTTATTAACCTCCAACCATCACGAGATCTCAGTTCGGGGCGAACTACTAGTTAGTTAAGAAATATTTGATACGTTATTTAGGCAAACCATGAGATAACATGTAGTATATCACTTGTAAGTGTTCCTGTAATATTTTACTTATGTGATATTACAGGAAACAGGAATCTGCAGTGGTACTATTATAAAAAGAATGAAAATAAGTATGTAATCAAGATCAGAACCTTACTAAAAGACAGCACTGGAGCTTTAGCATGACCCCACTCTCGATTCAGCTGTGGCCAGTCTCTTGTGTTGATGGCCAGCTCCAAATTTGGCATTTTTGGAGCCAATGCAGTGAGGTAGTATTCTATCCCTGCACATCTTGCTGGGAAATGACAATCTTTCTCTCGGTATAGTTTACCATCTATTATCTGAAAAAAAAAAGATTTCACAATTATGTAGTAACATGCCTTATTGGTAGGTACGTAGACATACATACCTGGCTCGGCATTTTACTAACCTGATATTTTGTCCCTTTGTGTTGCGCGATATCAAATTGTTCTTGTGTTATACCATCCTTGAATGGTGCGAAATCCGTGGTGATGACTGATTTATGGCACTTGCTGCTACCTTTTTCACAGGGGACATATTTTTCCAGAGCCGCAGTTATTTCAGATGATATATGGTTATATTCTGAAATTGAGGAACCTTTGTAACTAACTTCATTTAGCGTATCATCTCAACCCAGAAATACCCATTCAAGAAGGCAACTGCATGTAGCTCTAGCTAGATGATGTGTAATTTGCAAACCTCTGCTATATTTTGCATGTAACACAGGAGCCGCACAAGATGCTTCCGTTTCAGAGCAATAATCTCCACCTAAATAAGCAGGTATCAATGTTACACACACAAGAACTGACAAATATCCACCAAACATGATTGTGAGAGAAAAATTCAGCTTGTAAAAGCCGTAACAGCAAATAAATTCGCAGAAAATACAAAAAACAGTCTAAAAATGTTTACTTGTTTTGTTTTCTTTCTTTTTTCCGTCTTTCAGTTTTCACTTCTTTTTCTTTTACTATTTAATTATTTATGGCAATTAATTATGGCCTCTCTCCATAGATTTGGTATCATCATCTGTCCGTCTCCTATCATTCATTGTTTGAGCAGTAAGTCAATAATGTCACTGTCATTCCATTCCACGAAAATCAGTCAATGTCAAAACTATGAATTTTGGAATTTAGTTCTTTTCTCTAGGGTGTCTCGATTTGTGTAATCTCGAAATCTCGACGGTTCTCCCATTTGCAGTTCTGAAAATAAGTTTTCACACATTCCCACATCATGGGAGCAGTGCTGGGTCTATGTTCAGCGGCGCAGGTAATATAGAATACTGGATTCCAGGGCTACGTATCTCGTTATCGATTTCTTTGTTGTCTGTTTATTTTCTACATAGTTGTAGGCACCTTTAGCATTTAGTTTCCATAAAAAATCTTAACTATCTTCAACTACATATGTGTTTGCTAAGTCCACAGCCAATTTTATACGAATCCTGCTTGGTGTGCCACAATCCTATGCGTCATAATCTTGATTATAAAATAAGAGTCTACGAGAATACAATTATATTTTTTCAGCTGGCTTGTTGCTGTGGGAGTGCAGCATGCTCACTCTGTTGTTCAGCTTGCCCATCATGTGCAAACTCCACATCGACTCGGCTCATGTATGCGGTGATGTTGCTGTTGGTAATGGTGGCTGCCAGCATCACACTTGCTCCTGGACTACATGATGAATTGAAAAAGGTATATGACTAAAACTTAGTAGGTAATAGTATTATTGTTGAAATTGATAAACATTCAGATGTCTGTCAAGCAGGTAAATTTTATGGAAATGAGCTGGATATATCTAGAGTAAAACATGGACTTACAGCAGTTAATGGAAGCCCTGGAGCCGTAGTGGTACACAAATGGGTGGGAAACCCACATTATTGATGTATTCATGATTGTAAAAGTATTTACTATTTGCACCCATTGCAAAAAAACAGAATGGAGGAATCTATATTATGTATTACATATTTATAGTAGTACCTATTTATGTGCTACATACTATAACTTTTATTTAATTTTCTTGTATGGACCTATATCCGAAATAAAGAGTTACTTATTTATTTCATCATCATCATCATTTAGTTACACTTAGCAAATAATAATGTGAAAATAAAGACTAATAAGAGATAAATCAGTCTCATTACTCTTATCTTGTTATTCATGAGTGTTTATTTATTGTTTTTGTAAAGGTTCTTGTCCTTCACCAGTAATAAGATAAGAAAAGCCACACAATCTTTTAGAAAATTCTAAACATTAGATGTGGTCATAGTTTTTAAAGGCGAAGGGTAAAGCCAGACAACCTTCTCGCTCGCACATTTCAACATTTTCGAAGATATAATGTAACTAAATGTAATTATGAGAAATTGCAGAGCTTCAGGGTCGAGAGAATAACAATGCAAAGGTTCCGTAAAAATATCACATTGATCCAAACAAGTTTTCTAATCAAAAAATGTGCACTTTAATTTATCGCATTGGTACAAGTTTTTTGGTCGGAAAACTGGTTTGGATCAATGTGATATTTTTACTGAACCTTTGCATTGTTATTCTCTCGACCCTGAAGCTCTGCAATTTCACATAATTACAATTAGTTATATTATATCTTCATAAATGTTTTTTTATAAATGTTGAAATGTGCGAGCGAGAAGGTTGTCTGGCTTTACCGTCCACCTTAAAGCCCCATTTCAAATACTACTACTACTGAACTTCTACTACTTCTACTACTACTACTACTACTACTACTACTACTACTACTACTACTACTACTACTACTACTATTAATTATCCCTTAGCCTTAACTTGTAGGTCAATGTGTCCATACATCCGAAATGAGTGTGAACAGAGTGAAACTCCTATAGTAGCATTCTATTCTTAATAGCTGATTAGATGAATTCTTCTGTATGATTTGCCGGGGGTGTGTTTCAGGTGCCATTTTGTCAGAATTCCACAGCATTTGTGCCAGGCTCCTTCAAGGTGGATTGTGACCAGGCTGTTGGCTATTTGGCAGTTTACCGGTAATAATATTTAGCAAAACGTGTTAATTCAAGTTAGTAATTATTTATTGATATTTTCGTACCTACATTATGCTTGCCGTCGTAAAGATTTCAGTAAAATCTATTTTATGTGGTGTGATATAGATAATAGGTCTCTCACTATATGTGTGATATAGTTTGTTTATTTCAGCATTTGCTTTGCGACATGTCTCTTCTTCGTGCTCATGGCGCTGATTACTATTGGCGTAAAGTCTTCAAAGGATCCACGAGCTGGCATACAAAATGGGTAAGTACCTAATAGGGGAGGGCAGTTTTCGTGTCATGAAGGTAGTTGGACCATGAGATTCCATAAATAATGGATCTTGTGTTATCTCGCAGAACTTCTTTGTAACACGAGTAGCTCCGCTACTCGTGTTACAAAGAAGTTCCACATCTTTTATGAATTGAAGGTCATTATCTAGTATTAAAATATTTTTTTTAGTGGACCCAATATCCTGTACCTCATAGACGTAGACGGAAATAAGCATCTCTAATTCATTATACTTCTCTCAGATTCTGGGGCATCAAGTATTTGCTGGTAATTGGCGGTATTATTGGAGCCTTCTTCATCCCTGAAGGGTCATTCGCGTCGACTTGGATGGTGTTTGGCATGATCGGCGGTTTCTGTTTCATTCTCATACAGCTGATTCTGATTATCGATTTTGCTCACACATGGGCAGAGAAATGGGTTTGTAAGTATACTTCCTTATAAATCAAATGAAGCCGTAACGGGCTACGCCAAGCCATCTTTCTTTCCAGTTCATCTAAGCTTTTGTCTGAGAAACTGGCAAATAAGAGGACCTTTGAAATCTTAGATGTTTTGAAATAATCATTGTGATCATACCAGGCCAAGATTTTTACTATTCTTCTAGGATTTGTTCGCGAACATTGTGAATAGAAACAGGAAACACCGAATACAAAAATACGTCATCATTCAAACGAGGCGCTACATTTGTAGTATGACTAATGAATGAATCATAATATTTTACAACACGATGGCAATACTATTAAATACCGCTAAGTGACTATGACACAGACTACCGCTGATTTACATTACATTATCTATAGTAGAAGGTAATGTTACACTGCGTGGTAACACCGCAGCGTTTCGCAGTGGCTTCACGCAGTGAACACGCTGTTTGAATAAATAAATATTCATAGATATTTCACAGAACAAATGATTGTTCCCAGAGGGGAACCAACTAATCTGCCTTAAATACGCCTCCATTTCTGTGTTGACAGCTCAATATGAAGAGTCTGAGTCCCGCGGCTGGTACGCGGCGCTACTTCTCGCTATGCTGTCGTGTTTCGCACTAGCACTCGCCGGAGTCGTTCTACTCTATGTCTATTACACCAAAGTGAGTAATTTCAAATATAACAAATCAATTATAAAGAATAAAGATTTATATAGAATACGCATTCACGCAGCCTGAAACATTTCTAACTAGATTCTGAGAATTCTTTCAACATTGTCGCGGCTCAACCTCAACAGATCGAAAGACCATCTGATTAAGCGAATATACACACTAACGACAAGACTCTGAGAGGTTCTTCAGGGGTGATCACGAACAAATCAGACAGTCGCCGCGTTCATATTGCTTACGTTCATCAACTTACTCAAATCATATTGCGCGTCAAGCTCGACTAGTGAACTCCGCAGTGTATCTCTGTAGCATATCCGAGATACACTCTGCGGTGACGCTGCGTTACTATACTTTTACGATTGTCGTTTACTTTTTATCAACTTCTATTCGATACTCGTAGTCAGACGACACGTCACATCTATAATTCTACAAGACAAGACGTCTTGTCGTTGGTGTGCGCTGAGTTAGTGAAGGCCGCATAAGCCCCGTACCTGGTAATGAGACTAATAAGTCCTTGCGTAACCATTGGGTGTATTGTTGTTCTAAACAATAAGTTTTATCCACAGTCAAGCGGTTGCGACCTCTCAAAATTCTTCATCTCCATCAACCTAATTCTGGTGGTGGTGGCGAGTGGGATATCGATTCTACCGGCGGTGCAGGAACACCAGCCGCGCTCCGGCTTACTGCAGTCTTCAATCGTATCGCTTTACGTTATGTATCTCACTTGGTCCGCGCTTTCGAATGCGGACTCTGAATGCAACAGCATCACTGGGGGAAGTAATCAGGTGAGCTTGTTATTACAATAGTTTTGAAACATATCTAGTAATTATTACTAACATATCTGACAGTAGCTGCGTTACGGAAACCTAATATATTCGAATCATATAATTTGTTTGATTTTCGTTTGCGTTTGATTTTTGGAACGCCAGTTCGACTGCTAAACTTATTTTCTTACCGCGCAGTGTTACGTAACGTTTACGATGTCAAGTTTATTCGTGATCAAGGCACAGGTGAACTTTTAGTTTCTGAAATTCTTCATCTTCCGTTTGTCTATCACAGGACTGCATCTTTGAAACCGCAAATGTATATGTTGTAGTAAGACTACTTGCGCCTTGTGGGTATCTAACTGCTAGCAAAGTTGTATATTTTTCTCGGACGTGCGCATTATCACGCACGTAATAGTATGTAAATGTGTTGATATTTTAATGACTGTTCGTAAATGCTTTACCAGGAGTCGAATGAAGCCAAGTATTGGGTATGTGAAACTGCAAGTTAACAATAGTTTTGTCTTAAATCATTTTCACGAGATATCTTGCTTGCGTCCCGCCATGAACACCAAACATCATAATAAAATAATGTTTTTATAAAAAACTATGCCATGTCATGTTTTCCTCACTTCCTTTTTCGTTATGTACCTTACCTACTAAAAAGTATCTATATACCTACCCAAAGTTACAATTCAGTGTATTTTTGTTGCCTTCGAATCTTCTTTGAATTATTGTACTTTAAAACAAAACAATTTTCTAGCTTAATTTTAAGTTCTGTGTCGTGGGAAAATCGTTTCACCAAAAGGGTTGCCTAATTTTATGCACGCCTTTATATATTTATGTTCGTTGAGCTTAACAGTACAATATAATCTGTGGTTCAGGCATCCTTCGACAAGCAGTCGATCATCGGGCTGGTCATTTGGGCGTGCAGCGTTCTGTACTCCAGCATTCGCACTGCCTCATCGTCTTCCAAAATAACCATGTCCGAACATATCCTCGCCAAGGAGGGCACTGGAGGTGAATATTGTTTTGATTACTTACTCTGTAGCTGATGTGATGAACTATTAGCACTGCTAAATGTGATAAAAGAACAAAATATTCTATGGTAGGTGCCAAATAACACCGCGATACAGGTCATTCACCCACCTTCACCTCGATGTCGCAAAATTCAATTTATGTATGGTAAACAAACAGTACTACGAGATTCGAGCAATACAAACCTGTCGCTAAGACGATATATCTTAGCGACAGGTTTGTATGGAAAGCGACAGAATTAGCCATTCATAAATTGAATTTTGCGACATCGTGGTGAAGGTGGGTGAATGAACTGTATTGCGGTGTTATTTGGCACCGACTATATCTATTCTTCTAAATATATAAAACTCTTTTGAAGCTGACTGACAATCAACGCACAGCCTAAACTATAAGTCCTAGAGGTATGAAATTTAGAGGGTAGTATCCTTATATATAGTGTAGGGGTGCACTAAGAAAGGAATTTAGAAGTCACACTCTAAAGAGTCTAGAACGCGAGCAACGCCGCGGGAGACGGCTAGTAGTTTATAAGTTAAAAAAACTAAAGAAACCAACTTCAATTGGACTACTGTGCGACTTCGTTATAAGATGATGAAGATGGCGTTTTTTTGAGATCATTCTAGTGACTGTAAACATCACTGAAAAGTTACAGCACGCAATTTTTTTTTCGGGAATGCCAGACCAATTTCATTGGGTTGATTGATTTTCTGCTGATTAATTATAACCAGAGCTTGATAAGCTTGAGCTAATCGTTCGATAAAAAAACCTCGAAGTTTAAGAAGAATCCTCTAGTAACTAGGTAGTAAGAATTGACAAACGAACCCCCAACCCTCATTTTAGTTGAGGGTTTAGCGAATTCAAAACAAACGGTACTAATTCATTGAATTTCGATGGTTCACAGCACAATAGACTCATCACATCAGGCACATACTAGCTTTACACTATTTACGCAAAATTATTAAAATCCACATGCAAATTACGCATGCATTATTGAAATTATCGTATTTCGTTTGCTATATTTATTTCAATTAATTTGATGTACACGTTTATACAATAAACTAACCCGATTATGCATTTCTTGCGGGCGAAACGCGCGGCGTCGACTCTAAGGGCCCGGAGGTCTTATTGCTAATGAAGGTATGATAAAACTGCGCATCATTACATTAACTAACCCTAAGCAATGGTGTTGGGAATCGGTGAGGCTTATAGAACCATGAACGAGAACGCACACCAACGACAAGACGTCTTGTCTTGTAGATGTGACGTTTGGCTAGATCGGCTAGTGTTTGATGAAAAGTATTACAATCTAACAAAGAGTCTTTGTTGGTATGCGCAATCACTAAAATCCCGACACAACAATGTGGATCATTGCTGTGTCGGATTATGACGGGAGGCGGCGTTCCGTCATATAACCAAACACGTTATGTGAATGTAGTAGCTACATTTTAACTATGTGAATGCAAATTCGATAGTGCCACGACGACACCGACACCTAATCGTGATGTGATCATTTGACATTTTAAAATAATGACGGATGAAAGGTTGTATTCACTCTGAGCGTTCGTTCCCTGAATTTAGGGAGTAATTTAAATATTTTTTTTGCGACAAAAATCTTGTTGAATTTCCAAACAGTTTATGGTGGTCAAGGGGACTATTTTTTATTTTAGAAAATTCACCTGATTTCCAAGGGAACATTGGCTTTTATCAGTCGCTCATTAACTTAAACTAAATACCAGTAACATTATACCCTCCTAGCAACACCGGGGGACTCGTCTATAGTTTACTAATATAGCAAAACCGTACATAGCTTGTGCCTTGTGTATTTCCGAAAAGAATAATCCTCCATTTACCGAGAGCGCACACCAACGACTAGGTCTCACTATGAGTTTCGGCTACAGTTTGCTGAAAGTAAATTGTCTATCTGCAGTGCAGTCTAGTCGTTGGTGTGCGTTCTCGCTTACTCGCAAAGGTAAAGTAACCGCGCAAAAAATAAGAATCTGGTGGAAAAACGTTTGCACTTATTTGATACTTAAAATACAGTTTTTATCATTTGTATTTTTCAGCGGTAAAAGAAACTCCAAGTAGTATCTCCAAGAAAAAGTCAGGTTCAATAAATTTACGTATTTTTTTGTTGATAATTTCACTACCTAATCATTTATTGATTTGATCATGCCGTTTCTTCTACACACCTACTTAGTTCATTCATTAACTTGTTGAGTGTCCCTCTTTAAAAATGTTATTCTGAATCATGTATCTTTGGTTTCTTTTTCTGTTGTAGTAGGTAATACCATTATTTATTTATAATTTCATTGTCGTTGCAGTTCTAAACCTCACCTAATACTGTAATTTTGATCTTTTTGTCTAATGTACTAAACACTCATTGCCAATAAGAGATCAATATGATGAAATCAAAACTTTTCGCTGAACGTTCGATTGGAATAGCCATTATGTTGTAAAACTTAAACATTCTAATCAAATAATGGTTTCACGGTGAGATTAGAACTTCAGTGATAATAATGGTCATCTAACTAACGCCACTGTAACTCTGCCTGAATTTAAACATCGCTTCAACTAAGTATTGCTTTCTTTTACCAAATGGGTAATGATAAACAGTGACTTGGTTATTTTAACCTGTTGTTTATTGTGACGTTTTAGTATTCGGGCGTTAAAAATAGGGATCCCAGACAGTCGGCTGACCCACTAGTAGACCATTACAGAATATACGTTATCGGATTGTTTATTGGATGGAGAGTGAATAACGCTTTATCGCATCTAAAATTCTGCCAAGTGATTTCTAAGTATTAAAATATAAAAGAGATAGTGCGAATGTGGGTTCAATTGGTTTAGCAAAAGTTGACTTTACACCCATACAAAACACTGTTTAAAAATAACTAATTTCAAAAGAAAAACAAGAAAAGAAATGTTTCGCGTATCTGCCGTATTCGGTGATGGTCTGGTAGACTAACGAATTGTCTGTAGGTCCTTTAGTAGTAAAATGCAACAATGTTAATTCTTGCATGTATGGCTCGTACTGAGCGCAGGTTATGGTTCCATAGAAGCCGTGGACGGTGGCGAGGCAGGCCGCACTGAGGATACCAAGGTGTTCGACAACGAAGGCGAAGGCACGGCTTACTCCTGGTGCTTTTTCCACTGCGTGTTCGCCTTGGCTACCCTGTACATTATGATGACACTCACCAATTGGTACAAGTGAGTATTTCAACAAGTAATCACTCTGTTTTTTTTTTAATATCATAGGAATATGTTTCGGTGTTATTTATCTATACAAATATTATAAAGAGGAAAGGTTTGATTTTTTGTTTGTTTGTTTGTTTGTATGAATTGAATAGGCTCCGAAACTACTGGACCGATTAAAAAAATTCTTTTACCATTAGAATCCTACATTATCCCTGATGAACATAGGCTATATTTTATCCCGGAATTCCCACGGGAACGGGAATTACGCGGGTGAAACCGCGAGGCGCTGCTAGTGTACAATAAAGCGTTTTCATTCATTCATTCACTCTAGTAACTTTAAAATATGGTCAAGAGTGTCAAGACAGACGTAGTTAGGTAGTACTTTTGGCTTACTTGTCAAAACCAAGACAATTTAGCTAGTGCTGCCTTTAGTTAATAGGAAATTAATGAATGTCTTATTTTTCCAGCCCGAGTTCGCAGCTGACGAAGGAGAACGTTGCCTCGATGTGGATCAAGATGACGTCCTCTTGGATGTGCGTCGGTCTGTACGTGTGGACCCTGGTCGCACCAGCCCTGTTCCCCGATCGTGACTTCAACTAACTTAAACGCCATTGTGGCCGAATATTCGTTGTATTGTGTCTAAGTCATAAAATGGATGCATGTCGTTTTGGTCCATACCGGGCGTTCTTACTCATTCAATACATTTAATTGGAGTCTACAAATTTAATTTTCATTGAGTAGTTAGTATGTAATTTAGTTGTTAGTTATAAGTGCAATTTCTGTCTTAACATTTTCCTTTGATACCTACATTATGTATATTTAGTAATTTTAAGATCTCAATCTTTGTATTTCTTCTACATTCGATTCTTTCTAGTACTTATTCTCAACGTAAATTAAGTGTTTATTCATAACTTGCGTGATTATTTTTAAGTTATTTTTAATATATTTCATTACATACACATCATAAACTGGTTTTATTGACTAGTTCTAGAAGTGTTAAAACTAGCTAGGTCTGGACATACTAATATGGTGGTATTGGTGGTGTGTACCTAATTAATATCAAATTTCGAGTCTCTTAAAAAAATTGAGATAAGGTAGGCGAGTGCAAACGGCACAAATAATACAACTGCTATTCTAATATTTGAAATATATTTTTCAAGACACACAAAATTCATACTAAACTTATTGAGGTATAATATTTCAGGCAAATAGAACTACTTCAAGTAGCACATAATAAAATAATAACATTTTCTCTTTTATATTTCAATAATCTGTTTATTCATTATTTTTTTCGAGTTTTATTACAAATATGCACAGTCAAAATTTAGTTCGCAATGAAATGCAATAATATTGTTAAATTATTTATCGTACATTTAGAGAGCTCAAGATACGCGATGTATAAGGCTGGTAAACGTGATGCTTGTTGCGTTCAATAATACATTTCCTCATTCTTTTAATCACGGTGACAATTTTTTTTACAATTTTATACTTTAACACTAACAAAAAACGTTTTAATAAAGTTGTAATATTCAAAATCAAATATTTGGAACACATCTGGACCTTTCCATTGATTCTTAAACATTATAAGATAACATCATCTATTCTACGACAATTTATCTTCTACTAAACCATATATAATTTTATCTTCATATATTTATAGTATCTATGTATAAATAATTTAGAAAATAAAAATAGAATTATGAATATCACAGTAGAATAACTGCCAGCATGTTTCTACTACTAAATGTTTTTTTTTTAATGTGATGAATGTAAACTTAGAGAAAGTAAAAGCTGACAGTTTCGGTAAAAAAACTGCTGTGATATCGACAATAAACTTGAAGAATCTATAATCAAAATCAACACAAAGTTTGATCGCGTTACAATCTTAATTCTACTGGTAACTATCAAAATCAACACGACATCAATTCTTTCTGGCTTCAACAAGATGGTCAAGGCTGAAGATTCTTTATCTAACTTCTAATTCTAAAAGCACTGAGTAGGTAAGTATCTGCTATGTACGTAGGTACTCTGTTCTTATACTTACCTAAATGTGCTTTATTTTAACAGGCCAATGAAGTCATATATAATTGAGTTTATGAACGTATAATTAGGAAAAATATGTATAGTATGTAAAATGTAAATATAATCATTTGGGCGTTGGCTATAATCTGTGCCCACTAGATGCTTCATATTTTGTGAGATGATTTGAAAGTATATTATGATGGTGTTGATCATAAACATAGGTGGTATATTATTACATTAAGTAATTAAGACACACTATCTAAACAAAATAATATAAGTACAATAATCATTATTGCAATACATATTATTGCAAAGTCATATTCATGATCATCGATGAATAAAGACAACTATAGTTAAATAATGCCTATTTTGGTATCTACAGAACTGTAACCAGGAGACATATTTTTCATATGAATATAATTGCCCACATATATTATAAAATTATTCTTAAAATCATACATGAGAATTCGAATGATAGTGCACGTTATTATAGAGCAGCAAACTAGGTTTTATATTATATGTACAGTGCATCTATATGAATTATTTTAATTTTAACATATTTAAATCATTACAGAAAACCATTAATGAACTAAATTTGGATGTAAAATATTAATGTTGACTCCCTGAAATGGAATCACTGATCCATATAACAGCTAATGAGATACTAATAATAGTATAATTCAGGTGTCTAGAGCATATTGTGTGGAAATAAATTGGTACTAAATTATGATAATTATTCAAATAACTTACCAAAATAGTTTAGGGAAATATATAAATGTCACGTTTATTTTGATTACAACAATAAAATGATTTTATACAAATTATATAAGTACAATAGCGTAGAAAAATAGGCGTGTCACGTACAATTTGACGGTAGCAGGAAAGGCTATTAGGTAAAGTACCTAAGGTACAAAATATTATTTACAAGGTACAACATATTGCGCTCTCTTAGCTCTTGTAGACAAAGATGGCCGGTAACAGTGACAGGCCCCTCAATCTGTTAAATATTATTCTTAACTATATTAACTCAATTTACAACTATTTTTCGGTGTTAGGTATTGGCTAATCTTAGAGTAGGTATGTTTTCTAACGAAACCATATAAATATTGTTATTTTGATTGGTTAATCCATATACATTTTATATTTTGAAGTTAGCGAACTACAGACTCCGCATCCAACAGACTTATGGATGAAACAAAATAATAAACAGCGACGTACCGTTGTTATTCGTTTTATCCAATTGTTATATTTTTGTAAATTAATAAAAATATAATTCATTTTGAATGCTTTTGCAACTCATAATAATTATGCATAACATTTGTTACAAATTATGCATTTTGTACTGATATGTAATCATTTTGTTTAGTATTATGACTTTGGTGTTGATTGAATACAAAAAATTGAGCAAATTTTGGCTATAAATTAATATTACGGTTCGCAATAATATGCAGTTATGTACATTTCAATAACTAAAGAATAATGTCTTTATTAAAAATAAATATAATTTATTATTTTGCTAAATAAAATAAAACTTTACGAAATGTTATGTAAGTGTTCACACACCCATCACATACTCGTATTAACTAATAGCTTCAAAATAATTATAGTTGAGATCGGTATCGTGTTGTAGGATCTAAGTAATATGAAACTTTTGTTATACGAAATCCTAAACATTTAAAAAAATATCGATCTAAAAACCTATTCTTTTTATATTATGTTGAATAACGAACTAAGTATACTTATCAAAAATAGATACCCTAAGGGCATATTGAGATGGTTGCTTGCTCATAGTGAAATAAGATGTAGTTCTATTACAGAAGCTGCCTTAATAGTGAAAATAGGCTTCTTCAGTTTTCGCGGTATTCATACACAATAATTAAAAAACTATTTAAAATATTCTTTTATATAGGTTCGCCCGGGAGTATAATATTTTTAATGTTTTCACAAATCTCAGAAAGGGGCATATTCGTGATTGGGTCTTATAAAATTCTGGGTACGTAAATTGGGTACTTACTAAGGTATATCTATTTCATAAACCCTATGATTTCGATATAATTATATCAACAATTTAGAACTAAAATTGCAAAACGTGCATTTACATCGCTTTATAAAATGTATAGAATGCCGCTAATTTTTGAAACGCGACGAACCTATAGACAACTAAATAAACTTAAAATTAAACTTTGTATTGTACCTTAACTTATTAAATACTATTATTATGACTTGAAATATTTTATAACCAAGCTACAATAATGTAAGCCGCAATTACACCTAGATACTTACAATACACCTATGGCAGTTGTCACTAAAGTTAGCTGAGTTGTCTCATCTCTTACTATCCCCGTTATCATTTTGGTATAAACATTCCTTTTGCACCTTATCTAAATGATTTATGCAGCATCAGCGGCCACTCTTTACCTTTGCCCCGATGAATGGGTCGCTGCAGTGCCTGGGATATTTTTTTGATGGAGTAGGCTTGCCCAGCTCCTATACCTCTCAGCCTAGTCGGCCTTATCCACAGAAAAGACAAGGTTACGGAGCTGAAACTCAAAACACGGCCCATAAGCTGCGGGTTTCCTCACGATGTTTTCCTTAGGTATGCAGCCGGACTTTCAGTATTTCAAATGACAACTTCATGATATACATACTATAACACAACCATTACTGCAATGAAAAATTGTATTTGGTATTTATGGTCACATAACGTTGATTTGCGTTTATCTCGTAAATGGTTTGAGATTGAGAACAATCTTAAAAAAATTGGCAAGATAAAAATGAGTCGCTAAAACCTAGTTATATAGGTTTTACAAAAAAATATTATTTGTAATTTAGTTTTATGTACAATTTAGACCTTAATGAAAGCCGAAACAGGTACGGTTTTAGCGCGCAGTTGGGTAAACAGTGCCATTTAAAATTGGAAAACTATGCTATGTATACTTTATGAACCCGCCGCCGCGCCGCTAGTTCTCCTGGTAGCAATATTCAAATTATTGTTTGAAATCCTTGAAATTCTGCTATTGGCACTTTTAATTTATTTGACAATGTAGATGAAGCATGACGTATAATAGTGACAATAGTCATTTATTACAAGTGTTTGTAACTGACCACTGTTTTGTGGATTGTGTTTTAGCTACGTACCACAAATGATTAAAATAAAATACTTATGTTGTGTTGTGTCGCATAGCATTTCGTGTATCAAAATGATTAAAAAGGTTTGTTACAGATTTATAGAAATTAAATAAATCCTAATTATTTATTCAACTTTCATAATAGCTATATTTAAAAATTCACAGTATATTTTTTTCGATTTAACGACAATTTTAAGTAACAATATTATAGTGTATATAACATTTTCTTAAACGATATAGATATTTACACACCCAAAAAGTTCTTATCATCAATAATATAGATTTCTATGCTATGAATAAAGTGTATATAATTTACTATTTATTTATTATAAAAGTATTTACATTTCAATCATTAATACTTAGTCTTAAAAATAATATTGCAGCTCGCAATCGCCTTCACTTACTTTTCATTCCTCGTCCATAGTGTCACGTTCCTACGCGCCCCGGAAGAGCCAAGTTCACGGAGATCTCGCGTACTCGCCTACTGTTCATGAATTTACCAACATTCTGGAATAGGTATTACTATTCGCTTGTTTTTGAGTGGACTTTATCAACCTGCGCTGGCTTTCTTTATAAAAAGGGGTAGCATATTGCCCTGCCCTTATTGGCACTTGTCGCAATGAGCCTCGACGTCTATTGGTCCACTTTGTCTGTTGCCTTGCTTCCGACAAGCTTACCATTCCTTGCAGTCATAGCCATCTGTATCGCTCACACCCGCTCGTTAGTTTGCGCGACAACTTCTGAGTATTATCTCCTTGTTCTTCTAACACCACCTTTGTATACGACGCAGATATGTCCATAAAAATTTAAATCTAAACATGTTTATAGTCTTTTAGTCGAATCAGAGATAGCTTACAAGTCTAGTATCATATATTACGTGGTTTTCTTCTACTAACTAGTTATTCAGTCGATACGCATTAATTTTTAGTGATGAATATCACCGAAGATTTTCAACTGGAGTTCACATTAAATTATCTTTTGTAAATCCAGTTGATTTTATATTTATGTCTCTTAGAACATACTCGTTGAAGTTATATGCATCAGTGTGAAATCGGTTTTGCAGTTCTTCCATCAAAATATTTCACATTCGAAAATGTGGACGGAATAACTTGACTGTTCAAGTGTTCAAAGTAAATTGTAGTACCTATGTAATCAAGTTTATATTTTACGTATCAAACATGTTACAACTTAACTATTGGTCAGCAGGCATTTTAGGAAGTTACCCTGCGTTATTCGTCTAATCGAGTTGTGTTGGTTGCTCGATTTTCATTTGTTAAAATACAACTGCCACCAATAGGTAAGTAAAATACTACGCATTCTTAGAACATAAAGGTAATATAGTGGAATACTGCAAAAACAATGATTTCACACTGCTTATGTCAGTCTATCTTAAAGCTACCTATTATACTTACAAGTAATATTCACAGTCTCCGACTGACATAGTTGCAATCGTACAACTCGCATGTTGTGTCACAGTAAAGGCGAATCTACTGCGCTACAAAGATACGTGGGCAATGTTTACATAGTTAAAATACCAGCCACTTTTAAGAGCAAAAATATGTCTCCTTTTATAAATCATAACCTAACATAAGAATCGTCATTCCATAGTGAACGCTTATCAGTTAACACTCACGGATCGCACTGAGCGCGGGAGCATTTCCCGCGCACGGCGAATGGTTCCTGTCAGTGAACAGTTCTGGGTTTGAGTATGCTATACTTTACTGTATAGTATAGCGAGTGTTTATTTGTCATGCAGAGCACGCGCTATGGCGTTGCTGCGTCGCGCGGACTAGTCGCCAAAGCGCGTGCAAGCTTTCTTCCACTTGCACTGGGTACACCAGAGGTCTCGTTGGTCCATACCGTACACTTTCCGGCATTTCTTGTTGTCGGAGCGCGGTCGCCGGCCGGGACTGTTAGGCAAGTTACTACCGCCGCCAGCGCCGTTCGTCAAACGCATGTGCTTCTGGAAAAGATAACTATTATTTTTCTACTATCACATAATATGGGTTATTCCCATCGAGCCCACCGGCCGGCCCACCAGTGGGCCAGATATAATATCACTCCAAATCAAGCAGACAATTTCAGGGTCCATGGCTTTTTTAGCAGCTATATATTTTTATTATTTTACATCAAGTAGTTAGTGTAGTAGAGTCAAGTGGATATTGGTGAAAAAGTATTAAGTGTAACGGTGGATCTGTCACTTACCGGTGAGTGTGAAGTAGTCCAGGAATGCGATACAGGAATGCTGATTGGCCTCGCTGTTCCATTTTGCATGAGAAGACCTTGCCTGTGAATAAACAAATCATATTATAGCAGATACTCATTAATCTTTTAAGGATAAGAACAGAGTGAAGGCTGAGAGGGCAATGGAGGGTGATTACTGAACGACGAACGACCTTACAAAGCAGGAACATGTATCAGTTCATAAACTACTCTGAAGTCAGTACGTCATCAAACGTTTTTTACTAGGTGAATATGGCTGGCAGTTCTTCTCCACTAAGGCCGAAAAACATCCTATCCTACTAATTCTATAAATGTTTGAATGTTTGTTTCAATCACGCTGCAACTACTTGTCCAATTTGAATTAAACTTGAAATATATACAGTTCGTAACCTGGATTAACTAACACATAGACAAGCAACACACAAATCATAACATTTAGTTTTGGTTGGTCAACGTCAAACAGTGGAGTAGTTACCCTTCCACGTTTGTATGGAAAGGTGAGCGACTAGTTGGACCTTAAGCCACGACGGAGGCCTGAAGGCGGCCTAAAAACTCCGTCACCAGAGTTGGCTACTAACTCATACGAGCTTGCCTTGCTTTACCTGTAGGAGCCAACGAGCTGTCGCTGGTACTCTGGGTCTTCGTGCGGCGGCCGGCACATGTCTCGGTGCGAGAGCGTGGGCGGTGGCGCGGGGGCCAATACCTCGCGCTCCGTGTAATAAAAGTCCTCCTCATGGTCACTGCCACCCTCCTTCTTCGGCCTGAAACAATACATCCTATTAGATACAGTTATTATATTAACTAGTTTGGGCTCAGTCCTCCGAGGTAAACCAGTCTAGCCAGCTGGTCTGATTTGGCTACATCATTCAGATGTATCATTGCTACTATTAGGCGGAGCCCTTGTAGCTTTAGTGATAAGATAACCAAGACGAGTTCGGGGCGGGAAAATACCCCCAACCAGCTCAAAGATGTCGTTGTAGGCTCAAATGCTCCTGATAATCAAGTAATTGCTAATATTCTTACAGCCGAATACTCAAACGCAACTCAAACCCCATTCAATTTAAGTCCCGCTTAAATTATTGCCATCTCTTACAAATGAGTAATGTCAAACAGAGGCCGAGCAATCTTAAGTGGTGCTCAAATTTGAATGACGTTTGAGTATTCGGCTGTTAGGTAAATAGTTTTTAGTTTTGTAGTCCTAGGCCCGTATGCTGATTTACTGCCTCAAGATCATAGATTTTTGTATGAAAATCAAATCTCTACTCAAATCTATGCTTCAGTAACTATTTCTGTATCGACATAAGGACCCTAGATTAGCTTGTCTGGAAGAAATCGTATTATGCGATAATACCGGCGTTTTCAGGACATTGCCTAGATTTTTACGTAACTGTAACTTGTGCATCTTTGTGTCCTCAATAAAGTTTTTATTTGTTAGGTATATTCATTTATCACAACCGAATCTTTATTTTTCCATGAGCTTGAATTACGTAGGTCTTATTCATCGAACTTGATCCCTTCAACCCGGTCTATTGTTGAGCAATTGATCATTGAATGACCATCAACTTTATATTTCCGTATCTCCCTAATGCCGCTAATGGAGTCAACTTACTCAACTCGTTTGATATTGGGTTTTTAGGTTTTGAAGGTGGAAGCAATCAATACAGTCAGGTTTTCCATTATCTACTGCGCATGAAACGGTAAAAGTAAATAAAGATTGTAAACCAACTTCCATATCAACTAAAATAGCAGTGCATCTGACTTCCACTAGGCCAGATTGCGTTGTGATTTCTCATTCCCAAGTGTGAATTTATAAGGTTAACTGCTTGCCTAGTGCTCATTGTAAGCGATCAAACCCAGCCAAAAGTATGTCGAGCAATTCCTGTTGTTTCATTAAGTGGAATGGTGGTTAGAGGTCGCGCTAGCCTTGTATCCCGTAGGTACGTTATTTTGTAAATACTTGTATCATCATCGATATTAAAAGAGCTGTAGGGCAGAGTTACGTAAGCGGGCGGAGCGGACCGTGGCCGTGGCCTTGTGTCGTCGTCGTCAACACTGCGCAGCGCGCGCGATCGCGCCCGCTCTGCAACCTTGCCAGCCGCTTCCGGGTCACAAGGGCCGGCCTTTCACAGTTCTAACCTAACTACCAACATTCCCTTAAATATCAACCTCACATTTAATTACTTATTACAACTACCTACCTGCCAGGTAAAGGTCGCTTGATTTTTACTGCACGTGGCTCTATGACTCCGTTTATGCACAGATTTTTTTTTGTAAATAACATTTTAAATGTTAGTTAGGACGCATACACTAGACTCTACAATTATACATAGCATAGAGCGATATGACTGTGAAACGAAACGATCGATATTAAATATTTTAATTATTAGTTTAATTTGCAATGCCACAATTACTTTTCTAGCTATTCTTGACTTAGGCATTAAGCAACAGGCTGCCTCAATAAAACAGTTAGCGATAACGTTAAATTTCTTTATTGCTGCAGGAAATGAGATGTTTTGAATGCATGCGAGCTGCAACCTTGCCAGCTGGCTGCCATTGCGCAATTATTATTGTTGGTTGGTGCACTTACACGTGTCGCCCCACTCACACGTGGCCAGTGTACACGTGACTTCTCTATTTGTTGAGTTATCTAGTTGACATTCGTGATCTCTATAATATATGATATACAGGGTGTCCAAGGAAATAGTGTCAAGCGGTAGCCTGAAAGTGTCGCACCTCGAGACGCACCAGAATGGCTCTCATGTAATTTGCAAAAATGTAGACATATGCTTGTTTTTTTAAACTTTCATGCTATGCTTTTAAAAGAAGATATTATAAGCCATTTAAACTTTTAAAACGCTCTCAAACATTTTTGACAGATTGAGGTAGGTATTTCATATATTTCAACTTCAATGTTTATTTGTAGAATGTAGAATAAGTACAGTTATGTGTTTACGAATCAAGTATCTATCTCCATATCTGACGTCACTATGGCCAACTCAGTCCGGGAAGTCGATTTTTTTGGAAAATTACGAACTTTTAAGCAATTAATACCTTTTAACAACTAAAAATCGCTGAACAATATTATATGGGTGATTCAGCTGTCCCTCGAGTGCTCTTCCTACGGCTACTGCTTGACACTATTACCTAGGACACCCTGTATTAATCATCATTATATGTAATTGCATAACCGTAAAAGTATGAAACTAAGCGGTACTCGTGATGTAACAGTATAATCTGGGACTTACCCTAAGTGAGTGTTCCTTATGTGTGCTTCAATGGCTGAGCATGTGATGGTGTTGTATCCGCATCCTCTCCACGTGCATTCGAACAGAACACTGTTCATCTGCAACAAGCAAGGAAGTAATCAATAACAATGATTTAAAATAAATATTCATGAATATTTCACACGACGCCTTCTGGTCTCTAACTAGGCAAACCTTGTACAATAAAAACTAGATTGTTAATCGAATACTTGTATCCTCGTATTTTTGTAAATACATATTTATTTATAATTAAACATCGTAAGTATATACATTGGCTTATTTGCATATATATCTTGATAATTAGATTAGCATATATAATAGTACCTGTAAAGTAATATAGTAAGTAGTATAGATCATAACACTTAGCCATATAACAAATGTTTGTCACACAAAAAATAATGTTGGTCCTCAATAGGGATCGAAACCACGACAGTACGGTACGCAGGGCTATACCTTGCCAAACGAGTTGTGACGCATCACATCTCTTGATTTGATTTAGTTTTTCGGAATATTTTTGTGCAAACAGTTAGATAATCGAACTACTAGTACGACTGGATGGAATAAACGTGAATTTGTAGTATTACCTACTCGTTTTCCTGTCACAACTATTTATATGCAACATCTCTACTTTGAAACTCAAATATGGCTAATCAACATCCTAGTTTTTAAACTGAAAGACAAATTATCCCTGCCGGTGTCTCATTGTCTGGAAGTGATATTTTAAAGATGGAGGTGAACGAATACGTAAATAAGTAAAACAAAACGAAACATTGCACGAGGTGTCGAGACCTTGTCTTCGCTGCCTCGGTAGGTGAGGTTGCCAAAGATTCTGCATTGACCTTCTGTACAATGCCACATAATTCCAAAGCTGAGGCGCACACATCTGCAAGTTGTGTGTTCTTTGCCTGGCTAAAATTACCAATTTTAGTCGGTTAAACCTTGTCATAAAAGTATTTTGAAATATTGCTCGGTGCATTCAAAATGAACAGGTTGTTTCTTGCCTAAATATATTGCAATATGGACTTATGTTTTTTATCGATTAATGATGCCCCTAGCATCGTAGCCTGAAAACCGAATTTCGAAGTAGGTCAGGTCACGGGAAAACGAGGTAGCGGGTGTTAGCGGAGAGGGCCGCGAACTAGGTCGCAGCACCACGGCCAAGGGTGGTCCGCGAAGGTTGCGCTTCTTTGTCTTAGTCGAGAGTCAATTCCCGAAAAATTTAATTGCAGCATACGTGAATATCTCTTCTGAATAAGTCCTTATTTGAACGGGAAGATAAATCACACTCTGTGCTTGTTTTAGGGTTCCGTGCCCAAAGTATACCAAACTTCATAAAGGTGCCCTGTCACTAATGCTGGAATTCATAACCAACAGGCCTTCAAGGGACGCTTTATGCGCGATGCCACAAATTGTTCACACTGCGCAGAAACCGTCACCTAGAATTTTCAAATTTCATCAAAAGCATTGTACCTACATGATTTCAACTTCTTGGTTTATGGCTTTTGTAACTTGTTGTTACAATTCTGCCAGTGATTTTCACAAAATATTGGAGGTGTCAAACTGAATGCCTGAAATTCGTGAATTTCAGAGTCTATACAAACCCTTTTTGATATAAACGAATGTCACAGATTATATAATACTATACTAGTACTAATGTCAATGTCCGTCAAAGTAAATGGCAAGTTCACATGAAAATGAACATTTAGGTACGATGGAATGACAATATTCTAGGAGATTGTTCAGCTTTAACTATTATGAATTCGACAGTAAGACGCGCCGCAACACAACGACGCCGCCGCGCCGGCGCCACCGCCGCCGCTGGGTGATCTAGCTAGATATCTGTCAGAGCAAGAGGATGTATCTTTCTAAGCATTAGCCAGTAAAATTTCAGTTTTAGGAGAAACCAAACACGCTTATGAGTGTAGTGTAGATAAAGGCTTTAAGACTTTATGCATTTAGATGCTGCGATATTTTGTCCCACCAGAGTGAAGCTATTGGGTTGGTTGGGCTAATGCACCGCATTAAGTAGAGCAAGGTAAATTTAATGAGGTATCTAACCTATGTATACGTATTATGATGAATCACAATGGGTAATGGTTTTCCTATCTAAGTAGGGACGTGACGCCATGAAATTCACAGAATGTTTGCAGGTACTTAGGGTTTTACAGGAAAATACAGAAACCGTTCCAGAAGCTCTTGGCTGTTACATGTGATTTCTAGAAACTGCGAGTTCATTAAGATTCGAAAATAGAAAATTGATTTCCAAGGAGCTCTTGTTTGAAAAGGCTTCGCTTGAGCCAATGAAACCGTTGGCTTGAACTTATGAACTTGTCCCTTTGGAATAACGTGTCCTTCAATTCTTGTTGGAAACAACGATCGATACTGCGGCAACGTCTCCGAGTGCTGTTTCGCTCGGTGGTCAAATTGAAGGAGAATTAATGAAAAATGGCACGCCATGTTTTTACATATTAAAATTATTGAAATTTAATTTCAAAAACCATTTGGCTGCTTGTGTGACTTGAAATTCCAGTTTACAATAATAGGTTTTTTTACTACAATTTAATTTAACCACCACATTTCTTTGACATCGTATTACGAGTATATACAACTTCCGCGAAATTATCATATACTAGTTGTTACCCGCTACTTCGTAGTTCGTACGAATGTACCAATTTTTTTCGGTTTCGAGTATCATTCAAGTTCAATTAAAATATTCTTTGCCAACATTTGCGAACGCAGGTCATTGGGCATAACTACCTTTGCTTTCAATTCCAACCAACTAACATGGATGGATAGATAATGTATGGTTGACATACATTATCCATCCATCCATACCTTTGATGACCAATAAGTACACAAGTTACTAATAGTTAGACCACTCGCTTACTGCATTACCTAATCAAATATTAAACATGTTGATTTGATGAGTTAATATCGCTATCCCTTATATTCAGGGAGGATGAAGAGGGGACGTAACTCGGCTTCAGAGGGGTTGCCCTCCCACCACTGCACCATTGACCTACATTCAGCCTTCCATAAACTTTATCAATGTATCTATATCTACCTACTAGGTATGTGTAAGTTCCTAACGGAGATGTGCGGGTTATTTATCAGCAGCGGTTTTGAATGGCTTTTTGAAGACCAAAAGAAACTAAATTGTAACAAGTATTAAATAAACCTGGTCATGTTTATTAATCACCCTAAAGCGGTTCTTCATTTAGTTCTAGGTACCTAATTATTGTGAACAAAATTATGGCGTAAAACTGTAAACTGCTGGAATAAGCCCGTAAATCGTTGCGGAATTGCGATGCCAGTGAACAAGCCTCCTTGTGCTCGCCTGTGTGAGTGTTGTGTATACAGCTTACACGTGCCGGTTTCTGGCTTTGTGTGCAATGCAGTCGCTTCGTGCCAGTGTGCAGCGGTTATTTGTGCATTCGGGAATAGACATAGAATACTAATGCACTGATAGTGGGTGGGACTAGGTATATATTGATATCTTCTCTCAAGCGCATTATGCAACGATTACCTATCCATCTGTTTTCTCACCAGCAGGATAAGAACTGTAAAATGTAAATGCCAGCAATGTAATCAGTTTAGTCAGTTATTATGGTTAATCATGTTTTTAGGCACCCTAAGAGCGTTTTCCCCTGAAGCACTGAAAGTAAATGCTGTAAGTAAGATTTGTTTGTGATTGACCCTCTGGACAGTTTCAGTTTTGTTAAAACACGTTAGTTTGTTCTACAGGCTAGAGGGGGGCAATGGGAGTGTACACGTGTCGCAGTGGGGGACACTGACGCGCGGAAATAAGGTTCGGTAGAATAAAGGGAAGGGGACTTCGTAATTTGTATTGTTTTGTTACACTGCATGCATTTGTGGTAGGTATTTTAGGTATTGTTTCAAAATGATAAAAATGTTAATGTTTAGGAAAATATGAGAAATACTGTTACCGGTTGCCGGTTGTATAAGTTTGCATAAAACAAAGAAAAATATCATAAATGCTCTCCATTTGCATATTTAATAAAAATCTATCAATGAAAAAGCAAAACTAGTGCAAGGCAAGTAATATGTGGTAGTGGGTGGTAGGGTACGTGATAACGATAAGCCATGGAACTAGCGAGTATTTAACAGTGCAATAATTATTACCTACCTTTTCATACCAACCCACATAAATAACAACAAGACGATACTCTACCTAACCGGAGCGTTCTTCACTCAAATAGTTTTATTATGTAAACAGGTACAGTGCCTTATTCAATTTATATCCAACTCACAAGCGTTAGAGTTCATAGTCGAATGGAAGAACATGTTTTGAAACGGACCGGTACATGATGCCGGTTTGTTGTTGTGCTATCTCGCTCTACCACTAACCGGTTCGATTTATATTGATATCATAATCTCATTATTTAAAAAAAAAATGTTATAGTCTTTGATATTGAAACCTGGCAAGTTTTTATAATAGCCTTATTATTTACTTTTCTAAGCAATCTGAAAGTGTTCTAGAATATTGATGAGTGCGTCAGTCAATAATGAGTGTTAAAAATGACACGGGATTCTAGACGTCGTCGTCGCGTCCATGGGTTTCACAAGGCACGCAAAATTAGAAGTGTGTCGGTCTCTTATGGTGGCCATACACCATACTTCCTATCGTCCAATCGGCATGACGCTACCGATTGGATCAGTTAGAACTGACCGTGTGTGGGAGTGGATTGGCATTATTTGGCATGACAGTTATAATTGACGGAACAATCGAATTTCGATTCTTTTGGCTTGATCATGGCGATTGGATCATGCCGATTGGACCGTGTATGCGATATGCGATCGTCACTTCAGTCTAGTCAAGATTTTTGCTTCTCAATTAGAGGAGTAACTAACGTTAGAAGTTTCGTGTATGTTTCTTCATTCATTCGTAAATAATTACAATAATCTTTAGACGTAGTCCTCAATTCTTGTAATAAATTTGTATGAGTAAACTGTTTTCTTTTCATTAACCACTTTTTGCACCACTCTGCTCGATCTTTTCTTTTTTTTTTGTTTCATTTTTACGAGTAAAACGCCCAAAACGGCTAAAACATCGTCGTCTGTCACCGGTGACGCCATGGCTTCAACTGAAGGTTGCTGCCGATTGGACAATTCAAACGTTGTGTGTGTGGTCTCTATGGACAAACTGCAGATTGGATCAAGCTGCAGCGTCATGCCGATTGGACGATAGGAAGTATGGTGTATGGCCACCATTATGTACCTATAGTTTGTTTTGAGATATCAGCGTGATCAAAGTATCGCGAAATAGTTCGTATACGCGGGACGGGACGGTAGTGCGTCTTTGGCGAACTTGGCGGGCGCACTTCCATGCGTCTAGAACTGTATTCATTGCGTTTCTCTTTTGCCCATGAGCACACATGATATGTCGGTTTCGCCCGCGTGACCTTACTTATTCACACATACAATATTCCTCACTCACACAAGCAATGCCCGATAAGTTGTTTTCTCGTCATGGATCTCCTAGCGCTAAGAAAGAACGAGGAAGCCGCGCGCTACTCTGTCGGCCGGTACTTTTATGCGTACATAGAGACTACCTACTTTAGCAAGTGATCTCACCTAAGTTAAGTAGGCCAATGCACGTCTCATCTCAAAGCCGGGAGCTAATTTTAACAACGCTGGTTTAAAGCTTTTAGAAAAGAAACTTATTACTTAAAGAAAGAAAACTTCGTAGCTCTGAAACTAATAGATATTCCGAGGCTACGTTAACCTAATACCAACTTAAGAAATCGTTGCAGCCGTAAAGTCAAGTGTGAAGCATCTCGGATCATCTGACTGAAAGCATCAGATTTGATGAACTATGGTGTGCTTCTCTAGAGCTACGCACTTTATGATATATTTTAGAAAACATCCCGTGTTTGTGTCTGATAAAGAATTTTTATAGCAGTGATTTTCCAAAATATTTTGGTAAGTAAAAACAATCTTGCCTGCCGTTAATATTATAGTAAGAGAAGTGCACGTGACCGGCCTAGCTGTTCATGTTTCAAAACATGCTTTGTCAACTAGCAACATATTTACAAACAAAGAACCTCTAATGGTGAGCTGAGTTTTGCATTAGCCTTCCGGAAGAGATATGGAAAGCTTACCTAAATTATCATAAATAGAACCTATGTTAGGAGTACAACGTAATATAAAGCTTTCTGTAACAATGGTCTTTTAGAATGAAGAATGTATAAACTACGCTTGGCAAACAAAGAAATTGGATGAGATAGCATGATGCATCGAGCGAGAGGGCGGCAAATGCGCCATGCGGCGTGCACCCCATGAAGCCAAGGGACTTTGTAGGTCACTGAACTTTTGATAGATCAACCCCTCGCACCTTAGAGTTTGTAAAAATGTCATTATGTTAGCTAAGCTTCCTGGTGGGGTCCTCAATGAATTGATTCTTTTCGAAGCTTTTTCCCCATCTTATTTTGAAGATTTCTTTATGAACCTGCATGCCTTATAGTAAATCGTAGACAATACGTTAGCTGATTTTGCTCACTCTAAGTTACTCATCTATAACAAAATCCTAACTTGACTCATATTTACAGGTGGCGTCTTAAAAAAAAGCAATGGTCCGAAACATGGCCCAGCCTGTTTCCGCGCGCCCCTACTTCATGGGGCTTCACCCTCATCACTTAACGTTTTTCTCTCAACCTTCCAGCCTCCGCCGCCAACTCACACAAACAACCCACAATGTGGACATAACACATGAAAAATACTCGATAGGTGGTGGTGGCAAGAAACTATGCAGCGTTCGTTCGCCTCATCTTACTGTGAGAAGTGAGCTGCGCTGGCTATTGTTGTTACGTAGTACGTAGGCAGGTCCCTACCTGCCTACGTACTACCTATTGGTGCAACGCGATCGAGTTATCCCAAGGAGTTAGTAAAAAAATATTATGTTTTTTTAACAAAGTAGATAAAAGAATGAGATCATGAGAAATAACGTGGTCCCATCAAAACACCCAACAAATGCACGTGACCAGCCAAAGGTGACTATGACTAAGCGTAGCGTTAATCCGAGCAAAATACGTTGCGAATGTGCATCATCGCTGCCTATTGCGTTGTAAACATATAGGTCGAGATTATTTTGTCGTAGTAAAAGATTACATTTCGGCAGTCAAATGAATGAATGTTTGATAATATGACAATCATGCACAAAGTGAGTTCCAGTACTATGAGTCACTGGCTGTTGTGTCGTGGCAACGATCTTCGAAGGTGGTTAGATGACGAATCAGTCGCGTGGGGCAGTCGAGTTGCCATTAGCTGTGGAGCCGGGGTGGAGCGCCGACTCTTGGTCACCGACCTCTGCAGGTTCCAACTTGTTACAATTTCACTTTTTCTTTCTACACACCAGGATAAAATTACTGGTTTCAGGCGTCTCTCTCACTCATCGTTGGAATTTTAGATTTTATAGTAGGACTTCAATTTGTTTCACAGTTAATTTGTGTTGGACCATAAACAGTGATTATTGGAGACCAAATAAAAGCGCGTTAAACGCTTTAGAATTCAAACGTAGGTGGTAACGTACCCGATAGAGCTAAAGTTATGATGTTACGAAAAGATTTGGCAACAGCTCAACTTGTGCAAAAGACATGTTGAATTGTATTATTATACGAGGCACACGAGGAATTCGCCGTTACAGTTTCTGACATTACAATAAACATGATTTCGAGAAATGGGGAGTTTATTGAACCCGCGGGACTACTCATTATCGCGACTGATGAACTCGTCACTGCCATTGTTCCAGTCTGCAATACATGGTGATACCTTTTCGATACCTACATAACTAAACAATAAACATGCTATTATGTATTCTATCTAACAGATATTGTATTGTATTTAGGCAGAAGATAACGATTCAAAAGCCCAATGAATAAGTGAATATGATACTGTATCGCTATTGCAAAAGAAAACGCGCGGAATCACACATTCAATGGGTGTCTTGTCTACCTGTATCGATGATAACTGTGCTTAATCCATGTCACGGTTCCATAAGCGACTATAATACTGTCCTGATTTGGAGCGATCTGAAGTTAACAGCACAAGATCCTCTACATTAAGACTTATGTGTAAACAGTTGAACTGTCAAGAACGGGCAGTGAACTGAGCTCGGTGTCATTGCCCTGCCAATGCCGCTTAAAAAAACGTATTGCCTCCTTCTATCAAACCGGCGACGATGACGCGAGGCGTGCGTTTAAAACGCAAGAAAAACTGTTGCCAATACATTTTTTCTCCTGTTTATAATTGTATGTTAGTAAATAGCATAAAAAAACTATTAAAAAGCCAACTTTTTCGTGAACATAATCTTGTTAAATACTATGAACAAACTTGGGATTTCAAGAACTAAGAAAAATTGCGAATTTCGTAAATATTGGTAGAGCACTAAAACCTTTAATAAAATTTCCATTGCCACCCACAGTTTGTCGTGCTCGTGCGAGTCGTGTGACACGCAAAACGGTAACTATAGTGCTTCCTTTGTTCATATTTAATTGTGCAAGGTGGTAGAAATAATTACCCAATGTGGTTACACACCCATAATGACCGTAACCGCATCTGGTGCCCTGTCCTACAGCTCCATGCTGGTCAATGTCTCCTCGGACGGTGCTTTTGACCGCACCAAGGCCGTCAGGATAGGGGTACGTGAACTTTATGACGTTTAACTCTTTTGCCTATTTAACCAGAATGTCCAGTAGGAGGTTATTGTTCTTTTGAGAATTGAGTGATAAATAAAACTACTGGTACATCGAGATCTTTAGTTTTTCGATAAAGCTTTGGGAAAATGGAACATTTTGCAGTTTCTCTCTAATGTTTGTCTGTGAACGATATAAGATAAAGATTAAGTTAAAAATTGGCATATGCATTGCATATTTGCATATACTTGTTAGAGTCATAGCTTTATATCATTTGCTTTGATGTGGGGTGTCAAATAAATGTTAAGACTCTAACAAAGCAGCACTATTATTGATTCTGCTACTTTAAAATTTAATAATTCAGTTTTCAGCATATTTACGTTCTGCAGACGAATTTCTCTGAAAGTATTAATCCAAATGTGTTTTTATTGCACACGGTGTAAATTTAAATTGTATCTTGGCTAATTTGCTTGGTAATTTATAAAAGTCTGTTTTAGACTTCATTGGAACGTAGGTTTTTGTTTGCAGCCACGATAAAATAGCCTACTGATATGCACAGGGTTATTAGAACGAGAGACTTGAGTGGTGTGGGGACGATGACCTGTAGAAAGAGACAGAACGACAACAACTATGAAGTTCGTGCGTTTTCTCGTCAGAGACAAAAGATTTCGTTTTCTCTATGCTTTAAATCAGGTAAGTGATTGAATTGTGAAAATATTAAATTGTATAAGGTTAGGTCTTGCATATACATTTGCAAAATAGCACGTCTTCAAACAATAAAAGAAAGGAATATGCACTTTACCTTACGCAGCTACATTAATAGATTCCCCTTCATATCAAGACAAAAGGGCTTCATCGATATTCCAATCATGATGGCTTATAAATTTATCTTGTTGCAAAAAATTTACCTTAGAGGACCGCTGGTATTCGTACACTGCTGATCAATGATATCTTCTTTATAATTATTATTAATAAAGTAATTTAAATATAACTTTGGCTATGAGTTATCAAGGGGTGCTAATATTATGATAGACAAATATGTGTAACAAGTTCATGATCCAGCCAGTGCTGGTTTAGTAGGTACTCTTACTTAGTCAGTCAGCCCCTGATTTGATTCTTAGGAGCGAATGAAACATAAGGAGTTATTTTCCAGCTCAAAATGTCGCTGTAATGCAATATGTCTAAGTTAGTGCCTGCTCCAATGCAAGTAGGTCGTCCGTGGCTATAAGTAGGCATACGAGTTTAACCTATTTCGCTTGTTGCACAATGCTATCCCACCGAGTATGGTAGGTTAGGTACATTCTTAGTCAGATGCAACCAACTGAAATATAGTTACTTATATTATAGGTTTATACATGCACATTAGTGCACATTGGAGACTTGGATCAGTTGCGCTATCTGTAAATCGTTTGCAACGGTTTGCTCAACTGTTTCATGTGTAATTTGTAAATATTATAAATACTCTATGTTGTAATTTCTTTAGTTGCTTAAAATAACCTTTATTGATTGCCTCTATGATCTCAAAATCGATTGTCAAACCCCCAAAAGCGACAGCATACCTCCAATGACTACAAAAGACCGTCCGCGCATTCATTTCCTATCAAGTGTGTTTGACACTGTGCGCCCTACTTTTGCGACACACATTGATACTGTAATCGCTCTCAAAGTCTCGTGTTCTATTTTTCGACGCCAACCAATGAGTAGGTCCTGCTCCTATTATAAGTTATTGCGAGCGTCGCCATGTCACTTCTAATAATTACCTATGTAGTAGTTTAGTTATCACGTGTATCATACCAAATATTTATATGTTGTGTGACGAAACTACTTTGAAATATTCAATTTCAATTACAACTAACGCAAAACATTATATTTTGAAGACTTGTGGAAAACATTCAAAGTATTTTGTGACGTATATGTTAAGATAACAATCACGTTACACGTTTTGTAGAGCGATGATAGTAAGGTTGTTGTTATCGCGTTAATATTGCGTAAAGCGTAAATTGACATTCAATTGGTGGACAAAGACATGCGCCAAGGCTTGCGTGTGTTCTATCCAAGCTCAGCTCAGGGGTCGGTGCGGGGCGGATTACCGACCACGACGCTCGTTACACACACACACCATAGATAATAACAGGACATGCCGGAAATCCAACAATAGTTTACGTATCAGGAAAACAGATTTCGTAGATTATGCTAATTTATTTTAGTCGCAGCAATAGTAAAACCACAACCGTTCGTAAACATTAGGCAGAAAATTAATGTACAGTCGCGGCGGGACCGCGTTCAGAGCCGGTTGCTATCCGGCTCAAAGGACCATCAAACGTTTTATAATTTTATGGATTATTAAATCGAAGCAGTTGACGAGCGGATGGAGGTCATCATAATACATGAGCTGGTAGTCGAGTGGCGAAGCTAGTCAGACGCGCGGCGGCGGCCAGTTTCGCAGTTGCTATTTACACACCTAAATAGAGTAGGTAACTGTTCAGCGTGGAGAGCGCTCTACGATCCTCTAGTACAGCGCGGTGCCTTCCGCGTTTGAAAATAGAAACACGAAGGTCGTGCCATTATTTGTTAAAACTTACCGCTATCATTTAATACAACATAAACCTTGAAAACGTACACGCTCATTTAGGTATTTACAAATTTTTTACATCTAAGAAGCTAACGGCGCATAGAAAGAAGCTTTGGCTGATCTCGTAAGCTGTTCATAGTTAATTGTTTTGGTTGTATTTCAAGGTCTAAGGATGAAATAAACAATCATACACGTGATTTGTACCTGGTTTTAGTTGTCACGTTGCGAAGAACGGCACTGCTCATACTGCGCGATATTTCTTAACTCACGTGAGTTTTGATTGTACCTATAATAATGTAAGGGCTGCGGGTGACAAACCAAAGTAATCTATCCCTTATCGATGCTTGACGATATCGCTCTATTTTAGAGATAGATCACGACTGTAATTAAAAAAAACAATTTAAAGACTTGTTTCATAATAAAATAATAATAACACGTAGAAGCAATCCTACGTATAAGTTTTAAACGTGTTAGTATGAATTCACGATGATATTTATGAACCTAACGAGTGAACCGCGGACTTCAATCTGCGTGGTTTTGATTTGTAATGTTGCATTGATTTTTATTAGATCTTAAAATGACCTAGATCTCTTATCCCCATTTATATTTAAAAAAAAAGTCAGAATCAAAGGTCAGGACAAGGAAGTCTTTCCAAGGTCATAACGTAACGTATATTTTTTGTTTTTAAATTAATTTATGTAAGAATTCCTTGATGTTATTAATTTCAATAAAATCTTACATAGTTGATAAAACCGCACAGTGACGCGATACCACTAACTAGGTAGGTACTGTAATTACAGTGACCGTGAGTACGCGGAAGTCTCCTTGCCGCCTCGCAGATAGCGTTTGCCGTACTTTATCAGCGGTGAGCGATAATACGACCTTCGTGTATCACGTACTTGTTTCTGGCACAATGTCACTGATCAAGTTTTATTATGAAATGAAATTTATTTTGGGCCTCTGCCATATCGTGGTTAGAATGGATGAATTATGTCCTACCTATACTATATCTAACCTCTAACTATCTCATGCAAAAGCATAGCCTACTAACCGTCATTTGCTTAGTGATATAAATAACAGATCTGATATTTTCCTTTGTTAAAATTAGGAAGCAGAAGTACTGAAAAGTACCACTTGCTTGGCTGACTAATTTGACTATCTACCATTAGAGCTTCAACAAAATACGATATTGTGATAAACGCACAGCAGCTCTGTTGTTGAATTGTCTTGTCTAAACAATATTCTTGTTTATAAACGCAATCGGCGCGGGGCGGCAGTTGTATTGTTCAATTCAAACGACGAACTAATTATGATAACTAATCTGATTATTGTTATAATACGCAGCGAGAGATGCCTAGAGAAAAACTTACTACTGTTACCAAACGCATAAAAACCAGTTAGAAATAGTTGAGTGGAGTGAAACAGTTTGCTTTAGCCTTTAGAATTTCCCAGCCCAGCCTATATGTAGTTGCTGAAGCGTGATCCATTTTACCGCTCTCCGGACTTACGCATCGCTTTGTTCCGCTAAATTGCTAAAACGTATGGAAGCTTTCCGTTCATTGAGTACCGCTAGACAGCAGGCATCTAGTTATTGCTACGAGGGAACCTAATACGTGTTTTGTTGGAGGTTACACGTGTACACGATAATGCCACTCGTGCAGTTTTAAATGTTACATGCGCTGCAATCTCTCGATTTACCTTATCGGCAATATGTCTCGCTACTGATTTTTACGGTAAACGCACTCGGCAACGGCCGTGTGGTGACATTTCCGTAATAATATGGTAATGCAAGGTTGTAGTGTGACAGAATGTAATTTTTATATTTTAAATCCGCGTTCAAATCTGTTTTAAATAATGTACCTACTTTATTGTCGTGCATAAAAATAAAAACATTCACTTTTCATAAATGGTTTTAAAAGGGCAGTATACTTGTATACAGCAACATTGTACTGAACTGAATATAGGTATAACTGTTGCCAAGTGAGTAATAAAAGACGTATTGGCAAAGTAGATTATGCAAGGGCCTGCGCTCTAAGTACGCATGAGCCGTGCCGTGATGCAAGTCTCTCTACTTAGGTAGGTATTGTTTTGTTACGCTGGTAACCAGCAATGACGTCATTACTCGGCTGGCACTAGAGCAGTTCCACTTGTACTAATATTCTGTGGTAGCTCCAAGAATGCAACACTCGAAGTTGTAGGCATGAACTCGATACTATGACGACTGCTATAATGATAAGCAACAAACGACACACGTTATCTGCTGATGCCTGTTGTTTTATGTCCATCACCTATCAAACGCCCATTCCTACGTGGTTCGAACATTTAAAATCAAAAACCAACTAAAAGCAGAAGCATGTTCGTTCGTGTAGTAAGATGTTTTCAAATGCATTTGTAATGGGCACAACTAATAATAGCTGCGAATTGCATTGCAAGAATCGCGCCGCTGCGCTGGTCGGGGCCGTGCCGGCCGGCCGGCCTGGCATGGCAACTTGTTCTTGGAAAGAATTATTGAAGCTAGGAATGAACGGCGCGACCGCTGCGGCCTGCGGGGCGGTACGCTAGGCTAAGCCGGCGTTATTGCACTGTTATTGCTGTGCACTTTTACGCAGAACAAAGGGCTCCTGTGAACTATTACCGCGCCTGACATATTGCAAAGACTGTTGCCGCCGCTAATTACATTTATGCACGTGCATTGTTTGCTTTATGACTATCACGAGGAAATTAAAAATCATAGTAGAATAATGGATAGCCTAGGAGTAGAAGTCAGGTGGCTGGAACTAAGTACAATTAGTGTTTGGATGCGGATATACAAACTGAATGCGCACATATTTGCATCGCATGTAGGCAGGCAGAGTACTGGCAAGGCCTTGCTGCGCTTTAATAGCTGTGTCCTCAGCCAAGGTTTGTGAGCTGACGTCAGGCACCTACGCTCGGTAACGAGAGATTTGCACATACATTATAAAGGCTACCGTATGGTATGGATCGTTTTCCAAACTAACACGGAAAGTAAATGACACAGAATCGAGTAAATGATGAACGCGACGTGTAGTTGGGCACCGTGATATAATATGGATCGGCCAGGTAGAGCGATGGCCCTGGGCAGGCCAGGCAGCGAGCAACGGGCCGGTTAGCGTAAGTGGTGCGCAGGAACAGGTTCCGCGAGGAATACATGTGGGCAGGTCGCCGACCTCAGGGACGATAATCCGAGGTGGCACCCGTCGTCGCCGGCCGGCTGCCACACCACACTCCACCCGACCCAATAGGGAAAATCAATTTATTAATGCAAAAATAACTGATTCGCCATTTTGCATCGTCACCTCTAAATATAAATATTTATAAACATTGAGCGCCGCACCACAGCGTAGAGCAGTGTTACGACTTTTCTGATGAGGAGACCTTTCCATTTAGGGTAAAAAAAGACATTTCAATATGACGAAGAGTCAAGATATAATCGGTCGCCTTAAACTTTGTAACTCAGTTTATTTTAGGTTGTGATCTTGAAACTGAGGAACTGATTGGTTGTAAAATGTCTTCAGTTTTGGCCAACACTGTGCAAAAAGAGTTCGAACAGTTGGCAACGTAACATAATTATCTAGTCCGGCGACACAGCGTCTGGGACATACCATTGTATTTTGTTGCACCAATAATACTTGGTTAGCAACGTAGGTACGTCAAACATTTTATTTGTGTGGGCGCGGCGGGCAGCTGTAGACAGTAGATACCTAGACACCGGTGCATACAGGTTTAGATTAGTTTTTTATAATAAGTATATGTTTTTGTAAATAAATTATAACTAGGTAAGTATACTAGAGTTAGTAAATATGACGATGTGTACGTACGATAACGTTACTAATTATCTGTATTTAGAAACCTATGTAAACAATAAACGTACTGCATGTTAGGTTAGAGCATAATGAAAAGTTTTATCTCAGCCATAAGTGAAAATTATTTCCGAAGTCGTGTTAAAAAGTCATACACATTACATTATCCATACAGTTATTTAACTAGCAAAACACACGTACGCGGCTAGACTCTACAATTCGAAATTCTACCACAATATGCTAGTGCTACGCTCAACGTAGCACTCGTAGCATTTTCGTAGCATTCGAAAGTTATTAGCTGAAATTCCAGTACAGATGAAATCGCGATTTTGTAAAAAGGAATAGTTGCAAGTACTCAATAATTGTAGTCGTAAATAAGTGTTACGTAATAGGTGTAACAGTGAGAAGAGTGTCCGGTCCGCCCACCAGCACAATAGCGGCGGCGGCGGCACAAAAAGCGCATGGCCGCCAAGCCAACAACGTGTACAAGGTTACATCTATTCACAGATTACATAAAATCCACTCCACGCGTGGGCTTGCCAACAAGAATACAAAAGGTACTTGCAAATAGTTATTTTTAAACTCCGACCGAAAAATAGAAGGGGTGTTATAAAGTTGACGACGTTGTGTGTGTCTGTTTGTTTGTCTGTGCTCTGCTCTGAAAGTAGGGTTCCAATTTGAATGCGGTTTGTTTTGTAAGAAAGGTGATATCAGCTCTGAAAACCAGTTTTGGGAATATCAGGCATAATTGCAGTTTAATTCACATCTAATTCATTTCAAAGTATTGAGATTTGATGAACTGAAGTCTATACTCTAAGGTCTGATAGTGACCAGCAATGATGAAGAGGATCAAAGGAGATTTTTATGTTGGTGGACCATGAACATCTCCTTAAGATTCTCTTAACCGTTGCTGAACATTATCAGTTGTTTTTTAAATGTATGTAAATTAACTTGTATAAACTGCTTCTGTGTGAAATTCAGAGTAAATGATGCCATTAGTTTGTTTACCTACACATTATTTACATAGCATGCAGGGAGCGATAAAATGTGACGTATTCAAAGTGATATTTCGATACTATCGAAAATATTTACGTGATAGTTAAAAGAATTTTATCTTGTTATGTTGTTGAATTACGTTGCTAAATTAATATCAAGGATCCAATTGTTTTTCATGGCCGGTAGTGCCGCGCGTGTGGTGTGGTGTAGGCGGGTGACACACAACAACACCGTCCGTTTCACTACGCAATACACACAGCGCTGATTATTTATGCTTACTAGTATAGTATTATATAATCTGTGGTAATACCTACCGCTCTAGTGTCACTCGGCAGATGTGTCAACTTCTATCCACAACGCAACGCGAGTCCGTGTTACTTATTTAAAAGTTCAATTAGGTACTTATATGAAAATTAAAAAAACCCCGACCATGATCTCCTTAGATTTTCTTCATCATCATTGCTGGTCATCATCAGACTTTGTACTATGGACTGCAGTTCATCAAATCTCGATAAACTAAATGTTTTAAACTGCAATAATGTCTAAAAATGGTTTTCAGAGCTTATAAAATATTCTAATAACTCGGAAACGGCTTCTCTCGAGCTCGGAAAGTCGATCGGTGCTAAATATCGGAATAGCGTAGGTGCTGTAATGATCGGTGCTGTAAAACTGGGTGCGGCAAATGGAATACCTACCTCAAATGTGCTACTAGCTAATGTGTTAGTAACGAGTGGTGTCATATAATATCAGTGGAGCTGCTTACTGCGGTCGTCGATAACTTGCGCAGCAATAAACACATTTATGTCAATTTTACAATGGTGTTGCATAACCGGCCAGTATGCTGCGCCTTGACATTGTACGACACAGTGAACTGCGCACGTGGATCGTAAATCATAATAATATGTGCACATGCGTGAATGCTATTTATCTGTGTTTTAGCGAGAGCAAGCCTCGGTACTCAACTGTACGGCTCTGTGTATCAGTGAATCAAAACACTCGAAACAAGTGTGCAACTATCTTTATTCTTGAAATAATTTCTATTGTGATTTAGTACCAGCACTCAACTAAATTAAACATCTAATTTAGTTTTATTGTTACTCTAATGTGCACTTTATGTAAATGCAATAAAGCTACCATTTAATTTGCATATAATATGTATATCTAACAATACCTAGGTAGGTGTAAAACGCATTGTAGTAACACTAGAAAACCAAGTTTATTAAACTCCAACATGCATTGTTCACAACAAATGATAATTAAGCCCGTTTACAATATCTATCATAGTATAGGTAAGTTATTAGTAAAGGTTTTTGTTTAAGAAGCTGCAATACATGTATGGAAAAATGTATCATAATAAACATGAGTTGCAAACATCTACCTACACGTAAGCGTAAGCAATACTTGCTATCAATAAAGTGCACAATGTGTCAGTGACTCCTTCTTTATCTGTTCATGACTTTTGAATAGACCATAGTAGATAATGTTCAATTTGAATTGCAAATACTTGCTTATTACAAAAATGTAGAGTCGGTTTCTGCAGCTCTATACGCATAGGATCTTTTATGAAAGCACGCAATTGTAAATACATATGTGTGTATAACGGTAGCTATTAGGTTGCCTGCACTAGCTAGTCCGAGTCGTGATGTAATGGTATTCAGCGGGACGTGCACGGGTATTACCATTACCAACGAACACCTGTTGCGAGAGAAAGTTGCACCAAACGACCATTCTAGAAATATCTCGCCAAAGGCAACTTAATACTTTATCTCAGAAGGAAATTGAACAAAGGAAACTGATACGTAATTACCGGTTGCAAGTTTGCAACACAATAGATTATGAGCTAAATGCCAGGACTCAGCATATTGAAGTGCATCTGTGGATTGAGTCACACATGCGTCACAAAGGACTATAGGGTCACCATCTAACAAAGCAGTTGAAGTCCAGGGTTATGTGTTTCAGCGATAAATTAATACGTACTTAGACTTCTTAGGTACTCATTACTCATAATTTACTGCCGCACAATGTAAGTTCAATTCCGGTTCTGTATGGTTCCTTTATTCGTGGACGTGGAAAGAGCGGTTTCGTATTATGTAGTTACTAAAACGGAAAGCTACTGGATGCAAATATGGTACCTAGTAAGTTGAGCACACCAGTGTAATACGAAAGCGAGGATAAGTGTGTCACGGTCTAATTGAAGTTCGTACCGGCCACGTGCCGCAAGGAATATTTTATACAATTCAAATTTAATTACTATCTCTTACTCGCATCGAAGCACGCTAGAACGATTATATAAATTGTTAGTCATTAGTGTCTCCAGTAAGAATTTCCATAAAGGTCTTTGTTTAGAGTTTTTGCAAGAAACTCCTTAGTTTCCGCGTTTTTGTTGCATGTAACCTTTCAAAGCGTCGGAGTATTTTTGCACGGGTGTTGTCCTTCTAAATACATAAATCTTATGCTATTGTTTGTCTTCCATGTCCACGACGCAACATCAAATTGAAAAATAGAAACCTGAAATTGGGACGGCAGCTCCTTTTATGCTAAAGATGCATCAAATATAAGACTTGCTGACGTTTCGGATAAAATATTTTGGGACAAATTGTCCCAATTGTCACTTTTGATTTTAATATTTTTTTTACTGACGTTTCGGACAAAATCAAATGGAAGCTGTTGAGTACAGTCAGGTAAACAATTTTTAAGCAAAATATATAAGCACTTACCTGAAATCATGAAACTCCTGGCAGCAGAGTGGTATTCCTATACCCTCTTATTAATAAACTTGTGTAATGCAAGGTTTACACAATGCCAGTGACTGGACCCTTCTATCTTGGTTTCGGACCCAGTCACTGGCAAAACGGCACAAAACTATTGTTTACATGTACCCAGTAACAAGTCAGCGCTGTACTGAGTTACTGTACTGCCAAGTTACTGACCCCGTATAAACCGTCCTTAAGGTTGAAATACTTGCACCGTGTTTGTCTTTTGCATTGAGAAGCGGATTCAAATTCGATCGAAGGAGACAAAACACGGTGTAACTTATTCCAAGCTTACATCGAGTTAATTAATAACAAAATTAAAGTTTGAACAAGGTGGCTATGTATTGTATAAATGCGCAGGTATACGTACAAATAGACTTACCCGCTTCTTGCGCGGGTGTAGGTCCTCGTAGTCCATAGCGATGCCTTCGTCGCTCAAGGAGGAGGATGCTGGCGGCGGCGACGGAGTGCCGGAGCGCCATGACGAGCCTGAACTACTGCTGGCTCCAGGGGACACCGACGAACGACCTCCCCAGCCTGCACCTATCATCAAACATTTCCTATAAATATTATAGCTCCTAGCGCTGCAAAAGTCGCCAAACGACCACTAACTTATCCTTTCGACAATAGTAACCTTTAACAACAATTTTGTGAAGTCCAGCAAGTACAAGAAACTTTTGATTTTACAGTACTTGTTATTACACAACAGCTTCTTTAGAAATTGCCTTACCTAACTTTATAACTTCCTTTGGTATGGTAAGTTTCTCTTTAGAATAAAGAATAGTGGAAACTGGCTTTATTCGTTTGTACGAGAATTTATGTGGTCATTGTTTCCGAAAGTTATTAAAATTGAAAGTAAGTAAGTATAAAAGGCGTTATTCAAATGATAATCGTTGCATGGTTTAAAAACAGTAAGCTTGGATTCTTTCGACAAAATAATGAATTGTATGAATTAAATGTTATGAATATCGAAGCGGAACTACAACCACTTTCACTGAGATGGAGCTGGCTATTTTCTAGCGCACATGTGTACGTATTAATCAACAGTCGCAGTTCTCAAGAGGAATCGTAAATTTTTATGGAGGCATGGACCGCCAAAGCGCTGCATTACGATTGCGTAATCGCCTGCATCTAAATTAAACCTATAATTAATCCAAGAAAGAAGTAACTGTTATTAATTATTTATTTATATCTGCACCTGCTGGCTGGTGTTTGTTTAATCAACGCCCACGTAAAAATACCATGCCTTAACAGAGCAGGCGACCACTTGACTACGGATACCAGATTTTTAGTTAAGCAGTTTTATTTTTATTTCTGAGCTAGATCAAACTACTTAATTCCAAATGTCAACCAGTATACCCAGTAAAGAGTAATCAAATACAATATAAGAGTGCTATCAAATATTATGCTAGTCGAACAAGAACACAATTTCGTTAGGTGCTCATCATGAGAACAGTATTATGCCAAATACCTGTCTAGACTGTGTCTAGACGTCGTCTAGACACTATCCACATTTTGCAGATTTAACACAACCACCAGTGGTTACTTCCATTAAACCCCAGACAGGTGTTGTAATATTAAAGCTACAATATGACAAAGCTTGGAATGAGTAAAACTATTTGAATTATGTAAGTGCCAAGTAAGCTACCACTGGGCGAAGTAAACGGACGCATAACATAGCATGACGTGGCGAACGTAGCAACGATGTGATAACAATATTTGAGAATATGGGAATAAGCAAGCAGTAATGATACTGCTGCTCTATCTTCGAAGAACAGTTGAGTGGTTCCAAGAATGTATTGTGTGTCAGAGTCGGCGACTCTCTATGACGACATTCCAAATCGAGGTCGAGCCCATGAGCATCGTCTTGTAACTTTTCCCCACCCTCAACAAGTATATCGGTGATAAACGCTTTCGAATTCTTACTTTAGATTTTCAAAGAGGATTACAAAAAGTAGAAAAACAGCAAGTTTCCACGTGTACTCACTAGGGCGCGGCGAATTGGGTGAACAGCTGAGTGACATCAAGACAAGAGCTGCGTTGCACTCGTTCATCTGATCGTTTGGCTCCCCGTAGCCCAGGTCGCAGGTGCTGCTCGGCCCTCTCTTGCGGGATCTGCAACACAAAATATGCATCAGCAACGCAGTGACATTTGTTACTTATTGCGTAAAGTACAGACACTCTAATCTAATCTAGAATTCTAGAGACGATAAATCAGTGTATACAACGAAACACTTACTTTTGCTAAAATAAGACTTAGGTCATAATTTAGGTTCCTTGGAACCCGTTTAGCGGAAACCGGGAATACTTTTGTTGCCAGACAGGGCGATCGATACTTCGAAGAACGCATTATGAACCTTTCTGAGAATAATCAATAATGAATTTGGTTTGGCTTTTTCATCCGTATTTGGACAATAAATAAACGCTGGCAACGAATAAACCAAAAAGTTTGTTTAAGATTCGATGAAATAAGTAGATAAAGCAAGACAAAGTTTTTATCAATATTTGAGAAGTTTAAAAGCCAGGCCTCCTAAGAAAATGTGACATAATCAACAAGTCTAGACTAGGTCTAAATTCGTTTATTGACCCCGAGGTATTTTTTGGAAGCTCGGGTCGGAGAACGAAGGGTGGATCCCGGGGAGGGTTCGTTAGGCTGTTGCGTAACCGGCGGCGACCTAAAGCGAGTCATTCTATCAAGTCACATAAGGACGAAGGCTTTGCCCGGAGCGATCACCCTGCACCACCTTCGACAAGGAGGTTCGTTCAACTCGCGAGTTTGTTGAACGACCTACCCCAGTACAGGTTATGTATAGTCTAGTCTAGGCTAGTTTACGCGATCCAATTTCTGTGTATTTGCGCATTATATTTTGTGATATTTGGTTAACAACCAAATAATTTTAGTCACATGCGGTTTGGAATTTTTATTAACATTTACTGTAACTTATTTTAGTAAAGTAATTGACCATGCAAGAGATCTCAACGCGCTACTGATTCCAATGACCCATCGTGTCATGTGACTTTCATGATGCATTTAGATTGAGATAATGTCGAGAATGCAATGTACTCAATACTCGTGTGTTTTCAAGTTTATTTTATCAAAAATCTAATGTAAATAAGGTTTAACAAAAGTAATCTCTGTTAAAATATAGTAAATAAACATAGCTAAACTTAACAATACGACCATTTTTCAATACATATAATATGTTTCAAGTCATCCTTTTAGCCAACTTGATTATCGATGCGTTTCTAGAATGTAAAGAAACTGAACGGCATGCAATGACCGAGGGTGTGACAACACGCAACGCACAGGCTTTGAACTTGATTCTGTTGAACTCATAGGCAATGTTCGGGATTGAACCCACCTCAGCTTCTCCGTGCCGTTGCTTTTGCTGCCGGCACCCGGCGCCTGCAGCGTTCGTTCGCCTAGTAGACTTCACAATCTACTTCGTTATTACCACATAAAATTAGTCATCATTCGTTATTAAACAATGTACTGGCAATACTGAAGCATCCACAGATAATTAAATTTAAATAGTTATATCAAGTAGCAAAAACCAGTTATTGCTGGATTGCAATAAATAACCTTAAAAGCGTTTGACTTGGCTTTTGACCAAGCGATATAAACTTGCAATTTAACAAATCAGTGTTAATTTCGCAAGGCGGCCGAGCAGGAATCCGAATAAATTTACAAAAACGCTACACAACAGTCGACCTACGAACGCACCCTAGATACAAGGTGTATTCACCCCGCTTTGACCTTCTACCAGGTTCGTTATCCGATCTGAAATATATAGGTAGATGATATGTACCTACGAGTGTAGTCACTATAGGTAGTAGGTCTATTCATTGACGCTTACCATCTGCATCGCAACAATAGATATTTATTTTAATTTATTTACAGGTTAATCACCGATTTACACATGAAACGCTCCGTTTCGAGCGTTTGCATGACCGGACGCAGTGTCCTGTTAACCAAATCGTTTTGCTTCGGGTTCTAATACATTATGCATCGATTGAAAAGATACGTTCAGTCGCTGAACTGTCATACATAATATAAGAAGATAATAGAAATCTTTACCATTGATCTCTGGTTGTAAATCCCACCTATGTATGTATGTATTGTTCACGCTGAGCGGAGGTGAAGCCGGCAGCGGCAGCGGCGAGGTTGTTTCTGAGTGCCAATGGACGGACGTCTTGGCTCTTGGAGGTGACTTTGCTTATTGTTTGCAATAATGGGGATGCTTTTCTCGCCGGCCGGCTGCCGGCCGCCACCGCCACCGCCCCGCGCCGATACCGCGCGCCGCTTCGCATAAAATAGCGTGGTGACGTAACACAGCACTGCTGACGTAACGCAGAATACCTACGTTGCAGTCGATTGCCCATTTAAATTGATAAGAAGTTTTAATTTGCTGTTACTTTGTCAGGCATGTACTGACTGACGTCAGTTTGGAAGACATCGCGACGTCGACGTCGCGTCGTCGCCTCGTCGGCAGGCTGCCGCGGGTTTTATTTACCTAGTTTGAAATGAGCTTTTTGTTTTTGAAACGGCATAGTCGTAACAATGTTTCGCCACGGTCACTGGCCGGTGCCGCCGCAGCGCAGTGGCAGCTGTGCACACACACTTGCCACACGCTGCTGTGGCATACGGCGTACGTCTCGCGTAACATTGAGAACGGCCTTGTCGCTCATTGCCGGCTTCGTAGCACCACATTGTAAGCTCGTTCCAAAAAAGTTTTTATTATTTGCAATATTTTTATGACTTAGGTAGTATGACTTAGGATTTTCTCTCATCTATAAATTTTTCAACCTAATAAATAATTGCTAACTACCCCCCCATTACCTACCTACATAGCTCAAATATTCTAACTAACAATCGCTTTTCAGTTTTCAAATCTTTACTGTAAATTATTGTTTTATCAAGGTATCTACCTAATGTAATTTATAAACAAAGTCCATTACGTACAGCAAATTATGTCTTCATTCTTGATGGTCCCAATATGGCCGAGGCGAACGGAACCTAATGGCGATTTCTCTTCACTGCGTCCGCTTTCGTAGATTTTCTTTTACACCACACTCCGTGCATACACGTTGTCGTTTAAATGTAGTGTAGAGTCATCATAAAATCTCACACTACTGCAAACATTCCATCCACGTGTTACGTAATTTGCGGACGTAGCAAAGATAAGATGTAGACACGTAGTTTCACAAACATTATAGGTACCTAAACGTGATTCGTTCTAAATGAGAACTGCCGCTAATAGCTCAAGAATTTACATCAGTATTTCCAACCGGCATTACATAATGTAATACGAACGCTTCCTCATTGACTCAATGTCATATTATGATAATGAATTTGAAAAATAAACTGAAGACCTTTAGCAATCTATTGTTCGTGTAAGTTGTTTGTCCATGCTGGTGATTGTCGGATTGTGGACTCGGAGCTAATGTCTTTTTTGTTAGGTTGATGTAGGTCGGGAGCACTTTTTGCGCTGGAAAAACTGAGATTCGCTGTAATTGAGCTCAGCGCATGCCACAAGTTCACCCCCACCCGCCGGTGACATCATCCTGCTTCTTTGTTTTCTAGCAGCTAGATGGTATTGTATTGATTCGGCAAAGGCAAATTTATAGTTGTTTTTTAATTCTACGTAGCCATGCCAAGCCATTCCAATTTCATGGTTTAAACCAGATCAAACACAAAATTAAAGTAATTTAACTTGTCATATCATGATACGTACGACATGCATGCGTAGCTGTAAGTACTAACTTTCTTCACCTTTAATTGTGATATTAAAGTAAACAATAACAGTAATAACTCCTACAGAGAGGAAGTTAAAAAAATCCATACAGTCTAGTCAGAGGTTGAGGTGACCTAAACTAAGTCCGGGCGGTGGTGCGGGCAATAAACGATATTGGATTGGCGTCATTAGTACTTTTCATACCGTGGCGTACTCGTACGAACACAATGAAACAGCAATTATAGTACAACACGACTCAGTTCTCTGAAATTTGAAGAATAATTGGCGTTCTACAGTTTTTGTTCCCGTAAACCGGTGGAATAACCTACAGGTAGGTCGATGCAAAGTCAGATGGGCGGCATGAGTAATCGTTCCCGGTAAATGACGTGCTCACACCGAAGTTCTTTGTTCAATGCCAAATTCTTTTTGGCATGTCCAAATTATCAACTCGTGAAAACGTTCATTTGAGCGCTGATAGAGTTTTAAACATTATTAAACTGTTGCATAATGTTAACGCCATTTTTGTAACACTTTCCCAAGGTAGCGGCACCTGCCAAATGAGATAACGGGCCTCTATAGCTCCAACGAAAGCAAACGTATACTCAGCGAGAAAGTGGCACCCCACCACAGCCCGCGCGCGGCCAACTCGTCGCACCGCGCGCCTTCTCTTTGCACGTTGCGCAAACGCATGCGGAATGTAATTCAATGTCTTTTACCTTTATTTATTTTCATGCTGCAAAATAGAATATTTACGGTGGTGTCAGCATTTACGGCGCTCTCGTTGTATGAACGTGAATCAGTTTAGTAGTCAAATTCACATTATGTACTTATGATTAGGTAGTTATGCTGTGTACACATACATATACACATACATCTAGTTAGTCATCGTGACCGTCCGTGACACTGGAATACCTCATTATCATACAACAGTTTGCAAGTAATAATCAGTTCCTAACTGAGATCCGAATATCTAAATGTTCATCGTATAAGGTCCATCGATGGATTCGTTATTCTATGCGTGTTCAAATATAATAAGATAATGTGAAGATGCTTTATCTGTATAAATAGTATTCATTTAAATTTTATATGTATTATGCTGATCTGATATGCTGGAATCTGAATCCATCTTCTCAGTTTGTAGATTTGCGATAGGCGCTGACATTGAGTTATTGATCAAAGTCTTATGGCGGCACCTCACTTGGCGTATCGTGTTCGTGTATTTGCATTATTTGTCCAAATACAGCAATGTGTAGACGGTCTATTTGATTGTATTTGCTTTATTTGCACGAATATGGCAAACAACGCAAATAGCAAATATGCGTATCCGTCAACTTGTCGGTTTTTGATACACATCAAAGGAATAAAATAAGGCAAATATTTGCGTCGACTGTCCACACTTGGTTCGTTCAGCAATCGTCTATTTTTAATTTTGTACTTCTGTAGATACAACAGGTGTTGGTAAGCCGCATTCAGGTAAATGTAATAAGCTGCTGCCACTGACACGTCCATCACTGTGCGTTCAAATTGTTTTGTGAATAAGCAAATATTGTGGCATATTTGAGTGATTTGCCCGTACAAGTCCATGTGTGGATGACGTATTTGACGGTATTTGAAATTTTGGATTATTTGAGGCAAACACAACAATATCGATACACGAATACGCTAAGCCAAGTGAGGTGCCGCCATTAAAGGTGTTGCTAGCTGTTTACGACATCAAAATGCGAGCCGTGAAGTCTATTGTGTTTTATTGAGTAAAATCACAAGGATCATTTAGAATGATCTTGTAGTAATACTAGGTGTCTGTTCCTCGCGACCAAAGCCTAGCCGCTGTTGTCGCGTCGTCCTACTGCCCGACACGTGTGTGTGCTATTCCATTTCGAAACTAGGTCACCGTGTCACAAGGCGACCGCGCCAAGTACCAGCCAAATGCGACGCCATCTTTGAATTTGGTTGATTCATGGTCCTATCGAAATATGTTAGAAACTAAACCTTGAGCTTACAGACACAGATCAAAAAATCTCACGTTGCCTTTGCCGAAGAATACCGTTGCTTTCAAAGTTATTGATTAAAATTAACGTTACTTGGGAAGCAAACAACTAAAAGAAAACGAATAGGTTGCGAACTTTCACTTTGCTATGGTCCGGCCTCGTGATTGCGAAATTCGTTCCAATCGCCCCGATGGAATCTTTATCGAAGCTACACCTAAGAAAGGTTCTCAGCACTTGTCTCAGTTTAGTAAAATGGTTTCATCTAACTATTCCTAACTCGACATTTTTTTCTTGTGACACTTACAATAATGAAAAATATTATTTACAATTTTCATAAAACTTTATATAAATCGTCAAATTATGGGTCACATTAAAATTTGGCTCGAGGCATTTTATTGATCAGGTACTTATTTTCACACATTTATCAGTATTATTAAATTTTAAAGCTCTATCTGAAAACTCGCACTACCTCCAGTAGGATTTCATCTCTTTATCATCGACAAGAAGAAATATGTCCGCTCCGCCAAATTAGAAAGTGTGCAACGTCCGTTGTAGAAGTTAAATTAGCGATGTAGGTATACTGCGATCTGAAAGCAGATAGCTCCTTTAAGCGTCTGTTTCGTTGGTTGTTGTGAAATTTGGACCGTGAGCGGAGGCCTCGCCTCTCACCTCGGTGTGATCACGATGAAAAGTGAAACTGCAGCGTCGACAGGCGTCACGTCTCTGCCACTTGATGCCGTTTGTTCCGGTACTGCATTAGCTACATTATGTTTCTTTTTACCATCTATGATATTATGTTTGTTTGATTATTCTTGTTCGCCAAACATGTTGCTTGCAACTATTTTTGTATTTTACAAGTTTATCGTACTATCTGAACAAGGTGGGAACTGTGAGAAGGTTTCCATTTATTCAGGCGCTCTTGGATCTATGGTCTTTGAGCTATATCAGGTCTATGGCTCCACTATATCTTCTGGAGTTTTGAATAGTTCTCACAGCAATGTTGCATTGTCTGTCCCTGTTCTAGGCACAGGGAGGGGAGAGCGGCGCGGGCGGTGGGCTCCGGCCGCAGAATGTAGGCAAGTGTGACAAGGACACGCCCGTACTCCGCGCCGCGCTAACACTTCCATCCAGTTTCTAACGTGCTCGGTGCGCGTTTCGCAATGCTCGCCCGCGCCCGCCGCGGCCCCACTTCGCCCGATGCACACAGTGCACACTCATAAGCGATTACTCCTACCGGCAAGGTAACAGCCGCAATACATACCGTCTCAAGTGAGAGGAGGCTTTGTGTGCTAATGTTTACAACACCTACAACAACTCTACCCTGAAAGTTCTGGTTGCTGTAGATGGTTTAACAAGCGGTACCACTTCTATTAATGATGCGACGTGTAGTTAGATCGGTTTACCTTGTCGAAGCATAACTGTTCGATGCCCTATTTCCTGTTGATGTGGCGAACGAGTTGGTAGATTCCAGATAGGTTTTGCAAGGCAGCGAGCGGGCATTAGAAATGCGATGGCCTTCCATCGAGCTCGCGGCGAGGTGAGCCACTAGCTCAAGGCGACATAGCAATGATATTTGTTAATTAAGCTCACTATTCTTCTGGCTTTAAGTTTTTACTAATACTCGTGACTATGCTGCCCTTATTTTTGTAGAGTTCATTAAATCAGTTCGACCATTATGAAAATGTACTACTACTTGTAGGTGGAACATTATGATTGTTTTTGATGTGGACTCACCCTTGTATTTGATGTGTTACCGGAGCTGGTGGTACTTCAATAGTGGCGGATGCACGGCGACGATCGCCAGCCATGTCCGCAAGCCTGGCGAAATCTGTGTCCACGTCCGCAAGCCTGGCAGATTTGCGTGACTCTAATAGTCTTATTTCATCCAGTCGTTTCTTCAGCTCGATAGGTGCCTGGAGACAATAAAGAAACCAGCTTAAAATAGGAACTAACTTGTTGTTTATTATTCATACCTACTTATGAATACATTTGGAGTGTAAAAATGTAAAGCCAAGGTAAGTATCAAAGTCGTTTGTGCGGTTGTGCTAGTGACACACTTATCGCAATTTCGACAAAGACCTTGCGTCAACGTTATATTTCTATATCGGTATGTGCAATTTGGTGTATATTCATGCATGGCAACAATGGCCGGAGATCAATATAGAACGACCTTCGGAGCGGTCCGTGGTTGGGTGGACATGACGTCAGACCGGGTGGAAATGGAGCGAGTTGCAAGCCGTGTCAGGGACTCGGCACTTTGTGCGCTGCTCCATATACCCTGCGCTCGCTACGTAACACAGCCGTTTACCGATTTAGTTTTCCAAATGACCGGAGGACCGGCTACAGTGATATTAAATTATAAATAGTTGCTCATTCCTAATGTGGGTAATGTCCACCTCAGAACAGGAAACGCTCGCTGTATAGCTGTTGGTAGAAACAAACTGGTTCAGTCTTAATGTAGCACATTAGCTAGAACGTGTTTTAATTTTGCATCAGTGTGTGGAAATAAAACACAGCCTTTCCGCATAACATGTCATGTTTAATAAAGGTCAGGCTTCTGTGTACGGATAAGTTTTTATATCCTTACAAGTAGAATATTATTATGTTGTTAGCGTAGCTATAACGGCACATAGATTGCTGTTTGATTCTAATTACAGTGTGCTCATGAATTTGTTGAATTTGACTAATTAACAATTTTTGGCTACCTTTGTATTATTATGATTTAAATAGAACTAATTTGACTCTGTAAATGCCTTCAAAAATAACCTAACTGGCTACGAATATGTAAAACAGTGCTTAAAGAATGGGACTAGAAAGGAGAATTATTTTAAAATGATTATATTAAATAATTCACCACTGTGTGACGTAGACATATCAGCAAAAGCTACTCGTCTATAAATTATAAAAAATAATTTTATTTCAAATTAATGCAAGGTAAGGTATTAAAGTGCAAAATTTTCGGACCTCAAAAACTACGATTCCGGATGATGGTATGAGCATAACACTCAGTGAACTTGAAAGGCTTATGAAACTCGTGCGTATGACGCATATGTAATACATATCACACCGGTTAGGTTGTTCCGATCGCGGTCGCTCTCTCGGTCAATTATGAGAGCAGTCGACATTGGCTGCCTTTTCGCCAGCTTCCTTGTGCAGTCACTGCGTGATTGACACGTTACGTACAGCTTTATTATTACGTAAGCAACCTTGTATTGTTTAGCGCTAGTTTGAAGGTGATGATTGTTTCTTGGCTGGTAACATTATAGTGAGCTACATTCATGACCGGCTTATTTGAACCTTTAGCACAATAAAAACAACAACTCCATTGAAAAGTTTGTATTTTCAACTGCAGTGCAGCGTCTAGGTATCTACTTACAAGGACCTTAATATGTCCTAATGGATGGTATTTAACCTCCTTCGCTAACTCGCACAATCAATGACCTTATTCTGTATAATAATTATTAGCCTCAATCTTTGACTCTATTCTACCATATTTAGAGTTTTTATTGGTTCCTGTTTATAGAAATTTAATTTAGGTCAACTTATTTAGCCTCAATCTTTGACTCTATTCTACCATATTTAGAGTTTTTATTGGTTCCTGTTTATAGAAATTTAATTTAGGTCAACTTATTTAATTATTTCAAAAAAAGTTCTGTGAATATGTATAGAAAACTGTATGAAAGTTGTAAGTGTTGCAAGCCGAATATTGAGATTATCTGAGAAAAAGCGTAGTTCCCGTATGCAGTTATAATAGCAGTTGATCGTCGAGTACCTAGCTGATCACATCATACTTTCACTTTTACATGATTTCGTGCAAGTGTGGCCGGCATGAGACGATTGACGTCGGCCCCTCACTCGCACCGGAACAATGAAAGTTGCTATAATGAGCATCGCACTGATCATTGTCTGACACACATTCGCTTTTCGTTAATTATGTACATAATGATGACTGGTTCTTGTCTAAGTTCAGATATTTTGTTATGACGACGTTGATGATGAAGTCGCTTGTACCCACTCGATATTTAATAAGGAATTCTTCATATAAGAATATGTGCCAGTGTAAGTAATACTTGCATGACTTGCTCTCCAGCAGTGAAACAGTCTCAAACATTTCACAATAGATTATTGAGCGACCATAGTGCATCCAGATGGAATATCATATCTACCGTGCCAGGGTTTGTATGAGCCTCAATATTTTTTTCTCACCTACCGAAGTACCTACACGTTTCATGAAAAAAGGCATGATAACAAGATTTTTGTTAATTATTTAAGCCAGTTATGTGGCTTTTCATAAAATTGTCCGGTTGTAGTAAATGTTTCTAACGCTTCTCGGACCCAACAACACGTTATGTAAAAAGCGACAGCCATTGCACAATTGCTTTATTCGATGGCGAAACAGCCGCTTTGAAATGCCAGTGAAAGTCACCAAGTGACTTTGGCACGCAGCGATAATGCAGCCACTGATATTTTTATTGTCACGTAAGTTACATAGATTTATCGATAAATCGGTTTAAAGAATTCGATAAATATATAAATATATCGATGAATGATATTTAACATCGTTGCTTTTAATGACACTGGTGCTTATCGTTAGTATAGTATGGAACATTAACAAAATGTATTGTACTACTTAACTATTCTTTTAAGAGAAATTAATGAAGACTCATAAAATTAAAAAATGAGAAAGTAAGGATATCTCGTTAGAGTCATTGTTATTTGGTCATTTGGGAAGTCATATAATAAGCGGATAAAACAATGTCGTTTCATCTGTTTGTTTCTGATTATAAATAAAGCCAGTTATAAATAATCCAGAGATTCATACACTTAGCATGGTTAGGTTCACTCACAGTACTCGCACTGATGCATTTAATGTCGGGGAACCTTCTGGAACCGCGCTTCAACAAACCTAAACACAGTAGAGTGGTAGAAGTGAAGCCGGCTTATCTAGAACTTGTATGTTAAGCCATTCGTGATCGTAGTTGGTCTCTACAATATCGCTGATCTAGGTGCTTCTTGCGAAATCGTACGCTCTGCTATCAAACTACCAAGTTACCATGGCCGCGCAAAATGGATTATCTACACTGTAACACCGTCCCTGTGTCGGAACGAAACTGAATCCATATTTTTGATCAGAGATTATGTAAGTGGTTTCGCTATCTGAATCTTAGACCACCTGACAAAATAGGTCCATACTTAAATCATACATAACCTTTATTTTAATCATTTATTATTTGGAGCAACATACTTGTATGGCCTTGACTTTGGTTCGGGGTGTCAATGTCAATGACTTATAGTCGAACTTGAAAAATTTGTGGAGGCGTAAGCGGTGGGGTTGAATGGATCAGTTGAGATCAAAGACACGCGAGCGTCAAATTATACAAAACGGTTCAAATACCTTTTCGTTGGATGGAATCATGATCATAATTATGCTTTGTGTATCACACTTTGCCTCAAAGGTCATCTCATTCACCTTTTTTATGATCAAACAAATAAAAATAAGGGTTTAAAATAACCTACTAATGGTCTACCAGTGTGTGTATTATAATATGTGTAGTGTATGTATAATCTCAAAGGTGCTTGACTTTACCACGACTCTACAACCGCCTTAGTACGAACCTACTTGTAGTGAAATCGTCACCCAATTTACTTATCGCCCGAACAGGTGGATTACTCCCGACCACGGTTCCAATCCGGATGAATAGATTTTGACAGAAGCCGTGTAATTTTTCAGTACAAAATGACATAGAACCTGTCAAACTCCGGATCCAATATGGAACGGCGCGGTGGTGGTCAAGAGTAGCCCTACAGGACACCGTTTTATGGCGGGAAAATAATGGCCCTGAACCGCATTAACCTTACAGCATATTGCGATGGGCGAACAAACAATTTTTTTTACTAGTACCTATGTTTACTTTACGAGTAAAAGTTCGAAGAACAGTATTTTCGTAGACCCCTCGTAGACCTTTGTAGAGGTACTTCTACTAATATTAGGTTTAAAGAAACGTTTTTTATAGTCTTATTTATTATGTTATTACTACTAATTCAAAAACATAGAACAGTTGCTCTATCAAGGTACCTATCATCTATACCGATTCTACCTTCATTAGTTATGCAACGAGCCTGCACATAGGGAGTCACGTAGTGCCTACATAAAGGCATGCATAAGCGATTCGGTTGACAGCGAGCGTTCGCGTAGTATACTAATAAATAGGTCATAGAGCTGTAACTCACGACATTAAGATACTAGTACTAAAATATAAAAATTACCAAGGATATGTCTTCGCACAACGTTCTCAAAATACTGTAAGATAAGAAAGGTGCGCGTTGAAATCTTTTACACGGGCGTTTGTGTGTATACGAAATACGAGTTAGGCACTGACCTTGCCCTGGCGTTGCTCATTTAGGACACAGAGCCTCTTGTCAACTGGGGTCTGGGGTGGATTTAGTGAGTCGATGAGTCAGTCCTCCTCACACCATTTTGCCGCATCCGTCTAATGCGGTAAAATGTCTTGAGTGGAGATTTCCCCCGATACAAAAAAAGGTACTGACCTTTCGCGCTGTTTGATTTGACTAAACCGCTACCCACTTATTTCTAGCTAAAAACTTCTGAAAACAGATGCGTGGGTGCGTCTGAATCTACTCGCACGCTATAGTTTCTTCTATTATTAGTTATGCACAAGTATAATGTAACTCGTTTAAAAGTGTGTAAATAAAATAAATGCACTACTTTTAAACATTGTTGGCCTCACACCAAATAAAATAAGTTTCGTATTTACATTAATTAACTAAGCTTCTTGACTTAGTTATAGTTAACCATGTTATATTGAGAAGTTTCTCTTTGCAGATGTCTTAGGGTAATTGACTTGGACAAATATTGATGATCAAATTACCACTAAAAATAATTTTAATGTTTCAAGTTGTAACTTTCAATTAGTTTTCATCTCGTAACCACATTCACAATATTTAGACCGATCATTCAATATTATTAAATAGTTATTCGAATTTCTAATAACTATCGGATGTGTGCTGTTAGGCTGGTCAATCAGTCGGCACGGTGCGGCGGCGGCGTAGCCTTGTATGATTAGTGAATACAAACAGCGAGTTGCAAAGCGGATGCAGTGGAAGCAGGGCAAGCCACGCGAGCACGAGCAGCGCCGTTGCTACTGGCCAGCCTTACCACAATTACCCACCACTGCAACCAACCTTGCTCCAAAAAACCGTGACCTACATTCACGCGTCAAAATTCAGCAAACGTTTTTACTGCGGCCATTCTCCTTCCAAAACCGTTTAATTTGTTACAAATTTACTATCGAAGCATTCACTGGTTTTACTGTTGAATTAATAGGCCGCGTAGCATCGGTAGCTCTGGATTCGAGACATCATTAGTGTAACTGGGTTGTGCTCATCGATTGCACAGGACCAACTAGCGGCCTAGTTGGCCCAGTTGGCGAGCCCAGGGCGCGGGTCGCGATCCTCCGATCTAGGCGCCCTGCATTCACAGCCCGGGTAACCTAACTGTGCTCTATTTCTGGATCTAGTACGTACTAAACTGCTGCGATTTGGTAGGTGCATACATTGTTATTGCACTTATAGCACGCATCCATTGTTATTGATATAAAGTACCTATTATTCTTTTCATTTCACTATAAGACAATGCGAATTTATAAAATGAAATTAGCAAGTACACTTACACGATTTGGTAATATGATATAACTAGGTAATTACGTGCTCATTTAGTTAAAGTTATAATGATACGAGTACGAGTATCATCAATCAGCATCAGGCAACGACGTCAGAAAAATATGTGATTAAAGTTCCATAAGCGGTGACGTCATAGGCGTTGGCGGAGAACGTTCGCGTAGGCGCGACGCGACTGTGACGTCACGGGTAAAATGCTACGCTCCGTCAAGCTGAGAGCGCGGGGGCGCCTGGTGCGAGTAGGCGGATGCGCGTAGCATAGCGCTCACGTAAATAATATCGTGCCTCATTACGTAATTGAACGTGAAATCTGCACAAGGACGCAGCAGCGGCCGGCGGCGCTGAGATTTCGACATCGACGACATCGCCGTCGACGCGACGCGATGCTTTAATACCAACGTTACGCTTAGAGAAGAGTGTTTTAACTTGAACGACCTGCCAGGCTCTATCTCCTCTCTAGTCTCTAGTATTGGATATAGAAAACGACGCTGAACATGCTTGAAGACCGCAGCGTCTTGAGAATGAAATCTCCGGATATTTGGTATGGAGTTCTACTTATGCATTTGAAATAATTTTCTGTATCGAATAGAGAAATAAAAAGAGGATGACTGTTTCTTAGGTAATTTTTCATACTGTGAGGCATTGTGACGTGACCCAGCCTGACCCAAATACGGAGTGCGACCCACCGCGCCCTACTCACCAGTTGATAACGGATACAGGAACCTGTTCGCTACTACATAGTCTAGGACGAAATACGCAATGCCAATAGGTTGCATTTACCGTTACTTCGGTGACTTGTCTACCATCATCGGCAGCTCCCTATTGTTTTTGACCTTCGATTCTGAAGATGATAACTTCGTATAGCTTCATACATTTTTTCTCACTTCCAGCATTTCCTTTTTAGTTCATTATTTATATGCAAATCTGATGATGAACGTAGAAGATAGAACCAGAATAAAACAACAGGAAAACACCAGTGGAGGTCACATTTCGAATACGGGCTGTGCGTCGTCACCGGTTCAATATCAGCGATTCTGGGTCAGTGGGTCACCGTGCCAAGCGGCCGCTCCCCGCGCGCCTCGCTTGCGTACTTGCAATTAAACTCGCTCTTTAGATGAATATGTCGTGGTGGACGCGGCGGCGGCGGCGGCGCGATGGGAGCTGCCTACATTGCATCCACAAAATAATCTCAAGGTCATCACAAAACCTGAGGTTTCCGCTAAAACAAGTATAGGATACGAAGAACATGAATTGAATTTTAATTTCCAAAGTGAAATCTCACGGTCTTAACTGACCTTTGACCAAAACCTGATGCGGTTATATCCTACGCATTGTTTACCAAATCGCGTTTGACCTTTGCTCAAGAACAAAGCGATGCGTTGTTAGTAGCTTCTTTGGCATACGAATGGGGAGGATGTTAGTGTGTTATCGTAGCTAAGCGAGTATCGCCCACGCAGTAACGGCCACGGTGTGTTACTGTTACCTCAAACTGGAAAACAAGTTATTTTGCGTTACTGAGTCAGCCCGCAACACCCGGCATGCGTGACGCTAAACACCAAACGTGGCACAGTATCTATTCTACCAGTTCTTAACCGACTTTAGTGATACCTTACACTTGTTTGTGGTGAATTCATCTATTTTCAGTAGGTATGTATATTTATATGTATGTATCGGGTTACTCCCACGAATGCAATAATGTCTTCACCTATCTATAAATAAATAGGTAACTTCGACAGAGTATTTCGAACTTAATGACTTAAAACAGATGCGTCCTAATTCAAACACAGAGCATCGAGATTCGCGCCTCGTTTTGCCAGCTGTTTAGATAAGAGGCTTAATAAATCATGTAACTATTCCAAGGCAAAATGCAATGAGGTCACTCACAAAGGGCCTTGCCTTCGCAGCCAACTTGTAGGAGGCTGGAGACCAACTTCTAAATTTACAGCATAAATCAGATTACTAAAAAGATTGTAGAAATGGTGCTACATACAGCATAAGTAGCGCAATTTCTAATCAAACATTAATTTACGCAAAATGGCACACAAGACCCATTGAGTAGTTTTAAAGTTTTTATCTTTTCAACTTTACATTGACAGGGGAACTATCTTAAGTACAGTAAATGAACAGCAACTGTTTCTGACCACATAAATGGTCAATGATCTCTGTCTTGGTGCTTAATTTAGGCCGAAGGTCGACGAATCGTCGAATCTATTAAGTCACACTGTTTTTTAACAAATCCAAGATATTTGTTTGTTGACTTTTTACAATCGCAAATTACCTACGAGATTAAACACAAAGACAAAGAACGCAAACTTCAACCAAATCTATGTTAAAAATGATTGACAAAGTAATATGTGGTTACATTAGATATGCTAAAGCTGCTGAGACATACTGCTTTTGGGGATCTTCTTACACGAAAAACCTATCGAGATCGGCGTTTACTTAAACACGCGCCTAAATCTTTACAAAGAAGAACCGTTATATTTTGAATACATTCAGATTTGAGGTCAAGCGTATAATGGAATCTCAAATTAACATTAACTTACTGTTAGACCTGTAAGTGATAGACCTATTGGAGTTATCGGCGTCTTTGATTTATAAACAGTTATTACAGATTTCAATATCTACAAGTTTTATAAGTACATATATATCTTCATATTATATTTTATAAATAAAGTTAAACGAGGGAAATACTAACTGGTGTAGGCGGCCATAGCTCGTAAGTCACAACCTACATCATATTCTAAGGTACTAAACTAAGTAACCTATACAACAATCAGTCTCCTGCTGGGTTGTCTTGAACAAACAAATCAGTATCAACTCTCTTGTCAACCTTGATTTACAAACGTATCTTTTACCAATATTATAGTCAATAATTTGCACATAAATTGAATATGTAAAGCAGTTTATCAATGAAATATAGATGATGAGCAGGCAATCACGCTACGCATTATAAACCGTAGTGTTAGCGCATCGCGTAGCAGAGGCTCGGGTGCCGATTTCTCTTCCCATGGCTTCTTTACATGACTAAAGAACTGCATTATACACATACAGATCGGGCTAATTAAATCGTTTATCTTCAAGGAATTTTATTAAATAATCAAAACAAAGTGTATTTCCTCATCATTAGCCAAATTTTATTATAGAATATATAAGTTTGTGACTTTAAGAAGTACGTAAGTATTATTTTTAATATTACATGATAAAGTTTCCCAGAGTCATAAGGAAAACCCTTGTTTGCTATTTGTTTGGAGAACTATTATATTATGCGTAAATACATATATATAAATCCGAACCGTGCGTATAGTAGGCAAGTACTTCTTAGGTATGACTTTATCGCCAAAGTGAAATTTGCGTCGATCACGCCACCGTTCCACGCAACGCTAAGCACCATAGACATTCAACTGTTTTCAGTGCATCGGAAAAAACTTAACCGGACTGGAAAATCTGGATAACGCACTTTTAATTTGCTTTTGAATCGTAATACTTTCGCCGGCAACGTTGGTTATGCGTTATTAATTACATAGTTGGCTAGTTGTTATTGCTTGGCTCCGCGAGTATGTATTTTATGCTCTGTCTGAACACGCGCGATCACTTTTTAATGGTCTCCGCATGTAAGTTATAATTCATCGCTAAGCCGGCAATCAATGTTTATACACTTTTCACCTAAAATGTAATTATTGTTGGCAGGTATTGTAATTGGATATTATTTGTCTTTTAATTTTACTTATGGACGCTGAACTTCGATAGGTTGGTTGGTTTTTTCAAATATATTATAGGTCATAAGTGAATTTATATTTTGCAGCGTTACAACTCTAGGTAACCCACATAGATATTTGAAACAGCTAATTGATTTAAAAACTATCATTGTTTTAATCTCCGTGCAGCTGTATATAACTGTCGAAATAAAGTGAGTCTGAAACAGTTACCAATGCTACCGCGAATAAGTAATGTTGCCGTGGACAACACAGGTGTGATTGGAGTAGATACAACTTTCACATTCGACGACGCGAAGCAGGCGCAGGCGCAACCCGTTACGTCGTCGTTGTGTCGCATCACGTCGAGCGATATCACAGATATATTCGTGAACATGACGCTCGCGATCAAAATGAGTCTCCAAGCAAGTGAGACCCTAAAATAAACACCGCTTCTTTACAGAAATCTGGCGCATATATGAACTTACATACCGCCGCAGGGAGTACTTTGGTTTATATAATGCTCTTGCATCATTCGTTAGTACTGGCTCTCCTGTTGATTGTAGCTAATGTAACGGATTGTGCTTTCCTTAGGCAATAGCGATGTCCTACTTAGCAAACGAGTCTCGCGATGAGGTTAGCCGGGCTGCCCCATCGCCACCGGCTAACGGTACGCCTGCCACTCGGCGCCGCCGCCGCTGTCGCTGCTGCGCCCCGCCCGCGCCGTGCACGTGATAATAATTCTTGACGCGATTTTGTAACGAACACCGTTACTCGGTTCCGGGCCTGTCGGTGACCTTATTTCTTAGCGAGCACTCTTTATTTTTATATCTTATAGGCTGACACCATTTTATCGGATTGCTTCGAAAAGAACTTAGCAACACGTTAATTTTGATTACAATGTAAGATATCAGATTTCACTATTAATTAATTGAAAGATCTAACGCTGATGTTGCTGGTATTTGGTAGTCATTATATTAATAACTTTAAAGTTGTTGTTGAAGTGTTCATCCATTTTTTGCGATGTGTGTATTACGTAATTTGTCCTCTTTTGCCGGTAGATATATCTAAATGTTTTCTATACCGGTGAATTTATGAGTCAGCGAATGAATTGGACCAGCGCAGTGGATTTGCAAAGTCCATTGAACGAGTAAATAAAGTGTGACGCGATTCTGTAGTAGGTAGGTAAGATACACAGTACATACAGATATTTACAAACGGGAAATACCTACAACGCGTCATGTCAATTTTGTTGAAGCATTTTCCTTTTATGCTTTATTCCAATTATTCCTCGTTACTATATTGCATTTCAGGGATTTACCCATTACTTACTCAATTGTGTAAAATACCCAAATAGCCATGCAATTAAGTACGAGTTTTCTTCAATTCATTGTTTCAGAATCAGAAGAGCGAAGTGGTATCTATCTACGTACCTAGGTAGGTACATATTCTTTATCTTTATTTGTTTTGATGAAGTGAGCGGTCTATGTATCGCATCGTCTGACGTTAACAATGTTTGTTGACGGTGAAGAGATGACGATGACGACGCGGGGACGACGTGTGGTAGCAAATTAGCGATACAAATGCAATGATATCACTAACACTTAAGACTGCACAGTGGGTGAAGCTAATTACTAGTAAATATTTAATACACAACAAATCTATCTTACGCATTGTAAATAAATAATAGGTAGATACAGTGAGAATTCAGCATCATAATAAATATTCAAATATTAGTAAATTGGCAACAGTGGTAAAGAAATAACCACGAGCCAACCGAGGCGTCACGATAACACAGCGTGCTACGTCACAATCTACGCACAAATAATGGCACAAGGTCTGCGCACGCGCAGCCAATCTTTTTCGTTGGTGTGCTACTTACTACGTAATATCTAGCTATTGTATTTCTGGCTTGGCACAGATTTAAGGATTATAACGATTTTTCAATACACTTGCTTGAAAAGTGTAAAATTAATAAGTCAGTATAACATCCCTCTAGGGAAAGCGACGCCCGTGAGCGTGCGTAATAGGTATGCAACTTACCGGGTGATTACTTATTGGGTCAGTGTTGCAAGTACGTACTAGGTATTTTATGTTATTTGTACTGGCATGCATTGTACTGATTGTACAATGTAATTACGCATACCGTCGACGCTATGCGCGCGCAATGGCGGCCGCCTGCCGCCACCGCGCCGGCCGGCATCTGCGCTCAAACGAAAACAATGACTACCTCCCTAGATACTCACCTAGGCGCAGCCGCTCTGCTCTACCTTAAGTTTAGGTTAGTAGATAGATACATTTAGGGACTCACCACTACCTATCTGCGCGGCTACTTACGAAGCACAATTTAGAGCTGACGACGGACGGAGGTGATTATTGTAATCTTAGCTCCGGCTACTTGTTACATTGAACACAGTTATACGAAGCTGTGGCATAACGGTGCGGCCGGATTTATAAAATTTAGCGCATGCGTGTAACAACACACGACAAGCGACGTGCGATGCATTAACCCTTACATGATGCGCTTTCAACAGGCAAATAGGTTAAAACCTAAACCTATGACTAGATTAATACAGAACACGCTGCACGTACATATGTGAAGTTCATTGTTTATCTCTAGCTGCCTGCGCTTGCTCTGTACAATTTAACGGGCTCATGGTCTCCATTCACCAGTAGCTCCGTTCATCTAATCTGGAAATTGTATCAAGAAAACTACGCACGTTTTTAAGTCCTACTTCTTGCCAAAGATAATTACTTGCTTTGTCTGTAATATAACTCTCTCACACACGCACAGGTAGGTATGCATTATAGCCGCTTTCGATAATGTTATCTGTGCCCTTGACGCTAAGCTATTTTGATTTCCATTTATTTAACAAACAGCCAATAACGCTTTTGCAGTTAGGTACCTAAATGGACGCTGTTTATTTATAACACGCATTTCTCTGCTTGAAATAAAAACCTTTCCTGTTTGGCTAATGACATTGATAAGCCTGTTGTCTGTTTAGTAGAGAAACCATTAATAAATCATGCATGACGCACGAGCCAACAAAAAGCAATAGATAGGTACAAACAAGTTAGCTAAAGTCGGAATAAATATTGTTCTGGTATCAGAGTGTGTGGTGTTTGTAACTTTCAGCATTACACTACACAAGCATGATCCTTTCCATGATAAAACAATCAGCGTATCAGAAATTAATCAAGGTGCATTGAGAGGTCACCGTCAACACGTAGACGGCAGTGGAACGTTGCAGTGTAGGTAGTTATATAGTTATCTTTGTTAGGGAAACGGTAATGGTGTGGTTGGTGGTCGCACAACCGAAAATATCGTAATATTTTTTGATCAAGTGGTAATTTAGTAGGTAATTTGTGGGAAATCCAGGTTTTGCTCTTCCAAATGTGGGTATTTTTGGCGTGATTTCTGGATTTTACCACATAGGCGTTGGCAACCCTGGTTATGATCCAGTGAGCGCTAGTTAGTGATGCGCCAGCCGGGCGGACCGGGCTTGCATTGCACGCAGCGCACTGCACTGCACGTGGAAGGGTCAATAAGCTCACCACATTACACAACAAACCTTTGTCTCAACGCACCGATTGTACCTACCTACTTTATTATATTTTTTGCCGGTAAATGTAGACTACCGTTCTTAGGTAGTTACGTAGGTCATTTAGATACTTAGTCGCCGGTTAAACAAAAAGCCGGTCCAGAAGATGGAAATGTGTACAGAGTAGAGTAGGTAGGCAACTAACCCGTTTGAGTGTAAAAAATGTGCTCGTCGAATTCTTTTGTATGTGTGGATACGAAATGGCTTGCAAAAAAACATTGACGCCCGGCTTTTTCCGTCGAGCGGCGTTTATTCGAAGGGTATAGGTACCTTTTGGATTCGAGGCTTTGTTCCTTTGTTCGCGAGTGTCCCAGCGGTGAAGTGGCGTCGGTGGCGGCAGCGCGGCGCGGAGGGATATACAACGGAATGTGATACTAACCTCGGCGGCGGGTGAGTGGACCTGGACCTGCAGCTCGTCCGTCTGGTGGTCATGGGCGAGCACGTCGGCTCGCACTTCACGGCCGTTGTACGTCAGGAAGACGCGCTGCGTGGCCTGCAGCTTGACACCCTGCATGCCGCGGAAGCCGGGCCCGATGAGCTCGGCGTCGCGGTACTCGCGCGTGCTCTTGCCGCCATCGAAGCGCACCGTGTAGCGGGTGTTTGGCGTCAAGTTTATGCAGTTGTTGTTCTCCGGGAACGGAGCCGGCGTCTTTACCGCCTGGATCATTCCCGAGTAATAGAGTCCATCGTCACCGAGCGCGGCAACCCGCGTCCCGATGATGGAGCGTTTCGCCAGACGCTTGCCGGTCGACATTATTACGCTTTCGTCCTCGATTCTAACCTTTAAAATACCGGCGTCCGTGGCTCGCTCCGTAAACTAATCTCACAAACGTTCACTGAAGTACTTCAAATCGCTCGGCGAACTCGCTTCGCGGGATAACCGTCACAGAACTTAGGGAAATTGGGAGAGTTGCGTCGCGATTCCGTGCGCTGCACGCGGTCCGGCTTTTCAATAGGCCGGGGCTGATCGCAGCACTCACGCGGAAACATAATACGACGACAGGCCCTCAAAGATCGGGACGAAGGAGAATCCTTTCGAGGTATTATCTTGGCAGAGTCCGCAGCGGACGACCTCGATACGCGCGGTCTCGAAGAGAACTAAGCTAACTGGCGCGAGTGATTCGCGGAGCGCAGAGGCGACGACGGCGGCGGTAGCGGCCGGCGCGCGACGACACCGGCCGGCCGGCGAGCGGGAGCACCGACCGCCCGTCTCGCTCCTTTGTTTTGATACTCAGCTGTTCGAGCGAGCGAGAGGGGCAGAGTAAGCCGGGCGCGTGCGAACAAGAGGTCGGCTCGGTTGCTCTCGGTTCGGGAGTGTAGTTCGGGTGGACTCGCTATTTTCAGCGGGCGGGCGCGGTGGTGATGTTAGGCGACGAAGGGCGGCCGGCCGCCCACGAGCGACATTGAGGCGCGCCGGCTCGGTTCGCACGTGGAGCGCTAAAGCCTTGTTCGGATTACATTAGTATTTTAGTCTAGTACAGAGTTATTTAGAAAGTAAACGTGTGACTAAACCACGAAAATTTTGTAAAGTAGTTTTGTGAAAGATGTAGACAAGTCAATCGATTTTCAGACCCCGATCAAAAAAGGGTGTTTTGAGGTTGACGGCGTTGTATGTCTGCCTGTGCCCTCGTAGCTCCGAAAGTAGGGCTCCAGTTTGAATGCGGTTTTTAGGGTTCCGATCCCGTAGAGTTCCGGAACCCTACATTTTATTTATTCCAACATTCTTACATCTTACAGTACCTAACGATTTTACATTTTATGTTAGTCAGGCATCCATGTCGTTACATAGTCTTGACCCCACACTAGGATTCAATGGAGAGGGGTTGCAAAAAAGGGGGGCGACAAAAGTCAATGTCAAAGTGGGGTAGGTATCATAAAAAGGGCTTGTTTTGCACCTTCTATGTAGATTATGACTTTTTTACTGCATAATTAAAACAGACGAAGAAATGACCATCATCAAAACAGCTTATCTTCAAAATTTATGGAGCGAAAAATTTAAAATAACTGTATGTTATTAAAGTATACTTTAAGATCTGACGATGATCAGCAATGCCGAAGAGGATCTAAGAACGGTCGGGAAATTTAAATTTTTTGTAAAATTTACTTAAATTTTTTGGGCGAGTAGCGCCCTCTACCACGCGCCTTCCAATTTTTTCACCCACATCTTCTAACATAGCCATTACTATTCTAAGCTAAGCTTATTTATTAGTAGGAGTTAGCTACTAAATTACTTATCACTATACTAAATAACTAATGTATTCCGAACGAGCTTGAACGCTAACGGGATTGCACAACGCACCTCACGGCCAGCCGCGCACCGCACCGCCTCTGCCGCGCCGCCCGGCCCGGTACCCACCCGCTGCCGCTGCTTAATACGTGACACAGTTTCTATTCGGGGTCGATTCAAATGTCAAGCAGATGCACCCACTTATGCAACGGTCGTCTTGACCTAACTGCATCTAACTAAACAATGTAGAGTAAATCAAAACTGTGGTAAAGAAAGGTTTGGGAAATATCGGCGACCTTAAGACATTAGGTCGGCCATCAGCTGGCCATCAATTCGACCGAATGCTTGTAGATTCTTGTGCTAATATTCTGTACTAGTAGATAAACAGAGCAACAAATAGATGCCAAACATTCAGACTCCGTCTTATTTCGGATACCCCCTTCCTCCTTTCCATCAAACGTACCTTTAACAAACAATAAGTTCAAGTTCTTTATTGCATTCATATTGTACCTACCATGGACTGAGTTTGGGAGACTTCTCTTACTAACATATTGCCACGGGTGGTTGAATTGACATATTACCCAACAATATACCGCGTGCAGACTAGGCCCATGCCGGAATGATTGCCGCGATTAATTCCGGAATGATTGCCACAGCAATATCGCCTTTATTCTCACTAAGGAGCTAGGGCATGAACTTGGGCAGGGAGACGGGACAGCGGCATGTTCGAGTTCACACCACTTCCCTGCCCACTTCCCTGCCCAAGTCCCTGCCCACTTCGGCATAGTGTGATCGCGCTAATAGACTTTGAAACTACGATCACCTTCAAAAAGTAATGATTACAGATAGGTAGGTACTTCAAGTCTACAGTTTAGCAATACTTATTTAATTTTAAAGAAAGCACGTTCAAATAAATGTCACGTTCGCAAAAGTGAAATGTAATAAAAACACGTTTGGTAAAATGTGGAACAGCACGTGTAAAGCAATTAGGTACCTTATCACATCACCACATTTTAATTTGAAAAGGGTTGTAATAGCTTAAAAGAAGTTTTGAATTCCGGTTCATAAGTTTTTGTTACTTTTACTTACTTTGGCTACGGCTTTGGTTTTTATATAAAGTCGAAACTCAACGAATGTTGTAGAGGTGAAGTCCTACAAAGTATCTTTGTTGAAGTTAAATTAAGTTGATAGGTACCCAACGACCAAGAACCACATTAATGTCAAAATTTACTAATGCGTACCTACCTATAAACAGTTGGCTATACGATAGGCTAGGGTTGACTTCGCACAGAGTGCTAATCAAATACGCGGTAGCCTATGTAGTCGATGACTAGCCACACGCTACAATAATGAACCTAAAATTTGAAAACTAAATCTAGAAATGGGGAATTCGGGCTAAAGATTTATATAAGATTTTAGGTCCGTATTCGCAATTAACTGCTCAATCACTGATCCAGACTCAAGCATCGACTTTTTAACTCTTTTTTGTGGAGTTCTTTATCAGAATACGAGCCGTCAAATATCGAGGGTCAAATCCATATTCAAATGGAGAACATTTCATGCCGGCCAGTGGGCCAAACCGTTGCCGGTGGTGGAAACATACCTAATAACGCAGAACCTGATAGCATACTAGCATGGTCTAACAGTTGAATAACTATTAGACCATACATAGGACAGGCAGGATTTTCTGTGAATACGGAGGGTCCTGCCTGTCCTATTTACAAAACGAAACGATGCCTGAGTTTGAAAATTATATAGGTAATTGTGAATGTCCGCGAATTTATTGTTTTACGTAAATTTGTAGTTGAAACGTTTAAATTTCGCAGTGTTTATGATACTGACCTCGATATTTTATTGAACAATAATATTATTCATAGTCGGTATTGACAAGAGCTATTATTTTATTCTGTGGTAAAGCCCGTGAGCTAAAGCAAATAATGAGCGTTTGCTTTAAATACAAAACAATAAAACATAACGATTGATGACGTACGCATTACAGCTTCTACGCAATTTACTATTGTTGCAGTTTTGCTAGCCTGTCTTTACCTGGATAAAATGAATTGATTGTTGGACATTGATTGACATCACTGTGTGAATAGCTTAGAAATACCTACGCAACAATCTACTAGGTGAATACCTTTTACTTTGGTAGGTAGGAACTTGTTTTAATTGTACGTGTACCTAGGTATAACTACGCCATTGGCTTACGTAAATAGTACCTACCTACTGACTACAAACTGTACTTATCTAAAGCCACTGTGACCTTTTCTGATGTTCTAGATCTAAATTATACAATTTATAATTATTTTGACGCGCTGATCTTTTTTATTTTATTTCCTTTCAATTTTAGATATGCTGTCAAATTGCTCAACTACCTACCTAGTTCAATGAAAGATAAAAAGCTAATAGTAGGTATAGTAGGTGCCAAATAACACCGCAATACAGGTCATTCACCCACCTTCACCACGATGTTGCAAAATTCAATTTATGAATGGCTAATTCTGTCGCTTTCCGTACAAACCTGTCGCTAAGACGGTAATCGCTCGAATCTCGTAGTACTGTTTGTTTACCATACATAAATTGAATTTTGCGACATCGAGGTGAAGGTGGGTGAATTGCGGTGTTATTTGGCACCTAATATAGGTACTTAATTACGACAAATTACTTAATTCAGATTAACTCTGCATACAATTAACCTACATTTTTGCATTTCGCTAATGATTTTACTTACGAGTTTACACCGGAACTTGCGACCGTAATGTTTGTAATATACTTAGTAGTATCAGCCTCTTTGCTTCGCTTGTTTTTTTTGAAGAACGCTAATGTCTAATACCTACTGTTTATAGCAGAATTTCTAATATAATGTCAACTATGTTGTTTTGTGATTGGGAAACATATTAGTTTACATTTTAACTTTAGCAGTGCTGGAGTAAATGGTAAAGTAAGAGTAGAATTTAAATGAGTAATCATGTATTAGCAGACTTGAGAAATAGTACATTGTTCACCGAGAGGAGAAAGTGACCGATTTCCGTCGAGGGTGTCGTTTGAAACACCCGAGATCGGAAATCGCACTTTCTCTCGAGTGATACATAGTGCTTTATACTACACCTACGAGGAAAATAAAAAACAAACTGAATCCTCAAACAACACACAAATTGAAAATGGCGCCAATGGCGTCTGCAATTTTTACATGTTCTTTTTTCTAGTGGCCAGTGTCATTTTGCGAACTTGGAGATAAAAACTCACTGTAAAAACTTTTTGGCTTTTGATATTTAGGTTACCGGCGCATAGTCTTACCCAAACTTAAAAAAGAAAAACCACGTAAGAAATGGATTTTCATCAATGATGTTTTAAAAAGGGGTCCCCTTTTTAAAACATCATTGATTTTCATACACTTTTGTCTCCCGCTCAGAAGCGTTTTCTCCCCGCATATTTAATTTTGTTCGATATGCAATGACGTACTTTCTACCGTAAATTTGATAAAGTATCAAGGTATACTTTCCAAGCAGGTGTAGTATAAAAATGTTTTTTATTTCAAAACTGATTCATTTTATTAAACATTTGGATTTGGAGGTAAGAGTCGTGTAGCTATGAACTAGCGTTTTTATTGCCTGTGGGGGATCAAACTAGTTTTCAAGGGGCGGCGGTTTGGACCAATCACAGCTGGGGATTACAATGTGAATTTGTTGTCCGGATCAGCTGTTCGAAGAATGTAAACAAAAAATATCAACAAACCTGCGCCGGTACAGTACAGACCCTCGCCAGGTAAAGGCAGTAAAGGCAGTAATAATAGTTCAATGAAACTCTTTGTTTCTAAGGGGTGCTTACTGTAGTAAGAAATGTTGACGAACAAATGATTATTCAAGGTTATTTTATTTGAGTGCGGCTAGGTGGTCGCTAGGCTTGAAAAAAAAATGGTAGGTACCGAGAAAGTAGATAAGGGTACGGTATGCCTTTTTGCTTCAAGCCGACTTATCTCTGGGGGTTGAATTGTTGTGGATGAAATGAGGCTGTTACAAACTACAATTACATAACCTAAACAGTTTTCGTATTCCGTAAAAATCCTACAAATATTATAAACGCGGAAGTTTGTTATGATGTATGGATGTTTGTTACTCTTTCACCCAAAAACTACTGATCCGATTTGGATAATACTTAAAATATATATTGTCCGTGAGCTGGATTAAAAAGTTAAGCTTACAAATAAATAAATATCCGTGGACCTTTCACGCAACGCCTTCTAGTCCCAAACTAAGCACAGTAAATAAACTAGTTTACTGTTATCAAATTATTTACTAAAAAAGTAACTCTGAAACTGTGGTGTTCACTGGTAGAGTAGGTATGCTTTGAAAACCGCATTGATATAACATAGTATGAAACGGACTAGCAATACAAGAGACCGCGATAAAAATCTACATCCGGTGCCTTGATAAGTGACCTGACGTGACGGCCCACGGTAATAAGTTTTTCTCACCACAAGGGTAACCGCAAAACCACATCTCTTGATAATGTTATCTTCATTTTATTCCTTATCGTATGTAAGATAATAGAGATAATTATGGTGAGCACAAATACTACTTTGCGATATAAGAGTATGAAACAAAAATAAATTGGAGGCGCCGGGTATCGATCCCGGTACCTCTCGCATGCTAAGCGAGCGCTCTACCATCTGAGCTACGCCCCCGACAACAGTCGTTTAATTTACTAGTCCGTGTATAAAGTATAATAAAATATTCATTATTTATCATATTTTGGTATCTTTTTGTGAATAGAGGTTTTTATTGCTTCATTGATCTAATATCATACATATTACACACCTAGTTACGTTTTTTGATCAATACTGTTTTTTTATGTACACGCATTTAGTAAGTTCGATAAAATAACCATTAATTAATACCATGTAATATTTTTTTAAGGCATAATATTTCTGCAATATTGTGATATTATTTAGATTCGAAAAGTGTTTTTCTATGTTTATGTTTTCTATGATAATTGTGTTTGAAAATAAATTTAATTTCGCACATATTTCTATGCATAATTGATATGTTTTCATCTTGCTTGTTTCATATCAACAATGATATCTTACGTATGCTTGACATGGAAACATAGCTTTAGGTACCTATATCAAGTTACAAATTATTACCACAATGTGAAAAACACAAGTTTTCATTTATAATTTTTGTTATTAAGGAACACGAATTTTACGGAAAATGAAATACCAGCGTGGTTCAGCGTTTTAAGCAGCCATTTTTTATTAAAAATAGTACAAATAGCCCATAACACTTAAATTATTCTGTTTTTTCATCACTTACCCCTTAAACTTATTATAAATTGAGGCAGCATCTTATGCATAAGTACATACGTATTTCAGCTCCCTGCAGGGTGATTGTTTATCTTTTGATAACATCAGAATCTCAATCAGAAGATATCAGCGTCCGGTAAACTGACATTTTGACTTTGTATTTGTCAGATTCTGATGGTATCAAAAGATAGAGAACCACCCCGCAGGCCTTCAAATAAACTTATATTTCAGCATGTCTTCATTATTTGGTTCATTCGGTTTGGTGCCGTGCCGATATATTATGATACTTAGATAATAAGTAATATACTACGATAATGTAAATTATAAAATGTTAAATATCATTATTATTGATAAATTTTTGGGACTTCAAGTCGATCAGCAAAATGGGGTAACTTGACTATGGTAATTAATAGATAATTATAATACCTAATTTTACAATTAATGATAAGCATGCATAAATATATATTTATCACGTGATAAATAAAAACATTACATAACATTATAAAATTTATAGAAATCACATCACAGGCAAGAAGTCAGCCAGTAAATCTATTGTATATCGCTCATAAATTGCGTTAGTTGTCGTAAATAAATAAGTTAACTATCTTAGAATTGGTCCCCAATTATGTAAGATATCTAAATTTTAATGTTGTAGTACTTAGTAGTCGTAAATAAAAGCTTTTCATTGTTTATTCCATTCAACTAAAACATAGATACATCTAATACTACACATCAATAAATGTATGCTACGATTACGAATAGATACAAAGTTTATTTGGAACGAATACTACCTATAATAAAAATATCAACTATCATCTTCTAGCATCACAACGTGTGCTCCTTTTCCGACGGCATCTCCTAGTTTGAAGGGCGCCAGATTCGCGACAACGCCATCTCTTGGCGACCGCACGACGTACTCCATTTTCATTGCTATGACCACGAATAGGGGTTGTCCTTTCACAACCTGAAACAATAATTCATTGAAAACCATGGTTTCAGCAAAACCGTGGAGCCAAGAACGATTGTAGTGCAATAGTTTGTAATACTGCGTTCTACAGGTTAAGATCGTCTTATAACATTTACTGAATTTACCGATGTATCACTTGGTATGTCCAAGTGATACATGGGTAAATTCAGTAACTCAGTCCTTATTCAATCCACATAGAGAAAACTGTTAAATTCATAGAACCTCCTATAGTCTAGATAACTTTTAGGCACCTAGGCATCAATGAATGAATTTCGGAAACCATAGAGATTTTTTTCAATTTTACACCACATTGGGTTGGCTGGTAGAGAATGCTGTACTTAGCATTAAGTTTCCCCTTTGTATAAATTTTGTATTTTGTGCAGTAAAGTAGGTACAAACAAATAAATATAGCAAAATAGGTAATTTGTAACACGGAATACCTTATGCATGCCATTTGATGAAGGAATATGGGTAAAACCAAAAGTACAACTTACTTTGTCTCCTTTACTGACAACAACTCGCTCCAAAATTCCGTGCGTAGGCGACGAAGCACTGTTCGCTGCAGCCGTGGGGTCTACTGAGCTAGCAGCCTCGTATTTAGCCTTAGGAATCTCCACAATCGTTTGACCTAACTGCAAAATTATAATTATAATATTTAAGAATTTCTAATAGCTATTACAAAATCCCACAGTTATGATTATGATGATTGTATTATTTTTTTGCTATGATTTTACCTTTGACGCAAAAGTTTATACAAAAATTAAAAACACCCGACCATGACCATCTCCTTAGATTATCTTCATTATTGCTCGTCATCATCACACATTAGCGTATAGACTCCAGTTAATTAAATCTCAATACTTTGTCATGAACTAATTGTTTCAAACTGCAAATTATGCCTGAAATTCCTCAAAATTGGTTTTCAGAGCTGATGATAACTATTCCAGATACATTTTATCTGTCTTACAAAAAAACCGCAATCAAATAGGAGCCATACTTCCAGAGCTACGACGACACGGCGATGACGACGGTGGCACAGACAAACAGACAGACACAACGCCGTCAATTTTATAAAGTTTATTTTAAAAACTGCCTTACCTCATCATATACATGAACTTGGTTCTGATGCGTCAGTACTCCGACGTTGGTTCTCTTGTCATCTATCGCTGCGTTCAATCGCAATCCAAGCGGAGAGCTTTTTAATGAAGCCTCGACGTGACGCCATTCGCCTTCGTTTACTCTAACGCTGTATGTGTTAGGTGAGCTCTCGTATTTCACTGTTACTTTAAGATCTAAAACGAATTAAAGAAATGCTGTGGTTTTCAGCACTCAACTTTACTCAACAGTGAGTTTCGATGAGTTACCTCACCTACAAATGAGTTTGCCATGACTTATGCTATTGTAAATGTGAAATCATCCCGCAACGCACCAATATGCCATTTAATTCTGGTCCGTAGAATACTGAATGTTCTTTCTAAAACTACGATAATGTAGTTTTTAGACTCTGCTAGGTAGGTAATGTTTAGTCCATGTAATTTCATTGTAATCTAATGAAAATTAGAAGAAATAAATAACTTGCCTTTCTCATCAAATCTGAGTGAGATCGTCTTTTGTACATTATAGTTTAGTCTCCAAGCAGTCGGTTCTACAGATATTCCCTTCCACGAGTCGCTAGCGGAGCTTTCACTTTTACTGACCAGTAACTGCAATAAAAGTTTTGTGTCATTGATTCACGATTCACGATGTTAAGTCATGATACTTATTGGAATCCGATTTACTTCACTATCTATTTTACAGACAAACAATCAACCTGGAAATTAGTAGTATTTATTTTCCAGTCTATAGCGGTAAGTTCTATGAGAAAGTAATATACACAGATCATATTTATGTGGGTCTTATACGGTATGTGTGTGTGTGTTACTTTTCATCTCATCACCTGTAACTTTTACATTAGCCGAAGAGACGAGATATTTACTGACGACGACATTCCGTAGTTCTATCAAGATTAGGTATTTGATGGTTCTTCTGGTGATCATGACCGATTATTGACACCCACAACGCCAGAGGGGTGACGAAGTAGATGCTCGTAAAATACAGAAAGCAGTATAAGAATACTCACGTGTCCTAAAGCCGCTTGGATAGCGCGATGCTCTGTGAGAATAGAATCGGATGTAGGGAACAGTTCTGCTTCGTGTTGAGGAATGAACGCCGTGTGAACGTCACCCAATACAAACGCGCTCGCTCCGCTCAAACGGAGTAGGAAGTTTACGTTAGTTTCTAGACCAGCCACCTGAAACACAAAATAAAATGTATACTAAAAGAATTAGATCATGCGTTTTTTTGTCCACTGTTGTTTTTATTTGACTACGGCGAAGCAAAAAGGTATATGATTGCATATGCAAACTGACCGAATTTGTCTTAATGTAATTTTTGCATATAAAAGTGGATTGAACGATCTGAGGTAACTTACTTGGTATTCTTGAAGTTTCATCCTAGTTTTAGCCAGTGCTTCGGTGCGGTCACGGCCCCATACCACAAGTTTCGCAATCATAGGATCGTAATGCACTGACACTTCTTGACCTTCTCTAACACCGGTTTCGACCTACAACAATAAATATCGTTAGGTGTGGCTTTCGTCACTGTGACAATAAGATATACAACAATATAAATTCATCATGTGTTCAAAATTATTCAATATGTATAAAAATGTGGCGCCACAAGTGTGTAAGTACGTAAACTATTTATTTAATAGAATTATGTATTCTGTTGTACGTTAATTAAGTATTCAATATAAGCGCTAGAGCGTCGCAGTGTATGAAGAATGTTATGTTCGTACAGAAAATGAAACTGAATAATTTATAAGTTTATAAAACTGGAAAAACCGACTTCAATTTGATACGCCTTCATCATCAAATGATGATGAATTCAGATAAAAAAAAAATCAAATCGGTTCATAAATGACGGAGTTCTGAGGTAACAAACATAAAAAAAAATACAACCGAATTGAGAACCTCCTCCTTTTTTGAAGTCGGTTAAAAATAACGGGTAGGGAAAAAATGTCTTTTTCCGAATGACGTGAATTCAAACAACATAATAAAAGTCACAAAGCCTCTCAAAGCCTTCAGCTGCCACTCTTATCTATTAGGTATACTTTATTGTTTTTTTTTCTTGGTCCATAAAGTAAAAAATCTTACCCTAACAAACTCCTCAGGCAAAGGCTGTGTGAGTCTATGCAAAGTGCCGGCACGCGGTAGGAACCCCGCTCTAGGTTCCTCTGCGTATATTCGGCATTCTACGGCGTGACCGTGACGAATAATCTCTTCTTGCGTCAGCGGCAACGGTTCACCGGCGGCTACTCGTAGCTGCCACTCTACTAAATCCGTACCTGGAGATAAATGTAGATCGTTTGCTTGGCAGATAGGTAAATGACCACGTTTGCTCCTGTGCGGTGATACCCGCATAAAAAGTAGTCTTTCGGGCTACTTCAGGTCATAAACTAGATTTATCTCATCTCAAGTTGTAACAAAGATTCAGATATTACGGCGCGATCGAGTCACATTTGGCAGATAAATATTGGTTTGCGATTCGCGTTGTTGGAAGTTTTCCTTTGCATATCCATCGATCGTAAACCGGGTAAATGCAAGCACACCTAGTATTATTTAAGCGAAATAAATACATCTATTTCTAGGCAGTATTCAATTCTCACCTGTGATCATCTCAGTGATGGGATGTTCGACTTGCAACCTTGTGTTCATCTCCATAAAGTGGAATTCGTGCGTGGCGCGGTGTAGGATGAACTCTACAGTTCCAGCGCCAACGTATCCTACCGCGCGAGCTGCTCTCACTGCGGCATCACCTAGTGATCTGCGAGTTTCTTCAGATAAGCCTGGCTGCGGAGAAAAAGAATCGTTTTTTCTTGAAGTTTTTTAGGAAGGCATGTCCAGCACTGGACTTCTACAGCCGGTCATCTTACACATACTGAGGCAAAAAGTTACGTAAACCAGTTCAACATTATACAATCTTTGAAAGTAATCTTTTAATGATAGGGGAGAATGGAAGAAAAGAACATGTTGTGCCAACCCCACCTAGTGGGATAAGGGCCGGAAGAAGAAGAAGAGAATCTTTGAAGGTACCTATTCTTTCTTCTGTAACACAGTTTTTTACAAAACTAACACAGAAGACAAGGTTCTACCTTGATTTCGAACATGTTTATTAAGTAATAAATAAATTTTGTATTTTGTATTCATAGCATTGCGTTTCACTAAAGGTAGAATAAAATGAAAGAGTGAGACATAAAGTAATAACGAGGGTCTAATAGAAGCTCCTGTTCCATAGTATATTAAACCTCCAATAACTTCTAGATAGGTATTCAAATATCAAGACCCTTCTATAACTATATATGCATTGCACAGTATGCTAGCTACAAAAACACTTACTGCTGGAGCCTCTTCTATTATTTTCTGATGACGCCTTTGAACCGAGCAGTCTCTTTCAAAAAGATGGACAGCATCTCCATGCATATCAGCAAACACCTTAAACAGTAGAATCAAGTATTGAAATTCGTTTTTAATTGGCACTGGTATATAATTATTCAAGTCAACAGTGTACTGATTCATCCATTCCAGGATCTACATAATGTGAAATAGATATAACCGCCACTATTTCCAAAAGGTTAGTAGTTCAATCGATTTAGTTACCACACTTAAAACACTTTTTTTTGAAATTATTGTACCTGAACTTCTACATGTCTTGGGTCTGTGATATACTGCTCTAACAGCATATTATCATCACCAAATGACTTTAGAGATTCCCTCTTTGCTGATTCTAATTGAGGGAGAAAGTCACTCTCTGTCATTGCAATCCTCATTCCCTGAAAAATCCAAAGAGGTTAGAGTTTTTTTAATTTTGAACTGGCTACATTCATGTTTAAAGTATAACTTAAGAGACAGTAGGTACCTTTTACAGAAGACAAGGGGTACCTAAGAATTAAAATATACTTTTACAATATCAACCTGTATAAATCAATTAAATATATATAAATATGATAAATTCAATAGTTTGGCTTCTAACATTACAGTTGTAGATAAATGTTCACTTCGCCTCCTTGGTTCACCAATTATGGATGAGTCTCTTCCGGCTTTTGTAGATGAAAAAAATCAAAATTTTAATAAAACTTCAGATAGACTGCTCAAAATTAACAGCCATATGGCTTTTACAATTATTAAGTTTTGCCTCTTTGTACCTAAATTTACATACTCTTTACGATGTTGTCAACTGTGGAAACACAGCAAGCTGGTGGAAGGCTTGGACAACATAATAAAGAATACATTATCATCGGTTTGAATATTTGTTTGGATGACAGGGCATGGTTGCAGGCCTCCCTACCTGTCAGATTGGGAGGCTTAGGTATTCGCAAAATTTCAAGTGTAGCCCTTCCAGCATTCTTGTCTTCCGTTTACAGCACTAATTCTTTGGTAGAAAAAAATCTAAATCCGGCCCGTTTGGCTCTTACTGGCATTAATCTCAAAATTTCATATCTAGACGAAGCTAGAAATGCTTGGCATAGTGCTTGCCCTGATTCCGCTCCCTCCAAATCACTTTCGTCCCAATGGCAATGGGACGGGCCTCTGTGCGAGTTAACACGGAACTCTCTGTTACTAACGTGTTCAAACTCTGCAGATTGTGCCCGTCTCTTAGCTATCTCTAAAAAGGAGTCAGGTTTCTGGTTGCAAGCACTTCCCTCTCATAACACTGGTGATCACGTCACGTTCCGTTATTATAATAAATAAATAAATAAATAAATATTCTTGAACATTATTGCAACCTGTCTACGGTTGGGTGCGCAGTGCTATGCGCCTCATCGGTGCCAGTGCGGTACGGCTGTCGAACAGCTTGGTCACCACGGATTATCGTGCACTAGAGCCGGCAGCTATTCTTGAGCCGAATGGTCTGCTGCGTGATGATGGCAAACGGCCTGACGGTATGACTCTTGTTCCTTGGGAGTTGGGAAGGCCTTTGGTGTGGGACGCTACTTGCCTCGATACCCTTGCTCCTTCACATCTGCCTAGGACTTCCGTTAACGCTGGTGCGGCGGCAGATTCGGCCGAGGATCTCAAGAGGCACAAGTATGCAGGTCTCGATAGGGCCTACACATTTGTACCCGGGTTTTCACCTCCGGGTTTTCAAAATTCTTTCAAGGCGTCTAGTCGAAGCGACGCGTGACCCGAGGGCTGGTGATTATCTAGGCCAGCGTATCAGCATTGCTATTCAGCGCGGCAATGCAGCCAGTGTCTTGGGCACGCTTGCGACTGGTACTGATTTGGACCAGTTGAGCTATCTATAAATCGTTTACAACGGTTTGTGGATAGCTCTACTGTTTCATGTGTATTTTGTAAATATTGTGAATATTGTAAATACTGTATTAGTTGTAATTTTCTTTGTGAATAAATTGATTTTTTTTAAATATAAGATTGTTGGATATCCAACAATCTTATATTTAATTGTTGGATGTACCTTTCCACCGCCTCCTCGAACTGCTTTGATCATGAGAGGGAATCCGATTTTTTGTGCTTCAGACTGCAGCCTCTCAATGCTTTGCTCTTCCCCATGATATCCTCTAACTATTGGCACTCCTGCTGCAGACATTATAGCTTTTGATGTACTGAAAATAGGATTCATTTTAATTCAACCAAAATTCAGCATTTGATATGAAGAAGTAACTGAAGAGGCAGTGGGAAAAATTAGGCCTACAATGAAAAATAAATATTTATTGATAGTTATACATTTAACCTACCTCTTAATACCCATATCCCTAATAGCAGCTGGAGGAGGTCCAATAAATATAACTCCTTCTTGGGCGCACTTTTCGCAAAACTCCACATTCTCAGAGAGGAAACCATAACCAGGGTGAACTGCATGACTGTTTGACTGTTTTGCCACATCCAAAATTTTTTCAGCATTTAGGTAGCTCTGAGTTGCTGGAGCTGGACCTATGTGGTAAGCTTCATCAGCCTGAGAATGAGAAAACGTAAAAAAATAAACAAATAAATCTTCCTAAACAATTATGAGTTGTATTCATAACTTATATTATTTAGGAAGATTTATATTACGGAATTGAAGAAAGAAAATTATGTGATTTCATTTGTATTTTAAGAATAATCTGGCTCATATTAGGTTAATCAAGCTGTGAATGATGATGATGGTGAGTGTTATCTATGAAAGCAGATTTCAATTTTGGATAACTGATATATTACCTACTGCAGTTAATCTATTTCAAAGTGGTATCAGTTTTGATAGTACACATTTTTACCATTTCAACATGCATGGCATGTTTATCGGCATCAGAGAACACAGCAACAGTTCTTATGCCGAGTTTCTTAGCTGTTCTCATAACTCTGCACGCTATTTCACCTCGGTTCGCTATCAGAACTTTGCTGATCTGCCTTTGGTTAACTTCTTCTTTGATATTTTGTGCATGTTTAAACCTTGCAGAGATAGGAAGATTTGCAGAAATGCTGAAAATAAAATGACTTATTCTTAGCAATTTGAAAGTTGGTTTGGTATCGAATAAAATTATCAAAATCAAATCAAATCAAAATGGTTTATTTGCAACATAATTAGGTAAATATCAACACAAAAAAAAAAGTAGTAAATAAAATTAAAACTATTTAATTTTATAGTTAAATGAAGTTGCAAGATGGACCCAACTAACTCAGTTATCTTAGTTTTAAGCGACATTCTGCGCGATCACTATTCGGATGGGTACACATTAGTGGCATTTACATCTGATCATTGCTGGTTGTCATCTTACTTTGGAGGTGATCTAAATGTTTTAAAACTGCAAATATTCCTGAGATTCTACAAAACTAGTTTCAGAGCTGATAAATATCCTCCCAAGCATCGCTAAGAACTATCTCAGATCAACCAGGATTCTTACAAAGAAAGCATTATTCAATTAGTGCTCCGAATTTCCGAGGTCAGAGACAAACAGATACACAAGGCTGTCGAACAATAATTAGAATCTTACTTTTTCCGTCTGGGGTTGGAAATAAGATGGGTTACTCACCAATGTCGAGGAATATATCTTAGGTACGACATGATCCACACCACACGTAGTTATTGTGCTATTAATCAGAGACTACTCATGATAGCAAATGAATTCAAGAAATCAGTGTTGTTTTTACTTATTTAGGTTGATAACATGAGTATTGAGTAGGCAAATAAAGATTACGTCAGTTGCCAGGCCCCTAGTTGTTTCATTTTGTAAGACAATCATGAATGTCGTTATCGCTGAGTTTTATCAGAAGTAGTAGGTAGGTACCTACCTACTTATTATCACAACATTAGCAAATAAATCATTTTACCTACTTTTGAAGTAGGTAGGAGGACCTATAGGATATGGTTCGGTTTTTACTTTTATTAGATTATTGTTATTTGCTTTTTTCATCACCAATTTCCCTTTGTTCGCAAAAATAACCGGCCGGACTGTCAGCTTTTTGTAACTGAAATATGATACCAAAATAAATGATACACTCAGTGGCTCCAATTCAGTGTCTCCATATACACGGTAATTACCGTAGATGCACCGTAATCTGACATAATCTACGGTCAACGGTAAACGTGCATTACCGTGTCGTAATTCTACCGTAATAAGGTGATGAATAACTTTTCACATTTTTGATATTTTTTTGATTACGTGTAACGAAACGTAACTTTTTAAAACACAAAATTTTAGATGGCAACACTCAGGACCTAGTTCAGGGGAAAAACCCTACCCTAGTGGAAACACTGGTACACAGTCTGATGAGTGTATCATACCACCGAACATCTATCATACACTCATCAGACTGTGTACCAGTGTTTCCACTGAGGATTTCGGTTTTGCCCTAAATTCTTTGGAAATTAACCCTAAACATCCTTTTTTTTTTTCGAAATGCCCTAATTTAGGGCGGGTTACCACATCAAGATATTTTTTCCCTAAAACTCCCTAAATCTCTGTTGCAATTAATTATAGCCCTAAATCGAACATGAACTGAGTAGTTTCGCCCTAGAAAAAGGCGAAATCCCTAAAAGTGGAAACACTGCTGTGTACACTCTTTTTACGGTTACCTACACCAATAAATTTCTGAGCCAGTGGATACTATAATTTGTGGTTTGTGGATGGCTGGTTGCTGAATTCGGAACAAGAATAATAATCATACATAGCAAAAATTATGTAGGCAAACCACATAGACCGCGTTCACACTATGCCCTAGCACAGATTATATAATACTATACTAGTAGCCCTAGGGATGTTAAAAAATAATCGTTTTTTATTAAATCTATTATTTTTTTCTTATAATAGATTTTTTATTGTCGATTTTTATTTTAATATTAATCGATTATATTAATTAGATGTTTAAATCCACTTTGAGAAACAGCTTGTTTCTATGCGATGGATGAAAAAATCTTGCAAAATAGGACTGGACATTTAATTTTCTAATTACTTACCTTGGAATTTTAAAGGAACATTGCCTTTGATTTTTAGTTTTGCAATTATGTGGGGTACCTACCTAGGTAAGATACCTAAGTAGGTACCTAGGTACCTAACCTATATAAGTTAAAAAAGTATTTTTTAAAGCCAGCTACCTAGGTAAATAGGTAAGCAAGGTACATAATTCTAAGCTTTTTAGTAGGTAGGGGAAAGTGGGGTAGATTCATACAAGGGGTACCGTCATACACTCGATATATCTGTTATTAGGCGCAGGCGCACATTACCTGAACGACTTATGCGTGTAAGCGTGACTGTTGGCTCACGGAGTTTGACAGAAGTCGGTGTGCAACTCGCGACGAGGTGACACGGAAAGTGATTCGGCCACGCTTAAGTAATTTTAAGGCCTCACTTTAAACATCTTTATTTTAATAAAAGCTTTTATCTAGATTATTGAGTACCTACCATTTTATTTCAAAGATAATAGGATTAAATATGTGAATTGATACGTGAATAATGATATATATGGTTGGTTTTTTATAGGTACCTATATTTTTATTTCATTTTCTTTTGATGAAAATGAAATAAAAATATACCTATAAAAGGGTAGGTTCATACAGCAGTAAGCGGGGTACATTCATACTATATATTTTTAGACTTTTAGAATAGAAATTATATCAAATTTAGTTTTACAGAAAAAACAAGAAAAAGAGAACCAGGGGTGTAGAGGTGGACGAACAGGCAATTTTAAAAGCTATTGAAGAAGTTTTACAAAAAAACTGTCTTCAAGAAGATCTGCAGCCAAATATGGAGATAAATAATGAAGAATAATAATAATGAAGTAATAAATAAAGATTGATAAATAGTTAAAAATTTATTGCTTAATTTTGTATTTTTTCACATGTATGAATCTGCCCCGCATGTGGGGCATTTACAATTTTTTTTTAAACTCTCACAAAAGGCTTCACTTGTGTATTTACACAAATTACAATCATGTTTTTGATACAAAGTCAAATAGTTAAGAGTACTTACTAGTTTTTAATGAATACATACAGATATTGATACCAGAGTAAATTCTATAAGACGAAATAGAAAAACTGTATGAGGCTGCCCCACTTTCCCCTACGTAGGCTACCTACCTAAAAGTTACCTATGTATGTACGTATGCTTACATTAATAACACTCAGATAGAAAGTACGCGCGCGTAAAGTGAAGCCTTTCCGATGTGCCCTTTGGGTCACATGTCGTCAAGCGGCTCGCCAGTGATCAAGGTCAAATTGTTGTGGGCAGATCTCCGCAGGTTTTTTGAAAAATGCCGAATTGCGTGGTGAAAGAATGTCCCAACAAATCAGACAAACTTATTATGGATGACAACATCACATTTGACGAGAAAGTACTCACTGCCTCGATAGTTTGGTATTCGATAGTTTGAGAGGTGCCATTACAATCAAATGAATCAAATGTTGCCAGCAACGGATTTTTTTTCGCCAAATTATTATTTTGTTAATCAAAATATTTTTTTACAATCTAAGTATTAAATATTTAATTTCTCACTAGCGACCCACCCCGGCTTCGCTCAGGTGCAATTGGCTTATGTGGTATAATTTTTTTTTTAATTCCTACTGATCCGATTATTTCTGCTTGTTGGATTGAAAAACTAAGGTTGAATCTACCTACGAGTTGGTATACCTACCTATTACGCGCCAATCGATCAAACCACTCGCTTTATACGAAATAGGCTTTATTAAAAACAAATAATAATGATCAAGATATATTAATAACATAAAGTAATAAAGATCATATAAGATTTAATTTTAAATCAATTTTTATTGAGAAACAAAGCGATATGCTAGTTTGCGGCCGTTTTTTTCAGTATACGTCCAGACTAGAGGTGTTTAATATTTCTTTCAACTAATAAAAAAAACTATGAAAAAAATAACACTATCATTCGTTAAAAACAATGGAGGTGATCGAATATTTTTATTAACACATGTTATTTTCAACACAACGTATGTAGGTAATATTTTTATTATTCACTTTACTGCATTGAAATTTGAACCTACGCTTGCTAGATATAATGAATAATTTTAAACTCATCACGAAAATTATTCTTTAATTTTACTGCATTGAAATTTAAACCTACGCTTCCTAGATATAATGAGTAATTTTCATATTTTCATTAGAGTGACTGGCCTGAAGGTAGTGCTATGTGCCGGGAAGCGGCCGTTTATTTTAACTTCCGGGGTGTTTAATTTCATTTCCGGTTTCATCTGCATTTTTGACTGTGTACTCTTATTGCCTATAAAATAAAGCACAATATAGAATGAACCGATATTTAAGTCGTTTCGTGTATATTTAACAACATTTATCTGCATTCAATTGTATGCTTTAAGTAGGTTAAAATAAAACACAATATTATTTTTATTGTTATATTTGGCTAATTGAATGAATTAGATATCAATCATTCACTCATGCGTATGAATAAATTTGTCTAAGCGAGTTTATCGAATATTTATTCAAATAAAATTAACCATTAAAAATAACGATTTTTTTATCATTATAATATTAACTAATAAAAAAAAACCGATATTGACACCTCTAGTCCAGACCCTACCTAGTTTACGACCACAAAGTCTGTAATGGACAATTCACTCTTATTTGATTAAAAATAATGCGCCGTTATACTGCGCAAAACAATTAACTGCCCAAAAGTTCAAAATGAGATATCGCGTTTGTAAAGTTTAAGGTGTTGAAATGATAGTTTCTAATCTCTATTGTTATTATTAATATATTAACAAAAGTACATTTGTTCATGTTCTATTAGTATGTAACCATAGATATATAAAAAGCTAAATGCTTTTATCAAAATTTGGCGGTAACTGTCACTAGGTCTCCTATTTAATTGGTTTTCCCTGTAAATTGTCAAATCTCTTTATTTTCTAAATTTGTAGGAATATAGCGAAACCTGAGAAATTAGTTTTTACATTTAGATAATAAAAGCTACCCATGATTTAAAAATACCTACATAGCTGTCACTCGTGAAGCTACAAGGTGAAATGCATCAAGATAATTGGTTTTCCCTGTAGAAAATTTTAAGAACCAATGAATTATGCATACAAATTTTTGTGGTTTCAGGTCTTTCAGTTGTTATTGTAATTTTAACGTCATAAAACTATATAAACACATTGTGCCTTGGTTATTTGAATATTAATAATATCAAACTTCAATAGTCATTAATCAGTGCCAACCAATTCAAATTAGTAAATGGAGAAACTTGGACAAACACTCTATGACTGAAATTCATACAATTCAAATTAAAGTCAAAATAATCAAGAGTGAAGCTTGCTAGATGTTCTAAATTATGCCTAGATGTACCTTTGATCATTCCGTGCAGAAAATTCCCTGAAATTCGGGGGACTATTTAAATACCTATACGAAGTTGGCTACTTCAGGTAGGTACTAAATATAATTATTATCTTACTAGCTCCTTCCCGCGGTTTTGCTCGCTGATGATGATGGTGATGATAAAAAGTAACCTATGTGTTAATCCAAGATGTCCGCTACGTCCTCACCAAATTTCAACAAAATTGGTCTAACCATTTGAGCGTGAAGAAGTAACAAACTCACAAGCTTTCACCCTAATAATATTAGTGTAAAAAAGTAATGAAAAATACCAATCCTTATGAAAATAGTATTTTAATACTTTTTTTTTTGATTAACCTATTTCGTCCCACTGCTGGGCAAAGGTCTCCCCCAACATCTTCCATTTTTCTCTCTCCCGGGCCTGCTCCCACCAACTCCTATCAAAGGCGTCGAGGTCGTCCCGCCAACGCTTTTTAGGGCGACCGCGAGACCGACGCCCGTCGGGGAGCCAGGGTGTGACGCAGTTGGCCCACCTGTCGGGAGGCATCCGGCTTACGTGCCCTGCCCAGCCCCATTTAAGCCTAGCGGTCTTCTCTCCCACGTCGGCAATACCCGTTAGTGAACGCAGCATGGTGTTCCGCACTCAGTCGATCTTCTTGAAACCTAGGATGCTGCGTTCCATGGCTCTCCAAACCTAATATTCTACTTAACAAATCTTTTTGTTAAGTAGGATATAAAACTGTTATAAACTTTAGAACCATCACAAACCAGCTTAAAAATAATAAAAAAACGTGTGGCACTCGGAGACTGCCGCGGTAAAGCTATTGCATAGCATTTTAAGCGATAGATGCTATTGCATATTGCATAGCTTCTATCGCGGGCCTTGAGCGTGGAGACCAAATCCAGAAATTCCGTAACAAAAATAACCTAACACCCTCCACTACGACCGGCACAGCGGTGATACGATAAAAAATGCTATGCAATAGCTTTACCGCGGCAGTCTCCGAGTTCCACACGTTTTTTTAAGCTATTGCATAGCTTCTATCGTGGGCCTTGAGCGTGGAGACCGAATCCAGAAATTCCGTAACGAAAATAACCTAACACACTCCACTCCGACCGGCACAGCGGTGATACGATAAAAAATGCTATGCAATAGCTTTACCGCGGCAGTCTCCAAGTGCCACACGTTTTTTTAAGCTATTGCATAGCTTCTATCGCGGGGCTTGAGCGTGGAGACCGAATCCAGAAATTCCGTAACGAAAATAACCTAACACCCCCCACTACGACCGGCACAGCGGTGATACGATAAAAAATGCTATGCAATAGCTTTACCGCGGCAGTCTCCGAGTTCCACACGTTTTTTTAAGCTATTGCATAGCTTCTATCGCGGGCCTTGAGCGTGGAGACCGAATCCAGAAATTCCGTAACGAAAATAACCTAACACACTCCACTCCGACCGGCACAGCGGTGATACGATAAAAAATGCTATGCAATAGCTTTACCGCGGCAGTCTCCAAGTGCCACACGTTTTTTTAAGCTATTGCATAGCTTCTATCGCGGGCCTTGAGCGTGGAGACCGAATCCAGAAATTCCGTAACGAAAATAACCTAACACCCCCACTCCGACCGGCACAGCGGTGTCTTCTTCTTCTAACTTAAGAGCTCAACTCTTGTCGGTGTAATTATGCAGTTCTCGCCATTTGTTCCTTTCCAGTGTAGCTTCCTTGACGTCCTTATACGACATGACAGCGATCTTTTCCTTCAGCTGGCTCGTATAGCTTTTACGCGGTCTTCCCCTTCCTCTCTTTCCTTCTACCTTTCCTTCAATGATATTTTTAATCAAACTGTCATGTCGTATGAGGTGTCCCATCATTTTTCCTCTCCGGTTTTCAATAACCCTCATAAGGGCTCTTTCCTCATTCAGCCTACTCAGTACTTCCACGTTAGTAACTTTCTCCGTCCAGCTTATCTTTTCCATTCTCCTCCAACACCACATCTCAAATGCTTCCAGATACTCTCTGTCTTTTTGAGTCATTGAGTCAGCGGTGATACGATAAAAAATGCTATGCAATAGCTTTACCGCGGCAGTCTCCGAGTGCAACACGTTTTTATTGTTTCTCTTCAGCGTTCAGTGCATGGTTCGAAGGTGTAATGGAAGGGAAAGTATCTAAATGACAATATTTTAATGGTTTTTCACTGTAGTGAAGTTGTATTGAGTGTGGTATGATATACCTAAAAAAAAAAACAATTATCAAGATATACCATTTTTTCTTAGACGATAAGTTGTATTAAGACGTATGAAATACGACAAGTAAAACCAATTATCTGGATATAGCCTTTTTTCTTAGACGATATATTGTATTGAGACGTATGAAATACGTCAGGTAAAACGAAATAAATGGCTATAGTAGTTTTTATTTGCAGACTTTATTCAAGTAGGTACTAAGAATTAAATCTTAAAAAATGGTTATCCCTGAGGAAAAAAATAAAGTGTTCAAAGTGGTCTCTTGGGAGTAAAATAAACTTAATCAATTTAACTGACATTCATTGGAGACGATTATGGTGGCAGTCAAGTTAAACCGGCCTAATGTTTTGTATTTGATTACAAATCATAGATTGCTTGATTTACTTGATTATCACATTCGCTAGCAGCAAAACTAAAAGACATAGCTAAAAAGCATAAAATTTTGAGTACTTTGGCATTTCTAGTTAAATTTGGACAAAATTTCGAGATAATTGTTTTGCGCAGTATAACGGCGAATGCTTCAATCATGATTTATGGTTATTAGGTCTTCTTTATAACTTTAATCATTTTAAAATCGGTCAACAATTGACGGAGATATCACTGAACATTCATAAAAAAACTGACATCAAGTGGTCGTAAAACAATACATTAAATTACTACATTCAATAAGCGACCGTTAAATTCCCATTTTAAGACGGTGGCGAACTGACGTCGACCGCGGTCGTAAACTGAAGTTAGGGTAATGTTAGGCGACCAAATTTAAATTTTGTACTGTATTTACTAATATTTTGGCGGTCGCAAACCAACGGAAAGCAAACAGCTATTAAGCAAACATAAAACAAAATCACAAAACTGTAACCCTTTTTATTAATAGTAGTAAGGGAGTAAAATAAAATTTGCAACGATGCAGTCGGTTTGCGACCGCATGGCCGTAAAGTCAAATAACATAAGTAATTATATTTTAGTATGCGACCACTCAATATTTGATGTGTATATTATCCTTATAAAAATTGCGCAAGTGTTAAAAAACTAATTTTGTAGCAATCAAAACACTATCAACAGTCTAGTATTGTTAATCAAGAAATACTCGCTCCGAAGGCAGCACGTGCTCACTAAAAATTTTGCAACTTTTGGAACGGGTTCACGCGACGAGTGCGGGTGCCGAAATGAACTAGAAATTGTTCAAATTCGGGTAATACTATGCTGCTAATTTTGAAAGGTTAGAACTAAAGATCTATCCTACTCTGTAGAGCCGAATTTCGTTTAAAAAAAAGAGATTGTGTTCTTATTTCCTCTGTATTTTTGCAGCAGGTCCCTTTATTGGTCGCGAGACCAGCGCAATGGCCCTACCTATTGACTGCAAATAAAATAAATGCGCAAACAAATTATTTTATTAAATTTATTCATTGTTAGCAATTAATTTGAAGGAACCATACCAATAAAGTACCTACCAGTAGACAGAACTGATAATTCTCCATACAAAATTATAGTTTACAGTAAACGTCGATTGTACACACTCGGCATGCTGGAGAGCGCCAGGTCTCGGTATTGGTATTGGTTGGACTCCCGTTTCCTCATTTAGACTAAAGATTTGTCCATTATGCGTGAGGTATGATATGGCTAGGAATGTAGCCAGCCTAACTATTATTATTATTAGGTAGGTAGGTACCTATTCTTATTTTATACACAGGCAGCTTAAAGCTGATATGTGTATATCACTTTGACTTATTAACTCCTTCTAGAAGCACAGGTTCCTGCGGACTTGAGAGCAGGACTCATAGTTGGTTGGTTCTACTGTACTGCCTCTGACAAGTCGCTATCTCTTTGCTGTCTCCTCTCCTTCACGCATTTACAATTTTTTGCAAGCAGTGTAACATCAGTTTTACGGGCAGTGGTTCAGTTGGTGGGCTGAGATGAGAATCACTCATCTCCATTACATAATTACGGCCAAGTCCCACCCCTACCTTGTGTATACCACCCATTTGTACCAAGTGTTTCAGTTCCATTATGCGTTCATTATGCGCTAAATAATGGAAACATTACTAAACAAGAATGAATAGATGTCTTCGAGAACATCTTGCCCATCGTAGATTCCAATGTCTCTTACGATCAAGTGTGATTGAACCCAAACAATGGTTCATCTAGCATGTAGTTGCATGTGTCTGTTCAAAAGAGATTTGTTTTTAAATCCCTTGTTACATACATTACATAAATATGGCTTTTCCCCAGTGTGTTTTCTAATGTGTACTGTTAAATTAGATTTTACAAAAAATGCCTTTTTACACTCACTGCAGACATATGGCTTTTCCCCAGTGTGTGTTCTCATGTGTACTGTTAAAGAACCTTTTAGAGCAAATGCCTTTTTACAATAACTGCAGACATATGGCTTTTCTCCAGTGTGTATTCTCATGTGTACTCTTAAATAACGTTTTGCTTTAAATGCCTTTTTACACTTACGGCAGAAATATGGCTTTTCCCCAGTGTGTGTTCTTAAGTGTCGTTCAAATAACGTTTTGCATTAAATGCCTTTTTACACTTACTGCAGACATAAGGCTTTTCTTCAGTGTGTAGTATCATGTGTCGTTTTAAATTTCCTGTAGTACTGAATGTTTTAGCACATTGGTGGCAAGATGGTTTTTTCTTCGTATGTTTTTTAAAATGTTTTACCAAACTCTTTTTGTACAAAAAATTTTTGTTACACACATCACAATAGAAACATGTATTAATGTTCTCCAAATTATTTAAGTTATCTAGACTCAACTTTGTGTGACTTTCTTCAATAATTTCAGTATCTTCATTGTTTGCCTCCTGTACCTCCTCAAAGACAGATTCTTCAATTTCAATTTTCATTACAATTTCTTCCTTGACACTTACAGTAGGTTTTGTAACATTTGAGTATCCAATAACTGACATGTGCTGAGTAGAAGCCACCGATAAGGTTGGTACTGCTGCCAGAGACAACATCCCGATAGTACTATGTGTTATCTGAAAACAAAAGCACACTGTTATCCAATGTGATTTACTTAAAGTAGGTATAAGAAGCACTTGTGGCAAAGCTTACTTAGTTGATCTTCACTGATTATCTAAGTTAGCTGCAGTGCTTCGGAGGGCACGTTAACTGTTGTTAACCCAGCTTTAGCAATTGTTAAGCCACAACGGAGGCCTCAGTCACTATAGTTGGCCGCTAACTCATTCGAACTTGACATGGGCCAGGAGTGACTTAACTATGATTTAGATTAGAGTATACAGACAATATTTTAGGTAAAGAAGAACTTCCAGACCCGCTACTGTGACTGAGGAACATGTGGATGTATTGAATGTAATGTTTGCTCTATGTCTGGATGTTACTATGTATTTTACGTATGTATTTACAAAATAAAAAAAGTATCAGCAATCTAGTTTCCATAGTACAAGCTTTTGGGATTAGAGGGTGTTGTGTGAAATGGCCATGAATATTTATTTATTTATTTGAATGTTTATGTTGTCTTAGACTGTCTCTGTACCTTAATGCCGTTGTGCAGTATATCACGCATGGTCCGGTCAGACCTGCGAGCCATCTCGGAGAACTTGTGGCACTTCTGTAGCAGCCGGTGACAGATATAGCATGCTGTGCTTGGCATCCCTGTTTCCCATACTCTGTTAAGCTGAAACAAGTTTTATCGTATACATATTTTTGTAGCATACCTATAAGCCTGGAACTCAATTTACAGGGATAAAGTTGCCCTGACGTAGGTGTAGGTAGCTTGTTATATTCCGGGGTTGGTAAGTATGTTTCTTTTTTTATTTATCATACATAAAAAAAACACTGTAAAACTTCATGTAGGTAGGTAGGTACCTGTGAGCTAGTAAGTTTCTTCAGCAGCTGTAGGAGGTGCTCGTCAATGTTCAGCATCCTGATATTCACAGCCAGACAAACTCTACACACAGAACTAGCCATTGTATGTTGTAATGGGAGCTCAATCAATTTAGGTCGATCAAATCCACACAGTGTGGTCCGGTGCGGTGTATGCTTTTTTGCGATGTTTCCTTTTTTTTGTATACTACTTCTATGAGTGTATCAGTATGACATGACATCATGCGTTACATCCCCCCCGCATCTTTCATGCTATTTGATCACCGAACATCTATATCCTATTTGATTGACTAGCCAGCATAGACAAGACAACCTCCTTGATTGTGCTCTAGCGGTGGAGCTAGTGTATACGTGGTGTATACCTTATAAACATACATTATATACATACTTATTTATAGACATCTTTTTAAATATGAGACGGGTATAGCTGGCTGGTCCACAAAAATCAAATAGAAGTAAAAATTTTATACGTCAATTATTCAGAAATTCGTCAATCAAAGTGACATCGATGGGAAAAAACATAACGTAAAGCTTAGACCGCACTAGGGCGGAACTGCACTGCAGCGGAGCGTCGCGTCAGTTAGCTTCTATATTCTTTTACCTTGGAAAGAATATAGAAGCTTACTGACGCGACGCTCCGCTGCAGTGCAGCTCCGCCCTAGTGCGGTCCAACCTTTAGACTAGGCGGTATGGTAAACTATAGCCTGCTCCGAGGAGCGAAAAAAATAAAAAAAAAAAATTGACATCACACTTTATTTTGTTTTGTTATTTGTTGTTTTGGTCGAGTGTATTCTGCAATTTCATTTTGTTTCCTGATTGTGAAAATAAATACTTACGTACTCTTCTGTTGACTACCTATCGAAAGTACCTACTCAAAGTTACTAGGTACCTAGAACGTACCTACTACAAGGGTTCAAAGCTCTTATCATCGGTTTCCGAATCCAAGGCAATAATTTACGAAGTAGATACAGGTACATATGCGCTGTTTACATTATTCCAGTCCTATACTCGAGCGTGCTCGATCCACTAGTGCTGGGCTGGATTACATCGTATATATTATTCCAGGGTTTCAAAATTAATGAAGAAAATACTAGACTGGATACATAAGCCCCGTTTTCACTAGGGGACTTAACGCACTTAGCGGCAGCGGAACTGCGCGTCGCGAGCGCGTCAACTTTGCCTAGTTGCCCAACTCTGTCGCGACGCTCCGCTGCAGTGCAGTTCCGTTGCCGCGTAGTGCGGTATGGCTAGTACATTCACTTGAAAAGAATATTGAAGCTAACTGTCGCGTCGCTCCGCTGGAGTGCAGTTCCGCTCCGCCATAGTGCGGTCTAACCTTTAGCACGTAAGTAATGGGATTTCTGTTTTTTAAAGAATATGGAGGGAAGACGCCGCGCTACCACCGTGAAGCAGCTTACATTGCTGGTGGAATTTCTCGAGACAAATACGGAAGTGGCCCTCGGCAAACTACGGTCTAAAGAGGCGCGAGAGGTGGCGACTCGTCTTTGGCGCGAGTGTGCAGACAGCTTGAACCGTGAGGGTCCAGCAAGACTACCTAAAGAGTGGGCTAAGGTTAGTCTCATAATCCCCTTTGAGCCGTCCCCTTCAAGAGGATTATGAGACTGAAGAGTCAAAATCCCCTTTGAGGCCAATTTACACCGTACCTAATAGATATACTAACCGACCTCAAAAAAGTGTTGAAATATTGTGATGTTGCTAAAACTTTGTGTAAAATCACAAATATTATTTTAGAATCATTCTGAAGGCTGAACACAAATCAGGCTCAATCAGGCGAATACATGATGATATCCTGTGAGTGGATCATAAAAATTGCACATTCGGTACCTATTTAAACTTATAAGACAGTAATTTCAAAAGAGAATATTAAAACAGATACAATATGGCACTAGTAAAGTTGGTGGGAGGCTACATGGCTAAAATGTAAAGAGATTGATTTTCACTCAATCCACCCCTAGGGTCCGTACATGTTTTTGGATTCCACCACAAATGACAATTTCTTGCAATCAAAGTCTCATCTAACCTTTGCATGACATCTGATTATACAACTCACTTATGAAATAGTAGGTAAGTAAGCATGTAAGAACAAGAACATTAATAAAAAAAAATTTACAGGTGTGGAATGACTTGAAGTGTAGGATAAGGGCAAAATTGAATAGCCTTGCTGTATCACAGCAATCCACGTGTGGGCCCATCAGCAATGTTTCCCTCACTCCCCTGGAGTACAGGGTGGTTAACGTCATTGGATGGGATGTTGGCTCCCTTGCCAATGTTAGCGGAGATCCTTTACAGGTAGGAACCACAACAATTTTAATTCACAACTATTTTTCTTACTCTGCATAAACATTTCATTCTGTTTACATTTTCTAACAGATATCAATGGAAGACAATCAGGAAATCCTGATGGAATTAGTGGAACAGATTGAGTAAGTTAAATGTAGGTAACACTACATAATGTGTCTATTTTGTTTTTCAGGCGCATTGAAAGTATCATTTTAGAAAGTTAACATTGAAAAGGTTCACTGGTGAGGTTTGTTTATTTATTTACATAATCAGAATGGACTGGACCAATTACACTAATTAAACTAATATGTAGGTAGGTACATAACTGGTACATAACACGTAGGTACATAGGGTCGTTGCACCGGTTCTCGACCAGTTAGTGCTCCCGTCAACTTCAGGACATCAAAAAAAAATATTACAACCCTGTTATACCTGCACTAGTGATGTTATCTAATAGCCTATATAATGAAGTTTCTTTTAAATATAAATGATGTCATAAGAAGTTCTTAGTTATTTTTATTTTTATTTTAATCCGGAAAAGTGCCGAAAATTCAGTTTCCGGCCTCAAATTTTAGTTTTCGGCCATGGAGCATTCCGTTTTCGGCCACTGATTTTTTTTAGCCTTAAAGTAAAATAAAAAACATTTATTTTAAGGTAATCACTGTTATTTACATATATAGTACCTAATATGATAATATATAGTGTAACATAAGTCACAATTAACATAGTTCCACATAATTTCACATACATATAGATTAAAAAATCATAAAAACATGTTGTCATACATTAAATAAAACAACTTCAAAAAATATATCAACTAAGCTTAACATTATTATTCTTTAAGTAACAGTTTAGTGTACTTTATTAGGAATCGACTTATCAAATATACTTATATACAATTAGGTTCTATAGGTATACTTATAGAAACACTTAAATCTTTATTAGGAACTTTATATAATTTTCAAAGCTACAATCACATTGGCAATCAGTCGTAATTACTATATTAAAGTATAATATAAGTCACAATTCTAGCTGAGAAGTTCTAGCTGAGATTGAGGACTTTTATGGCCGATTGTACGCCTCGCAGGTTTCGTGTCCGGAACCCAGTAGTGAGGATGCTAGAGCCACGTTGACCCGCCACTACACAGAAGACCTTCCAGAGATCAGCCTTGACGAGATCAAATTGGCCTTGAGGCAGTAAAAAAATGGAAAAGCCCCGGGGGAAGACGGAATCACTTCGGAGCTCCTAAAAGCAGGTAGTTTACCAGTTTTGAAGGAGGTCCAACGTGTTTTCAATACCGTTCTGAACCAAGGGAGAACTCCAAAGGCATGGAGCAAGAGTGTGGTTGTGCTGTTTTTCAAGAAAGGCAACAAAGCTTTATTGAAAAACTATAGACCAATCTCACTCTTGAGCCATGTCTACAAACTGTTCCAGGGTTATTTCGAATCGTCTTGCGCGAAGACTGGACGAGTTTCAAACACCGGAGCAGGCTGGGTTTTGCAGCGGATTTGGCACCATAGACCACATTCACATAATGCGGCAGATCATACAAAAATCAGAAGAGTATAATCAGCCCTTGTTCTTAGCATTTGTGGACTATGAGAAGGCCTTTGACTCTGTTGAAACCTGGGCTGTTCTACAGTCCTTGCAACGATGCCAGGTGGATTGGCGATACATCGAAGTGCTGAGATGCTTATACAATGATGCCACTATGTCTGTCCAAGTCCAGAACCAGCAGTCTAAACCTATCCAGCTGCGCTGCGGCGTGAGACAAGGAGATGTCATATCTCCCAAACTGTTCACGAGCACGCTGGAAGATATGTTTAAGACGCTGAGTTGGAACGGAATGGGCATTAACATTAACGGCAAATACATCTCACACTTATGATTTGCTGATGATATCGTCATATTGGCGGAATCGATGCAAGACTTACAACAGATGCTGAACAACCTAGCTGATGCTTCACGAGAGATTGGCCTGGGTATGAACTTGGATAAAACGAAAATTATGATAAACGATCCCCGTATTACCCCAGAGCCAATCTCTGTCGCCGGAATGCCTCTTGAAGTTGTGCAGGAGTATGTCTACCTCGGGCAGACCCTGCGTTTGGGTAGGCACAACTTTGAGAAAGAGCTAAACCGGCGAATCCAGCTAGGCTGGGCAGCGTTTGGGAAACTGCGACAAGTCTTCTCGTCACCCATAACTCAATGTCTGAAGACGAAAGTCTTCAACCAATGCGTCCTACCTGTCATGACCTATGCTGCCGAAACGTGGACACTGACAGTAGGGTTGGTCTACAAGCAGAAAGTCGCTCAGCGAGCTATGGAAAGGGCTATGCTCGGAATTTCTCTGAAGGATAGAATCCGGAACGAGGTTATCCGACAGAGAACCAAGGTAGTCGACATAGCTCAGAGGATTAGTAAGCTGAAGTGGCAGTGGGCCGGCCATATTTGCCGCAGAACCAACCATCGTTGGAGCAAACTAATACTCGAGTGGAGACCGCGTTTAGGCAAGCGTAGTGTAGGACACCCTCCGGCTAGGGGGTGACGATCTGAGACATGTAGCTGGCAAACACTGGATGAGACTGAAAAAGTAAAAACAGAAAAAGTAAAAAAAATAAAAACTTTGTAGTCTTATGACCGCTAACAGCAGTCGCTAATAGCGACATTCTGTTATCGGCCACATGCTTTTAATACAATTTTAGGCCATGCCGAAAACAGAGGTGCCAATTTATCCATAGTTTGGTTTTTCGGCCGCCCCAAAATATCTATCACTAATACTCGTTATTCATTAAGAATACTATATAATTTGACGGCCGAAAACCAATAGCTAGGATCTTTATCTATATCACTAGCGTATAAGAAAGAGACGTGTGATAAACCATTTAACCACATGAATAAAGGAGACAAAAATTTAGAAGAATTGATCTACCAAATATCGGCCCCAAGGCCGAAAACCAAAATTTTGAAAAAATGTAAGTTTTAGATCCCGGCCCTCAAATTTTTGCTGTTTTCACACAGCATTTTGCGAAAATCTTATTAGAATATGTTGCTAAATAACATTTAAGTTGAGCTAAATGCCTTTCAACATTGTTTACTTAGAATAACAACACATAACTTACCTTGGAGTGAAAGACGCGCCACTATTTTTTTACTACTTTTTCCACGCTTCGACACTTGCAATAGCCGCCGGCAAACTGAATAAATTACTAGAAATCACTTGTAAATGCTACTGGACCAAAAATGGTGTCAGATACAAACCAACTATTTTCAGATGTCTCAATAAAAATTTCGTTCAGAAATTGCGTTTCAAATCGATATTATCTCGATTTTACTGTATAGAGTAGGCGTAAAGGCCGAGAAAAGAAGGGGGCTGGCGAACCGCCTCTTTGACCCTACATAACATACTTTACTGAGGAGCTGCTACTACATTCCCTAGATTCATCCTGGTTCATTGCTAATAATTATTGTTGGTTGACATTTCAGTGATCGACATTCGCCGCCATCTCTGTCGTTTTCGCAGCCATCGCCTCGGCCGTCATCGCCGCCGCCGGCTCCACAATCTCTGCCGCCATCGCCGCCGTCGTCCACGCCGCCACCGCGCCGACGACAGCATAAGCCTTACCAGAAATCTCAGCGGTCGAAAATAGATAGTAATAAAAGAATTTGCACATAGGCTCAGAAAAAATCAAATAAAATTAGGTTGGGGATCAAACCCACAACTTAGAGCACAGAAAAGAAAGCTACCAATCAATTTGGCCGCCATTCTAATAAAGTATTGCTAAAGGTCTGGTAAATCAGAAAGCATTCTTGCGCGTCAAAGTGTATATTAGCGCTACCCAGTTTGCTTATTTGGCCTACAGAAAGCCGAAGTGCACTGGAAGAGAGCCGCGCTATGATGATGCGCATTGAAGAGCTACGGGCCCACACCGACAACTTGCTCGCCCAATCTGCTCTCAAGCAAGCGGAGGCCGCAAGAGCGCAAGCGGAGGCTGCTGTCTTAACAGCTCAATCCAACAGACTGCAGGCCCAAACAATGGCAACAATAAGCCAATCCCTAAGTGTATTGGTGCCTGCAGTTAAACTTTATATAGAAAATAGGACACAGAGTAAGTTTTTTGTTTAGCCAAACACGCCACACCATCTTTATGCACGCCAAGACTGGTAGACAATGCTCTTAGCATTCAGTCCTCCTAGCACTAATTGTATGAAATTTTAAATTAGATAAACTTCTGAGCCCCTGGAGCGCATTGAATATTGTCACATTCTTCATTAAATTCCTAATGTGATATTATTTTGTTTCCAGGTAAAGAAAAATAACCCTGGTTGTTAGAGGTTTGTGTCAAACAATACCGGAATGAAGATAGAGACTGATAAAACTAAGTACCTAGGTATTCTAAGAATAAAGACTAGTTTCTATGATATAATATTATTAGTGTGCGTTACTCCAGCAAAAAAGTGTTGAATCTGAAAATTCTAAAAATGCAGATAATTAGAGCCTATTGCCCTGTAATTGTGCCCCAAGTTTTAAATTTGTGCCTATAGCCGTTTCGAAGTTATTCAAGAAATTCACTTTTTGCTGGGGTAACGTTTTTTGCTGGGTCGATTTTCGTTCCTGGTTGAGCTAGCGGAATGAATGTTAGCTTAAAAGGGGGCTAGAATTTGTGCCAATTAGTGCCCCAATTCCTGAATTTGTGCCTCCTAGGGCTTCGAAGTTATTTCAGTTTTTGCTGGAGTAACGTTTTGCTATCTCCGAAACTACTGGGCGCACAATCATGAAACTTGGTCAGTATAAAGGTATTTTGATTTAGAAATTTGTGCCAGCTTTTGTTTTCCAAAAAAAGGCTTCATTCGCGACTTATAAGGCTTTTATTAAAAAACCTAAAACCGCTCCTAGCTCTCTAACCATAGCACTGGGGAACCTATTGAAAGTGTCATTCTGTACCTCTTATTACGTTGCAACTGCTGATTAAGTTACAAAAGTCTACTTTCAATAGTTAACGAGAAATAACGATTTTAAAATTGTCCAAAAATGTCATTACTTTGACCCCGAAATACACTCGTTTCCGCTAAAGCTGTCGTACTGATTCTTTGCTAGGAATTAGAGCCTATATTCAAATATATGCACACGAAATTTCAGCTTAATCCATGCTATAATTATAAAGATATCGATAAATAACCTACAAAAATCAGTTTGTAACCCATATTGGTGGTTAACCGGCTAAATTCAAATGACTGTTAAAAAGCGAACGTACGATACATGGCGCCTACATTCTTAAATTTATGCTATAGCATTGTAGCGCCATCTATCTCGCTACATAAGAACTAACATGAGAAAAATCCTAGATCGCGCAAACGAAGTTATCACGGAGTTTGAACATAAGTAATACTACCGAATACCATCCATTGGTCCTCGGACCCCGAGCCAAAGGTCGCTCGGCGTGGAAGATCTTCCCTTTTCGTAGGAGGACACCTATCCTACCATGTTCTCCTCATTGGTGACCCCGACGTGATCCAGCCGTCAACCACTACGGAACAGCTGCCGAAGCCTGACGACTGGAGTTTCCTGAACACGCACAACCTTCTTCAACCATCAAGCCGATCTAGCCGGATCATCATCTATCTACTTTCTCTCATCCTCCCAGCTTCTATCAGCCATGCAGCAGCAGCAGCAATCATCAGCCAGCAGCCTCCGCAGTTCCATCGCAGCCGCAACAGTCAGCTTCCTGGACCTGCAGGCTATCGCGACATCTCCTCATCGTTGCTACATCCAGCACATGAATCCCAGCACCCGTCTCGACTCACCGCAGACCCGCCAGATTCACGCCAACAGCAACGCCACTGCACCGCTTCGTCTCGACTCACCGTAGACAACAAGCGCATCTCGTTCCGTCTCGACTCACTGTAGACAATGAACGCTTCGCATCGCATCTGCTCACCACGTCTCGACTCACCGTAGACAATGAGCAACGCTGGCACAACTTGGCTTTCATCGACGCTGCTACCAACAACGGATCGACCTCCGGTCTGGAAAGGGAGTGATGTAGCGCCATCTATCTCGCTACATAAGAACTAACATGAGAAAAATCCTAGATCGCGCAAACGAAGTTATCACGGAGTTTGAACATAAGTAATACTACCGAATACCATCCATTGGTCCTCGGACCCCGAGCCAAAGGTCGCTCGGCGTGGAAGATCTTCCCTTTTCGTAGGAGGACATCTATCCTACAATGTTCTCCTCAGCATTATTGGTTTCTGTATAGTCTTGTACAAAAGTGTATTCTTAGATAGGTTTTTTTTCGGTTACGAAACTTTGAATTGGTTTTATTTTAGATCTTACTTTTTACTTTGTAGAATTCCTGGGTTGCCCACATATACAGCAATTTTGTAACTAAGTCACCAGAGGTCTGTGGCTGGAGAACGGCTAAAATTGTTCCTTCTGGAAAATATAAAAACCGGCATATAAGGGCTAATGATGGTGATGAACATCACCATCATTAGCCGGATACGTTAGACGATACGACCCGACGAATGAAACGCGATAACGAATAATGTTTCTAGGTTTTTAGGATAAGTATATCTATAAAATATATTCGGCGCTGCTATACCGAACAGCATTTTTTGGATAAAAAAGGTATTTATTAAAAAAAAAACTTTAAGTAGTCTATGATGTTAGCAAACCACATTAGCAAACATTTTTTCTCCGGATGCTGAAATCTACGGGGTAGGGTGATAATGATTTAGGTCCGTATTTAGTAGCCTTACTTAAGCACTAATCCGCACTCAAGCATAGATTTTTGTATGAAAATCTCTACTCAAATCTATGCTTGAGTAACGATTTCTGTCTCGGAATACGGGCCCTAGTCTATGAAAAAGTAAGTGAGAAATAAATTATGTATTTTGAATTACAGATGCGCTACTAGTTACTATTACACTTACATTTTGCGTAACAGATTATCTAAAAGTTAGTACAAGCTTCCCGAGGTCTTCTAGTGACACAGATTCAAGTATAGTTACAATTGACTACCTAAGTAGAATGTTTATTTTTGCTTACAAGATTTTATTCTTACCTACCTACTTACTGCATTGCATAGCGTATGTTTACCTACCTACCTGATGGAGTCTGAAGCTGTTAGGTAGGCTTACCTATAGGATACTAGTTAGGTAGGTAGGTAAGTACCTACCAAAAAGTCAGAAGCTGTTCAACAGAACTCCTCATTGAATGGTGGTGGTGTGCAGTGCATACATAGATACATAGGAACACGTAGAGAATTCTTGATAGTTATCTACCTACCTACACGTGTGGCTCGAATCAGATACATACTTACATAGGTAACTTTTAGGTAGGTAGCCTACGTACCTACTAAAAAGCTTAGGCATGCTTACCTTGCTTACCTATTTAGGTAGCTGGCTTTAAAAAATACTTTTTCACTTATTTTAGGTTATGTACCTACTTAAGTAACTTACCTAGGTACCCAACATAATAATAATGAGGTAATGCATTGTTATAGGCAGAAGTTACCACTTAACATCAGGTGAGCTATCAGCTTGTTCCATTACTTCTATCATAAAAAAAAAGATAATTGCAATCAGAAGCAAGCAGCTCATAGATTATGAAGCAGCTATATCTGCTTTTTGACACTTGAAATGTGTTCACGCACACGAATGCATAGGTACATAAAACGCACACATAGGTGTCCGCCATTTTGTAAGTTCATATAGCACTCGCCAAATATAATATTTGTCTTAGGTTGTTTGTAATAATAGATCTAGGTACTTATTACTTTATTATGTAATAGTTTTTTTATCTAGGTAGGTACATAATATTTATCTTGATGTATTAGTTCTGCATTTCGTGCTGTGGGTCGTGGGTTCAATCCCCACCAAGAACAAACATTTGCGTGTATTATAAGTATGTACCTACCTATTTACTCAATAGGTAGGTACCTACCTACTTAGGTACCTACGTATTTCATCGACACTCACCTGTGTAGTAATTCGATTTTTATTACCTGCGTCGTGTGAGTTTCTTTACGATTTATATTATAGGTTTATATTAAAGGCACCTAATGTAGTAGGTACCTAAGATAAGTAGGTACCTAATTCCTGTTAGGTAACATTAAAATAGTTACTCGAATGTATTCTAAAAATAAGGTTTGTTGATGATGGGTCGCCTCTTCTTCTTTTGCTCTTTTGCTAAAATATAACTTTACTGTTGTTACAGGATACAATGAAATAAAAATTATTTAAAGGTCGACGTGCTGTGTTGTCTTCAATGACACAGATTATATCGACACAATAAGAGAAAAATTGTCCGGTGATGCAAAGCGCCATGCCAGGCATGGCGTAAGTATAGGGTATAAGTATTTGTTTGTCCAAACAAGGTTTATAGCATTTTCCTATGAACTTCTTTGTAATGGATACTTTTTATGTAGAACTCCTTATTCAAATAAAGAATATGTGGTTTGACACTGAAAAGACAACAAAGTATCGGGGCGAATTACTAGTGAACGTTCTTCGTATCTGGCAACCCAACTCCTATTTCATAGAAGCAAAAAAACTCTGAATTCATTTTGTTTGTATCTGTACCTACTGTTACTAAAATACAATACCGTCAACTGCAAGAGGTAGGCGCCATGTATCGGACGTTCGCTTTTTAACAGTCATTTGAATTTAGCCGGTTAACCACCAATATGGGTTACAAATTGATTCTTGTAGGTTATTTATCGATATCTTTATAATAATAGCATGGATGAAGTTGAAATTTCGTGTGCATATATTTGAATATAGGCTCTAATTCCTAGCAAAGAATCAGTACGACAGCTTTAGAGGAAACGAGTGTATTTCGGGGTCAAAGTAATGACATTTTTGGACAATTTTAAAATCGTTATTTCTCGTTAGCTACTGAAAGTAGACTTTTGTAACTTAGTCAGCAGTTGCAACGTAATAAGAGGTACAGAATGACTTTTTCAATAGGTTCCCCAGTGTTATGGTTAGAGAGCTAGGAGCGGTTTTAGTTTTATAATAAAAGCCTTATAAGTCGCGAATGAAGCCTTTTTTTGGAAAACAAAAGCTGGCACAAATTTCTAAATCAAAATACCTTTATACTGACCGAGTTTCATGATTGTGCGCCCAGTAGTTTCGGAGATAGCAAAACGTTACTCCAGCAAAAACTGAAATAACTCTGAAGCCCTAGGAGGCACAAATTCAGGAATTGGGGCACTAATTGGCACAAATTCTAGCCCCCTTTTAAGCTAACATTCATTCCGCTAGCTCAACCAGGAACGAAAATCGACCCAGCAAAAAACGTTACCCCAGCAAAAAGTGAATTTCTTGAATAACTTCGAAACGGCTATAGGCACAAATTTAAAACTTGGGGCACAATTACAGGGCAATAGGCTCTAATTATCTGCATTTTTAGAATTTTCAGATTCAACACTTTTTTGCTGGAGTAACGCACACTATTATTAGTGTGTTTTTTTGTTATCCCAGGATCCGTGGGAGGCCCATCAGATTGCACGCACAGGCTGATCGAATAAAACGAAAATATTTCTAAGTACTACCCCTACCGAACGTTTGTTCAATTCATTTGAATCTCATAATTTTGAAAAAGCCCGCCAGCCCGCCACCGTCGAAAAAAAATATGACCGCCACCTTAGATTATTAATCCCGCCACCGTCTCAAACTTCACTCTTGATTTCTTCTTCTTTACCCTATATGATAACGCTATCTAGCGTTTTCATTAACACTAAAATTAATGTTTACATTATAAGGAGCTAGATGGCAGTGTGCTCTCGGGATTTTTTGCATAAAAAGACGCTTGATGGTGTTGTTCGAGGTCTATTTATTATTTTATTTATATTATGCGTAGAATAGTAGCAAACTTTTCTTTCAAATAAAATGATACAAGCGTTGGTTATACAACTAAATGATGGAACTAACCGATGACTCACCGGATGTTAAGCCTATAACGATGCGTTGACTAACTGAGCACGTCCACGTCGTCCACAGAGGACTGTGATGCATTGTTATGATTTGACATAAAAAATATTATTAAGTACACTTATTTTGTCAAATACATGGATGCATATTTATCGATGTATATACATGTATGTATTCGTAGAAACGTGTATACGTATATTTCATGTATGTATATACTAGCTCCCGCCCGCGACTTCGTTCGCGTCCCGTTAGATCCCGTTCATTTTCTAGTGTCAAATTTCCAACGGCTATATCTCGAAAACTACTCACCCTAGAGTTCTCGTTTCAAAACTAAATGAAAGGCGTAATCAAGATCTACATTTTTGATGACAGCTGTCAAACTTGAAACGGTTATATCTCGGAAACTATTCACTCTAGAGTTCTCGTTCCAAAACGAAATGAAAGGCATAATCAAGATCTACATTTTCGATGACAGCTGTCAAACTTCAAACGGCTATATTTCGGAAACTACTAATCCTAGAGTTCTCGTTCCAAAACTTAATGAAAGATGTGATCAAGATCTACATTTTCGATGACAGCTGTCAAACTTGAAACGGTTATATCTCGTAAAATAATCGCCCTAGAGTTCTCGTTCTAAAACTAAAAACTAAATTCCTTATTGCCAATCATGTCAAAGTTATTTGAAAAGTTACTACTTAAAAGGCTGAAACCTATTCTAGAAAATAAGAACCTTATCCCAGATCATCAGTTTGGTTTTCGTGAAAATCATTCTACTATAGATCAAGTCCATCGAATTACCAACATAATAGAGAAAGCCCTAGAAGACAAAAAAGTCTGCTCTACGGTGTTCCTAGATGTAGCACAGGCTTTTGATAAAGTTTGGCATGAAGGCCTAATGATAAAACTACGCGAAATGCTACCAAAACAGTTCGCAGATATATTGGAATCATATTTATCAAATAGAGTTTTCAGGATAAGACAAGAAGATGCCTACTCAGAAATAAAGGAAATCAAAGCTGGGGTACCACAAGGAAGTGTATTAGGTGATATTCCAGAACTTGAAAACAACACCATCGCAACCTTTGCTGACGATACTGCCATAATAGCTGTGGGAACCACCCATGCAGAAGCAGCAGAAAAGGTTCAGGTAGCACTTAACAAAATCCATGACTGGACAACACGATGGAAAATTAAACTTAATGAAGCCAAATCGGTTCACATTAATTTTACCAACAAAAAAGAGCAATACCATCCAGTATTTATAAACAGTATGCTCATTCCGTATGAAAATACTGCAAAATACTTAGGTATGACGCTTGACGCGAAACTTCGCTGGAAAGCTCACGTCAAGAAGAAAAAAGATGAGCTAGAGATAAAATACAAAAGAATGTACTGGTTGCTGAGAAGAAATTCTACTGTAACGGTACACAACAAAGTGTTATTATACAAACAAGTCCTCAAACCAGTATGGACCTATGGTATACAGCTTTGGGGCTGTACCAAGAAAAGCAACGTAGAAATCATCCAACGATTCCAAACCAAAGTACTCAGAGGAATAGTGAACGCACCCTGGTATATACGAAACGACGATCTCCATCGGGATCTTAAAATAGAGGTCGTTGATAAAGTTATACAAAAACACACAGAAGCTCATGAACAAAGACTTCACCACCACATCAACGTCGAGGCTATCCAGCTCCTCGATAACACAAACATAGTAAGAAGGCTCAAAAGGCAAAAACCTTTTGAGCTAGTGTAATGTTAAATAAACAGTGATATGTAGTGCGAGTGAAAACTAGTGCCACCTAATAAAGAACACAACAACAAAGTGTCTTCGCCTTAAGTAATTAGAGACAATAAGAAAAGTGCCAATGGACACATTCTTAGAATAATTTATGTTAAAAATTTATGTCAATGTAAAATTACTAATTAGCCTGCCTTTTGGCTAGATCGTAATATAATGAGGGTATAAGTATTATGTTAGTACAAGTACGCTAAATAATTAAAAAAATTAAAAAAAAAAAAACCTTTCATATAGTTTTGGAACGAGAACTCTAGGGTTAGTAGTTTCCGAGATATAGCCGTTTGAAGTTTGACAGCTGTCATCGAAAATGTAGATCTTTATCACACCTTTCATATAGTTTTGGAACGAGAACTCTAGGGTGAGTAGTTTCCGAGATACGGCCGTTCTAAGTTTGATACTAGAAAATTTAGATGAATATTCTAGGCATTCAGTGTTGTGCGAGTTAAATTGTACTTTATTACGTGTAAATGAGAGTTCTGTGCATTAGTACAGAAATTAAATTATAGTAAATATTAATTCACCCGGGCAGACCGCCCCCACTGCTCCCCTCCCCCTTCCCTTACGCCGTCACTGTATGTAGCTGTTCGTCGTGACGTCGTGTTCAAATCAAGCGCCCTCTAGTTTCTTAACATAGTACAAGAATTGTACCCCATGGTATGGTCAATATTGTAGAGGATTGACTTCCCTACAACTTTTGTTTCAATAAAATTTTTATACATTGAATCGTTTTCGAGATAGAGGGCGGAGAGCGAAACTATTAAAATAAAAGTGCTACCTATGTGTCGTTTCAAAAATGACAAAACTCGTGTCCCTCTCACTCTTGTCTCCAGTGTTTTTTCGTAAATTATTACAGCTGATTTGACTTGATTAGGTAACTAATTTTGAACAATTTGAACATTGACAAAATAGTCAGAAGTGACATGACATGACACCATGACAGTGACAAACAAGAAGTAGAAATTAATTTACTTCTGTTTACAAAACAACATAAAACAACGAAGACGTTTTTTTTGAAAAAAACGTAGAAATAAATTGATTTTTGGAAAGATTTGGAGTGTAGTAGCTACTTGACTGAAACAAACCATGGGTATAAAGGGCCTATGGACTGTATTAACGCCATTTAGTGAAAAGAAATCTCTACATGAAGTAAGTACCTAGTGTACCTACATAATTTTAGTAAAACAAATTACTTAAGTTACATGGTAAGAGGGTGGCTTGCTACAGCTTACGAAAGCTTCTTAAGAAGTTACAAGCACAAATGTTAAAGGGTAGAGTCCTTTTCATCCAAGAAGTCCCGCAGACGCGGCGCTGTAGTCGCTGTATTATTTATCGGGCAGCACTTTTTACAACTTTAGGCATTGAAAACAAGACTTTGATCACAGAAACCAAATAAAAACGCACTAGCATCCGAACACAATAACAGCACCTGACAACTAATTTAAAATTTAGTTTTAAAGTTTAGTTCCGGAAATTTCCGCGAGACTTCTTGGATGAAAAGGACTAGGTATGTAGCTATAGGTAAGTACCAAATGTATGGTCAGCAGTAGTACCCTACCTACATACCTAGGTCTAGGTAGGTAAGTTATCATAGAAAATATGGGTCAAATTACGCCACTCTGAACAGTTAGGTAGATACTTTAGGTAGATAAGGGTAGATAGGTCCGTATCCGTATAGTATCACCTACCTAACTAGTTGTTGGAAGAAGTAGATTTACTTATACCTACCTAGGTAGGCATGTACCTTCCTAAAAATCGCATTGTTTTTCAGATCAGAGGAGAAACACTAGCTGTAGACCTTTCTGGTTGGGTTTGCGATAGTCAAAATGTTACAGAATACTATATTCAACCCAAGCTATACCTTAGGTAAGTTGAGTTGTCCATGGCCTGAAAGAATACCTACTTGCAAGAGTGGTGACCCACATCTACACCTACTAGTTGAACTATGGAGGTGAAGCTAATTATCTAAATAATGTTGCTAATGTTGATAAATATCAAATATATTATTATGATCTGAGTGATTAGTTAGGTACTATAAACCATGTCTATTAATATGACAGAGCCAATAAACAAAATATTGTTCCAGAAACCTGTTCTTCAGGACAATATACTTGCTTCTTGCTGATATAACCCCAATCTTTGTACTGGAAGGTGAAGCACCTCAACTAAAGCAAAATGTAATGGCCGCTCGTAATGCTACACAGTTTCGAGGAGCTGCACCGAAAGATGACAATGCTAGAATGAAGAAACCAGATGTGACAAGGAGGAGATTTGGAGGGGTTCTTAGAGAAGTGTGGTCCACCTTTTTAGTAAATTTTTACTGCGGCTAAAACTGCATGCCCCAGTAATGCTGTAGTTACATAAAGTGAATTTTTTTTATTTGTAATATCATAAAGGTGGTTTTGAAACATCTTTAGACCACTGTCCATAAATGCAAAGAAAACAAGGCAGAGATGCTTGCAGTTTTAGACCGGAGCATCTTTACCTACATTATAAACTGTTGTTTGTGGAAACAATATTGTATCTATTATATTAGTATCAAAATATTCATAGAGTCCGCGCCACCAAAGTCCGATAGTCGCGGCGCTGCTTTCGCAGAAAGCAGCCTTATTTAGTTCCCATTCTCCATATTTAGTTCCCACTTTTGCCATAAGACTTCAATGGTGGCGTGGCGAGCACTCTAGGTACCTATTTGATGGTTTTTCAAATGTATGTACACCTACCTAAATTATGTTTTTATGTTTTCAGTGTGAAACCCTTCTGAAGTGTATGGGTGTTAGTTGTATAAAAGGCAGGGGAGAGGCTGAGGCGACATGTGCAGAGCTCAATGCACAAGGTGTTTGTATCTTATTTTCTATCATCTAAGCTTTAATCAGGACAGTATGGTGTTTAATAAATACCCTGAAAAGATTTGCCTGTTAGACATAACCGGATAGGTTTTAGAGGTACTAGATGGGGTACTATCATAGGTACAGCAGTAGGAGTACCTATTCTATGTTAAAATAATGATTTACTAGATGCCGCCCGCGACTTTGTTCGCGTCCCGTTGATTTTTCGGGATAAAAAGTTGCCTATGTGTTAATCCAGGTCACGGACAACATTATATTCCAAGTTTCATCCAAATCGGATCAGTTGTTTTTACGTGAAAGAGTAACAAACATCCATCCATCTATCCATCCATACTTACAAACTTTCGCGTGTATAATATTATAGTAGGACCACATCCTACTTCATTGAGAACATTTAAAATTATGACTGCTGCAAGCGGCAAGTATATGTATACTGTTGCTATTTCTTTTGTACTACACTCTCAAAAACCAATTTATCAGTTGGTAAATGCAGTACCTAATATCGCAGCATTTGGACTGCTTCGCGTATTGCTTGGACGAATATTGTAAGTGAGACACTTAGCACGCAGTCTGTTTATGAACACAGTTTATCAACAGTTGGTAGATGCAGTGATATCGCAGGATTCGGACAGCTTCGCATACGGAGCGCGTCGTGTTTACCGCAACTTTAGCGTATCGAGTGCGGCGGGCGGTGGCGCTATGCAGGGATCTGTCGATTGCTACGACGCTGAGAAAATGTATGAAAGCAATGGTAAGGTTTTCTTTATTCTTTATTGTACACAAAAGTTATGAAATACTAGCTGTCCGTCCTGGCTTCGCACGGGTATTTAACAATATCTTAGGTAAGGAATTTTTTACATCTTGGGTTACATTATTGCAGTTTTAGAAAGGATTTTTTGAAAGAATTTTTCAAATCGGTCCCGTAGTTTCGGAGCCTATTCAATGCAAACAAACAAACAATCAAATCTTTCCTCTTTATAATATTAGTATAGATAAAGGAACTTAGAGATATGTTATGTACAAAGTTAAGCTTAACCCTAATAAGAGTTCTCTACCAGCAAACCTTCCACGATTGAGAGGAGAAATAAATTATGATGGTGGGTGCGTGTCCCCAAAGGTCATCAAGAAAAAAACATATACACCAGAGTAAGCTAAAACACAGCTAAGATTAGATAAATTAATATACTTGGTTTTTATTTGTTTCGCGACTGTAAATGACATCACTGCGGCACTTTTTAGCAGAAAAGTGATAGAACAAACCTGTGGGTCACCTATGTATGCGGTTACCTTCGCCTACAATATTTAATTAATTATACTGCGTCCATAGCTCTAGTGATCTGCGAAATGTAGCTGGCAAACACAGGATGAGAAAAGCCGAAGACCGGGCTCAGTGGCGCGTCTTGGAAGAGACCTACGTCCAGCAGGGGACCGATATAGGTTGATGATGATGATCATGATAGCTCTTGACGTCTCATGCGTGTAATTGCACCGACAACATACTCTTCGATCTGGGATACAACAATACGAGCATTGCGCACCTATTTCTTTGGGTGAGAAATTTACTGTGATTGTACTTTCCCGGGCGAACTCTTTCACAACTAGCCCCACTACAACTGTCTTATAATAGTTTTATTGAAGGTTTTGGGCGCAAAAAAATGGTGGCATTAGCGATTCTATGCGGTTGTGATTACGGTGTCGGGGCTTGTGGTACTTCAATCAACACAGTGGTGACGTTTCTGCATACCGTACCTGAGGACGACGTCATACCCAGGTAATCATTTAATACCACGTTATAATACAGGTTAGGTACAGAAGGTTCACTTTGTCAATACATTGAATATCTACTCTCGCTTAGACAGTTTATTATCACTATCATCCACAGCCCGACTTTACTCACTCCTGGGCATAGGCCTGCCCAAGTTTGTGCCATCCACTCCGGTCCTGAGCTAGTCTCTTCCATTTACGGCCTGCGATTTTGACGATGTCGTCTGCCCATCTCGCTGTCGAACGATTCTCTAACTGCATCTTGGCCACCATTCTGTGGCCGCCTTACTCCATCTGTTATCACCACGTCTTGTAATATGTCCTGCCCAGCTCCATTTGAGCCCCATAATTTGATCTCCTATGTCTTGGACCTTTGTTCGTCTTCGGATTTCGGAATTAGGAACCCTATCTATAAGTTTGATGCCGAGCATGGCTCGCTTCATAGCTCTCCGCACAACTCTCTAAACAGTTTATAGTGTGTTGAATCTCTTTCTACCGCGTAACCCTCATCTTCTCTCACGCAGTGCAGCAGATACCTCTCAAATCAAAATTGTACTTACCACTCGATTAGTTTAATTCGTTCCTTTGTTCACATAAAAATTAATACTAAAATCAACCAGGTTACTGTCATGGGTGACGGATGTGGATTATTTCGAGGAGAGGAGGCGATGGGTAGCGGCGCCGGGTCGCTGTGACCGCTGTGGTCATGTCGGTCGGACGCATCTCAAGAAAGGTTGTCCTGTGTGCGCTACGAATAAAGGCTGCAATGATTATGGACACAAGTTAGTAGTTTACTCACATACTTAGTTTAACTTAACATAGTCGTATGTTTTAACGTGTTACTCCAAAGACCGTAAGCGGATCTTCCTATTACTCGATTTAGCCTGAATTGCATCCAATCAAGATAATACTGAAACTATGAAGGTACTAACGATGCGTTCACACTCAGCCGTAGTCGGCAGGGAAGTGGGCATGAGCATAGTGTGAACTCGATCATGCCTCTGTCCAGGCTTCCGGCCCAAGTTCATGCCCGTGCTCTCTAATAAGAATAAAGGCGATGTTGCTGTGGCAATAAGTCCGGAATTAGTCGCGGCATGAATGCCGACAGTGGCATGGGTTGAGTGTGAACGCGCTATAATGTGTACAAACGAGATAGTAACGTGTTTTTTTTTCAAAGGGCAAAGGTAGCAGAATTAAAACGAGAACTATCCTTACGATCTAGAGCTCTGTCCTGCGGCACGCTGTTCCCCGAGCCGAAGATCATGAAGGAGTTCCTAAACACTACCCCTGAGTTCATTGACCTTAATAGCTTAAAGAAACCCACGCCGAGCCTGATCCAGTTTGTGGTGAGTTTATTAAAAACACTTAATTTTTTATTGGAAGTTAGCGGAACATTTCACGCTTGGTTTTATGCTTTGACAGAGCCAGTGCAGTGACCAACTGTTGTTTTAATAAACTTGACGCGCTTACAACTTTTATGTGAACTTATTTAGGCCTGTAATATCTAAGTGCACGAAAAGCACATGACGGGGGGATTTACATACCTACTATGTTACGATGTCGTTCAGGTTGGATTTCATTTTGACAATTTATTGGATTTTTGGGGGCGTTCCACTTCAACCGTAACCATAAACTGTAACTTATATTTATATGATATGATATGCCTTTATTGTCATAGATGAAAACACATTAACAAACTTGTAAAATGTATGTATGTTATATGAGGTGACTGGCTCATTCAATAAAAAAAATCATACAAATCTTTATGACGATTCAGTGGTCGGTAACATTTTATTGAATAAACGCATTTTGTTTTTGATTTCCAGTGAGATTTTATTGAATAAAAGATTTTTGACTTTGACTTTGAGTTATCGTCAAAACTAACTTAACCCTTAAAATAATAAACGGTGTTTATGCTAGTTTACCTCTCAAAATAATAAACGATGTATGTATATGCCTTCTTTGAGGCGTATTCAGGGGTTGCGCTAGGCAAAAGCTGGTTGAAACTGGTTTGGCGAACCTCGGTTTATGAATTCGGGGTTTAAACTTCACTAGAGCTTGCCAGAAACTCATACGAACTATCCTCAAAGAGTAAAAAACTCTAAAACAAAAGCTTCGTTCTTGCTCTCGACTGAACTACGCGAGACGGCAACTTTGAAGAATGAAGAACTTCATCAAGTCAAAGAAATTCGAACAAAGTGGGTACTTCCATGAATTTTTAATGCGGGAAGATAAAGTTAGTTTAGTTTTAAGCTATTAAAAAAACTAATAATAAATTATTTAGTCTTCTTTTGAAAACATTGTAAAAATATATTTTTCTTTTTCAGAAAGTAATGTCGAATAAATTGGATTGGTCGGAAAGGTATTGCGTGGAAAAGTTTTTGCCGTTGTTGACAAAATGGCATCTGCAGGAAAAGGTCTCATGTAGAACTATCGAACCGATAACTATCAAGAAGAAGAGAAATCCTAAAGGCCAGTACTCGTTAAAAATATTTGAAATGATATCCTTTAGGTCTACGAAAAACGATTAATGTTTCGTGTTGATATTTAGAGTTGCAAAACGCAGCAAGAGGGTGCTGCGTTGCCACCGCACATGTCAATAAAAACTTTCGTTTATCATGTTACAGAGTATAGACCCCTCTAACTTTTGGGACTACATTTTATTTTGATTAACCAAATATAAAACGCAACCTGCTTTTACAGGTGTTCCGAGTTTCGAAGTAGTGTGGGCTGATATTGATGGACAATACGACGCGTTGATTCCTGATAGTCAGTATGAAGGTAGCTATTTCTCTAGGATTGGTTTCTTACTAGTACTCTGAAGGTCCTTCTAAGTCTTAAATGTAATTTTAGATGGTGAAGAGCGATCTCTCCCGTGGACATCAATAGAGCGACAAGACTTAATGCGCCAATATTACCCAGATTTAGTTAATTCTTACGAAGAATCCATCAAAAAACCACTCAAGGAGAAAAAAGCAAGAGGCAAGAAAAACAAAGATGAAAATCCGGACAAACCGAAACGAAAATACAATAGAAAACCTAAGAATACTGAAGTTCAGAATTTAAATAAGTCTTTGAAAGCGCTCGAGTTAAACTCCAGCAAAGCCAATGTTAGTGTTAGTGTGAATAAACTTAAAAGAAAAATTAAGAATACGAAAAAAAGCTCGCAGAAGACGATAGATAGTTTTATAGCTAAAAGAAAGAAATCTCACGATCCTCTAGTGTCGCTACGACGAAGTCTTGCAAATATGTCATTGGAAAGTCCACAAATGAACTCGGATAAGGAAAACTCACTTGGAGACAAATGGCTGAGTATTTTAGGTAGGAGCGTTGATGAAAACGAAAGCGATTTATCAGATGTTATCGAAAGAATTATCACCAAGCCATCAACTGCAAAGACTGTAAAAGTAGACAACAAGCTAGTGAAACTTGTATTCGACAGCTACTCGACTCCTAAAAAGCTGAAGAAAGGTGTTCTGACAGAGATTCACAACCATTGCTCGACGCCGAAAGAAAGCCCAAGGCGACACTCTGTGCTGAATTTAAAATCGGGAACAAACAGTTTGAATAACTCGGTGATTTCCAAAGTAAATACTAGTTTCTTCTTCGGTAAGTTGACTGAGGATCGTGACGCGTTTGAACTATCGCTAGGACATAAAAGTGCGGTTATAAATATCGATTCGACAGTTGACTACAGCTTGCCTGATGTTTGTTTGTGATATGAAAAGGTAATAAAGTATTTTAAAATAAATATGGTCTTATTTAGATATATACACACCTACCTAACCCAGTGTCATTTTATATCGGAATAGTTGATTCACTACCAAAAGAGATGGCGATAAAAGCGGCTATTTTAGCTAATGAAGCTTTCAGCTATTGATAAAATTAATGGGACTACAAGAAATAGTTCTCCCTCGTGGGACTAATGGGACAAAATAATCGGACCACGAAAAAACGGTGAAAAATAAGATCGTATTTGATATTGAGTACGACATGTTCTAGTAGGCATAATAGTAGGATATCTTTGAATAAAAAAGAATTGTTTATCATCGCATCTTTTACGGCGAAAATGGTAGCGAAGCCTAGGTTTAGTTTTAGAAATGTCAATCCTGTTTTTGCAACATACACCCAGAGTCATTCGTCAGTAAAAATATATTGTTTTGGTTCGAAAGGCGTGCTCGTAACTACTTTAATATTCTCTCGAACATAAGCAGTCACTTCGGCTGTTAATCTTACAAACTTTGTGAATAACTACTCACTATTGCTTTTAGTTGTGGTCTGCGCCGCCGCAAATCCATTTGAGATGCTGATTGTCGAAAGCTCGAAACCACAGCGTTGCGTCTCGATTCGCGCCCGGCATAATTAATTCATGTTCTACTATTCGTAAGCGTGCCAAATATTCAGACGTTACATGACACCATTTTTTTTTTTTTTTTTTTTTTTTTTTTTTGTTTAAATTATAATGTTTCTTACCTCAGAACTCCGACATTTATGAACCGATTTGAAAAATTCTTTTTTTATCTGAAAGGGTATGCTTCCAGGTTGGTCCCGAACTGCCATCATCATCATCTGATGATGAAGGCGTATCAAATTGAAGTCGATTTTTCCAGTTTTTTAAACTTATAATGAGAAGCTTGTTCAATATCTAGAAGGTACCATCTAGTTATTGAACAAGATTTACAAAAAGTATAAGGTGATCCCCGTGTCTGGTAATTCATATCAGAACAAACCATACCCTACTACAGTCAGGAATCAGGTTTTAGCTGGACTTCCATAGTTTCTTGCCCGTTCTTCTAGGTTCTGGTCGCGAGGAACTGACCTAGAATCACCTAGCTTAAAAGACGATTCTAAATGATCCTTGTGTTTTTACTGAATAAAAGATATTTGACTTTGAAACAATTTTAAAATCAATGAAATATGTCGCGGGCGGAATCTAGAGAATGTCACTGGACTATTCGTTTGTCATCCTACAGAAAATCTAGTGTAACGTCTGATATTTCGACAACCCTACCCTTCAGTGAGAAACAGAAATGCGAAGTATGCGCACATCGTAACTGAAATGGATAGGCCCTTTCTACAAGGGTATACCAAACCATGAATCTTAAAAGATATGACTATACTCAGTTGAAAATAAAGAAAGCGGTAGTTGATTTTAATTAAAAAAGGCGAGATATGGCTTTGCGAACGAAGACGTAGCTTGCTCTACGGCGTGGACTACGCCCTACAAAGTTAAAACAACAATCCTACAAAGGCGTAGCTCCGTCTACGTACTACGAAGTCTTCAGTGCTACGAATGCGTAGCTAGGTCTACACCGTTCAAGCTTTAGCCGTACGTGCTACGGTGACGTGTAGCTTGGACAACGCGCTACGAGTTTTTAACCGGGTGCTACGAAAATGTAGCTTGGTCTACGCACTACGAAATCCTAGCTGTTTAAGGCTGTGTCCACAGTAGGCAAACTGTTAGCGGCTTACTGAGTTTGCGGCGTATCGGTTTAGTACGCCCTTCCATATATTTGAAACGGAGTGTCCACAGTTTGCTTTTTTGTGCTCACTTTACGCAGTTTGCAGCGTTACGTGCGCCGACTGTCTCAGTAAGCGGCTAACTCATAACAGTTTGCTTGCGTGCGACGCATGAAAATTGATCTGAGTTTGCAGCTAACTCAAATTTCAGTTCGCCACAAATTTGCGGCTCACTCAGTCGGCCGTTCACAGTTTGCCTACTGTGGACACAGCCTAAGAGCCACAAAGCCGTAGCTCGGTCTACGCACTATAGTTACTAGCCATTTAATTTTCTAAGTGCTACGCTACGAAGTTATAGCTTGATCTACGCTCTATGAACTTTACGTGCTACGAAATAATAATTCTTTGTACATTCGCTCTTCTAAATCTGTCTCTAGTGCTACAAAAATGTAGCTACGCTTTATTTAGTCGTAGCTTCTAGTTTCTTTTACGAAGTCGTAATGCTTATGAGTTCGAAAGTAGTAACTTTGTTTACACTTTACAAATAAGCTAATTTACACCACACCACGGGTGTGTACAATAAAATGATGTACAACATAGAGTTTACCCACTAATCGACAAAAACCTTCAAACAAGTCGGTGCTCACAGGAATTTGAAGATACACATCGCTCTAAAATACTAAGTCCATAGACATTGTATCTACTTAAACTAAATATATTTTGCCGCAACGAAGCTTAACGCCCCTGACGATATTCTCCCCAATGTAGCAGATCTGGAGAAACCCGTAAATGTATTCTAAAGAAAACATTTTCATTGTATTACAGAAACGCCAACTGTTGTAATTATATTTTCGTTTTCTTTGTTTGGTAACTCGTGGTTTCAACATTCGCAGCGTGGACTTAGCTGGTTTCTATGTTTATAGAATGGATTTACGTAGGTAGCATTTGTAAACCTTTTTAATGCCGACGAATATCTATTTCTTTAGTAATATCCATACAGGATGTAGTTTTTTCTATGACATTAAATAGAACTCCGTAGAAACTGGCCATTACTCCACTCTACCGTAATTTTTTCAATCGTATTAATGCTGCACGAAGAAGCATTTGAAGTGCTTATAAAAACGTGGAGCAATTTGTTTGAGAGCGCCGCAAAGGTCGGTGCGCGCCCGGCACAATGCCCATGTTTTTGCTCCACGTTCCGTCACCTGCCGCTTTCCCAGGAATATCAATATGCGCCATTTTAATCGTTTCCGAACTGTTTTATTGTTATAGAATTTGAACTAAAAATTGCTATTTAAAAAAATTCTTTGGAAAAAAGAAAGATCGTGCATCGTGTTTTCCAAAGAAAGTTTTTCGTTTCCTAATTTACTATGCTTAAAGAAGCGATTATTTCTCCATTGTTGGACGGTTTTATGATTTGCAGCACTTAAACTCGAGTTTATAATTTATATTTTGTTCAGGATCTTTGCGCGACGTCTGGTCTAATTCGATATTAAAGCAATTAAGTACTTTGCAGTAAGGATAGACACGCGACGGCGCGGGATTACGATACCGGTTCCTCAGACTTATACTGGCTTAGACGTCTCATAGATTTGAAACTTTTAGTGCTTGCGTAGGCAATTGAGATATCTAGATTTTGAAAGGGCGATCGAACCGTAAAATGCTACGAGCAAGTCCAAATCCTTTTTAACCTCATCACTGTTAGAAGGAGAAGCGTGGCGGGTTTCAGTTTGTTCACCCCGCAGTCGTGGGATATCGCGGAGGGTCGGGGAGATTCGGGAGGCTGGGCCGCAGAGCGCGCGCGCGTGCCCGGCCGTTTCGTCATTGCGACGGAGGCTGTCGTGGCCCGTGCCGCTGCCTCAGCCGACTCCACCGAGCCGCGAGTCACGCTACCGCGCCGCGATCACGCCCCGCGATCACCACTATTACCCAAATACCCACCCAGTGCTTGTGCCCTCTCTGTGACCACCCGTGATTGTGGCGCCATGTAAAGGACCCGCCACTGCCAATTCATGTGTAAGTTGGTGCGTTACTTATTAATACCCGCATGGAATACCTTGCCTGTCCGAAAGCAGCCCGGGGAACAATTGCAATCGTATTTTAACCTCTACCCCGCAGGGGATAGGTTGCGCACGTGCGCCGTTCTGCTCGCTCTTGAATACTTTACGTTCTTATTCTAAGGATCACATATTTGAAAGTAATTAATTCTTCAAGTCGCAGAGCATATTCGACTAGTAACGCACCGCTAATGTAACAGGTGTTCAACCCGAATTGAAGTTTGACATTGAATCTCGTTATTTTCATAAAATCAATAGCATTTCATTGTACAGACCGAGGCTTGACAAAGATACAACCTTGTAATGTATTGCCAAATCGGGATAAAGGAGAGGCACTGAGAATATTAAATAAGACTACCCGCCGTCTCATTGATTATCTCGATTTTTTGTTGTATCTTATCAAATTACATCTTTAGGACTCCCTTGTTTGAGTATCGAGGGGCAGTCAAGTGGAGCACAATGATGTCCTTATTCTTTGTAATTTGAGTTCGTATTTGGGAGCTTTAAGCCCGTTGCTATCATGTTGGTTTTGAACTACGATTTTCCTTATTGTACGGTGTTGTATTTTTCTTACAATCTTCTACAAAGTTTAATATAAAAGGCACAGTCGTTTGCCTACTGTTATATTCTTTGAAAAGCTTAAAATAAAAGCACATGAAGCTCTCAATCACCAGCTGTAATGCGATACCGCCTGAGCTCGCCTACAGAAGTATGCGAGGATCGGATGACGTCTCAGTAAAAAGAGGCTGACTTGATATCCCCTATCATACGCGTTCAAATGGTGCTTAGTTGACCATATCAAATAGATATGAAATCGTCCTTCAATAATTACACATACATGTTGAATATTTTTATTCGTGGTCATGTTTGTAACCCATTTTAAGATGAACGAAGCCCTTGTTCTGGTGGCAATAATCTTCATATTTTCAAATTGCTGAAGGTTTTCATTCTGGTACATTTTTTACCATCTTTACAGCGACATGCACAGAATGCACGTGTGTGAAAAGCTCTGTAAAACCAAATAAGACCACTTTAGACGTGGTATAGAAGGTGGTATTTTGACTTTGGCAGTCGAAAGCTACTTAAAATTGTTCGAGGGCGCACTACGCTTTTCGCCTAGGAACTACCAATATAGGCACATCTATTCTTTCTATTGATAAGGTTACTTATTTAATTTTATACAGCGGTAAGAACAATGCTTGAATTCTGTTATATTGAAAATCTATGGGTGCACGTCTGGGTTCCGACAGGGTGGGTAAGACCGAATTTCTATAACTAGTTCACTAGTGCTCTCAAATCGTATGGTAGCTAATGTACACTCGAGATCAAAACTTCCGGGCCATCTATAAAAACTTAAAACCTTTATGATTATAGGTGACCCGGAATTTTAGCTATAGACTATTTGTCAACAAGGACCAATATAGATTTCGGGTGCAATGATTACTAATTTACTTCAACTCGATCAAGCTAATAATGACAGTGTGTTGAAGTAACCCGTCTCGCGTACTTTAGCACTGTACAGTATAAAAGTACCTATTACCAATTAAAGTTTCAAAAATAACTAGAAAATAAAATATTTCTGGATATATTTTGATATGTTAAATATGATAGAAAATGTTTTTCTTATACCTACTAATGTAATTGGACAACGATAAAACTACTTACGGATAGTTTTTTTCGGTTCAGTTTATAAGAAAAGCACAGTTAGGGCTAGCGTTCACAGGCCCGCATCGCACGCATCGGACGCATCGCACGCAAGGGATATTAGTTTGCCTTGTATTAAAACTCATACAACCGCGTCCACTGATCCGCATCGTACGGACCGATCATCGGCAATGCCTACATGCGATGCGTACCGATGACGACGTTCAGTTCTTTAGTACAGAAATTATTTATTATGTTTAGAATGGTTTATTAGTGAAAGCAAATCGTATCGGTCATTATTACAATAAGTATGTAATCGTAATTGAAAAAAAAAATAAGCAATTGTGCAGTTCTAACAAAACGAAAAAATATGTAATGATATGCCCGCCGTTACAAGGTTACATTGTTGAATTTTGATGAACTGTCAAATATTACCTATTAAAATGGCCCGACTGTACAAAAATCCGAATGAAGGTGGCATTGGCAATCCGATTGCTCATACTCGCGTCGGTAATCCGATCGCTGCCGATCAGTGGACGCAGTCTAATTAATCCGTTGCGTGCGATGCGTCCGATGCGTGCGATGCGGGCCTGTGGACGCTAGCCATAACAGTGCTAAATTGTGTTAATTTAATAAAATAAACAAAAGAATTCACGCCACTATACTATACATAGAGTGCACACCAGTTGGTAAGATAAGCAAGCAAAACTATCGGTTTACTACGCTTACCCGGGTAAATTTGGGGTAGATACCTTCCTTCATATCTTACCCCTTTCTTCATATCTGCAAGTATGAAACAAAGTCCCCGAGCGGGGCTGTCTGTATATCCGGGTTAGTGTTGTAACACTTGTAACAGAAGGTTACCTACTTTGTTCTTATCACTAGGGAATGTTTGTATTATATTCTTGTTGAACTGAACACACAGATTCATTTCGTGATTCACTCATTCTATAGTAGGTGCCAAATAACACCGCAATACAGGTCATTCACCCACGTTCAAAACGATGTCGCAAAATTAAATTTATGAATGGTAAACAAACAGTACTATTACCGTCTTAGCGACAGGTTTGTATGGAAAGCGACAGAATTAGCCATTCATAAATTGAATTTTGCGACATCGTTTTGAAGGTGGGTGAATGACCTGTATTGCGGTGTTATTTGGCACCTACTATAGTACCTATTCCAACGTGCGTTTTAATTCCAACATAATAATCATGTTACTGCAAAATCACTTGAATGTTTGCTATAGAAAATAATAACTAATGAATCTAAAAGGCTCAGTCTATCACTGGCGTTTTAATAGATACTGTAATAACATTTTAAAATAGACAATTACGCCAAGAGCAAGCGATGAGGAAAAAAGCCCACGGAGAAAATATAAGCGAGAGTCGTAAGAGGCGAAATCGAATGAATTTTTCAAGGGAAATGAAAAAAATCTCTGAATGCGCATGTCAGCAGAATTCTTCAACGGATCTTGTGTTTATTTTGTTCGCTCGAAGAATAAATAAATGTGCTATTGGATTTTGCATGTTTCACGTGATAGAGGTACTTATGTGTGGTTTTGAACCGACTGCGACGAATTCAATAAGCTGGGATTGGTTCGTGTCAGCAAATAACAATATCTGTTGATATTGCAAATATTATTGCAGGTTACTGAAGAACTAGCCTACTCAGGACCATCTACCATCATTTTGCCAATAGTCTCGCAAAGTGAGTGCAAGCTTTGCACGATACAAAATATAGGATGCTCTGAGCGTTGAGCGTTCCATTGGATGTACTTACTGTATCGTTCGGTTAGTAGATTGTAGAAAAGCTTTTAGTGAAACCCTGTTGGGGTGCCTCGTCGGCTATCGCCTAAGCCTGTACTAGTAAATATATCGGTAAATGGAATATCGGCAAAGCTATTAATAGTAGTAGGTACCTACAGATCAGCTATTAATACATCGTAGCAGCGCAGCGCCTCGATGTGAGCTCGATACTCGTGTAGGTATTTCTAATGTCGCGCAATAACATTCTTTGAAGTCCACACCGGTCATTACCTTTGAAACTTATGACGTCGACATTACCGGCATAAATATGAAGAGGTGCGGTGTGACACAAATAGATTTCCTAATTTTACAGCGACTACGGGAATGGCATTTAATATACGGAACCAAGAGCTGTGAAATGGTAATGTAAAGTGAACGCTATTTTCGAGACCATTGCCATTAAGAAGAATGGCACAATGGGAGCAGTCAAAGAAATGACAGTGAGAATGCTCGCCAGTTCGCTAGGCTGGAAAGGTTTTGGAGCAAGACTGGCGTTTGAAAAGTACATTGGGTAGTGTGAGGTCCGTATCTGCCGCGGGCGACGGCGGAATGTGACGTATATCAGCGCTCTCGTCGTTTCAGTCTCGACTGCACAAGGAAAACATTTGGAGAATGAGTGTCAGTACCAGCCTCGCCTCGGTACAAATAAATGGCGTATATGTTTCACACGTGACAGGTGCTGAACGACCTACAATGGACTTTTAGAATTTTAATCGTGTGTATGAACTAAAATTTGATTTAAATGGTTCAAGTTAGATCATGATGCGTCATAGACATGAATATTCAGAACACAGAAAGTATGAAACCATACTAGAACAAAGAGAAATTCTATTGGAATAATTGGAAAATAGTCTACTAATTGTCAAGCGATATTTTATAGCGACGCGTACGCTTGGAATCGTTCGTAAAAAATATCTCGTCTCAGTAATAAACGGCAAGGGGACATAACAGTAAGCCCGCGGAAGACCGTAATAAAAGTTAGGAGAAGTATTCGCGCGATATTACACTTACCTTGGTTCCTATTTTTAAGTTGAATGATGAATTTATTTTCCCTTTGTCTCCTCGAACACGGAAGAATTTCTCAATAACGTCTTCTTTACTGCCTACGTAGTTATTAGACTCTGCTGGCTTTATGTCCTTTGTGGAAAAATCTGAGTAGGTAATTGGATTCCATTATCTAACAAACTAAGCTTTTGCTGCTTATATGGATTTGTATGAAGATTACGTATCATCTTGCTTTGTACTAACGTGATCATTACAATTCCATGTCTATTTGAAAGTTTACGCAATGATCTTTCATAGACATATAAGCAAACCATGCTTACTTGAAACGTGTAGCACTATGTAATAATGACGCCTTTTGCATCGCATCTAAATGCGTCTGTAATCTATAAAGCGTCAGGAACCACTTTTTACCCCTGCCCCTATGAAAAAGTGCATTTTCTGGGCCATTTTTTAGATGGCTAGTCCAGCACTTATACCATCCTCTTAACCGAGTCGCCCTTACCCACAGGAAAGACAAGGCAATTTTCCAAATAGAAAATCCATTGGTGCACGACCGGGTTTGAACCCTAGGAATATGTAAAGTTAATGGTGCTTGGGCTAACAGGGCACACCTACGTTATAGCAACAATACATCCTGCCTGCCTCTCGAGCTACTAATTGCTTGTTATTTTTGTCTCGTCTCTCAAAGTACATGCTTACCGGATGGAAAGGGTGTGTATTTCCTGTTTGACATAATGCTTTGTGGACGGAAACTGATTTGGTTTTTGATTATTTTCGTTTAAACTTTATTCTGAAAGCTGCTCTTGCTATTTTCTTTATTATAATTTTTTTAGTAAACGAACATACCGGTTGTTTCATAATACCTTTTTTTTGTTTTTAGTACCAGTGGACCCTCAATTGAATTTTTTTGCTACATACTGCTGTAAGCGCTGGGAGATGATTGAACTTGTCATGGAGTTTTTATTTCAAAGCAACTACTGTAGTGTTATTTTAATGTATTATTTCTGCTAGATGGTGTAGGTAAATATTCGTTCTGATATTTGACTTCCACTTATAGTAAATGCATTGCCATCTCAAGTCACGTTGCCCTAGTTGTTATTCTTGACATATACTATGGGCTTTGGAGCCAGTGCCTTTATTATATCATCTCTATAGACTGCAAACAATCGGTCGACTTCCATAAACAAAAGGCATGGAATATGAATGAGTTATCTGCAAACAAAGTTCCTCCTACCGCATGTTTCACCACAGTGCCCGCAGCCTATGGAAACGGTCAGCTTACTCAATCGAGTCAGGTTTTACGCTCGAATGTGCTTCCGTGTATGTCTACTCGCTACTCACTCGGTCGAGTCCACCCATTAATTCAACTCCTCGTCGCTGCCTTATTTTTTTTGTTTAGGTGCTTGATTTCATATGGCGCTTTTACGATTTCCTGCAACACTGTTTGCTCTTGTGATCTAGTATATTTCTTTGATATCAGATCTTACGTATTTATTTAAATACTACTGCTTTCCTAGCGAATCAACCCCAAAGTGGGTTTTGGCCTTCGACACGATAGAACGGCGCTGGTCTCAGTGTCGCGCCACTTCTCTCCAGTCCAGCATTTGGAGATTGCAGAGATCTTTCTCTATTTCATTTTCGGTCGCCGTCCAACTTGACACTTCTTGAAAAGCGTTTTTATGTACTGTTACGATTTTACCTAGCGATTGATTTGGCAAATTAAGCTACAACTACAACGTAAAAGTATTTGTAGAATTCGTTCGCATCAATGTTGAGAGCGTCTACGTCCATGATAGTTAAAGCTGTGCATCTACTCACAATTAATGGCTAATGAGATGGATAGTGATTTATTAGGTGCTAACATAAACATTCTTAACGGTTTGCACTTGAAACATTGGTCCAAATTGGACATAATATGTTGTGAGGTACTAAACGAAGAGTATTTGGTTTTAAAGCACTGATGCTAGAGCGTCTACGCTGTTGTGTTGTCTAAAAAGTAATTATTGTTGGTGTTCTGCTTGAGAAAGATAACAATATTGACGATGTGATACACATCTAGAATGAAGTAGCTCTTTTACCGAGTCGTGACGCGACCGGGGCAGCGTGTCAGTGTGATCTGTGAACTTTAGCCATTTCCTTTTCCACCTACATGAGCTCGCTTGTTAAAACTATTTTCTGTTTTAATTGCATCTGTTAGTGACTAATTAGAGGTTGCATCGATGAAAATCCTTTTGTCTTTTAGACATTGTTTTAAGTTCTGAGGTTTGTTGATATCAACTGATAAACAACCTACAAACATACATGAACTGCCTCCAGTTGGTAGGTATTAATAAAAATCGATCTAGCGAACATCCTCCTGTTTTAGATACCTAATAGTATGCATTCGGACTGGGCCGTATGTATTTTTAAACGGCCTCTAGTGCACTATTTTGTTTCGTTTTAATTTATTTTCAACTGCACTCTGTAGTTAATTCTATTTATTTGTTGAAAATTAAATGAATCCTACTGGTGTGATCTGTGATTAAATATTTAATTGGGTAAGTAAGCCTAATATTTTTTATTTTCGAGAGAGAAATATACTATACGTATAGTATTATATTATCTGTGACTATACTTACCTACCTATTTATCTTTGGCTCTTCAGTATCTTGCCTTTCGACTGTTATACCAACTGTACACTTTATAAAGAATACAAATGTGAACTTTTGTAAAGCCCAAGGTAAAAAGCCACTGGCACGATTTCTCATACAACCTTTTTGATCTAAACCAGTGATCTGTTACAGCCATTACACCTTCAGGAGTTCTCTTTACTATAAACTTTTTATACTTATAAAAAGATTTTTGATTTTTCTTCCCTTAAATTACACATTGCTATATAATAATGCACAGATCATATAATACTATACCTGTAGTGACAAATCCTAAAAAAATATACAGAATATGATCCAATCAAAAACTTGTGCAAAGTTAGCGCCGATTTGTACATCAATATATTTCAATTGAGCTGATACTATTGACATTTTCGTCCCTAATTTACGCCTTTGAAATTGGATATATGTTATTTAATAACCAGATTGTACGAAAAATAAGAGTATAGGTGTATCTTTTCATGCGATTACTGCTGTTGACAAATCGAATTGCTGTCTCTAGTCATGTAGAGCATGTCAGTTTTCTCACCCTCCGGACAGTAATTTTATAGTTACGTTTGACCACTATTTCACGTGATGTAACCATGCAGTCGACGGTTTAAAATAAAATTGATTGTAAATTTAATGATGTTTGTATGAAATATAGAGAGGCTACACCCTGCTCTTACATAATAGCATTGACAATGACGTGGTTAAGACGCGCCATACGTGTTGCACGTCTTGCATTGCATTTATCACTGATACATAAAAGTTGTTAAGCCTCATGTGCATGCCCAATTGCGCCGGCACCCGCACACCCTTCAAACCCGAATAGACTAATGTGAGTATCAGTGCTTGATGGCAGAAATAGGCGGTACCTAGTATCTCCCCATACTTTACACTTACAAAAAGCCTACTACTACTAACCTTGCAGAGTATAGACCATTCTCATGGCTCTTTCGATGCTTTAGGTCTTCTAGTCCAGTCAAATTAGCATTTCACCTAGGAATTTGAGATACCAAGCTATAAACTCGTATAAACTTGTATCTTGACATCCTAAATTATACAATAATAAAACGCGCTCTCCGCCCTCTATGTCGAAAACGATTTAACGTATAAAAATGTTATTGAAACAAAAGTTGTAAGGAAGTTAATCCTCTACAATATTGACCATACATACAAGTAGCCAAAAACACATAGGAAATGATGTATTTGCAAAAGGTCGCTTTTTGTAACCTTTCACCTTGAGATTTTAATGGACGCGGACACCCTACCATATGTAGGTTTTGAGGCAACTTTTAGGATGTCAAGATACAAGTTTATACGAGTTTATAGCTTGGTATCTCAAATTCCGAGATTCTTACCTAATTTTGACTAATTTGACTGGACTATTCTTACTTGCACAATCAACTGTCCTGTCACGTAGAATAACCTATTATATACGTCGATTAATTTTTCGATTCCGGTTCACGCGAATGACACATGAAACGCGACTGAAACGTCGCAAACGACGAGCTTTTTCGCGAAGAGCCCTACTATACTCCGATCAGTTGATTTGATAGGAGTGTTGTGTGGTTGTAGACGCAGTGCGGTGAGAGGCAGCGTGCGCCGGCGAGATGGCTGCGCCGGCCAGCTGATAGCATGCGGGCGGCGGCGCGCCGGCCCGCCCAGACCTAGCCGATCCCACCACGAGCGACGTATCCACGGGTAACTACACAGTACTATAGTAGGTGCCAAATAACACCGCAATGCAGGTCATTCACCCACCTTCACCACGATGTCGCAAAATCCAATTTATGAATGGCTAATTCTGTCGCTTTCCATACAAACCTGTCGCTAAGACAGTAATCGCTCGAATCTCGTAGTACTGTTTGTTTACCATACATAAATTAAATTTTGCGACATCGAGGTGAAGGTGGGTGAATGACTTGTATTGCGGTATTATTTGGCACCTACTATAATACTGTTCTCATAGATAAGTTGACGTTCTAAATCCGACTTCACCGCAAGCGACTTATACAACTGCACATATACTTATGTTTTCTCACGGCCGAACCCAATATTCAACGTCGGTAAAAGTTAGGCAGCGTCAGAGTAATTTTTTTTTTTACAAAATAACCACCACCCAATATTCATCCTGAATTCCACCCAATATTCAGGATGAATATTGGGAATGGCCCAGTTGTTTTTCAAAATGTAATCTTACCTATGAACGACGACGTATACATCTATGGATAGAGTCGCATGACTTATCGTTGGCATTTTATTTATTATTATTATTTAACTCTTTATTGCACAAAAATGAACTAATGTACAAATAGGTGGGCTTAATGCTATTAGCATTTTCTACCATTTCATTTTCATACATTTTATATTGATTTGTAGGCTACGTACCTACAGATTGACCTCGGCCAATTCTGTTGTAGTCTAATGTACATCACCATAATAAAAATATAAGTAGTAACAGTGGGAGTTCTATACGTACTCGTAGTACATTTATATGTAGATTGACCACGTTTTCCTTCCCCCCACCTTCACCAGAGTGACATACCTCACCCCGCCCGGGAAAATTTATTAAATGGCAAAAAACGACGTGCTCTCGACTTGGAATTTCAAAATGAAATGGTAACTTGTTACAGACAACTTTGTTATCGACACGGGGTATGCAATTAGTAAAACAGAATTCACTGCTTTTAAAACGAAAATATACTAATTCGAAATTACATGGTTATTGTAAAATACAATGATCTTTATTTTTATTAAACCATTACCACTCGGTTTCGCTCGCGTTAATCTAATTAATGAACATACACGTCTTTTAAAAGCTTCTTGTACATGTAGGTAGAGTATTGTAAAGGCTATAGTTTTGTTAGTGGGAGTTATATTGACTCGGGCGCTGTCAAGATTCAAGGGACGCCAACCGATGTCTCTTCTATCTTATTGATTAATCCAGTCTCATTCCTTTGTTGCCAGGAATCCGAATTGCCCTTACTTGTTTCATTATAAAGTTTACTTATTGCTTTTTGCAAGTCTTTGATTGCGTTATCGCGAAGGATAGTTGCCCAAAGGGATATTTATGATCTTAAGATCGCCTTTTCGACATATGACAGATTGTTGTAATTTACAAACTTAGTTACAAGGGTCGTCGTAGCTATCGAGTTGTAGCCACAAACTTAGGCCCCGCCGCCCGTAGCTCAAGGCAGTGTAGGTATGCTTCAGGGAGCCTTTATCGGGAACATAACTTGCGTTAATACAATAAACTCACTTTCAGAATTTGGATTTCATAATCAATTCTAAAGTTTGCACATTAAACGTTCTTTCTAGAGAATGGCTATCAAATATTTATGTTTTAATAGCGCTTATATCATAGAGATCATAAATGTGATTTAGGATTAATCCATTTATTTAAAAAAAATCATCGTGCGGTATTTTTAAGTATTCTATGCTTCTACGGTAAATATACAATCACAGTTTCGGTTTATTTTACAGTGTCCAATTTACATTGGCTAAAAATCGATACTCAAAACATTAAAACTACTTCGGCCATTGGTTCCGTCAAGGCTCATGGGAAATTGTCGAATTCTGTGTCGGTGTTTAACAATTGGACGTAGATACGCAAAAAGGATCCAACCCACATCAAATCAATTTTGACAAACGGCGGGTCTAAGTTTCAAAATGTGATCTGCCATACGTGGGATGGTATCATGGGTCCTAAATGTATTGTGTTAAAGTTATTTTTGCCTTGATCTTTTTTTCTACGCCTAAAACATCAGCCTAAAAGTATTTTTTTAAGAACCGTTTGATATACTAAACAATTTTTTACCAGGATGTGGGTTTGCCTCTTTTTGCTTATCTGCGTTCAATTGTATATAGTGTTAACAAAACCTTGCTCGCACACTGTAAAAATAAAACATTGAGAGACGGGTCGACCGGACCCGGGGAAAATTGTCGATCATTTATGTCAACCGACTCGTCTCCTTTCCTCATCGATACACGTGTCGCTTAATACCCGTTTTTGATTAACGCCATTTGCTTCAATAAACACTATCAAAGACCTTCACTAAAGAAACAAAAGAAATGGCACAAAAGTTTATTTGCATTTGTTCGATGTACCTACAACTGTCACACAGAACGCATTAATTCGCAAAAACAAGTGTCGCACAAAAAATACATAATGCAAGACTCTCGCCACTTCAAAGTGGGTTGCTTAGGTGATATAGAAACATATATCCTTGTTTAACGTTTGAAACACGCATACGATCTCGGCAGCATATTTGATGTTTAAATATTCAATGAAGTAGCTGAAGTAAGCTAAGTAAGCACAAATATCAACCCCTGAACGGAAACAAATACTTTAGATCGCCAAATATTTACCTACTCCAAGAGAGAGCAATGGAATCAGAACCTTTTGCATACAAAGTATCTCAGCATTTGCAACCCACTTTCTACTCTAGTGTAGTTAAGAGCACCTTCTCATAGTCAAAGGCAATTGCGATCTCTTGGAAATTATAATGTTTCCGTTCAGAGACTAGCAACGCTTGAAAATCATTAATTATGTTGTCGGACAATTTGTCTAGCAGTTTGTAAAGGAGTTCCTCTTTCTCATTACACGCAGCCTCTTATTAACGTCCATCGGTGAGAGCCGGGCGATGCTTATTAATTTTTCTAATGAAACGGCTCATGCCCTAATTAGAACGGGTGTTGTACAAACTGCCTGCTGAGAAAAGTTTGGAACGTTCCCATGACGGGTCCTGCCTGTGTCAAGCGCAACTTAACACAGCGATGTGTAAAACAAAAAGTTATCCACTCCCTAGAGAGTTGTGTTCGTTTCGTACATTGTGTATTCTGTTTTAATTCCAATTTCCGTTTCATTACCTATGTCAAGGTGATAAATTGCGTTTCGTTCCTTTGTAAATAAGAGGATGGCACTTGTAGCCGTGTACGTTACACCATCATAAACTCGTACTTGTAATAATTTTAGGAATTTATTTCAAATCACGAAAAATAAACGTGAACACGAATACGAAACTGGGTCAATATGGTTCGAATTAATATTCCGAGGGTACTTTTATAAACTTTTTAGGCAAAGGGCATGCACGAGCGCACCCCGTCAAACGACCAGGCTGCACCCTTACAACAAGCGTACAGCACGCATGAATAAGTAAAAGCTAAGAAAATGAGGGATTTGCCGGCAGTTCAGTTGAAAGCGGCACACAAGTACCTAGTGTAGCTTATGTTTGCACAGGACGGCGAACAGCCTCACTTCTATAATGGGGCATTGTTAACTATTTGCACACGAGCGCGACCCCTTCCGGAACATTAAAAAGCTACATAAAAATAAGTGAAATGCTACGGATCTGGACTTTATTTGGAAGTTTTATTATACGTAATCCTTTCTATAAATGGGTCCTTGGCGGAACTGGGGAATGTAATTAAAACCGCGTTGCTCCCTTGTTTGCAGAGGACTTAGATGATAATGCATGAGTAAATATATTAACAACCCTTTCACTCTATTACGCGGTGTGTCACTTTGTGCAGTATCCGCCGCTCTCTATTAGGTACTTTGACTGTTTGCATTTTAAACATAACATTTTACTTATTCGATTTCAATCAGCATTTAGTATACCGGGCTTTATTTCAGCTTACATTTCAATTTAGACCAGCTTTAACTTTAAACGTAAAATGTGATGCAGACTCTGAAAAATATATTTTGGCTACCCAATTGATTTCTTACTGTAGAATTTTATGATATCAATATAAACTCACTCGGATGCATCGTAAAATAAACTTTTCTGCAATATGGCAAAAGCAACAATGGAAAAATACTACCTCACTTTGATTAGATATAGTAGGTGCCAAATAACACCCACCCTCACCACGATGTCACAAAATTCAATTTATGAATAGCTAATTCTGTCGCTTTCTATACAAACCTGTCGCTAAGACGGTAATCGCTCGAATCTCGTAGTACTGTTTGTTTACCATACATAAATTGAATTTTGCGACATCGAGGTGAAGGTGGGTGAATGACCTGTATTGCGGTGTTATTTGGCACCTACTATAGTATGTTATTTTATTACCCTTGCAATGGATACGAATTCCAATTAATCCTACTAATATTATAAATGTCACAGTTTAGATGTTTAGGTGTTTGTGTTTTAATCAAGAATCTGCTGGTCCGATTTAGATAAAACTTCGAATATATATTAGTTCGTAACCTGTTATATTATGTGTTACATAGCCTACTTTTTATCCCAGAAAATCAATAGTATCAAACGTGAGCGAAGTCGCGAGCAGAAGCTAGTAATGTATAAACATTTTGTGAAGAAAAAGGTTTTGCTAATAAAATTCTACTTCTAAACTAAGAAAGAAGTAAAAGCACTTCGAAGAAAACTCATTAAATAATAAAATGTTTAGAGAGTGCAAGTAAAAGTATAAATCTGTGCTTTACGTTAGATAACGTGTTTAATAATGTACCGTTACAAGGGAAGCTGCGAACCTTACGGTTCCACAAAGGTGCGACGGTTTTAATGATGCCTAAATTATGCGAGCTCCAATTCAAGAATTTACTCCTAGATTAAAGCCATGTAAAATAGCGCAGGAAATGAAATACTTTATTTGTGCTAATATAATGAAAGATCATTTTACTTAGTTGTTATCTCCGAAATCATTTAATTAACAAAATATTTGAAGAGATATTTACCTTGAATGGAGATAATACAATTTAATTGGTTTTATAATTTAAATTAATATCTTAGTTTATTCAAACGTGCTAGGTACAATTTACAATCAGGGAGGGTATTCATGACTGCAGCTCGCACTAAAGGGCATACGCCCGGATGTACATATAGCAACAAAACCCACTCGTAAACTACACATGTTTACGACTGCTCGAGTACATTCACTCGTAAAATGGAAATAGGCTCGCTTGATTATGCGTTACCAAATGCCTTTTTCAACAATTGTTCGGTTTGTAATTGAAAATGCGGCGTGAAACTATACCGCGAATCACCGTGTGTAATAACTATTTGCTGGCTGTACACCTGCCACTGTGTTATTAAATAGCAACTGAATCAATTTTTACTAAAGCTTTGAGTAAATATGAAATGCTGGTGGACACTTTATACAAAGCTATCTAGCTATATGAATATGGTAGTGCACTTATTAATTTTTCTATTCAAAAATATAATTATGTTTGCTCAGGGCCTAGTACGAGTTTTCAGTGTATAAGTGTGGGTGTGAAACGTCTAACGCACAGCACACCAGTAAGCGCTGATTTGTATGGAGCCACTGAGCGGATTCTTTGAGAAGCTCAACATGCAAGTATACGGGCTTGGTGTAGAGTGTAGACCAAGCTTCTCAAAGAATCCGCTTAGTGTCTCCATACAAATCAGCGCCCACTGGTGTGCTGCGCGTCATACGTTTCACACCAGATTTACACACTAAAACTCGTACTAGTCCCTCTGGGGTATGGTTTGTCAGGATTTTGACAAACCATACTTTATTTCGCGTACCCGATGTAAAGTATTTTGTGGTCACTAAAACTGCAATTCCGTCACGTCCAGCTGGATCGTGACGTGACCTCTATTGCGCCTATCCTCCTGAGAAATAAGTTTAAAAGTAATGTGCACGTACGTATGGTACAAAGTACATAGCATGTAGGTGTGTAAATAGGTACAATCCGGACCAGACTAATAAAAACTTTTACTAAAAACATTTTGACGTAGTCAACCGGTGATACTACATGCGTTGGCTCGTATCTCAACCCATGAAAGTGTTGATGAATGTACATAAAACCCAGCATGGAATCTCCAGCAAACAGGCATGGTTCCACTTATCTGGGCACAAACAGCTGAAAATGTCGGCGTTGCGCGTTGATCACGGTCCCTTTGTCAGTTCACCCCGCCCACGCCTTACCTCCCCTGGGCCAACTTAAAATAAAGGATGCCAATGATAAAATCAGGACAAAAAGCTACGGCAGTAATCTCAATAAAAAACATACGTGGGAGATGTTAGATAACTTTAGAAGTCGTTATTTATCTTTATTCCGAAATAGCCATTTTGTTTCGTGTGCAAAGTTCATCGACTTTTACAACAAAAAATTCAAAACTGCACACTCGTAGCAATCTACGGATGCTACGGGCTACGATATTTTGTATGCATTCTCAGTTTCAGGCGTTGTGAGTGATGAGATTGGTTCGGTGTTCTCGGTTGCTGAAGCGTTAAGAATTTATTTTTGTTTATTAAAATAAGACTTTAGGAGCTTTAGAATGAATCACTTGTGCCACTCACTTTGGCACAGTCTGCTCCATGCAAAGTGGCGTCTTAGTACGTCTGAGTATTATAACTATATACCAGCTGTGATCTAGCAGAGTTTCTTACAATCAATACATACTAAACATAGATCACGTTCAATATAAGCTACTTGTAAAAATAGATGCTAGAGCCGGGACAGTTTAACGTGCCCTCCGAAGCACGTAAGCGCTGATGTAAATGCCACTGACGGTCACTCATCCAAATAGTGACTGCGCAGAACGTAGCTTAACTTATATAAATCTGTGAAGATTGACAAAGCAAGCTCCGCCACGAGCGCTTCGAAATTCTTTTGCATTAATAATAATAATAATAAGCCTTTACATCCATTGAAGATGCTTTATAGAGCGTCAGGAGGCAACCTATGCCTACACTTAACGGGACACTGTAGTGCCTGGGACAATGTTTAAATGGAGAAGGCTTGCCCAGCACCTATACCATCCTCTCAGCCTGGGCAGCCATATCCACAGGAAAGACAAGGTCAATACGTGCGGAGCTGACTTACTCCTTTGCATTACTAAGTAGAAAACATGTAATGGTTTGTGTTATATTGCGGTGAGTAGGTTCGACGCGCCACACCGCCCGCCGTCGTCACATGTGCTCATGTGCGTCAGAGGGGACGTCGGACGTGACGCGGCGACCTCCTATTTATTCACAGCACTGCAGCAACCCGCAAACGGTACTCGAATACTAGAAAACATATACATTTTAGTTAGTAATATGTTATGTTTATCGTTCAAATGTACGTATAACACGTTTATGTTTGGTGAGGTTCTGAAAAGCGAATTTTTCATGGCTGGCTTTTGACTCTCTCGTTCGTGCAATATTAAGATCTATCAACATGTAAAATACTCAGTGGCAATATTTTTTTATTATCATTACTAGCAGCTCCTTCGTGGAAATAAAAGTCAGTTCATTAGAGTGTGACATTTTATGAGTGATACAAAAGTAGTAGTGTTTTCTAAAAGCATTGTAAAGTTAACTTTTCGCGTTTCTTCTGATTGAGGTAATTGTTTCATTAGCCGACTACGGCAAAGCAAAAAGTAGGGTATATGATTTAGCTAATCATCTTACTGAGCTAATCGTAAAACTTTCATGTGATTCAATAAATCAGCGCATAGTTTTCTTGTTACATAATAGGTCAATGAGCCTCAGAGCCGCACTTGGCGTCACGTGTGCGTCAGGGGTGGGACGTGTCTCGTCGCGACCTTGCTCTTCGCAATTTATCAGCTCACTGCAGCAGTGTTCCAACGTTTATGCTTATTAAACTGTAAAAATCGCTTGAGCGCTATGAAATGAAAAAAAAATCAATTGGGTTGACTTATTAGAGTCCTTAACTGGATTCCTCCGTTCTTACTCCGTTCTTACCGACTCTGTTCTTAACATTTTTTTTATAAGTATTCAATATACTGGAGTGCTTACTGTACATATTCAGATTACTTGCGCTCTGAGTTTGATAAATCATTCAAAGATTTCAAAGATCTTGTAAAAAGTCATAGTTTTAAAATGTAAACAGTTACTGTGTTTTTACATACTCGTACAAAACAAAATATTACAAGTGATACAGCAATTGAATCACTAATAAAAGAAAATAATCTATGTTCCTTCATAAACCTGCCCAACACCACTTTACCTTCGTTTTCGCATGTTACCAGAGGGATAAAACCCCAACTTGACATATAATAAAACAAAAATAGACATACCTGGTCGTTCGCAGCTGATCCATGTAGGTGTATCTTGAACTTTTTGATAGTAAAAGTTTGTTAGAATGTATATTCGAACTTCGTCTTCGATACGCGAAAAACTTTTTTCGATCCCTTAAGAATAAAGGTTCTTCACACGATACACTGTTCGTAAAATGGTTGAGGAGTATCGTAATAGGTTAGCTTTTAGTTATTGTTTAGGCGTCCTCATTCTAATCAAATTATAGTCAATTTTGTTTATTGCTGAAAATGTTCAAGAGATTACTCTTAAATTTTTGTATGAAAAATTGTGTAAAAATTCGGTCTCGTCAATCGCAAGAAGTTTTTGAACTCGCGACCTTTGAAGCGTCACCACGAAGATTCTGGTTCAGTGATTCGGGAGACACGATAAGTGACGTCACTGGAAGTACAGTAATGGGTTCGCTTTCAGAGACATCGGTGAGACGACTTGAGATGTTTCGACACACCTGGTTGAATGAGTCGCTGTATGGTGTAGCTGCGGTGTAATAAACACAGACTTTACACTAACCCTCTTTAAATTAGATAAAAATATTGCGTTTAGCGTTAACTTTTTGCAGAATTCTTTTACAATACTTTCAAAATATTCCTTGAGATTTAAATGTTACATTTTATATGCATTTATTTCAATATACAAGTCTCGCGATGCATCTGGCAGCTAATATCCGTTTAATTAAATGCAAGCGTAGTAGCCAATGAAGAGGTCAATCCACTAGCGTAGCTTCAGCTAATCTAGCTATACCGTCTGGTGTACCTAAGATAACGTTAGGTATGTATAGGACACATGGGTTGGATCCACAAAATGCTGATACAATATTCAGTATAGTGTTTGTCTTGGCGTTTCATTTCAAATAAAACATTAGTGGTATCTGTATGATAAAAAAAACTTCTCTGTTTGTGGTGGATATATTGCACAAAAATTGTCCAGTCAGACTTCTTTCTACTCTATAGAAGATTGCGTACCTATTCATTCCTTTATTATTTTATTTATCAGCACTTAATAAAGGAAATAAGAAACCTCAATCACTTAATTTAGCATTAAAGGAATTCGAATTGAATAAGAGAAATCCGGATAATCAGATCGAATATAAATTAGTTCGACCGAGGCGAGCGACCGGAAGTAAGCTTTTGTCACTGCGACCGGCTGTCATTGTAAAATAAGCTTTATCGCAATGTGTTTACGTTTATTTTCATTTAAATGCTAAAAATCCTGTAGTACTTTTGAATTTTTCTTTCTACTGGCTTTACCGGTGAAATTATGAATACGAAAGTCCTCATATAATCACGCGCCATAATGTACACTTTTGACACTTCTTAGTCGTCGTACCTCTCTGAGGACGAGATAATTGTTGACAACCGACCCCACTTCGTTAAAATAGCGTACAATAGAAATTAGAATTATATTTTGTTTATTTTAGTTTTTACCCAAAGATGAGTTCAATACTCACATTTATTGTTTTGACATGGTTTACATGAATTTTACATTGTAATTATTTGATTAGATTAGACAAAGCCAATCGTAATTGACCAAATAGTTTTACGTTGATTTTCATGTGTAACTTTAGAACAAGGGAATAGAGTCTAAATTGTCCCTTCTTAGTTTAAACTTTTAACAATAAAGGCTTCGCGCCCCCGGACCAGATGGTGTGGAATATTGCGTCGCTTTTAAATAGCACGACAATTAAGCTCCAAGGCATTCCCTTTCGAGGCGACGCGCGCGCAAGTTCTTACCATCTGAGCGGTCTTATTTTCTAACAACGCGGTTTTATTATTTTTCTCAATCCCGGAACCCCATTGTTTAGGCTGTCGGACAGGCTAGTTTAAACTGACACTAGCTGTTCACTACAGTAAATGGTCATTCGAGCGCCGGATTACGGGACTGAAGTTAAAATCGAAGAAAATAGCTCTGTAAGATTTGAGCACACTGCCAACACATCGCCGGTGTCTTCGTGGTGTAGTGTAGTGGCTTGGTGACTAGAGGAGTTATCAGACACTGCTGCCCGAAGAACGCAGTGTAGTTGGGCGTGCCAGAGAAGAATCTACAAGTGTTGGAGCTATCCACCTGCCAACGTATCGTGCGGAGTGTAACCAGTGAACGCCATCGGTTCAAGCAGCACGAGGTAGCTTGGACACTGCTGCTGGTTTGCACCGGGTGCAGTTGGACGTGGACAGTGTCGCGTCATCGCGGGTCGTGCAAAAGGCCGTCGTCGTGAGGTGCAACCGTCAATTGGCAGGGTGCCAGTTGACACATGCTGCGACGAAGGAGCCCGGCCGACCAGGGAATCACTAGGATAAGTAGGATAAGTGAAAAAGTGCCTAGGAAGTGAATCTTACGTCGTGGGGTGCAATCTACTTGCCAACGCATTTGATTGGTGAAACCAGTGAATGCAATTGGTTCAAGCAGCACAAGGTTGCTTGAACACCGCTGCTGGAGGAGCCAAGTGCAGTTGGACGTGGAGAGCGCTGCGTGTCATCGACGGTCGTGCAGGAGGCCGTCGCCGTGAGGTGCAACCGTCAATTGGCAGGGTGCCAGTTGACACATGCTGCGGCGAAGGAGCCCGGCCGACCAGGGAATCGCTAACCTAGGTAAGAACGTGCTTAAGAAGCGATTCTTAAGTAGTGGGGTGCACTCTATCTGCCAACGCATTTGATTGGTGAAACCAGTGAATGCAATTGGTTCAAGCGGCACAGGGTTGCTTGGACACCGCTGCTGGAGGAGCCAAGTGCAGTTGGACGTGGAGCGCACTGCGTCATCAAGGGTCGTGTAGGAAGCGTGGAGCTATCCACCTGCCAACGTATCGTGCGGAGTGTAACCAGTGAACGCCATCGGTCCAAGCGGCACGAGGTAGCTTGGACACTGCTGCTGGTTTGCACCGGGTGCAGTTGGACGTGGACAGTGTCGCGTCATCGCGGGTTGTGCAAAAGGCCGTCACCGTGAGGTGCAACCGTCGATTGGTAGGGTGCCAGTTGACACATGCTGCGGTGAAGGAGCCTGGCCGACCAGGAAAGCTTTAGATTAAGTTAGATAGTTTTAGGAACAACAAAATGAGCGTTCCAACCACAAGGAGCAAGGCTAAAACACAATCCAGGACAAGAGCTGAGCTTCTAGCTCGACTAGAGCTTCAGGAAAAGGAAAAGGAAAGGACAGAAGCCGCAGCAGCTCTAGCAAAAATCAAATTGCAACTTATTCAGTTAAGTAATGTCAACGCTGCTGGCTTAAGCGATGAAAATCGTACATCTGACTGGGACGATGAATCTACCCAAACGAACGGTAAGATCAATAAAAATTATAGCTTCAATGACCTCGCTTCTGCAATCATAAACGCAATCAAAGGCACAACACCAAACGTACCCGAAGCGCCGCTACAAAGCAAAGTGAGCGCGGTGACTCACACATCGGATTCGGAATCGGAACTAAGCAAAGACGGCGAGAGAGAATGGGACGCTGAAGAATATGAGGAGTACGAAAAAGAAAGAAAGTATGTATTTGGGGAATCAGAAAAAAACGAAGATGGCGAGAGCTCATGGGATGAAGAAGAATACGAAAAAGAAAGAAAATATGTATTTGCCGCCATGAACATAACCACATGTCCGTTATGTAACGAATGCCATGAGCTTCAAAAATGTTTAGTGTTTGAAGGCAAAATAATCAAAGAACGTTGGAAAACTGCCAAGACACTAAACGCATGCTTTCAATGCCTACAAACCAACCACAGGGTCACGAATTGTAAAGCAGAAACTTGCACAATAGATGAATGCAATAAAAGGCATCACCCACTACTACATAGTGAGCCCGCTCAAAAAGAAGACAAAGAGCTAAAAATTGTGTCTTGTGACGTCAACAACACAAGCGACTACCTGGAGATCCTTACCGTCGGCATAACGGGACCCGAAAGTATTGTTACCAAGGAAGCATCGCCTGACGACGAGTTCACTACTTCACTCGACGAAATAGCTCAACAGCCTGAAGCTACTAGACCAAGCAGTGATATAATCATAGAGGGCGTCACTGAACACATCATGCAGGTCGAAAAGTCTGAAAAAGTAGACTTACTCATCGAAGGAAAACTAACACCGAACATCGAAAATGTATCTATTCACACAATCCAAGAGCTGAATCTTACATCTCAGCAAATCGGTTACGAAGAGATTGGAGGGTGCCCACATACGAGCATAAGTAACAATGTGACTTATAAAAAGATCCAGCCACCACCTTTAATATGTTCGGATAATTGGCATATTAAAGTCACTCAAGAACTCAAGAGAGGTGACATCAACAAACCAGTGGCATCCTGTGCAAAACTAGGATGGCCTTTACAAGGCGCCGAAACACCCACCGTAAGGCCAGTAATAGTAGCCGGTCGTATGAGCCATAACACGCTTGACAGCATTGAAACAGCGATGATAGATCAATTTGATTTAGAAACAATCGAGGTTACAAAGCAAAGACCAACATCTGATCACCAATCAACCGCTGTCATATGGAAAACTCCCGAACGTGACAAGCTTCCCATGAAACACGTTGAAAGTGTTGCAATCGGAACCAGGCCCATACAATTACGACGCGTAGACCCGACAATACCAAACGCAATAAAAGTTACAACTTTGTCGCATTTTCAACTATCAAAAGCGCACCTTCAAAGCATTGAGGAAGTAAAAATCAGGAAACAAAATCTATTTGAAACAGTCCACAATACAGAAAACAATTACTCTTTGTGCAATCGTAACGGAAAAAACAAGAGCCGACTGAACCTAAAACCGCTTGCTGTGACTACCTGCTATACCCTACCGTTGACCAACGCTAACCCATTCTTCACAAAACCCAAAGGGAAGCTAACAATATCCATCCCAGGAGAAAGTTTTGAACAAGACATAAAAGTCCTACGTGAAAGCGAGCACACCATAAAACCTATACAATGTGGTAAAATAAATACCACGCTCATGGATGGCAGTATTGACTGCGTTACCCAGATGTCGACAGCTAAGCATTTGGCCAAAATTGATAAAGGGCCTATGATTTTTGATGGAAATCACCCCATTACCCAAATGCTCGGTAAAAATAATCATTCTTTATCCACCGATTATTGTAGACATGGTAACCACAAAACAGTTATCAACAACCTGAAAGAACCAGATAGCACACCATCACGGCGCAATACAACAAGAGTAATAAACACTTCACGTCAAGGTTGCAAGATACATCAAACTGCGTCTCTTTCGCTACCTACGGAGAGACTCCAACACGGACAGCATCTTTGCACATGTCCCTGCGAACATAACTTCGTTCCCGTGCATGTATTCGTTAGCCGGCAAAAAAAAGGTTGGCCATATCTTGCAAATGATCTATCATTAAACGCAGATGGCGTAACATTGACAGAACGGAGAATAATAGTGCAAACAAAACCGCCCAAAGTTCTTTACGGCGATAAAGAAACTAACTTTGGCAACAAAGCCATCAAACAAAAACAAAGAGCTTGTAAACCTGCAAGAGAATCCCACGAGGAAAGCACATGGGAGCGGACGGTGCCGACCATAAAAGCGGTCTTAATAACCACGCTTGGAAGCCACACGCTCGGACAGCAAGGCGAAGAAATATTGCACTCATTGCTCTTTGAGAAAGAACATCTAGCGCATTCGCGACCACCTGAAAACGTATCGCTAGGAAACAATGACGCAGATAGTCGGGCCCAAACCTACCCTGGTCCTGATAAATTACTAACTGGATCTGGCATACCCCTAACAGACATGATTTTGATTACCAAATATTTACATGTTTTTTTTTTTGACATGATTGTGATTACCAATGACTGATTGACATTAAAATAAGTGTTTTTTTTAATATCTTCAATATCTTATTATTAGTTTGTGTTTATTATAATAATTATATTTTTTTTTATATACACCTTTTAATTGTATAATGTATTGTTATTACAATATTAGAAATTTAATATTGATGTTTATTAGGTTTTTGTGTTTTATGTACTATGTTTTGATTTATCTTATTTTTGTAGTGTCTTGAATTTGAACTTAGCATATCACTAATACTAAGTTTATATTTTATCACTATATTTTTTTTATGTAGCAATTATGATTGATTTTCATTGTGTTCGTGTTTTATTTAAGTACCTAAGTTACGGTTTATTTTATTTTTGCATTTTAAGGTCATGTAGTCTTGTTAGAACTTGTCTTACTAATAAGTGTTTTATTTTTTATATTATTATATTTTTCTTTTGTATACCGTATGACTTTATCGTGTATCATTACTTTAGTACTAGCAATTATTACTGTTTTTGACTATGTAACTTTTATGTGTTTTATTTGCCATAGGTAGTTTCGATTTGTTTTAATTTTGTACTGTCTTTTATTTGAACTTAGGTAGTATCTTCTTACTAATAAGTTTGTATGTGTCATTATATATTTTTTACACACTTTAAATTCGATAGTGCATTACCTTAATTTGATTATGTATTGTGTAACTTTAATTTAGACTTTTTTTTGCATTTTTAATACACCCTTTTATTGTATTTTACCTATATTTTGTAATGATTTTCTGAATTTTTAATTAAGTGATTGATATTTTTTATGTGTTAAATTTTATTAAACGTAATTTTACACTTACCTTTTTTCTATGCCTTACAATTTTATGGTGTATTATTTTGATTTTGATTATGTGCTTGAGTTTAAATTACCATAGTCCCTACTCGTTTTGCTATTTTTTTTTTGTGTTTAATTTTTACACCCTTTTTGTGTTTCTGTTTGTCAATAATATTTTGAATTTAAATATTATTTTAAACGTAACATAAGTACATAAATAAATTACCCTGTTGATTAAAGTAAGGCTTATAAATAGTGCTGTAACTGTTGAAATAAATAAATACTTGTTTAGAAGATTCGGTTGTCGCCCACATGTAAAGTGCTCAACATTTTCGCACGAGGGGGAGACTGTTGACAACCGACCCCACTTCGTTAAAATAGCGTACAATAGAAATTAGAATTATATTTTGTTTATTTTAGTTTTTACCCAAAGATGAGTTCAATACTCACATTTATTGTTTTGACATGGTTTACATGAATTTTACATTGTAATTATTTGATTAGATTAGACAAAGCCAATCGTAATTGACCAAATAGTTTTACGTTGATTTTCATGTGTAACTTTAGAACAAGGGAATAGAGTCTAAATTGTCCCTTCTTAGTTTAAACTTTTAACAATAAAGGCTTCGCGCCCCCGGACCAGATGGTGTGGAATATTGCGTCGCTTTTAAATAGCACGACAATTAAGCTCCAAGGCATTCCCTTTCGAGGCGACGCGCGCGCAAGTTCTTACCATCTGAGCGGTCTTATTTTCTAACAACGCGGTTTTATTATTTTTCTCAATCCCGGAACCCCATTGTTTAGGCTGTCGGACAGGCTAGTTTAAACTGACACTAGCTGTTCACTACAATAATAGTCATGAAGAAATGTCAAAAGTTGAAAATTCAAAGGCGCGGTTTCTCGACAACATTACCACAGATAATGCAATAGTTCATAAACTGGTACAAAATCACAGACAAATGCTTACATTTTGACAGAACGACATGACAAATATCTCGCGGTGCGCATCTTAGGCCCGCAGGGGTGCTGGCAGTGAAATGCTTAGCTATTACTCATAAAAAAAAACAATTTATGTTTTGGCCGCTTACTTAGATGTATGTATTTATGGTATGATGAAAATAGATCCCATGCATTCGTAGTGTTCGTTTTTAGCTTTAATAACACAGTGGAATTATCCTTGCAAGCTATTGTTTTATCTTTTGTTTGGGAGTTTCCATATCGTAGTCAGAATTAGCAAAATTAAACTTTCAAGTATTTTGGTGAGATTGCTTGTCTCTTTTGATCGAGTTTTAAACTGCTTGGACGAAACCACTAAATGTTTTTTGTGTAATGTGAGGCAATAAATGTTTTTTTGTATTTGTATTTGTCGATGCAAAAGACAAAACATGGTGTGAGTATTCCAAATTACATCGAGTAAGGTGGGTAGAGTAAGCTGTAAGGGTGATTTTACCAACATTCTTGGAGGGCTCTGAGTGCATCTCACTCTGTAATTTATACTTTAATCAACGACTACCGTACTCCGGATATGATTGACGTCCGCTTCGAAAGCGGCAATTCATTTAAATTCCTATTAAAATTTAAAATTGCTTTTGATGTGTAGCAATTTATTTATGAAGTACGGGCCGTTCCATAATATTCCTCTGGATTGGAACTAACTTTGAAGTTGAAATGTTTTTCTTTTCGATCACTCTCGAACCATTAGCAATTAGTCACAAAACAGACTCGTATAAAAGCAAAAATATTTTGCGAAAAGAAACAAGCACGTTATAAAATACAAGCCTCTTTACGTAATCCTCTTACGAATACCGATACAGAATACGATTGGCAGATAACAATCAGAGTAATTTTTTTACAAGATGGCGTCTTGCAAGTTACATACTCATATGATATTAAGTTCTTTTAACGACCGTTGGCTCGACTCCAACAAGAAATTTAGGGGATGAAACTTTGTAGTCACTAATCAACCGCCTTCCTTATTCCCATGTCCGACAATAGTGATGTACTATATAATCACATTAAAACAATTTAGTATTCTCACTATCGAAATCCGAGCTAGATCAGGAGCGTGTGAAGGGTATTTTTACGAACGTGTGTACTATAAAATAATGTAAAATAGTTGATCGTCAAGATGAATAAACGTTACAAATCTTGTGATGATGTTTTTGTGTGGAGATTAATAGAAAATGTATTTTTAACTTTAGCTAGTGCGATAGCAAAATATTCGACAATCCGTACATCGACTTTTCATCGACTAAGCACATCACTAGTCGAGTAGTAGCTTCGAATTTGCCGTTATCAAAACGTTAATGGTTTGAGTGGTGATATAAATCATAAAGGAAAAGCTTTTGTTTTCATACCAAGGAAATTGGGTGTTTTGTTTTTTTATCGGAAGTTGTAAAAACACTTAAATGTCTTATATTTTGTAAAGAATGTGTTCTACAGCGTTCACACAGCTTTTGTAGTAAGCCGCGTACTAACAAAAGGTTAGTGAATTATTTCTTCTTATTTTTTTCTTACGATCTCTGACACTTTCAAGACGCTGTAGAATAGGGGAAAAACTAACAATACTTATTTGCATTACTTATTACTTATTTACTCTTGGTATTTTCTTCGACCGTTTAGCGGTCAATAGCTGTAAGTAGATCATTGTGACGTCACAGCAGAAATGCCACTCCTATGGACTATTGCTGGAAAGACATGAAGCGTATCGGCTTCCAGGCAGTCCGAAGTGGCCCATTTCCCAACCCGTGTTCAACTTTTACTATTAACTCGTGTATTTGCGTTTTATTAAGCGCTTCAAAATCTCTGAAAAGGACCATCGCACTGCTAGATATTGACCGACCGATTTTAAGGTTTTAAGTATTTAAAGTTCAGTTTATTTAACACTAACTATTAAGTAAAATTAAGAGTAGGTACTAGCAGATGTAGGTGTGTTAATAAATATAAAAACAACCGAATTAAGAACATACTGATGAAATCGGTAAAAAAATTGTAATCTAACGAACAAAACCGGTTATGAAGTTCCGATTGAGTTTCAATCCTGACGCTTCAAATTCCTTTCATAAACAAAGCAAACTCAGTTTATTTACCAATTTCGTAATCATTCCTTGGCTTAGTTGAGGAATATCTGATGAAATTTAAAGTGCCCCTAAACGTTTCCAAAGATTGAAGGTCTCAGACTGTTGTGAATACATTATAAGCTTGTACCTACCTGCGGCTATCTCATCGCCGATTTTGGTACGTTTTGCAAAATTCAGAGAAGTCGACTGTTTCTAAATGATAGAGCTCAAAGATATCCTTAACTATAATATAAAATAGTAATAAAATGTATCGTCTTCACGGTGCCCTAATAGCTCCATCGCTCTTAGATCTGCGGTAATTTGATAACTTGCCGAGCGGCAGTTTTAAATCGAGGTGTAACACAATTATGATATGATATCAGTAAGAATACGGTAGAATATAAATCTTTTTAAAACGGTTTGTAGATAGCTCAACTGTTTCATGTGTATTTTGTAAATATTGTGAATACTGTTGTTATTTCAATAAATTGAAATTCTATGCTAAAAAAAGGGTTCGAACCAGAAGTAACAATTACATTTCTGCCGCCAAGTAGAAGCTCGCGTTGCTGTGTTTCGGTATCTGTGCCGGTACAATTACAGGCAAATGAGACCTTTATGTCTAACAGTGATAGCCGTACTGCAATGCATCGCAGGGCACGTACTCAGTAGACGTGCTAAGTGAGGTAATGCATTGCCACAGATCATTATAATACCATTGCTATAGGCAGTGGTTACCATTTAACATTCCATCATTTAGTTGTAAAAAACATAGTTTTACGAGAAGGTATTAATTATTGGACTATAAACTTCTGTTAGCACGATTTTTCACGAATCACAAAGCTGGAAATAAAGTCAGTGACGGATACTGAATATGCAAAGTCGGCTAAATGTTTCAACTACATTCACTTTGCATTTTTATCGAGCTCTTCATTGCGTAGTAACTGAAAAATATAACAAAAGCAGCGAGTGTTCTAGTGGTAGTGTGCATAACTAAAATAAGTTGTCGAAGGTGCAAGTGAAACATACGCAAGAAATTCCTCCCAATGTACTGTAAAATTCAAAACTTGCATCGTATTAGCTCTCGTTTTCTGAATTATCGTTGACTGATTCAATATATTGCCTTCGTATGTAGGGAGTCGATATTTGACATCGTTTAAAATAATAATGACCTCTGAAATGTTAATTCATACCGTGCTTTTCCTCCTTATTATGTTTTCCAATGATGTAACAAAAGTTCAAACGTGCACCTCACTCCTTCTAATTAAATGAGCGAGCATAAATGGTTTTATGTGGTTTTTAATTAATTGAACAAAGGCAAGTACGTGCTTAAAGTTATAAGGGCGAATACAATGGCGCTATGAACGAGCACCCAGTAAATACGAATAACAGGAATGATTTTATACACGTGTTACCCGCTATAAAAATGTTCATAAAAATATTCTCAATTCTAACTGAAACAATGGTCAAAGAAATGTGCAAAAATTACAGCGATAAATTTACTTAACATGGTTCATAAAAGTAGTGAAACTACGCTGTATAGTTGACTATATTTTGTAGTCCTGGCCATTTGTTTAATTTAGTTTTACCCGCTTAAGTATTTGCATGAATTACGGTCTGCTCATATTTTCGGACGGCGAAACAAATACGAGTATATTTCTTAAATATGCACCTACATTTTATAATAAGACATACCCCAAGCAATAATCATAATTAATTAAGAAATTTACTCATAGCTTCTCAAAAATTCCTAAATAATACATTTATAATTTTGTGCATAATACGAGTACGTGTGTACTTATGTAGTATTTCCATTTGCGTGTATGCGAGAAATCGCTACATTAGAGGGCATAAAGTAAGGAGACGGCTCCCCAAGGCCCCGTTGGCACAGTTCGAATGTCCGCCATATCCTGAGCCCTTATCAACGACACGTTATTGGAAACCAAAAGGCCTATCAATATCCTGTTTTATTTTTGTCACCACATGTGTGATGAGGTGACACACAACTGTTTATTCTGTAAGAGCACTATAACTGATTACAAGTATTTTGGACTTTGATCAGACAAAGTTGTTGACTAGGCGACTCGAGCAGCAGCAAAATTGTACTGTCTGAATATATACCTATGTTACGACGTGCAATAAAATGAAAATTTATTGCGTTTTTTCATTATGTAACGATTGACAGTAAAATTATGAAATATTCATTACCTATCGTTGTTTTTATCTGCGAGCAAAAAACTACCAAAACAAGATAAATGCTCAAATTTTTCACGAATGAATAAACAACTTCCAATTGTGACGTGGGAAATTGTTTATTTATTTGTGAGACAGAAATCATAATTTATTTGATGTAGGACAACATTTGACATAGATATCTATTGATACTCTACGTTTTCAGAGTTTTTTTGCGAATAATAAAACACCGTTGTATTCCCCAAAGCTGTTGGAAATATATTTTCAGATTTGCATAAATAAATACGATCTCTATGCAGTAAATGGGGGGTTTCAGAGATAACACACTGCAGCATGACTCGTGTTGCCAAGCGTAAAAAAATATGTCCATATAAAAAGGAGTTAGTAGAGAGCAATATATGACTCGACAAACATTTATTTTGTCTTCAGATGATTAAAGTCATCCCATCACTATGAATAACTTTTTGTATAACCTAAAATCTACTCTATACATATTTTTGCTGATTATTTTCCAGTTAACGTTTGGTAGGAAAGATTGTTCATATTGGTCGGTACTTTAACCCTCTCAAGTTTTCAGGACGTGTTATTAGACCCTGTATTAGAAATTAACAGAAACCACCAGCTGTTACCTCTTCAGAAGTATGTAATAGTGTTTTATAGAAGCACTAGCTGATACCCGCGACATCGTACGCGTGCGAAACTTGCCACCAAAATATCTGTCAACCAGCTTACGATGAACCTCGTAGCAATAGCTGCTTTTGGTTGAGAGAGATTAAGAATTCACGTCTTTGATTTCAATATATTTTATTAAAATCAAAGACGTTAATTCTTAGCTTAGCTAGGAAAAAAAGCTTCTGAATGGTATAAGTTTCATTTAAATGGGTCCAGTAGTTTAGCCGGGAACAGAAAAACAGATAAAGATAAACAGACAAACTCGATTTTTGCAATCAGAATCTTTTATTTACTTATACCTGCATATTTAACTTATCCATATCTTTAATTGTAATTTTTGGCTTTTTACAGATTTATAGAAAAGAAAGAAGAAAGAAATGACACTTTCGGTCTTATTCCAGAACGAAGACTAAAGAAAGTCAAGGTTTAAACGTCAAGGTTTGAGCGTCAATGTCAAGGTTTAAACCTTGACTTTCTTTAGTCCCCGTTCTGGAATGAGACCGTTTCGGTCTTATTACAGAACGGGGACTAAAGAAAGTCACGGTTTAAACGTCAAGGTTTATACAACCGGCGAATTAACATGACACCTGGCTCGGAACTCGATACTGCCCCTGCTACACCGCTTAATTCAGCCGGGTTGTATAAACCTTTACGTTTAAACCTTGACTTTCTTTAGTCCCCGTTCTGTAATAAGACCGTTTGTGTTTGTACAGTAGCAAGTGACATGTGTTTGTGTTGTTGTCAGGCGCGCTGGAGGGCGGCGCGCTGGGCGGCGGCGGCGGCGGCGCGCTGCGAGCGCCCGGCTCGCCGCCCGCGCAGAGCCTCGCCGCCAGCCGGTACAGTCTCATAGGTAAGAATAACGACTTGCTGACGTTTCGGACAAAATATTTTGGGACAAATTGTCCCAATTGTCACTTTTGATTTTAATATTTTTGTTACTGACGTTTCGGACAAAATCAAATGCAAGCTGTAGAGTACAGTCAGGTAAACAATTTTTAAGCAAAATATGATATAACTATTTAAATTGCTTTGCGAGCGTGTGGTGACATTAAGGTGGTTCGGTTTCCATACTAATTTGTTTTACCAATTTGGGGGAAACACTACTGTTCGCGCCTAGAACAACACTACGTGTGGATTCATTCACTCACACCGCCAGCGTCGCACAGCACTAGCCGACGCTCGGTCTATTCGCCTCGCAGCCCTCACGCGAGCAATACGTTCCAAACAATTATTATTATATTAGTAAAACTACCAAGTTGTTTGATTCGATATCTATAAAACTATAGGTAACTCATAGCGCTACCAAACTACATACTATATGCCAACACTTCATTCAGTCTCCAACAAAATATCCCAAAGCACAAAGGAGGATAGTCTACAAGTCATGGCAAACCACTTTTGTCTAAGTAGTTTTTTCATGAAATGCGTCCCACAAAAAAGCATGAAAGTGTGTTTGTGAAACGCGATAGAAAAGTGCGTGTGCATTTCTACTATCAGGCTTGATGAATACTTACGAAAAGTTAACTTTATTTTTATGAATATGATGCTTTGTAGGGCTAAACAATCCTTAAAACACATTTACATTTAGGATACAGAAAAAACACTTCTGCCTAGTAAAACTTGCTAGAATTCACTAGAATATTCCCTAAAAATAGAAATAATTCATCTTTATAGAGTATAGTAGAAACACTAATCTGTCAACTTTCCAGGAAACACCACACTACCTCTGTTTTATTTTACTTACAAAATACTTTACTTCATTTGTAGGTAAATACAATACAACAACTACCAACACAATTTCGTGCATCAGGTAAATTTGTAACAGCAACATTGACGATTTATAATATTCGGATGCATAGTTTTGGTTGGCACATACTTATGAGTCATACTCGGCATAATTTATTCATTTGAGTCGTAGGTTGGATGAGTGTAATGCGAATAATTTCCGGAGGCAGGATTACCGCGATATTCCGCGTTTAATTTGGCGGCATAGTTTAATTCCGAGTCTTATGTCCTAAGGAAATTGATGAGTTGTGTAGTGCGATCGCGGCGGGCTCAAGGGCGAGTGAGCTGGCGTGGGGAAGCGCGCCGCACATGTAGGTTCCTCGTAAATCTACGCTCCGTGGCTGGCCCTACCACTTGCTTAATTTATTTCCCGAGAATCCGTGTAACTCATCTGAAAAGCGTTATTTAGGTATTCTTGCCTTTCTACCCTAATTCTCCGCCTCGTATTCAGTCATAAATTCATGCAAAAGTCATCGGTAAATGGATACGGCTGTAATTATACGAGTGACTTGTTAAAGTCTCCGATATGAATATATGATTCGTGCTAATGAATATATATGGATATGGTAATGTGATATATTCCGGGACACCTTTTCCATCACGTATGATGCGTAACATTCAATTTGGTTTTACTCAATTGTTATCTTTCGGTAAGGTGGCAATTTATATTTTTTCTAAGCATAAATTGTCAATGTCGCCCAACTTGCAGTGAAGTTACACTGGTACAGCCTTACTATTTTGTTTCCCCGTGGATTCGGGTCTTCGCCTACGATTGGATCATCTAACCTCTGATATTGTGTCCACAGATCCACAGAATCACCTGTAACCGCAATTATAGTGTGAAACAGACTACACAACCTTTTTTTTATATGCATATGATGTGATAAGTACCAGTCGTCTTCATATACATAATTATGTTTTTAAAATACTAGTTCGTCTGCGCGCTCGGTTAGGTCAAAAGGCATTTCTAATTACGCGGCTGAAGCTCTTTCAACAAAATCCGTATAAAAATGAATACTCTTTTCTATGCCCGTTGACTACCCGTATTTTTTCTGTAACTCTCTCTTTTAGGCAAAAACGAGCCTGTAAAACACTCGTCACAAAGAATACTTTAGAGTGTGGGCGTGGAATTTCAAACTGTCGATATTGGAATTGAAAGCTTCCGAAGTATTAATAAAAATACCTTACATTTTTATTGGGTTCATTTAAAGTGATAAGGTTGCAGCCGCAGTTTTCTTCGTTTTGTCAAATGGTTAGTTTTTCCGATGAGAAGCTTATACCAATAATACTTGTACCATGAGAGGTTTCTTTTGACATCTTTAGTCTAAGAACTCGAAACAAAAGCTTTGAAAATACGATTTACACGAATTGAATTGGAAATCACCTGTTAAGATGCTGTTAATTTACATTCGGTTGCAAAAATATCGCCCTTTCAAAACCCAATTTCGCCACTATAATTTATGTTTCGTAACAAAGGTCCACTGAAAAGGTTTTAGTAGATACTTAGGAAAATTTCCATCGTTGTCGTTAGCTAAATCGTTTCAGGGTTCCTTAGTTCAACTGAGGACCTGTTTCTGGTAAGCCCAGAGTATCTTTCGGTAGAATTCGAAACTGCTTGTCAATGTCATAAAACACGGTATTGCGAGCTTACGTGTTAGGTACTAGTTACTGGTTCCGTTAATTTTTAAACTGTTTATTAGTGTTGGTTTCGTTAATTGTTTATTAGTGGAGTAGATAGATAGATAGAAAACTCTTTATTGTACACCACTTTTACAGAAATTATAAAATAAACACAGATTTCATTATTCTTATGTGAAGTACAATGGGCGGCCTTATCGCTATGAGCGATCTCTTCCAGTAAGTGGAGTATTATCTTATGATTAATTGTGTTAGCGATAATAGTACAAAGTTAAATCAAAGAAAACTACATTCCTGGCATCTTATTGTAACCAACCGTTGTAATGTCGCGGAAAATTGCAAAATATGGCTACCTCTTGAGCCCATACGCACTTGGCCATTTTTCACAAATAACATTTTGTTCATACACCAGGCAATCACTGGGCTTTTATGTAATATTGTAACAGAATGAAGCCAGAATGTGATTACAGTTGTAATTTCGCGACGTCATTGCGTTTGACAAGTTATCATGAATGCGCCACTCGGTCCTTATTCACAAATAAAATATTTTTGACAGGAAAGCCGCGGGCGATACGATAATGTTGTGTTAAAACTTGTCATTACTGCGACGATTTTACAAAATCACCGGTAATTATTGGATGTCCATGTATCCCGCTGTTGATAGGGAAACAAACAATGCGCGAACGGAAGTACCTATTGATTAATTGTTCGCAGTGGTAGTTTTATAAAATCAACCGCAGTTTATCACGTAAATTACCTCTTGTTCATATTTCGGGAAATACTCGCATAATGGGAAAGTTTCCTAAAACACGCTCGGGTGTGTTTGTTTAGCGAAAGTTGTGTTGAACGAGTTCGTTACGGGAACGTAACATTTTAGTAATTTTCAATGATTTGATTTTAGTCTTCATTGAGCAGTCAAGAGCAGCGGTAAAACCATGCATTGGTTCGCAGACCTTTTAAATAATTTCGGGACTTAGGCAGTGCACACTCTTAAGGACAAGATTGCAGCGAAGCAGTTTTTCTTTGCCGGCTCTCGCTCTTTAGTAAAAAGGAGCGGTGGTCACTCTGATAGCGAAACATCGACGAGCACGTAATATGATGTGCTTGGATAATGGAAGTCCATAAAATTGTAAGAAAAATCATAGATACTTACTTCCTGCAGTGACTGTCAAAATACTACATCACCTAGAAAAATACTGATACAATTGATATTCAATGCACATCAAAATCATAATGCTTGCTATTTGCTCGGTAAAAGTATTCGCTTATCGGTTGACATAATTTGATAGAATTCTGAAATATTTTGCTAAAATGTCTCTGTTTGCGCTTCCCTAATTTGAATTTGGCGGCATTTCACCGATCCGCGATTGTGGATGGATGCGGCCAGAAACGGCGCTGTTGTCATGGCGTCACATAGAAAGTGGCGCCACCCTCGCGACAAAATCGCAACAAAGCAAGATGGAGAATTCGGTACCGGCGGCGAATGTATGCAGAACTGCGCATACGTTCTATCAACTTTATTAACAAAATACGGTTTGGATTCGGTCTGTGCGGGTTTGAATCTTTTCGGCGGACCTCCTAGCTTCATCGGAGTGAATAAACAGTGCACTGGACAATCTCTGGAGCCGGCATCTCGGCACGCGGAAATCTGCCGTCAAAGGTTGGTGATTTGTCTCAATTTCATTTTACGGAGTCGCAAACTTTTCCAGAACCAGGGTTTTCCTACATTTCCATGTTCTCGCGAACATTTCTCCTTCGAGCCGGATCTATTTTCAGTCCATTTTGAGTATTTTTTGGGTTAAAAAACTTTTTAAATTATCGGGCGGTTATACCTACCTACGCGGTTCCGTGGGTTTCTTTCGGTTATTTTTCTATATTTCGGATCGGTATTCATTTCGGTTTATTTATCTACTTTTGGTGATCAGTCTGAGAATAAATCATCATCATGTCGGTTATAAAAGGTTACGAAAGTAAGTTTAAAATTAAAAATGATTGGCTTGTCCATTCATTAGAAATGGCGGACGGCAAAAGTAAATCGGCCAGCATCATGGCGGCTCGACTTCAAAAATTAAATACTTATTTCGATTCGCTAACAGAAGCATACGAAGGCATTTTGAATGCATGTGCGACGGATGATTCGGGATTGGAAGTTGTTAAAAAGTATGATCAGTTGTATACGGAAGCTACCTTGATTTACAACAAGTTAGAATCGATTTCGGCGGGATTTCCTAGTACAGCGGGTACATTTATGCCAACGGACAGCGCTCCATCGGCTCGGCTACCACGTATCAACTTGACTACGTTTGACGGAGACGTATTCTCGTGGAGTAGCTTCATTAGCTTGTTCAACTCGCTTGTACTCAGTAGGAAAGATATTTCAAAAACGGAAAAGTTCCACTACTTGTTTTCCAATGTTGAAAAGGAACCCAAGTCCTTGATAAAACATCTACCGATGGTGGATGCTTCTTTGGATACGGCAATGGAACTTTTACGCAGTAGGTACGAAAATACTCGGCTGCTAGCGGATTCTCATATTTCGCGGATCTTGCATTTACCCACCTTGAAACAAGCGTCAGGGCTTCGCGTAAAAATATTGAACCCGTTATTGGAATCTACTCGGGCCTTGAAAAACTTAGGTTTACCTACCGATGAATGGAGTTATTTGTTGTTTCATATTAGCTTGGCTAAATTACCGGTAGACATCAAAACAAGATTCGAACAATTACACGGCGGGAATCGTAATAGTTTACCTACTTTCGAACAGCTGACGGAGTTCATAAATAATGAGTGTAGGTTGCTAGATACTGCATCAGAACCGGTTTGTTATTCTGAAACCGAGCGCCCTCGCAGAGGCGAGCGCACGGTGCACGTCGGTAAATTCGTGCGTAATGAAAATAATAATGCTAATAAGTGTGCCTATTGTGATGTACCGGGTCACAAGATGTATGATTGCTATAAATTTAGGAATTTAGATAAAACGGATCGGAAAAATGCAGTGCAAACTAGAGGTTTGTGTTTTAAATGTTTCGGTTTTCATTCGGCGGCGGAATGTACCCGTTCGGTGCAGTGCGCTCAGTGCGGACACCCGGGACATGATAGCTTGATTTGTTTTAGTTACCCGCGTCCGATCAGCGGTGATCAAGTTCAGGGCGCGCGGAACTCGTATAATGATCTATCGCGGGATAGATGGAACGGTTCGGGGGGAATGGGTGACCGTGGATTTACCAGGCACCAAGGTTTCCGCGCGGGCGGTCCCACCCCATACGTACGTCGGTCGGAACCGACACGTTATTCGGCGCCAGCAGCGCCAGCGCCGGCGGCGGCGCAGCCTAGGTCGGGCTATCAAGTACATACCGAGAGCGGTGATGTGCGCAACGGTTGGAATCGAACCCGGGACGATCGCGATCATGATGTGAATCGGAGGTGGTCGCCGCGAGGGCCGAGCCCAGCGGAGCTTCGTCGCTCGGAAGCATAGCAATTACAGACGTGTGCCACTTCACCGCCCACCTTACCCTACAACGTGATTTTACCTACGGCGGTTATTGAAGTTCAAGCGTCAAACGGTGATTTCTTACAGGCGCTTGCATTGTTAGATACGGGAGCGGAGGTTAGTGTTGTGCGTAGTGACCTAGTTACGGCACTACGGTTAAAGCGGTGTAATACACTCATACGGTTAACTGGGGTTGGTGGCACACCCACGGGCGATTGTACGCACATAGTTAGGGTTAATTTTAGGCCATTGCGGACAGGGAAACCTTTATTATCGGTTACAGCGGCATTATTAAAAAATCCCACCGCATATTTGGCACGGAAAATGGGTATTTCGGTACAAAAATTAAAATTAAAATTCAATTCGGAGAACGGTAGTAATGAGGGTTCAGTAGATTTAATTTTAGGTTCAGACATTCTTGGTCAAGTACTGAACCAGGCTGTTGAGTTGGAGATCAACGGTCCGTACGCGTTAAACACGATCTTCGATCATGTGATGTTTGGGCCTACGGAACCCTCACAAGAATTGACCGCGATTTCTTCACCGGTTACTAGAACGGGTCTAGTTTCAGGCGCTACCTTGTCTGATCAGGTGGAACGGTTTTGGCGGTCGGAGGAACCTCCTGGACGGCCAGTGAAGGATCCATCGGATATTTTGTGTGAAAAATTATTTAGTACCACTGTGACGCGTGGTCCAGATGGTAAATACACGGTACGGTTACCTTTAATACCTAACCATCAGTTAGGTGATACCAGTCAAACGGCTTTGCGTAGGTTTTTAGCAATAGAACGTAGAATGGAGCGGCAGCCTGAATATAGGGCTAAATATGTAGAATTTATGTCGGAATATATTAATCTCGGTCACATGCGGTTATCAAACTTTAATCCTCATTCTAATGAGCAACATTATATTTTGTCACACCACGGGGTGTTTAAAAAATCGGGGGACACAAATAAAATACGCGTCGTGTTTGACGGCAGCGTTCGGTCTAGTAACGGAGTCTCGTTAAACGATTGTTTATTTTCGGGTGAACGGTTACAAAATGATATAACGGATATCATCATTAATTTTCGGTTACCTCTAGTGGTTTTCACCACAGACGTAAAAATGATGTTCAGACAGACGTGGGTCAATTCTCTAGACAGGAAGTACCAACTTGTTTATTGGAGAGCATCTAAATCGGACCCTATTCAGCTTTATGAGCTTACGACAAATACCTACGGCTTAAAATCGAGTCCTTTTATCGCGATACGCTGTCTTCATCAATTAGCGGATGATGAACGACACAGGTACCCTAGGGCGGCTAGGTTACTTGTTAAAAACTCGTATGTTGATGATCTGAATGGAGGAGGGGATACTTTGCAAGAGGCTACGGACTTACGAAACGAGTTATCGGCTCTCATGAATTCGGCGGGTTATGAGTTACGGAAATGGTCGTCTAATGATTCGCGTTTGCTGAACGGTTTGCCACCGGATCATTTAGAGACCCCTCGGATCTTTGATGAACCTTCTGATGACGTCACCGGGTTTGTAAAAATTTTAGGTATCCAATGGAACCCGAAGTTGGATAATTTTACGTATAGGCTTGAACTACCTCGAGAAGATAATATTGTTACGCGGAGAATTATCTTATCTACGGTCGCTCGGTTGTTTGATCCACTCGGATGGGTATGCCCGGTTGTTTTTCGGATGAAACTTTTATTGCAGTCGTTGTTAGGCAGCGTAGATGACTCACGCAAGATTGAATGGGACGCACCTGCATCATCGGATATCGTGCGTCAGTGGTTAGATATCACATCGGACCTACCTAACCTACAACGGCTATCTATTCCTCGGTGTCTCAAAATTAATAAGAATGCTCGGTACACACTTCACGGTTTTTGTGACGGTTCTTCGTTAGGTTTTGCGGCGGCGGTTTATGTACGTACAGAGCACGCTAACGGATCAGTCCTTGTACGTTTACTGATTGCTAAAACTCGGGTAGCACCACTCAAATCAAATCGTACGATTCCTAAGTTGGAGTTGAGCGGAGCGACGTTGTTGGCAACGTTGCTCAACCACGTATATTCGTCGTCGGACATGGAATTTGATGAAGTCACGGGTTGGTGTGATAGCACTATTGTGTTGGCATGGCTTCGGACTCCACCACACAAGCTTCAAGTGTTTGAAGGGGTTATTCGGATAGCTGAGGTTAAGACTCAGTCTGGGGTCCTCTTAAGGCCCATTTCTAAATTATGTAGATTACCTATCGGCAATTAGGAACCAAGGGGACCTTGGTTCGGGGGGAAGATGTTTGCGCTTCCCTAATTTGAATTTGGCGGCATTTCACCGATCCGCGATTGTGGATGGATGCGGCCAGAAACGGCGCTGTTGTCATGGCGTCACATAGAAAGTGGCGCCACCCTCGCGACAAAATCGCAACAAAGCAAGATGGAGAATTCGGTACCGGCGGCGAATGTATGCAGAACTGCGCATACGTTCTATCAACTTTATTAACAAAATACGGTTTGGATTCGGTCTGTGCGGGTTTGAATCTTTTCGGCGGACCTCCTAGCTTCATCGGAGTGAATAAACAGTGCACTGGACAATCTCTGGAGCCGGCATCTCGGCACGCGGAAATCTGCCGTCAAAGGTTGGTGATTTGTCTCAATTTCATTTTACGGAGTCGCAAACTTTTCCAGAACCAGGGTTTTCCTACATTTCCATGTTCTCGCGAACAGTCTCTATAAATTCTACAAGTCACAATGTGGCACTCAGGTACATTTTGAAATGCGATAAGAATCTAAATCTTATACTGGCTGGTTGTGTGGCTCGTTGAGGGCACGTGTCGTTCGCACAGCGGAGCGTCGGAATCAGCATAATGTGCCACGGATAGCCGACGTGTGGCTACGTGTCGACGTGCCATGTCTCAATATGCGCTCGTTATGTGCCACTCGTTTGCTGGCTTGCCGTATCTATTGGAAGATACCGAGTATTCTTCGGTAAATGTAAGAGTGTGGTGTCGGAATTCGTTATCCTGTTGACAGTCTGTACGAGTGTATTGGACGTTATTGGGCGGTTGATTGGGTACAGAATTTATTACCTCGAGCGAAAGTTATTTTCCTTGTTCGGGTTGAATTAAGTTTTGTGCAACACTGTGTCTCTCTGACACTATCAAGCACTCTTGTATTGGTTTTTTGTTTGTGTCAGTGACACCTTACCATCCGCTACAGTTAAATAAGAGCCACTTATTCCCTGCAGTTATACAATAAAGTTCTTATTATGCTTTCGAACAAGGGGGGCTGAAGTTAGAAGTCATTGCTGAACTGTCTTAAATAACCCATCAAAATGTAAGAGTATAATTATGATGTAATACTCAAGCGATTAGAACTCGAGTTATTTCCCGGCATCGAAAATCAATTAACCCTTTAAATGCGACGGAATGGTTTTAAGCGGATAAATTGTGCCCCGAATTGTGTCCTCAATGATTGATCACGTTACCGTTGGCAGTGGTTCGCAACCCAGCTGTCAGTCGCTGTCACCTCCTGTCACGGGAGATTGTCCACGATCACCACAATACACGGACGGATTCCAATATTGATACTAATGCGACAAATTCAATTGATATTTGCGGTTTCATATAGAAAAGATCGTGAAATGGAAACGTTTTGCCGGTAATAAATTTCGTCACCAGGCAAAAACATTCGAGTAGAAATGGGTTTTGGATGGAGTTTGAAATAGATACTTTCCTAAGCATTATTAAAATTTATAAACTTGGCGGTGGTCGCATTGCATACACAATTTTATACAAACACAAAAAAGGGAAATATTATTGTCATAACTCAAAATCGCATTATCGCCTAAATAAGCTCCGTTAAAACGTTGACGTAGACCCTGAAAAGGATTCAGGCAGGTAAGGGCCCTTCCCGCCGAATTGAACAAACACCTCAGGATCGGATTTGTAGATTTGCCTGCACAATATTTTTGTGGTTGTTGGAATAACAACGTTAGAGAACTTATATTGAAACAAATGAACACCTACATATTTTGAGAGTATGACTTATGTAGATGCTCCAATATTGATATTATTACTTACCTACCTGAGTGCAATAGGGACCCTTCTGTTTGTAATAATATTATCTCAGACTCAGAGTAATACGAGCATCATTGAAATTGATACCACACAAAAAGTTATATTATAAAATTGCTGGTCACTAAACAAACTGGTAGAGGTAGACAAGCAAAAACAAGTTAATACACTGGCGCGAAGTTCATCATACGCATTGAAAAGGTGATGGAAATGTCCGTTACGAGTTTAATAAAAGCCAGTGGTGTCGACCCATTCAATGAAATATGACGTCCGTGTAATAGGTGCACGGGCAAGGACGTAAAAGTTTCATGGCTCTCTCCAGGGCAGGTTTAAGTGCTTACCTTGTCATGACATGACGGTGTGGACATAAATCAACAAAATGTTATATTGTCTGCCGGCAAGCGTATTTATGTACCTATTTCGAGTAACAGTATAGTAAACTACCTTCTACCTGCAACACCGCGCACGTGATACCCGAATAAACAGTAACGGGTTATCTTAGTCACGGGAGTTCGTTAGTTCGATCTTCGGAGATTCATACAACTCGATCCAGTTGCATTCAAATACCTAAACATTATATTTTAGTAGCATAAGCTTGAGATTACAATAGTCGTTCCGATAGTACTCGTTTGGTCGGTCAATAAGTACTATTGCATTTTCAGGAATCCGATTCTGGATAAAATCAGCAGGCTTGCATTGAATAAAGCATAAAGATTTGCATTTCCTCCTGTGTTTGTTCACGGCCCTGTTTGTTCCCTCGATCCCGCCACGGCTGCGCTCTCCCTCCCCCAATATCCGGCTGAATGTGACCGGCTGTATTTGTGACCGCAAACCGGGCGTGATTTGACCGTCTTTTATGTGATGATTTTTCAACTAAACTGTAAACTAAGATTGCAGTATTTTTAAGAACTTTTTGCAATATTTAAAAGTGTTTTGAAAAATTTAAGTACAGGTACAAACAAACAAGTACATTTGAAAAGGGGTAATTCCCATCGAGCCCACCGCACCGGCGCGGCTGGTTTACTGGTGGGCCATATGGAAAATAAAAACCAAAACGAGTCCACTATGCAAATATAATGAGTGGGCTCGATAAAATTTTCTTTCTGTAAAATATTGAAAAAAACTAGAAAAAGAAAAACTATTTACTGCACCTAAGATATAATGTAATTATATTAAAGTGCACTTACCTGCTAGAGTAATTTTCGCTTCCTAAAGCGAACCATTTTAATTTGACTGATCCATAAAGCCGCGTTCTCCCAAGTCCGCATACATTAGTCAAGGTTTTTGGTCGGACGGGGGATGGGGATTCACGATCACACATTAAAGTAATTAGTTTGCAGCTATAAGAAAGTTCTTCTTTTCTTTTCACTTTGTGAAGAATAACGAATGCAAAAAGTAAAAGTTACCGATCGTATAAAATAGCTTATGTTCTCTAAATCGAGAAAAATAATTAAAAAACTGTGACGCGTTGTGAGCAGAGGGCCTAGTACGAGTTTTGGTGTGTAAATCTGGTGTGAAACGTCTGTCGTCCAGCACACCAGTGGGCGGTGATTTGTATGGAAACACTGAGCGGATTCTTTGAGTAGCTCGACATGCGAGTACCTACGAGCTTGGTGTAAACCAAGCTTCTCAAAGAACCTGCTGGGCGTCAGACGTTTTACACCAGCTTTACACACCAAAACTCGTACTAGGCCCTCTAAGCGGTATGCCCTACAGAATACTGTCTAGTCAAAGTCGGCACTAGTACACAATAAGATGAAATCGGCTTTATAAAGTGAATTCCTCCTAAAGTAGAATAAGTATGTCCCACAGGTATCGCCTCAAATAAAATGTTTGAAGTAGATACTTTGCTACGTAAATACGCTTCATGAAGTTCACCAAGTTATGCTTATCTGGTTGTTGTTTCAAAGTTTCAGTGTAGAAAGTCGTCAGAACTCTTCAGCTGTTGAAATATGGAAAGAAGTAGTTTATAGACACTGTTGTGTTCGTAACTCATGATCGTTTGGCTTAGTTCATACTTGTTTGCTTACGAGGCACTTGGATAATAAAAAGCCTAGTTTTCTGTTTCTATGTATTGTTCAGCTGTTTCAATTTAAGTGCCTTTTTGCCTTCTCTGTCCAATTGCGAATAGATGTTTACAGTCGTAAACGTATCGCAACGTGTGTCCGAAATATACTGTGCGATAACGTTACGTTTGGTGCGCAATATGATTCAAACTGTAATATAACGTTTACAGGTGCCTTATTCAAGAATAAATGTGACCATCGCAAACGTATCGTAACGCTAGCGTATCCGAGATACACTGCGCGGTAACACTACAACGGTTAGCAGTCGAGCTGGCATTGACGCGCAATATAACTCGAATACGTTAACGCGGCGACTGTCAGATTTGTTCATGCTAGCATCTCTGTAGAAGTAAATGATAACTTTTCATTGGATATTCCCTGATACCTATATCCGAGCGACCTCGCTAGTGAGTTATGGAGGCCGTGTAACAGGTGTAGCGTGTATGTGGACGGACTATTTCGACTTTTTGCGACTTCACCTTTGCCCTGGATGAATAAGTACGGGCGAGTTTTTTACCATTTATCATGAATATTAAATCCTGCGTCAATATTAGATGGACAACTTTCTCCTTTAGCTATCGGCTAAAAGATAGAAGGTAATAATGTATTACTGCAGCGTTATTAATAAATTGCTGATGTTCCTGTGTTGGGCTTGGACGCGTACAAAGTTTGGATATACGCGTTGAATTTATTGCATTTGTTGTCTAGAAAGTCTTGATATAATCTCGAACTTGAGCTAAATGATTTAGGTAAATGAATCGAATTTTCTTATGACCCCGTATGCGATCCGATGAACGATTAGATCGCCACGTAAAATTATGATAGTCGTCCGTGCGTGCGGTTGAATCTGATTAAGCTATCAGTTTTTTTGTGATTTTGTTGCCTCGGGGCTCATGCACTCATGCATAGCATTTCATTAAGTTCACCTTTCTGTTTTGCATTTTTGCAAGTATTGCAATCATCGAACTTGTAGTTGGTAACTTGAGTTGTACATGGTTTCTTTTCATTTACGTTTTTGAGAAAAATAAACTATCTATTTGTATTTATATCTTTACCAGCTGGTTGACCGAGCTTTGCTCGGTATTTTTTTAGTATTTATTTTTATGTACATAACCAATATGCAGTACTTATTTAGTTAGAAAAGTTTCTATGCTCAACACTACCATCTATAAACGATTTGAAGTATAACTTCAAAAAATAGTATTATTATTCGCCAATAGATGTCGGGAATAGTTACATTTTTCTGTTTAAGTGTTTACTTGAAAACACGAATAAAACGACGTTTTCTGAAAATGAGTCCTAGCTAGATCGATGTATCGCCTCCGAAATCCCCTGTATACTAAATTTCATGAAAATCGTTGGAGCCGTTTCCCAGATTCAGAGATAAATAAATATACAAGAATTGCTCGTTTAAACGTATTATTGATCGAGTGAGCGAAGCGAACGAGATCTTAGTGACAACTTGGGCAAAAATGCTTTGTATGTTTGTATGTTTGTTCGTCGAGATCTTTTGAACCGCTTATCCGATCTTCACAGAATTCGGTAGGTATACGGATATAAAAAATAAAGTAAAAATAAAGTAAATCAGTCAAGGGGTTGGAAAGTTATGAGGTTCCAAAGGGAGTAAAAAAAAAAAGTCATACCAAAATATCGAGTGGGATGTCATATGATAGGGCTTTGCGTAGACATTCCAAAACCGTTTTTATTTTGATTCTAGGTCTAATAGTTTTTGAGTTGTTGTAAAAATTATAAAATTGGCAAACCCAGTATAACGTGAGCTACCATTTCTTGGAGTTTCAATGATTTTATAGTTCAAGTAAGTTTGGTCCTTAGCTAGACGGCGATTTCGAAGCGATTTGCAAAGTTTATTGCAACCATTTGTCAATAAAAATTGTTTGGGTTTTATTAACCTCCGACCATCACGAGATCTCAGTTCAGGGCGAACTACTAGTATATATAGATTCAGATGAATGGCTTCATTGCCGGTCTAGAACTACTTTCTAACTGCTCTCCTTACTGTTATTGTTTCAATTTAAATTACCTAATGAAGCATAAATGACTATAGTCAACTTACACAGGCTAGTTCATTAGGTAATTAATGCCGCTGTTCATTATACCAGGTCAATGGCTGCGAGCGAATTACGAGCATGTTAAGTTGTTACAGTTTGATGTGCTTATACATACATGAATAACAAGTGTACAGTAGTGTACACTGTCTTAGGGTCAATTTATACTAGCGCAGAGTCGAAGCGCATCGAAGAAACTTAACATAGAAAATTCAGCCTTATCTCCACAAAGTAATGCACATATTTTTTCTTAAATAAAAAAAAAAGTCGCGCGAATTGTGCGCGTGATAAGGCTGAATTTCCTATGTTAAGTTTCTTACTCTACCCTTACTGTACCTACCGGAAGAAAGAGCCAGAGGTCTTATACAGGACTAGCCGTCGCCCGCGGCGTTGCTCGCGTTCTATACCCTTAACAGTGTGACTTTTCAAAATTTCTTTCTTAGTGCACCCCTACACTATAGCAGGATACTACGCTTCAAATTTCATACCTCTCGTTTTTATCTACTTGTCGGTGGAAATAATTCTCTTCTCCACCTTACATAGCATGGCAACAGGGAAAAGGGATAAAATGTTTCCACTTGACGTTTTTCGTGGACATTATATCCCGCTACTCCCGCTTCATAGCATGGACTAGGGAAAGAGTGGATAAAATACTCTTCGATTGACATTTGACAGGGAATAACTATCATCTATCTCGAAGGTGGGTATAAAAGTAATTCTCCTTTGCTTACAAAATGTCTCGATCATATTTTTTCATCATTACGTCTCAATTCATTGATAAAAATGAACGGAAAATACACAGGAGGGTTATAAGGGATGCAAGTAATCCGTTCCACTTGCCAGATACCGAATTTCGCCGACTTTTTCGCGTCCACAAAGAAATGGCGGTATATCCGCAGGGCTAGCATGGGCCGGGGACAAATTGTCTTTCCACCGTTTTTATCTACTTGTCGGTGGAAATAATTCTCTTCTCCACCATACATAGCATGGCAACAGGGAAAAGGGATAAAATGTTTCCACTTGACGTTTTTCGTGGACATTATATCCCGCTACTCCCACTTCATAGCATGGACTAGGGAAAGAGTGGATAAAATACTCTTCGATTGACATTTGACAGGGAATAACTATCATCTATCTCGAAGGTGGGTATAAAATGTCTCGATCATATTTTTTCATCATTACGTCTCAATTCATTGATAAAAATGAACGGAAAATACACAGGAGGGTTATAAGGGATGCAAGTATTCCGTTCCACTTGCCAGATACCGAATTTCGCCGACTTTTTCGCGTCCACAAAGAAATGGCGGTATATCTGTGCGAGGAGCTGAAGGATGCCTTGCAGCCTCAAAATTCACGAGATGGTTTGCCGGTGCATATCAAGGTTATTTTAAAAATATTACGGTGTACCTACTTTGCTACATTCTGTGAAAACCTTATGCTACATAGAATTACTAACCACGATAACCTACCTACAATTGTTTTTCTATTATGTATAGATCCTTGCATCTATACGCCTAATGTCAGATGGTAGTTACCAGAGAGGTACCGGGCAAGACCATGGTTTGCCAGAACAGACCGCAAATAGTCGCAAAAAGAACGAACTATTACCATAGATTTAATATACTGATCAAAATATTGAAGGTTGATGCGTCAATATCTCGTCAGTATTGTTTATTTTCTAGTAATGGCAACACAGACGTAGAGAACCGTCGAAACGCTATTCCCCTCGCTATTCCCCGTGGATAAAGCTTTCCACAGGCGAGGCCATGCTCGGAGGGTGGATAAAACTGACAACGGGGAAATGGTATTTATCCTTTCCCGGAGATAATTTGTCCCCGGCCCATGCTAGCCCTGCTGTGCGAGGAGCTGAAGGATGCCTTGCAGCCTCAAAATTCACGAGATGGTTTGCCGGTGCATATCAAGGTTATTTTAAAAATATTACGCTGTACCTACTTTGCTACATTCTGTGAAAACCTTATGCTACATAGAATTACTAACCACGATAACCTACCTACAATTGTTTTTCTATTATGTATAGATCCTTGCATCTATACGCCTAATGGCAGATGGTAGTTACCAGAGAGGTACCGGGCAAGACCATGGTTTGCCAGAACAGACCGCAAATAGTCGCAAAAAGAACGAACTATTACCATAGATTTAATATACTGATCAAAATATTGAAGGTTGATGCGTCAATATCTCGTCAGTATTGTTTATTTTCTAGTAATGGCAACACAGACGTAGAGAACCGTCGAAACGCTATTCCCTTCGCTATTCCCCGTGGATAAAGCTTTCCACAGGCGAGGCCATGCTCGGAGGGTGGATAAAACTGACAACGGGGAAATGGTATTTATCCTTTCCCGGAGACAATTTGTCCCCGGCCCATGCTAGCCCTGCTGCTGTTGGCCAAAGTGTAACACCATGGGACTGCGGTCAGACCGACGCAAGTTCAAATCCAAGGCGAGATTATAAGCGTTTTGCAACTTTTTCCTTTTTTTTTTACTTCTCTACCCGTGCGAAGCCGAAGCGGGTCGCTAGTATTCAATAAAATAAAATAATATAAGGCATTTTTACACTAGCAACGATACGATATTTTTGTTTGAGCTACTGACATAAAATATAACCAGCATCGTGTGTCGGTGCAGTGTGCAAATGCCTTATAGGAGGGTAGTATGGGTAATGCGTGCACTTGGCTTTAGTGTTATCTAGTGAGACATGCAGCTATGTTGCTTCAGGTTCTGCACGGTACATCGGCTTTGAACAATTAATCAGGTATCGAGATTAACGAGATACCTAAATGTCAATAGGAGACAACCAAGATCCATCGACATGAGATTACGTAGCAGGTCATTAAACGGCTAGACCAATCACCCTATTTGTATAATAGCCTAATAGGGTAACTTTTCATACACATTCATTTAGTTTTCAGGATATTTTCCTTGTTTCATCGCTTTAGTGTGACACATCGCTTATACTGAAACAAATAAAGAACGTTGATGGACTAAAACCTTTGTAATAGCGTTTTCGTGGAATGAAATTGAACACCCATAAACTTTTATTACACCTTCTTCAAAGTACCTTCTGTCTGGTTGAACAAAGAACTGCAGGACTTTCCACAAACGTTTTGTACTTTACCTGAGAAGAAAGAAGTCTTTGTTTTCATAGTCGCCTTTACCACTATTAAAGTGCCCGTAATATTTAAGTGCGTTAATCTCTCGGTGCAGTTTTCCGTATTCTGAAGAAGTAAGTACAAGATTATCTTACAGGGAGAGTTTTGTTATGCTGTGAAAGTGATAATTGTGACGTCAGAGGTTGCGTCTTTAATTAATTACGGCGCGGATCAAAGGCTGAACGGCTCTCGCCGCTATCGATAAAACGTTCCGCTTGAAGTGGAAAAGTAATTTTATTTTTATTATCGCCGGCTGATGAGCGATCGGCTGCCGGCGGAACGTCCCGTTCGACTCTGGGGAGCGATTCGACGTTTACGTGAAAAATACACAAAGTTCCAGTGGTTGATTATGTGCACGTGTCGTGGGCGGTAATGTGCCGCGCGGCGCACATATCTTCCACCAACTTGTCTCCCGGAGGCGCCACTTTCTCAACACTCTCACTGTGGATGATTGAAAACGTTTCCTAACCTGGAACGCCAGTTTACATTTTACAAATTTAATGTTTTGAAATATCTTCGAAAGTAAAATAAAGAATTAAAATGAAGCGATGGTGCTTACACTTTCTCTTATTGCAAAAGCGTTTTCAAAAGAGCGAAAGCAGTTCCGTCTGTTTCAAATTCTTCAGGCTTATTTTCTTTAGCGGTCGGAGAGTTAATTGAAACAATGAAATAATATTTCGGGATTCGCTGTGCAAAAAGGCAAATTTCGTTGGGGTAGGCGCGCGAACGGTTATTGTAGGCATAATAATGAAAATCACCGTAATAGTAGGAACTGTAGGTAGGTTAGGTACCGGGACCGCGGTACCGTGGGCGGAGGCGGCGACTGCCGGCGGGACGCGGACGCGTATCTGCTAATTGAATCTGAGAACTCGCTGAGAACTTTCCGAACTTGCGCGAAATTTGATTAGCTCGTCATCTTTCTTTGAGAGTAGAGTTTTTTTTTTAATCCGGATTACCTACCTCCTATCTCGAGATCAATCATGACGTCGGCCTAATCCCGTAAAATGTCACAATTTTGGAGCATTTTTATAGCGAATGGCACAAGTTAGACGAATACCCAATGCTACTTTTAGTGCTTTCTAAGAAACGCATAAAATATCCTTTATTAACCCATCTCAAATGTTTTCCTAGTTCGAATACCTATACAATGTATATGAGGCTTTTGAAAACAATGATTAAATATTATATGGTCCCGACGTCTGTCCACTCGTGTGGAACCGATTAGTCCCTGTAGTGTCACGCATATCACCCAAATGATAACCCAAAGCTACAAAGCGACGTCCACCAAAATTGTCTGTTATTATTTAGGTTTTTTTAAGCCAGCACTAGCAGGGATACGAGTATAATACAGGTTTCTGCATTCCACTCAAATACCTTTACAAAGCAACTATCTAGTCTAGATCAATGTTAACAAATATTACCTACACCTGTAGTTATTTTTATCACAAAAATGTTTATCTGCAAACGTAACAAAAATATGTCAGTCAATATTGTCGCTAAAGTTGCTACAGATTCTGTTGTTGTTGAGATTATTAACAATCAATCACGAAGTAGCGCACCGCTACAGGACTAACTTCTAAAGTACTTTATGTAAGTAATTAATTTCTTCTGCGAAACGCCTATTGTGAACAGTGGAATATTGAATTGGATGTAGTGATCAACAAAGTTGCCAAATGTTTAACGCTTTACTTTCCAATCAATTTTGATTATTCTCTACAGTTAGATAAATTGTTCTAACTTCAAAATCATACGCGGAAGGTCACTCAAAATTGAAATGAAATAGTTTACTTGCTAGAAACATAGTCAAAAGAGCTCATAAAAGTTTTAAAAGGTTTCACATATCTCACAAAATACATTGGCATGCAAATATTATAATACAGCTAATTATGTAACTAACATAAGTAGGTAAGTTAATATACAAATTCAACTCCAATTAATATAGGTAGATAATATAATATTGTATTGATGAATGTCACTATTAGCAATTAGTTTTATATTGTGTAAACAGTCACAGTAATATTGTTTGTTAGCATCCACTCAACCCGTGAGTACGATTGTAGCTATTGATTACTTTATCGTTCACGAAATGCTATTTGCCTTCTGAGAGGAAGTTGATATCCACGATTTACACTGCGAATCGTGTTGTCACGATATTTGTTTCTCGCATACTCGAATACCGATTGCTCGATAGTCTTAGAAGGTATGTTAAATTGGCTGCAGATGTCTTTCCTATTTGAAAATGTCTTCCTTTTTTCCGAGCAGTACATTTTATTCCGCCTTGATTTCGTAAAGTTGAGTAGGTAAACACACAGCCACAATAGTAGGTTATGCAGTCTTTGTATAGCTTCTGGAATCACCTTTGATAGAAAAAGTTTCATCGATTCATATGCGACTACATACGCAGCCAATCCACCGTCTCTACTATCTGAATTTCTCGATAATCGGAGCGCCTCATAAATACTCGTAGTTCCTTGCTGTGTGATCTGAACATGTTCCAACTTGATAAATAATTAATAGATTGCTCGTGTTCACGCGCTCTTGTTCCACGATTGGGATGCTGGCCAAGCCGCCGCCGTTCGTTACATCGACAACCGTTCGAAAAACATCGGAATTAAAACCACTGCTATTTTTCAAACGATTCATTATTTTGAATGGTATTATCTAATAGAAATAACTCTTTAATCGAACATTTGGTTACTTCAAATAATCAGATAATCTTGGTTTATTACTTTGAATGTAGCTGTTTGCGCGTTTCAGATACTTTCTGAAAGTTCTTAATGATTAAAAAGTTAAATTTGGCTTGTCTTCTCTCAATTAGCCTGATTTACTGAGATATTGTAAGATTTAGTAAGTTATGAAACATGATCATTGTGTATTTTACTAAATTATAGCAGTATTTAGTAGATCTTTTTGCACATTACAACTTTTAGAAAAGCTCTATGTAGCACAAGTTGAAAGCGTTGCACGTCTAAACTCAAAATAGCGCTACATATTCTTTGGTCTGAAGTTCCAGTTATTATTATGCTATCTTACATTCTAGAGTTTAATTTACCGGATAATTATGTGCAGTCATTTTCTACTCCAAGACGTAAGTCCAGTTTATATTCTTCTACCTGAAATATTGATCGTAGTCTCCGCCTTTAATTGCCTACAGAACTCGTTTCACGGAAACGGTAACAATAAAATTAATGTTCTATTTGGAAGGCTCGTTGAAATATTTCTAATTAGCCGCTATATAAAGCTTGCATTGCAATGTGCATAATAAATGAATGTACATCCGCATTTGTTTGCAAATAACACAAAAATGCTTTCTTTGGTACGAATTCTTCATGAAGTTTTCCCGGTACTCATATTTTATTCAAATATACTTGCGGTCGGGGAAATGTAGGTGAGAAGTTTTGGCGTGAATAATCGCATAAACCCCTCTGAAACAACAATCAATTTTCGACTCTAACAGACTTGCCAATAATCTTTGTAGTTGAAAATGTGCAGTGTTCTTTATTTTTTGCAGAGTTCGGATCATTTCACCTGAATAAATAGAGTCGGTTGCCAAGAAAACTCTTTGAAAAGTTCCACTCTGCTTTTTTGTGTTTAATGTATGCAAAATCTCTAACTCTGACGTTTTGCCATTGAATTGTAATGTAATTTTAAATAATGTGGAATGTAAATAAACATAAAACTAACAAAAGGTATTTTAATGAAATAAACATTCACGAAAATCCTACTAATATTATAAACGCGAAAGTTTGTAACGATGTATGTATGTATGTATGGATGTTTGTTACTCTTTCACGCAAAAACTACTGATCCGATTTGGATGAAACTTGGAATATATATTATCCGTGACATAGGATACTTTTTATCCCGTTCCCGGGGAAAAAATCAACATCCAAAAAAATTTATCAGTTAAAACATCAGTCCAGCCGTTCAATTGTTAGAAATGGTACCTATATCAAAACACAACTGACAGCTTGAATAAAACCTTTTTATGTTGGTGGGTACACAACCTGGCCGTAAATAATCAAATTAAGAAAACAATATTTTCATGTACAATACAAAGATGATTTTTTTACAAGCGATCCGATTTGGATGAAACTTGGAATATAATTGTCCGTGACCACCGTTAACACATATAGGCTACTTTTTATCCCGAAAAATCAACGGGATCCAACGGGACGCGAACGAAGTCGCGGGCGGAAGCTTGTATAAAATATTTTAAACAGGAATGCTCTCAAGGAACTACTTTTAATTTTAAATAATATTCATAGACTCAGTGGTGTTGCTAGTATTACCGACATTTATTTATTTTGTACTACATTACTGGGCTTTTCAAACTAAACTTTTATTACATCAAAGTGGCAGAGAGACTGCCACTCTGTGTCAGCGTTTGTTTTAAAGTAGGAAAGTGCAATGGACTGAATCGAAGGCGCAAAGTTACTGACTCACTTTACCGAACTTTGCTTTAGGCAACAGGTTTAAAAATATCAAGACCTAAAGCCTAAATAAATTATTGCCCTAACATGATTGTATTGTATCTTCTAGGTATTATTTAAAAACATCGCTAGCTCTATCATTGTTCTGGTAAAATCTAAGTTGATTATTACAACTGAGATCGTTTAATAACAAATAATAACAACAAAGAAAGAGCAGACACTGGTAAGCAGAAAATGATCGTTGGTTTACGCGCTATCGCTCACAAGACGCTCCACTACGTTTTGCTGACTCATTCCACTTTTGCGATAAAACTATTCAGATCCTTTTAGCCAGGGAGTCTGATGATAGATTCTTGCATCATATTTTTTCAGATTGATTTTGTAAATTCTCTAATAACCAGCCAAATAGTAAAACAAACTTTATAATAGACGTTGGTGTGATGGTAACTGCGTGCGAAATCTTTCTTACAAAATTCAAGTGAAGAAGAGAGAGAGAGTTCACGTTTGTAAGACAGTAAAAATATCTACGCATACATCAACATACATTAAAATATTGTTAGGAATCAGAAGCGGTTCCAAATAAAAAAAACATAAGAAGTAGTATTTGAGGTAAAAACACATAACTTTAACAGCTGACAACAAACAGCTAAGTTCCATAAATCGCATTAATGCTCACAGAAATCAGGATATGGCACTAAAAATGACGAGAAATCATCAGTTTACACAAATAACCTCACAGTTTACATTTAACCAACAAAACAGCGTTGACTAGTTAAACAATCTAACTAACTTCGTAACTGATCATCGTTACCGATCAATAAAGACATGTGCATCGGACGAAAGTCCGATCAAGACTGCCCGGTCGCGCCGCGCGCATAGCCTTATAAAGGAGTGCGTAAACAAGTGACGTCACATAATCCAGGCTTCTTCGAGGGGCTTCCAACAATATCTATAGTACGCAAATCATCATCATCATCATCCACAGCCCGACTTCACCCACTGCTGGGTATAGGCCTCCCTTCGTCTGTGCCACTCCTCACAGTCCTGTGCTGATCTCATCCATGTCCTGCCCGCGATCCATATAATCCACTTTTTATAACAAGAACGTAGTTTGCGCGCTTGAAGCACAAAATGCGTGATTTTTACCTTATAAAACTTCCTATATTTTTAAAACTAATGCTACCTACATAGTTGTACATTCTCTTAAACTAAAATAAATGCTATCATAAATTCTTATTATATGGCTTCTATTAAGACTAATTCGTATTAAGACGTAAGAAAATAGCCCTTGGCCTTCCAGCTATAAGCGAAAAAATACTGCCTTTTCGCCGATAACCAGGCGTCGAGATCAACTGTGGTTACTGTGGTTATCGGCTTTTCCTTCGCCCCAGTTCATCTGATTTTATACGGGTATTTTATTTTGTCCGTGAAATAAAGCGTAACTCTCGCGTTATTTTGTAGGCAAAACAACTTTTTATCGCTTAAAGTCGAAGAAACACGATAAAGAGGTAAAAGAGAAAACTTTCAGCCATATGCAGTTTAACTCAAGTTCAAAATTATTAGGGCTTCATTGTTTTTGTTACCGGTTTCTTGTTAGTTAAAGTAATATTGTTTGAAATGCTTTCGTTCGTACAATACAACTTCTCCGGTTTTGCACAATAGAGCCCACTGGTGGGCCAGATAGGAAAAAAAACCCATCGAGCCCACTCATTTGCATTTCCAATTTTTTTGCCGGTGGGCTGGATGGGAATAACCCATATTTTATCCTTCCTAACTACTCAATACGAGTAGATCTTTTTTTTTATTATGCGCTCTTTACTTGAAAAAAATAGTTTAAAGTCTGGAATACTACTGAAATAATGTTATTCCAGCCTGTTACTCTACGCCAAAACTTTAGAGCTCTATTCCTTTTCTCGGTATCCATTTTGATTGTACTTCTGAAAACTATTACAATATTGCTTTGTAAATCATACTGCTAATGTACATTTACGAGTTCAACCGGGACCCGTATTGAAAGGATAAAGTTTTATAGAGTCATGGAGTATGAAAGAGCTAGTATAAAAACCAGAATCCCGCTATAAAGAATATCAAAACAGCAGTGCCCGTATGATGCAGTTGTAATTCTTTCGCTCACGTTTAGTGACATAATACATTCAGTGCAAATGATGTGGGAATCGTGGCAAATATTCTTACCTACCTTCGCTTGCTTGTAGGTTGTATTCACCAACATTATATCAAAAGCATAAATTAGAACAAAACCACACAAGACGCGGCACGTTCTCGTAATTAGCGAAAAGAGCAAACCTTTGTAATAAATCACCTCTACGCAGACATGTTTTCACCACACAACCAACGTGATTTCAGCCCTCTGGTTCAATATCATTAAAGAAATTCCTTTATCATGCTAGATCGATAAAAATAACAATATTTATTACTAGCAGTCATATTTCGGTATGCTACTTACCCGTCGCCCGCGGCGTTGCTCGCGTTCTACCCTTTAGAGTGTGACGTTTCAAAATTCCTTTCCTAGTGCACCCCTACACTGTATAAGGATACTACCCTCCAAATTTCATACCTCTAGGACTTAAAGTTTAGGCTGTGCGTTGATTCTCAGTTAGCTTCAAAAGAGTTTTTTAAATTTAGAAGAAGAAGATATTAAATATAGTTTGATATATCAGTGATCCACGTTTTACAACTTAAATAATCCAATAAAACAGTAAATATTGCTTCATGTTGTTTATTTAATCTGCATGGGAAGTCTCACACTTCAGATTGTAGTAAATTTTAATGTGCCGGGAGTCGCGACGCAGTGCGGCGCGCCCCGGGCGAAGAGTTATGTACGGTACAACCGGCTGACGGCACTTTGAAATAGGCCTGCAGCGATCCGAGTTCTCCAAACAACAGCAAAATATCGAAAACAGTCACTACTTTTTAATCCGAACTAGTTCATGCATCAAAAAGCGACTCGAATAATGTTTTAACGACTTGCGTAAAAATGTGTTCCCTGCCAACGATGATATTTTATGGAATTTCTATTCGCTGTTATCGAACCACTGGCCAATTTTCGCGCGGTTTTATGGATGGATAATATTAAAATCAAACGAACCATCTGCTAGCTTCGTTAAAACATCAAATAAAAGAAACGGTGTGTAGACAAAAGCTTTGAATCTGTAGCAGATTAGCAATAAACTTTGCATGTAAAAGCTATTCAAATTCAGCCGGCATTTGAATCCTTATAAAACCGAGAAACTACTGACGTGTAAAGTTACAAAGGAATTCTACCAAACACCGCACCCATATTTTTTGCCAAATACAGAGAATTATTTCGACGTAGGGAAGTGCGCTGTTGCTTCAAAACTGACATTGTTTGAGTGGCGTTCGTGCGTGAGTTGCTTTTGAGCGGTTTTTTCAGGCACCGGCCCACTCCATGTGATAGAGCTCGTAGAGATTCCGGAGCTCTTTTTAAAACACGTGTGTATAAATACTCTGCTTTCGATTTTTAGCGCACCTTGACTAATAGAAATACTTATCTACGACCATATTTATTACTGTTTACTGCTTCTCTTTTGTGATTGCTCAAATCTTTAGAAGCTATAGAAACGCTGTTTCAAACGAAGCTCTTTTCAGTCCATAATGTATACCAATTAATTAAAAATTAGCCAGTACAATTGCAATCTGAATAAATTATGAGATTGATTTGTTGAAACAATTCGTGTAATGGCACGTGATAGCTCATAATTACACAGCGATTAATCGAACGACGACAGTACGAGCGGATGCAGTTTTAATTATGTTCATGGAATTTTTGATTGTAAATCACATACGTGAAAAGGTACTGATAGTCAGTCAGCATTAGCACCTCGTATTTCTATACCTACTTGTATATTAAAAAAATGTTTTAATGAAACAATCGTCAAATGTGCTGATGAGAAATCACATGTTTATTGTATAACCTAATTTAGTGTGATTATCTAGCTGCAGGTACTACCCACACAAATCGTCTATGGTTTATAGGGTACAACATCTAAAATGTTTAATAGAATTGCTTTGTCGAAAAAAAAATACAAGGTAAGTGACATGCTACGTATGTAATACATAGGTACCTGGATAATGGATATAGGTGACTTGAAATGGCGCATGTTTCGTTTGGTTTCGTAAGATTAAAATAAACCCTGCAGGTCTGGCCTTTGTTCTCTGCTCTCTAAATGTTGTGCAGACTTTATTTACATACGCTCGTCGCCCGTTCTCCCAAGAGTTGCATTAAACGTACTATTTTACGTTTTTCTGAACTTTTACTTCTAAAAACAAGCCTTTTAAGATTTAGTGACAATCGTTTATATAAAATGTAAATCCTGTAACTGGCTTTAATTTTTATTTATAAGATTGTATGCATTATATCTAAGAGCTGTGGATTTGACGTAATAAATAAATAAAAATAAAACAGTACACCAGGCAGTGAACCCAAAATGTAATTTCCTAACGACTTGAGGCTTAGGAGCTGGGCACATGAATGCGATGAATTATACAACTGAGTAGGTATCAGTTGAGTAAATAAATAAATTCAAATCAAAACGCGTGTAAATAAATGAGAGCGTCTAAAGCCTATTACTTGAATAAACATGATAAGCAGATTCGCCAACAAGATTCAGAATACCGCACTGCGTCACATAGTAGGTATCATTAAAATTTACCGAAACCAGTGTACCCGAAACAATCCACGTGAGTTCTATTTACATACAACAATAGCTTTACGTTTCGGTGACGTATTTCGGTAAGCTACTCACTCGTACTGTAAGTGGCGATAAATTAATTGCATATTTGCACCCAATCCTGCCGGTAGTTACCACAGCAACGGTAATTACCGGTTCGGCGCGGGATGGGCCTATTTCTGTATGCCGCTGTGGTGCCACCGCACCGGATTGCATCGAATTTTATTTTATTTTTAGTTCGTTAGGCAAGTCCGGAAAGAACGTCGGAGTTTTCTTTGGAATCTTGTAATTTGGACAGGAACTTTCCGGGAGTGGGCGCTTCAATGAGCAAAAACGTGGTCGGCGGTTTATAAAAGAAGAGTCGCAACAATGGGCTCATTCGATTTACGCTTTATTCATTCTATTCGCTTCTCGAGATGCTTCCGTTTATTATCATTATTGTTTTCCCCTTTGTTCGGTGACTGGCTGGCCCTTTGATATTGAAAGAAATTAACTTGTAGTACTTGAGTGTTATCTTCATAATTGCTTTTATTGTACAGCTATAATGCTACAGGCAACGTAATTTTTGATACAATCAGTGGTAAGAGTCTTTTGTCTTCTCTACATGCACGTGACTAAAGACGTGCTCGTGGAAGGCATTGCACGGCGTCCATGCCTCTAGGACGTTAAGGTCTAAGATGAAGTACATTTAACTGCACTAACACCCGCACCCTTCAAAACTAAACTCAATACAATAATCAGTCTTTGGCAGCAGAAATAACTACTGTAGTACTTCTCCGGACAAACACATTCACAGAGAGGTCTACACGTAGTATTAGTCTGTGCTACTCCATCAGTAGACTCTATATTAATTGTTGCTAATATTAAGAAGATACGTAATAAAAACTTTTTGTTGTATAGAAATGATGACGTGCCGGCTGGGGTCGCGGCGACTCGGCGGGTCGCGCGGCTCGCTGCAGGGCGCTGCGTCCGCCGCCAGCGAACTAGACCTTTCCTCGCGTTCGTCCCGCGCTCACAAGGCACGGTAAGTTATATGAAGACTAAGGCACAGATCATATAATACTATATAAACTAGTGTATCAGCACGAATAAAAGGCGAATTGAAGCGCGTTCAAGTCTCTTACTAAAAGCTAAGTGCGGCGTAGCGCTGTCTACGGCGTAGTGGTATCTACGGCGTAGTAGAAACAGCTACGCTATAATGTAGCAAACACAACCAAGCATTACAATTTCCAATATTATACTTCTTTTTTTAACCTATCTCGTCTCACTTATACCTCTTAATGTATTAATAACCTTATATTAGTTATCGTTTTAAGCGTTATTTTTTTGTGATATCCGCTTTGCGAAACAATAAAATCAATATTGTTCGATTTCGTTCGAAAAAAAACTATTGTGTTTTATACTGTGAATAGACACGCGTTCCATTTGATATATAAAACATTTTCTGAATGGATGCGTTTGAAACTAATAGCTATATCTAATGTATCTATTGCCAGTTAGAAAAATATAGGTACCTACCTACTGAATCAAAACTACAGTACAAAAATGTGAAACACAAGTTTATTTATGTAGCATAAAGCTTGCTTGTATGTATCGGTAATTATTGTACGTATTTAAGTTTTGTGGGTACCTTTTTTGTCGACATAATTGCTTTAATTTTGTATTACCCCCCCCCCCTGTTCTATTTGAATAAATATTTATTTAGGCTCTCATCACAAAAAATGAGAAACAATATTACGAAGAGTATTGGCGTCTGTTCGGTGAAGGCAAATCATTCCAATCATATCGGTTCAGTAAATATGACATTCGTTATTTGATCACGATGAAATATTATTCTGTGATGAATCTGTGATATCGAATCAATAACACTTAAAACCCGTCATAAGAGATCAATTTTTTTGTGTTAAATTACGAGTCAGTTGTGAAATTGGTATCACATCCCATTTTGGGTTTGTATTCCCGCCCATAACTTTGGCACAGATTATATAATACTATACACTTTGGTATGTTATAAAAACCTTTGTTGTTTTCCTTAGTGCAAAATATTTCAATTAACCGTCAAATCATATAAAAAAACGTTATTTAATTGATTATTGAAGACATATATTTTCTAAAATAGTAAATCTTTACACGGAAAAAGATAAAACCGTCAAATGGCAGACGTTCGAAGACATGTTATTTCCGCCTGTCGTTTAGGGAAATCCGACACGCTATGCGCTAGCATGTCACGTAACAAATGGTATTTTACTTTTATTTTTAGGACTAAATCAGTCCGAAACATATTATATTTTCCGATTTTGTGTGTTTATTCTAAATTCTAATAATTATAATTCTTCAAAATCTTAGATATTCTGGCGTATTAACTTAAAAATAAATACTTTAAAACTTACACGTGCACTTCACCATTCAGACGACGAAAGATAATCTTTAATAAAAGGTTGACAAAGAAATCTTAAAAAAGACACTATTAAAATTAGGTACTTATTTAGTTAGTAGGTACTTTGAATTATAGTCTATGCATTGACTCCTCACTCTACGTGACACACAAAACGTGTATGTAAAAAACACGCCCCCTCAGCTTAACGCAGATAAAGCCCGACGCGTTACAGCTGAGACAATGTCATCCACTTGATACTTCAAACTGGAATCTGTCACGCCGCACACGATAAAGGAAATATATCGGGATCATAACACTCTCAGGCTCGGTGGGTAAAGGGCTCATTTTTAACGTCTTCCGACATCAAAATCGTAGGAGACACGTGGCGTCATTTATTTTACGAGGCCATAATTAGGTACTCGTCTTTATGCTTCAAATATATTGGTACGATAATAAACGTCTGTAAACCTGGCGATATTTATTAAAGTTGCACTTCTCTCTTTAAAGTTTCTGTGAAAACTTACGCTAGATTCTTTGGGTGTTTGGTATATGATCAGATTTATACTGTCTGGTACTAATCACAAAGTGTTTTGTCCTCAGACCTTGAGATCCTTTTTAAAATGAAAACTAAAAATACTCCTGGCATATTTGCGTCATTCAAGTAATTAAAGAAGTCCGAAAATAAAAAAAAGTCGCGGTAAACGCTCAGGGTAAGCGTGGTGACGCGTCCATTAGAGCGTCGTCGGTAAAGAGGTTCGAGTACCTGTCTCTTGTTTGTCCAGGCACGAGAGGCACAAGAGCCCTTCTTAAGTGTCGCTTTAATCACAAGTGTTGACCTCTCGTGCGCACCTAAAAAGACTCTCGTGTTGACATTAGAAATTATTTTTGTTAGAAAGTAATACTTTTTATAATTATTTTCACCTATATTTTAAAACGATTTCATATGCTTTAGACTAGGTAACTACTGCATTTTACAATCGATGTAAGCAAACGCTTACATAGACACAGAAATAAATTAAAAAATCAAGTTATATTTATAAAATTTCCAAACAACAAAGTCAGAGTAAAGTCGATTTCTTGTCAGCTTTATGGTCTCCCGCTAAACGCTCCTAAACCACAAGAGATTATGTGGGTTAGGCACCTAACGTTTCGTTTTAATAAGGTTGTCTCTTATTACGCGCTAATAAGATTATATCCTATTCAATGACATAGGTACCTACACAAGTTCTCTACAACAGACGTTGTTAAGGAAATTCAGAATACAATAACATCCGGTTTCAGTAGTGCGATAACACCCAAAATAGCTTAGACAAACAGCCAAATGATTGTCAAACTCAATGAATATGTGAGATTGTGGCGACAGCCCTGAACGCACAATACTATGGAGCGAACGTTCGGTGCATCGCAATGGAACCGATCGCATTTTTGAGCGGTTTATATCTCATTTTACGGTAGGACAGCTCTGTGTGAGAACCTTCCTATAGCTCTCCCTCCCCGCGAGATCGCATTGGAAAACCAATTTCTACCGGTAGCCGTTCGTGTGCTACTAAGTCGATTGAGTTTCAAACTATTCCGCCCTTTTTATAAAAATCCCATATCTACATAACTTTCCCGATCTGCGGATCTTTGTGTTTCAATTTTGGAATGGAGTTCAACGATTTTATTATGCTGTGCAAAATATTTTTACCCGAAATATATCATCCACCATCTGCTTTTACCCTTTCTTTAAATAGAATTGTAGCAATCTTTGAAGGTTTTGATCATTTTAGGAATAAAATTGGATCTATCTCGGCTCTTTTATTACACGGAACACTTTAGTTCATCCGAAAAGAGATAAACTAACACTAAAATTATAGTGAACTCAGCGCTTTTACTGCTGGTGTCGCGGGACAACGTTTGCGGTTTGCGAATTATGTTCGACACTCTGTCCATTACTACTATTCTCTCGGCTAATTAGAGAGTACTTTCAACTGTCTGTATTTTTGAAGTAGCTCGTAACCAAAAAGGATACATCTGGGCGAATACTCAAAAGCCATTCAAACCCCACTCAATTTAAGTCCCGCTTAAATTATTGCCATCTCTTACAAATGAGTAATGTCAAACAGAGGCAGAACAACTTTAAGTGGTGCTCAAATTTGAATGACTTTTGAGTATTTCAGCCTTAAATATTTACTTATATTATACTCAAGTTATATTTACCACAACTGATGGGCTGAGTTTTGAGCTTTGTGGTAGACCACGCAAGCGCTGTTTATTTACGTTTATTCATGCTGCCTCCCTGAAGATTGTGATGCATTTTTCGTCTTGACAGAATTGTTTTGTGTAGGTTAAAACTACTGAGCGCGAGTCGAGAGGCGCCTCTACTCACTGGATGGCGCAGTACGCCTCACACGCCGCACGCGCCGGCCACGCCCGCACCCCACCAATCACAGAACCATCTCGCACCTTCTAACTGCAACGGAACTGATAGGTAATGTAATAACACCACTCATATCTAATATCACTCACACTAATGTCACTCACACTAATGACACTCACACAAATGTAACTCTCATGTCACTCCTAATAATACGACTCTTACTATATAATGTTACTCACACTAATGACACTCAAAGTAATGCCAGTTTTACTACTGCCCCTCACACTATTTCATATTAGCTATTCAGATCGCACACACACCCTCACACCCTAATACACAAATCTATCATAGAAGCCTTGTACACTTCGTACCGTAGCGAAACTGATACTTAATGCCACCCACACTCACGCGTAATGCCGTGCTTTAGAAAATTGGCAGTTATGGGTTGAAACAGAAACAAAATATGTACCTAACTTGCAAACATATTTTATAACGCTACCATCCAATGTTAGCAAATTATTTATAAATACTCTACCTGTACTGATAATAATGACTGCCATTTAGCATTTATTATATCTCCCTATTGTGCCATACACATAATGGATATAAAAGCCGTTATCGTCCTATTATTAACCAGTGGAGTATTGCCACAGCTTGTTGCAATTGGCTAGATTACTGAATAAACTCTGCTGTCTAAGAATTCCGTTCGGATGGTTTTTTTTTCAATGATTTTTTTAAACAAGGATTACGGTTTGCTAAGCCTGATGCTGATTTTGAGATATTTAAAATTACGTCCATCTGTAAAATCATCTAATCGTTTCTACATACGGTACATAGTTATTTTTACATTGTATGCGGAACATAAGTAGTATTGTAGTATAAAATACGCATAGAATAAGCTCATTGCATATTAACGAGTATATGGATTGACCTATCTATTCTTGGATTACGTTGTGATTTCACCGGAACATTGCCAGGCATTGTACTAAGGCGTAGTGAGGCTTCGTTAATTCAGCCTGCGTTTCGATTCACATGTAATATTCACGTGGTTAAACAGAAATGATAATATAACCGCAGATTGAGGCGTATTCACTGCACAAATAGTAAGCTATGTTTGGTTGTTTTGCGATGTCGTTTCATTATTGCTCAGTCGTATTCAGAATGAAATACTGGAAAAGACCATTCCGACCTTTCAATATTGTGCCATCTCCAACAATTATTTATAGTGGATCGTTTGAATACGTTTTTATTGGCAAAAAAAGAACCTGCGTAAAATATTTTCTTACCCGTTCTGATCTCATTTAGCATTCAGCAGAGCAGTTTACTGCACTTAGTTGCAGCTAGATTTTAATTAATTCTAATAGCGAAATCCTTTTTATGTAAAATTACTTAGATGTTAATTTTTTAGAATTGACAATTTAATATAAAATTATAAAAACAAAAACTGGAATCTTTTTTCACAAAAGAGAAGAACCTAAAAAGGTAAGGGTAGAACTAATTAAATAAAAATATTCAGATTGCTGCAGAAACTTTATTACTTCATTAGTTTTAGTCAAAAGTTGACGTATCGAACTTGCCATGCCATGGAAGATTTCAAATCCGCTGCATCGGGATAGTTATATACAGGATGTGGTTGTAAAGTTAGCCGCTGAACTCTCAGCGCACGCTGAATGTAAACGAGCCATGTTTATTCGAAATTCAATCACTTTGCACTTAGGAAGTGTTTCGGGGAATTGTAATAATATAAGATATTCTGTAGAGTTCAGAAGACGTCTTCTCAACACATATGGAGAGCTTCGTTTGAATTTCTAAACTAACTTAATTTTCAAACCTATTCTGTCCCGTCTGATTTTTCTACTATGAATAGGAAAATTTTGGGACTAGTTCGTTAGTACCGAATTTAAAATCTATATGCATAATACCTTGACATTTTCAGTGATAAATACTTATAAATTAGTAAAACTGAGAATAATAATAATCATTAAAATGTTAATTAAAACATATAGCAGTAAGCTTATTAAAAAACTAACAAGTAGAGCAGGGGTCTAATTAAAATTCCTAGCAATTTCACGAACCCGACCCTCCAACGTGTGTTGTTTATAATTGAATAAACGTATACGAATGTATATTTCAATAGCCAGTTTGTCTATATTTTGTATCAAGTGGGTACCAAGTTTTTACCTGAGAATTAGGCAGTTTTAGAACAGTACACTTTCGTATTTTAGTAGGTTCACAAAGCTAGCATACATGGTTTCCATGATATTCAAGTTTTTATAGATTATTCGAAATTTTTGCTCTCGACTGTAGGAGTCCAAACTGTTAAAGTTGTTGGTATACCACCAGATTTGGAGAAAAAATTTAAGTCAATTTATAATGATGACAAGCTTTGACCCCATTGCATGTACCAAGCCTGCCTAAGTTTTCGATTGTATTTGTCAGCGAGAAAGCTGTCGTCTATTTTAGCTAAAGAGAAACTCGTCTAATTGGCTTGTTCCGTTATTGGCAGTAGTTTACAACTTAACACCTCGGGCGGGTCGCGTGGCCCCGATGCAACTTACGGTTTGAGCTTTTAACCCATTTGTATGCTTGCTTTCTTCATTGAATTTTTTTTATTTTGTTTTTTAAAAGAACACAAAGTTGTCACATCTATGTATCTAGACGCACGGAAGTGTGTCATCCAAGTTTCTTGTTTTTACATTTTATTATCAGAAACCACGAATACATATTTAGAATTTATGCGATTAATATTCTCCAGCTCAGTATAAAGTAGTCATTATAAAGTCAAACCAATAGTTCTGTAAAATCACGAAGGTTGGTCATCCTATAAGATCCTACTTAGGTGCCATTTTCTCTTCTTCCAAAGCCTAGCAGAACAAGCAAGAAACTTATCAGGCAGGCGTCATGGCTCAGTCGGTAGTAGCTCTGCCTTCCGTGCTGTGGGTCGTGGGTTCGATCCCCACCGAGAACAAACATTTGTGTATGGCAAACATAGATGTTTGTTCTGTGTCTGGGTGTCTATGGCTGAAATACTCAAAAGTCATTTAAATTTGAGCACCACTTAAAGTTGCTCTTTCTCTGTTTGACATTACTCATTTGTAAGAGATGGCAATAATTTAAGCGGGACTTAAATTGAGTGGGGTTTGAGTGGCGTTTGAGTATTCGCCCATATGTATTATAAGTATGTATTTACAAAAAAAAAAAATTAAATATGTATTCTATCAGCCATCTAGTACCCATAGTACAAGCTTTGCTTAGTTTAGGACTAGAAGGCGTTGTATTAAATGTCCGTGAATATTTATTTATTTATGGCTTGCATATCTTGTATTCACTTACCGTGTCAAAGTCGAAATACGATAGCATGTGGGGTCGAAGCTTTAGTTTCCCGCTATTTGCGACCTCAGTTTAACTATTCAAGGTTTAGTTTATTCGCGTCGAGCGACCGTCGAAGTGGCTTTCATATTTTGAAGCACGTTGTAAATGTTCTAATGGCTTCTGATTAGTTGAAAGGTTCTGAGGCACAACTGGCAATTAACTGACTAAAACCTAGTAGAATTCCTAGTGCAGCCTTGATCTCCAATTTATTCCGAGCCTGTGTCAACTCAAACTCAAAATCGTTTATTGCACTTATTTATGTTATGGGTGATTATTTTAATTAAAATATTTAAGTACCAAGTAAAAAACTGGTACCATTATTATAAGGCAGATATTCATTTTAGACAGATGTACATTTTGTTTCAATTGTCTTTGCATCAAAAGAAACTAAACTGATAGGTACCTAGCTGATTTTACGATAATCATTCTTCTAGCTTAAAGAAGCTACATTGAGCCTTCCAGTTTAAGACTATGTATCCACTTACTTCAGTAGTTTGTGAAGCTACGCTGTAAACTATTCAAAGTTTATTTGTAACGGGGGAACAATAAAGTTACGTAAACTTTGTTGATCCCAAGGAATTTGGGAAGGTGATGCTTATTTACCGAAGGTTTCCAGCCTGTTATTTTTGTTGAGTTTCATTAAGAAAGTTTGCTGGAGGTATTTGTAAGCACAATAACCTCTTGCTCGCTCCCATTTTATCTTACTACAACGCTATGCGACTGTGTTCAGCTCAGATTATACATAAACCTTGAAAAGATTGGTAGACATCTGTAAAATTACTCGTTGGTAGAAAAAACTTAGTCGATGTGATGGTTTGTTAGATATTATATTTTATTTGCCTTTCATCATTCACTTGCCACCATTTTTAAATACAATAAACACAGTATAAGAAGTATCTTATTTTCACCGTAGACGTTGGTAAAAATCTTGTTAACACTTCATCTGAGACCGAGTAAATACTCAGTGAAAGATAAATCGTCAACATATTGACGATTGCATGTAATATTCCCCTCCGTTTTATTGATACTAAGCAAATAACCACGTTATGCTTCCTAAGTTGGTATGAGTAGGTATCTAAGGAGAGAGACAGTATCAGTTCTTGAAGATGCTTTATCCACGTCTGTCCATGATAACGAATCTGTCATTGTTATGACCGCAATCGTGTGGCTTACCTTTGGATATCCAGCCAGTTAGTTCAGTTGTGGTAGGTATATTGGTATTGCAAGAGGCATAGGCATTGGCATAGGACTTGCAATGTAAAATAAATCGAAATACAATACTTATAGAAAAGTTGTCAGAAATAAAACAAGATATTGCACTTTTACAGTTTTGTGACGATGTATTTTATACACGGTGTAACATAATTACCCTTTATGTCCGAAAGGGGGAGTATTTTACAGGTCATGGCGAACAGTGTTTGTTCTACGACTCTTGAGATTTCCAAGTTTTTCATTCATGAAATGTGCTCGTAACTTTTATTTAAAATGTACGTACATCCAGCGTGGCTGAGTATTTCTAACTAACTAAGGAAGTTTCGTGCCGAGTTAGACTATCTTACTATAATTGAATTTACATCCGTCGATATCTTTGCGGTTCTCAGGTTGTGTGCGAGATATCCAATTATTGCGGTGGAATCACACCTCTGGAGTTTCCTCGGTCAATCAGTTAACTAACAATCAACTAATGCAAACACCGACACCACACTCTCGAACCGCTAAAGGCTCTTGCATATTAAGTCCATGATACATTGTTTCAGGAAGATTTCGCACATAGAAAGTCATTCATTGAGAGCTTGATTAGGTGCTAAATGACTATGAGTGAGTGTTATCAGTCAGTGATCTATGTATTCTGTTATTGTTGATCTTTTACTGGGTGTTTTGATGAGGGCGCGGCGGCGTCGGATCGAGTTTATACAACTGCTTGAGTTTATTGAACCAGATAACTGAGTAGCTTTATATTGCTATATTGCTGATTTAGTGCACGCGAATTGCAGTCCAACTTGTGGTATTACAAGTTATATATTTGCACAAACAATATCTATTTGTATCGTTGAGCGAAACTCAAAATATTTGGATAGATCGTTTTGAAATGCACAGTTGCAATATTCAATCGCAACGACGATATCTATACCTCTATTTCCATCGTTAATCTTATCAGCTTCCAATAGCCGATTCAATGCTGATACTTGCAATTCATATTGTACTAGCCGTCGCCCGCAGCGTTGCTCGCGTTCTAGACCCTTTAGAGTGTGACTTTTCAAAATTCCTTTCTTAGTGCACCCCTACACTATATAAGGATACTACCCTCCAAATGTCATACCTCTAGGACTTATAGTTTAGGCTGTGCGTTGTTTCTAAGTCAGCTTCAAAAGAGTTTTATATATATTGATTTTCTTTCTATATTTCTGCACTGCTTTGCCTTTAAGCTTGCTTATTTATTACTCAAATATGCGTCTAAAACAGCATGCACTGCTTAAATTTACTTCAGCCCACCCAAACCTCAGCATAAATTCTTATCATGGAAGGACCTTTACAGCATCCAATTTGACCGTGCGTTTGTAAACCGTGTTTAGCATATGTACCTTATGTAAACGAATTGGCTGGCTGTAGCGTATTGTGTTGGGTATGGATACCCCCTGGATTGCACCATCAGTATTCAATTTAGATGGACCGTATTCGAATTCCTGAATTAATCCTGATTGTGTTACGGTCGCAATCAGATTTGTGTTTTGATTTCTCGCAACCTGATCAAAGCTTGTCACTGCATTGGTCTTGGTGTCTCATGTATAAATCATTCCATAAGTAAATATGTCCACAGAATATCTAATGTACTGACATAATACTTAAAAGTAAAGGTATAACTCGTGACATCATATCATGAGTCATTTTATAAGGGTCCTAGATAATGGGTTGTCTTCGTCATATAATAAAAAAAACACTCATCAAGCAGTATAAATAGGACAATTGAACTATGAAAGTTTCATTAAAAATAATAGTCATCGATCTTATAAACTTCTATAAAAAACTGTTAAATTGCCAGTCATTTCAATAACTATTTGTATCGTAAACAATAAGAAACATGAATGTTGGTTGATTCTGGATAAGTACGTCGAGTTACGCGTCAGATACTCCGGTAATCGATATCTTTGTTCTGTTATCCTGAATAATATACCACCATCCGAATGCCAATTATAATTTGGATATCCATTGGCGTACACGGATAAACCTCTGGACTATTTCCAAGTGATTTGTATTGAATTTTATTTACGACAATATAGAAAATTATATTGTAAGACCCATAGACATAATATATGTAATATGTAATTGGTAAGATGCTTTGATCTCGCTATTAGGGGCTTACTTAAAATCGCCCCGAAACTTCTGTCAAAAGTTAACCAAAGTTTAAAATAGTGTCATCGTTTTGTTTTGATAATGACAATAATGCGGCCGGCCCACTAGTTACATGGGGAAAAAAATCCCATCAAGCCCACTCATTTGCATAGTAGGCTCGTTGGGAATAGTAAGGTCATAAATCAATAGTAAAATTTAAAATTGCAAACATATAAAAATGTTATCTACAGAACTTTTTCTATAGTTTATTATGAACGCTTTCATCCGTTGTCTATCAAAATATTGCTTGAACACTGGCTACGATTTAAATTGCATATCGTTAAATTGGCGATCCTTTGTAACACTAGAACCAGCAATCCTTTATCTTCACCGCAACCATAGAAATGCAATCGATAGCTACCTATCAAATAGAACCTCTATCGCTTTTCATAGACAACATTTTCATCTACATTTATAGTCTTCAGTATCGTTACTTGTGTAACTTGATCATAAAGTATAGAGGACAATATTTTGCTTTGTAGTAAAATATTTTTGTATAAAGAAAATACAAAATGTAAGTTTTCAGATGAAAACTTAATGTATCTTTTTGGATCAATCAAGAAATACGTTTAAATAAAAATTTTGTATCTGTGGACACTTTTATCTGATAAGACGACAAACGTAGGTTTCTGTAAACATAATAAGCTCTCCAAGTTTTCAAAACACGATGGGTTTAAACTAGTCTTAAAAGGAATTTGCTTTACCTTTGAATACAGAAAATCCTTATGAAAGCCCCTTGTTGAGCTTTCAATAGCTATAATCTCTCGTTACTTTGATCTACATACTGGTTTTACATGTATCATTTTTACAAAAAATTTTATACGTTTACTCACTATACATTTATTTGAGTCTCCTACTTCATATACACCGAATCACAAAATATTAGAATAATAACAAAATAATAGCATGCCAAGTTTAAGAATAATTATAGGAGACTGACAACAAGCTAACATTACCTACCTTTTTACAAATTGAAATAAATTCGATATTTCACTTATTATAATGGCAATATCTAAGTACTTTATCCCTAAGTACTTTGGTGTATAAAATCATTCAAATAACTATCTTAAAATGAATCTATGACACTACTTCCCAATAAACCCCTAATAATGTTTGTGAATAATACCTAAGATTTTGCAATAAACATTTTTTTTTATAAATATACACTGATGTACCTATACTGTGGAAAAAGTACCTACATGAAAATCTTAATCTCGCTCCTTAAAAATATGTTTTGAAGTAGTCTGGCAATAACCCTTCAAAACATATTTTGAAGGAAAATATTCATGTGAATAATTTCGACTAAAACATTCAATCAACGTCGTCATTCAAAACACAGTAGCGCGAAGTTTACTAATGACGTTACTATTTTGCATGTATGATTACAGGAAGATCATTACATAAATACTACATAATAAATATATTCAATTCACTAAAACAATTGTTTTTTCTTACCCTTTACTATCCCACTGCTGGGCAAACAACTCCTCCTTTCTGAGTTACCCAAAAATGTTTATACTTACAAATACCTACACCATACGACCATTCAATAGCAGGTACGTTTGTTGTACTATCTTAGGTTTACATACTCTTTGAGTTAATTTTGAGCTTTAATAAACATATTCTCATAATTCAACTATCTGATTCTATCAGCATTGCTATTCAGCGCGACAATTCAGCCAGTGTCTTGGGTACGCTTCCGACTGGTACTGATTTGGACCAGTTGAGCTATCTATAAATCGTTTGCAGCGGTTTGTGAATGGCTCAACTGTTTCATGTGTATTTTGTAGGTATTGTGAGTGTTGTAAATACTGTATTAGTTTTAATTTTCTTTGTGAATAAATTTCTTATATTTAGAAAATAAAAAAAACTATCTGATACCCGTGACTAACGTACACGTACGAAACTTTCCGCCAAAATTTTTGTTACCAGCATACGATGAACCTCGTATCAAATGGCAGCTTTTGGTTTAGAGAGTTCAAGCTGTATCTAAGAATCCACGTCTTTGATTTTAATAAATATATAGCCTATATTTCAATCCGGAAAAAGGGCTTCCGAATGGTATAAGTTTCATTGAAATTGGTCTAGTAGTTAAGGCGTGATCCGCGAGAAAACAAACAGACAAGCTCGATTTTTGGAATCGTTTATTTAGTAGATCTGCATATTTGGTTTATCTATATCTTTAATTTTAGTTTATGGCTTTTTTACAGTTTTATAATAATATACAATTTCGTCCACAGTTGTGGAGGTCTTAGAAGACGGTCTACGTACGCGAGTGGGCGACTACGAACGGGACCTAATTGGTCTTTTGTGTTCGATCCCGCGGGAAGACTGTGCTACTACTGGTCCATGGTCGTCTCACTAGCCTTCCTCTACAACCTCTGGGTCATAGTCTATAGGTTCGCTTTCCAAGAAATCAATGGTAAGTCACTGTTAAATTAAACAATTTATGACTTCCTAATGCAGAAAATGGTATGTAAAAAGCAGTATTATTATTTGGTGGTTATTATATCAAAACTACCTGTCGCCCGCGGCGTGTGGTAGCAGCATACCCCTTATTTGGTTAAAATCTTTGATCCCTTTTTTTTAGATCCTTAGGGTGCGACTTTTCAAAATTCCTTTCTTATTGCACCTCTACACTATATAAGGACACTACCCTCCAAATTTCATACCTTTAGGACTTATAGTTTAGGCTGTGTCTTGATTGTCAGTCAGCTTCAAAAGAGTTTTTTATATCAAAATAATTTAATTAATTTAAAATACATAATCAAAACTGTATCTAGCTTTAAGCTCTATGTATATCACGATGTAATACCGTCTCACTTGCACTTATCTTCGCATCGGTGAAGTGTTGTCTCTTTTGCACTAGTGTGTGCGGTGTAAGCTTAAAGCATAGAGTAGAGAAAGGTAGAGGTCTAGAAACATGTTCAAAGACTTATATTGCCGACAACGTCCTGTACTGGAAACGTTGTTTATTTTAAAATAACCGATTATAAATCAGTTTAACAAAATAATTTTACACGTTTATTGTAAACTTAGTTCGAAGATTAATTCTGCAAAATATGTTTAGCTCAATTTTAAACTATCTGAATACGATTGTTTGCCCGCTTCAAATATGAAAAGAGGTGCTTAAAAGGATAAAAATCCAATTTTGACTTCGAGGATTTTGCAAAAGACGTCTCCATTTAGATAGCGAGTGAGATTAGTGGCTGCGATCGGTCTGAGCCGTCTTAGGCTTTGGTCCTACTAGAGCTAATAATTTACGACTAATCAGTTGCAAATTATAGTCAGTTTAGAAGGGTAACGTTGCCGTCTAAATAAAAAAAATGGGAGTGTGCTTACGATAAAAACTGCTATTAAAAATGTAGGAGAGTAGTTTCCGAGATATTGTGTGATGTCGAGTGGAGCTGAGTAAATCTAAATTAGAGGCACTTTAAATCGGCCGCTGACTGAACAAGTCAGCAAACGAAACGTCGCAAACTGTGTACCGATCTGTACGCGTTCAATGATCGCTTCATCTAAAATTGAGAAGACATACAGTCAGCCCCAATCTATAAGCTAAATGGGACCTCAGCCTTAACTTGCATAGTTTCCGCTAACTTGCACAAACGAGAATTAAATTACCCTACATCTTAATAGCTTTCTGGAAATTTCTAGACATTGTAATACCTAAGACAACTAGATACCATGCGGATTAATAAGACCATTAATGCAGACACATTATAAAGGCGAAAGGGTGGATATTTTACCTACAAGTACCTATTAGTTATATGCCTATGGATAGGTATAACAAATCAATACGGAGTCAATAAGTATACCAGAGAATTTCTAGCGCCAAATACAGTAAAAAAATAAATATTGGTGGATATTCTTAACACAGGGCCATCACGCCCTACCCTAACCAATACGCAATAACAGTTATATACCCATCACATCGCAAAATCTATTATGTCTTTTGTGGGAATTGAACTCACAACCTTTCGCTAAGAAGGCAGAGTTACTTCCAGCTGAGCTGTCAGACCAGACAATGTAACACTTTGCAAAGATAAGTTCCGATGTTTTGCCGGATTGGTTTCCAGTAGTTTCGATTCCATTACTTTCCGCAGCTCCGATGAGTTCTGTTGGCTACGTAATTGTATTTCCACTTCGTTTCAAGTTCTGCTCGACTTTTTACAGCAGCAACTTGGTAAGATCAAATAATTTAATTAGAGTTTTAATTAAACTTTGCGGATGGTCAACTGAATAACTTCTAGGTGAACTAACTATTACCCTGATGGAATTTTAATCTTGGTAAAGATACTTTGACGTTGTGGGTATTCAGTTGGTAGTGCACTATGTAGGTATCTTTTCGATGAGATAAAAAAGGTTCTTTTTAAATTAGAAAATGAAGTGAAAAATTAACAAGTATTATTGAGTAAGGGAGTTAAATTTATTTGCGATTTTTTATAAGTACTTATATCATTATAAGACAGGCGTCAGAGCTCAGTCGGTAATAGCTCCGTGTTTCCGCCTTCCGTGCTGTGGGTTCAATCCTCACTAATAATAAATATTTGTGTGTGGCAAACATTGATTTTTGGCAGTTTTTTTTCTGAACTAAAACAGAAGACAGGGTCTACCTTGGTTTCGAACATGTTTATATGAAATAATTAAAAAATGTATTTGTTCAATGTCTGGGTGATGTTATGTATTTACCAAAAAAATATAGGAGTATTCTATCAGCAATCTAGTTCCCATAGTACACGCTTTGCTTAGTTTGGGACTAGAGGGCGTTGTGTGAAATATCAAAGGCTATTTATTTATAGTAACAGCTGTGTGTTGTTTCAGGTGAAACGCTCGTAGTGTGGTTCTGTCTGGACTACTTCACGGATTTCCTGTACCTGGCAGACATACTATTTCACTTCCGAACGGGGTACTTAGAAGACGGAGTGCTACAGACGGACTCGGCAAAGCTCCGGACGCACTACATGAATTCAACCATATTCTACATCGACTGCCTATGTCTTCTACCACTGGACTTCTTGTACCTATCCATCGGGTTCAACTCCATACTGCGTTCGTTCCGTTTAGTGAAAATATACCGATTCTGGGCGTTCATGGATCGCACGGAGCGACACACAAACTATCCAAACCTGTTTAGATCAACAAGTTTAATACATTATTTGTTAGTGATATTCCATTGGAATGGGTGCTTGTACCATATAATATATAAAAACAATGGCTTTGGTAGTAAAAACTGGGTGTATCATGACACTGAGACTGCTGATGTGGTGAAACAATATTTGCAAAGTTATTATTGGTGTACCTTGGCGCTAACCACGATAGGTGAGTGTTTTTACCATTCTTGTTTTTCTTATCTACACTCGAGAGAAAAAATACCGGGTTCATATATAAAAACTAGCTTAGTGAATCTATGCAATATAAGAATAGAATTCATTCATAGTTTCCTAACATTCATAGTTTCCAAAATATTCAAGTTTTTATAGATGACCGGGAATTTTCTCTCTTGACTGTATCACTGTTACTTTTTCAATAATCACTTCTGATGTAGAACTGAAAAATTTTGCACACATTTGAATTCATTTATGTTACAATTTTTTATGAGAATCAGTTATTCAAACTTCCATTCAAAACGTATGGTAGCGTGTACATAACTATGTTCAACTATTTATGAGCATCACGTGTGGCTGTTAAAACTATTTCATTGAGCATCCGCGAGAGAAGCTACATTGTAATAAAATGTAGTCTCGGTGCCAAAAGTGTATTAGTATTCAGTGTTGTACTTCCGCAAACTCAGATTTTCAATTTAATTGTTATGGCGAAGTTAGGTTGGGTTCTTGCGCAAAATTCCTGAAAATAGGTCATTATTACAGTTACGAAAAAATTAAAGCTTTTAAAGCTGTTTCGAAAAAAATTTGAACCTTGAAATAGCGGTTGTAAGATGCAGTTATCATTTAAGATTTGAGATCATATATTCGAAAGCAAAAATTCTAAGTCATTTACAAAAATTTGAATATCTTGAAAACCAGCAATAATGGTTTATGGAGCTTAATTAAATTATGCAATTAAACAATTGAGAATTAAATTAACCATCACACTAAGCTACCTATCATTCATAGTTTCCAAATTATTTAGGCTTTTATAGATGACACGGAATTTTTGCTCTCGACTGTAGATCAACATTATTTTGTTAGGATACACAACATTCACTGACTGTAAACCTAAGTCATAGATAACATGGACTTAGTCCATGTGGATAGTACGGCCGCTCTGAAAATAGTATCTAAAAAAACGCAACGTCTTTTCGAGAACTTACGCCTTCACAAAAGCTTATTGGAGTCTTCGCTAAAGCGGTAGCAATGTTACGAAACTTCCTCATTCGAGTGGCCATTGTTCTGCTCAAGAAACTCTATTAAGTACTCAGAGCTTCTTATCAACCAACAGCGCAACTGTGAATATTCTTTGTTTTTGGCCACGAGAGAAGGCTGTACCTATGTTCGTGGAGCTAGCAAGCAAGCTCGTATGAGTTAGTGGCCAACTCTGGTGACGGAGTTTTTAGGCCGCCTTAAGGCCTCCGTCCTGGCTTAACGACTGCTAGAGCCGGGACTGACAGCTTAAAGTGCCCTCCAAAGCACGGAAGCGCTCAGATGTAAATGCCACTAATGGTTACCCATCCAAATAGTGACCGCGCAGAATGTCCCTTAAGTTAGATAATCGGTGAAGATTGACTGAGCAAACTACGCCACGAGCACTTTCTCGGTGGAGCTTTCTCGTAGCGGCATAGTTTTAATCATTATTAACTTGAAATTCTGAAATAAGAATGCAATAATATAAGCACTGGAATGCACCCGGCGACAAAGCATTTTATTATCTTATGTGAACTGGAATATTCTTTTTTCAGTATTTTTTTTCCAGTTCATTTGTTCAGCAACTAGACTAGATTACAGAGAACTCTGGGCTAGTCTGGTATATGTATGTACGAGTAATTTAGTGACTAGATCGTCTGCTCGGGACAAGGTATTCTTAAAATAAGAATTTAATAATGTTGTTTCTTAACTCCAAAAGCCAAGTTTTCGTCTTCAAATTACTCTACGAACAAAATGAATACACTGCCTAAGTTATCTTATTTAAAAGTCGTAGTAATTTCAAAGTGTTAAGTAAAATGCAAAAAGTTTTTAAAAATAATGAACCGCTTAATCCATGGAATCTCAAATTGAGATAAACAACCCACTTAAACTTTGATGCGATAAAGTCTGCTTCAAGTCTCAGGTAATTTATTTACCCTTCAAGCTAGTATTATAACGTTAGGATACCTCATTGCACACACATATTTTTACAGAAAAAAAAAATTGATCTAATTTAACTAAAACTTACTTTAGTATCAGTAGGTACTTGATAAGTAAACGATCTCGTGTTTATTATCTTGCTCATAATATAATAATTTTTTTAACCTTTACCTTGTTGCCACTATTTGCCTGCCTCTATGTTTGCTATAGGTAGAAAAAACAAAACTTTAAAAATATATCGGAATATTGGCATGGTCTCGATGATCAGTTTACCTAATCTCTAATTTTGATTGGCTGTATAATTTCAACTTGACTAGAAAAGTACAGCAGAATCAAAACCAGTTCGCAATAAAGTTTCAATCACCTAAGCTTAGTTTGATAAACTTATCAAGGGTATGTTCGAACTTGACAGAACACGCACAACTAATTCCACCTCGTTATAAATGTTTGACTTGCAATTATGATTCTCGTTCCAAATATTAGTAAGCGCTGGTGAAACAGGTACACAATTTGGCAAAGTTTTGAGAATAATAATAACTAAAAGGTACTGTGCCTGAAGGTATGAACCGCTAGCAATTTGCGATTTTCTATTAACTTTCAAAGAGTTATTTAACTTGTGTCCTTGGTGGTTCGATAAACCTTTGTGGGTCTGTCGACAGTTTTCAATTTTGTTGCGTTGCAGTTTACTCTGGTGTGCATTCTATTTTTGAACAATATATAGTTTACGGTATCTTCAAACACAGTCAATAGTTTGATTTCTCTACAGCTCTGTGGTCATTTAATTATGAATTTGCTTGAAGTCATCTCCTAAACAAGTTCAAATCCTCTCGAATAGTTGAAACTATTGCTATTCGAAAAAATAAAACTTCTGCTAAACCAAGTTCACAGACAGAAGGTTCGACTGTTTTGACCAAAGAGTTTTTACGCACGCAGACACTGACAGACACTTTGTATAGAATAACTTTTGTATAGAATAAATCGACCTTTATTCGTGTACCAGCCAATGAGCGGGCGTTCTTTTAAAACACGTTCAATGTTTATTCGAATTATTCCATTAAAATCGTACTCACTCCCCGTAATGTTTGTCTGTAAAAATATTTACGCTAAGAGCATCCCTAGCGTGCCGGGAAGTATGCAAAATATACCTTTGTCGGTCGTGTAGATTATAACAGCACAATTTTATAAAGCGTCTGAGTAATAATAAGACACAGAGTGCCAACCTGGGTGTAGTTGCGATGAAAGCTAGAAATTATTTTATTGGGTATTTTGTACTATAGTTAAAGTGTAAATAAAATATAGCAGTGATCGAAAGTTATTACTACTGTCGTCTCTATGCCAATACCCATAAGTATTGTTCATACTGTAACGGCCACGTTTATATTTTTAATTCTCAGAAAGCTTGATTTATATTCATCATAATCCCCCGTAAATTGCATGCACGGCAAAATACGCAGCTTCCGCCCAACGCAATTATGGCAGTATTTAAATAAATACATTTTTTTTTAATATTTATATCTACTGGACTTTACTATCTATAGAAATATTTGTTTCGTTGAAAACGATAGTTGATGAACTCTTTTACTTGATAAAACTACTTACCTACCTACCGTATCAGTATTTTGTATAGTTTACCTACAAAATACACATGCAGATAGTCGCATACGATTTATTGATAGCCCAACTCATACAAATATTGGAAGTATTTACATTTATTGTTTTTATAATCAAAATAAAAATACAGCTTATTTAATTACCCTTCATTACTAAAATAGTCGTGGAAATGCGAACACAGATAAAAATATTGAGCTTGAAAACTCCCTCGAGTCGAGCGTCATCGAGCTGAAGTATTACGTGCACTTGACGAGAGTGAGCTGCCGCCGCCGTCTCAAAGCACCGATCGGTGGTTCGCAAGGAAGGAACTTAATTTTCCAGAATCAATCAAATGTTTGCAAAACTTGGTGGTCAGCTTGTGGTAGAGTAATTGTAAAGTTCAATTAAATGTGCCAATTTTCTAATGTAGTCACGGTATGGATTGATTTATTGCTGATAAGGGCTCGTAGATATTGCTAATGTACTAAGATATTTTTTAAAAGCTAGTTCACAATTAACGTCCTCATTTATGGCACATACATAATAATAATGTATTATTAACCTACTGTGTTCTATACAAACTTGTCGCACTCTTTATAAATCATTTAATTTTTAGATTACTATTGTAATAAAAAAGCACTTATTTATTTTTAATTCAGTCATCATCATACTATAGTAGGTGCCAAATAACAACGCAATACAGGTTATTCACCTACCTTCAAAACGATATCGCAAAATTCAATTTATGAATGGCTAATTCTGTCGCTTTCCTTACAAACCTGTCGCTAAAACGGTAATCGCTCGAATCTCACAATACTGTTTCTTTACCATTCTTAAATTGAATTTTGCGACATCGTTTTGAAGGTGGGTGAATGACCTGTATTGCGGTGTTATTTGGCGCCTACTATAGCTTGGATATCGAAAATTGACTTCATCATAAAATTACTTACGAACCTTCCTCGAGTCGAGCGTCATCATGCTGAAGTGTCTACGTGCACTCCGCCAGAGAGAGGGTCCCGAGGCGATCGTGAGATAGTTAAGACATACTTGAATTAATTGGAAAATCGGTAAAAAGTGTCAAAGGAAATTAGTTTAATAGGTTTTCATAGTGGCTGCTCTCGGAAGCGGAATTCTTGGAGATTTTCAGCAAATTGTTTGAACGGTCGGACAATACTTTTGTAGAAATTATGTTATGACTGAATCTTGTTTGAGCTAGGTATTTGTTAAAACTGTCTTTTCTACTCGACTATATTATCAGCGCTTTTGTTGGTCAAAAAGGTTTCATCTTTACTTCAGGTATCAATCGAATGTAATTCGATATGGGAGCACAGCACAATGCAGTGCGGTAAAAGGTTTTGTGGCCATGTGGGGAGATACGAGTAATCTAGTCTGAAATCCACTCTCGCGGTCTACCAGTGTCCAACGTACTCCTGAGTAATAAAATATTAAAACAATATTCAATCCCGTAAAGTTCTCGGAAAGTAAAACATTTTATAGCGGAATAGCCAAGCATACCTAATAAGTTTTAATTAACCTCTTTCTCTTCAATATATCGCGTTTCCAACTCATAATGATTAGTAGGTTTAATAATACGGTGAAATGAAAACTCTGCTAGATCTAGGGTTGGCAGTTTGTCGTCTATTCAGCCTAGCCACAGGTAATATAGAACTATAACTAGCTAAGCTTTCTAAAATAGATGTCCTGGGCAAGGTAACACCATTAATCATAGATCGTAAAAAGCTAGGTATTAGCAGAACAGTCCAATCTTTTGTAGGCTTAGTCTTTAAAAAAACCGAGTGTCTTCATAACAATCTAGTAGCATTATGATGATGATAACAAAAGCAAGAAGAAGGATAACAGCTACGTAATATTTTCGCTTACATCAATAGCCAGAGCTATTTGTAAAAATCTTCAGATTTTACGGGCGATCGAGATTTTATCTGGCAACCCTATCAGGAACAGAGGCGCAACTTCCCGGGGTTGACACTTTCCGCTCATAAATAGGGAGATAATTGCAGGAAAGATACGCCGGTTTATATCGTTAATACGGTTTACATTATACGAGGGGTTCACGGACCGTATTTACTGAGCGAGTACCTAAGCTTAAATGAAATCAAAAAATATATTAGACTGTATTTAATTTTAGAGAATATTCAAATTAACTCTTTATTCCATCTTAATTTAGCCAACAAATGAGTGCACTATGTAATCATTACTCGTAAACTATTGAGAACGAGTAGATTAATCAAGATGATTCATACTAAAATGAAGCAGTGATGACCTAATTAAATATGAGTAACTTTTACTTACCCCATTATTCATATTCACTTGTTTTTTTAGAGTGGCTTTAAAAAATGCTCTACCATTGTTACTTGCATGACAACGAAAAGAGATGAAAACAGATTTAGCAATCATTTTAGTTAGCTCGGCTTTAGAAGATCAATATAAATATACCCCCTAGTCTTTACCTATAAATAAATAATGCCGTAGAGTCAAAGTTTTCCCTATTCACTATTCAAAGGGATTTTATCATTATAGATTTTGATTTTAGCATTGTATTTTTATCTTCCATTGTATTATATACAGTAAAGTAATGCAGAACGAATTAATTTAATCAAAACAACGGTTATTTTTGCAAGCATGTTATTTTTGATTTAAGACGAAAGTTATGAACGCCATCTTATCTAACTGGTTAACAATTTGGACGGGTAGAAAAAAGGTACAAGTGGTATTGCCCTTTAAAAAAGGCTTGAAATTAACAATTCCAATTATAATTAATGTTGCGCTGAAATAAAGAAAATTTATCTTTACGCCTGAGGACTCGTATTATCTCAAAAGCTAAAAATCCTTCTTAAAATTCATTCATTTTAATTTATTGTTATCTCTTGAGCATAATAATTAACGTTCTGACTGATGAAATTATATTATCTCACATTTCATATTTTAATTATACGGAAGAACTAAAGATTGTTTTAATACTTATGCTATTTGATGATATACGATTATTATAGAACGTCCAACTCAAAAATATTCGAGACGGTTTGATACAAATTTTGTATAGAATACGTATTAATACGTATGCAATATGCATGGTCAAAAAGTGTCCACTGGCTCTGTATAAGACATCTTCATAAGATTCAAAGGTCTGATCAGAGTATTCCACTGAATACTCTGATCAGACCTTTGAGTAAAAGCATAACACTGATTTTATATCACTATATAAAATCAGTGTTATGCTTTTACTAAAGTGTACCAAAATACTGAAAATCTATATTTGTAAAATACTCTAAAACTGCCAAACGTTTCATAAACCAATTGTGAGTCTAGCTCGTTATCTTGCCGAAGCAAATCCGTGGCCGTATTTAATCTAGCAGAAACTCTGCAGATGTTACCGACCCAAGCAAAATTCAATTTTGCAGTTGATAAAGTATTTTTAGTGACCTGTGATAATAAAATAATACGCTCAATTTCTCAGGCGGATTTATAATATAGCTATTCTTTTATTTAGATAAATACCAAATACCTAAACATTCACTAGAGAGCGTCTCTAGAACTAAGCAAAGCTTTTACTATGGGAACAAGATTACTGATAGCACAGAAAACAGAAAACAGAGCTATAACAACAGGGCTTTGGTATGTCATGACGAAGTTTGCTGCACCTAGCGCTCAACCGCGCGGATTTTGAACCTTCCAAAAGCGTTCATGAGCAATAAAAGCAAAAAACGTTACATCATGCAGATTTTTTATCGCGGTAATCTGTTTAGCGGTAGCGAACTCAATTTTTCCAGAAATACGTTGGTGTAGCGCTCGGGCTTGCTTTTAAGCTATTTTTAGACTGCGTTTCCATGAAAGTGTCTTGGTAGTCTGCAGTTAATTCTATTAAGCCAGTGGGCTCATCTAATTTCAGAAAATAAGCTGAATAAAATAAACAAATACTATATACATTCCCAATGAACGTCTAACCCGTGAAAATATCGCGCTAACACCACTAAGATTTTTTTTTCTTAAAATGCAGATAAGACGTTTCGAAAATACCGTTTCTTAATACTACTTTCACTATAGTAGTGTTATTCGTGCATCATTTTATCAATGAATTTGTTCAGTACAGTAGAATTTTCCGTACCTAAGCCGCAGCCGTATAACTAGTAAACTGTAAACCAATTAAAAGAAGTTTAGTATGGAACTAGCTTAGGTATTATTATTGTGGCTGAATGGTTATAGTACATTACTGCAGCGGCCCGCAACAAAGGCAATGCGGGAAGAACGTGTAAATGTGGGCCGAGTCGAAGACGAGGCACACATACGTTAGTCCCTCATTGCCTAGTTGTGGCCAAGGCTTGTATAGTACTTTTCTCAAATAATGCGCGGAAATTAAAACTAAGTATCTAGGAAAACTTTTTAGGTGAAAATACAATTACTTTTCAAAACCATTAACGAACAACGAAGTTACAGTCTTCATTGGTTTTTTTCAATAATCAGTTTTCTATTTGAAAGCCTGTTCGAAATTTGAATAAAACCTTTGATAAGTTACCTCCTTGGTTGCCATGTTTTGAAGTAAAAGATCGTTCCATTTTTAAATAACACGACAGTAATTAGTTTTGTATGCCACAGTAATAGATTTTCATACATTTTACGATTTACATACGACAGTAATGGATTTTCATACATGCCACACACATGCGAGCCGCTGCTCGCATGTGTGTGGCCAGTACTGCATCTTCGATTTATCTCGAAGAAGGTTGTCAAAATAATACTTTAATTTCCAAGCATGTTTGAGAAAATGGATTTTTCATATAGCTTATTTCAATAGACTGTCAAAGGTTTTGACACATTTTAAGTTGCAGCTTACCGAAGCCTTCATTTTTAATCCAAGATTATGTCTCAATACTTTCATAAAAATATTTGCAATTTTCAGATACCAAAGCTTGTCGAGCATAAAAATACTCTGAGTGAATATACAACGTATAATACGTAGTATATATAAATATAAATGTATAAATCGTGGTTTTGGAACGCACACGTTTGTGCTAAGTAAAACGTAGAAAGGTTTATTTTCTGTGAAAGCTTATGTGTGCCCTTTTGTTGTCAAATATTGGGTCGAGATAACGAGAAAAATACTGGGTCAACCCTTGCCCACAGGCTAGTTTTAAGGGACTAGCCGATAAGCTGAGAAAAATAGCGGTAAGTTACGCAATGAGATACCCTTCATATGTCTTAGTCTCTAGTCGCTTTTCTTTAAAAAGCATACAATAGTGGAAACTGCCCTTTTTAAGGTGATGTCAACTTGTTCTGTACTTAAGTATAATATAATGAAGAAATTCTAACAAAATTAGTACCGACTAAGAATATTCTTGCCAAATTATGTAATTTGAACAATGCGGTAGTCAAACTGCCTAACCGATAGCATTTTCGCGAACTAAATCGTCGCATAAAGTTAATAAAATTTGATGTTGATGACCGATTCTGATGAAATTTAACTTTGAGATAGCTAGCAATCTGAAGACGGACATAGAACTTTTTTTACCGCGAGGCATTATCCTAATCCTACGAAAAAACGGAAAAAACGTGGAAACAGCCGCAGGCAAAAGCTAGCCCTAAATAAAGGTTTCTTGCTTTGGAAACAAAACAAGATTATTAAACATAATGTGTATAAACTCCGTCCACTGCTTCGTACCTACTTGATTATTTGAGGACTACTCTATTGTATTAGGTCTGATCTGTAATAATAGATGTAATGTTTAAATAAATAAATAAATAAAGTTGAAGCGTAGCTGTTGGTTCTTTGTATAATTTCTCGACCGTTGACGTTCGTTGCGTTTTCTTTGGTTGTGTGAACTTTTTTGTTTTTGTTTGCTATCAAAGGGCAATGTTTTTAGGTGTACATTCTAAATGAACAGGTGTTTTGTTCAGACATATTTGTAGCTTCGCGCACAACAATATTTTACGTACTGCGTAGTACTAATTCCCAAATAGACAATAATTGGCAACGTGAAACGTTTAAAGCCTCATTAGGTAGGCGCAATGTGGTTGGCCAGCAGAGCGTGACTTTGTACATGTACAGCTACACCTATTGCCTGTCAAAGTAATGGATTTTTATGATAGGACTATTTTGCTTTGTGTATTTTTTTATTAGTAAAGTAAAATATTTTTATGTATGTAGTTTTCAACAAATACAAGCTTAAAAGTCATTATGTAGCGGTGAACATTAAAATAATAACTGGTAGTGAAGTCATAGTTACACCGTAGTGCTTGTACAATACCTAACATCATACCTACTTGTTAAAAAATATTTTTAACAAGTAGGTAAAGTTACAAATTTTGACTTCATAAAACGTCACGATAGCAGGGGAGTAAAACGCGAAACACGGGTGCAGATCCGATGCGCATTTATTTAGTTGAATTTAATTTATACGGATAATACGCCAAACACATGCGCACGCGCGTGTTTAGCGCGGGTCGGGTGAAACTCATAAAAATTGAAGCGCCTGACTCGCACCGGGCCCGCTCTTGCATTCGATCTGATTAGATACGATTTCCAAGCCGACGTATATACGAGTATTGTTTTGGAACTATTCGTAGAGCTTCGTAGCACCTTCTACGAAACGTCTACGTATTCTCGTAGACAATAATTATCATAGCTATATACGCGAGCATCACAACGACGCGACGCTGCGGGTCTCTGAAAATAGATTCTTTATAGACCCGTATGTCACCGTCATTTCTTGAGGGGCCATCCGTCTTCCTGGTATGCATACCTGCTCATAATAATATCTTCTTATCGCTCTCGGGTACGCCATTTCAATATCAAGAGCAAATATTTATCATGCTCTATTTCAATAAGTTGCGAGACGCACATGACAGAGGAGGCTGAAGGAGGCTTATACCTAGCAGTGGGTGGAACTGGGCTAAGATGATGATTTCTATAATAACAGTGCGTGTTTGGCACAAAACGTGAAAGTAAGTGAAATGGACTTGTTTTATTCATTTAATAGCTGATACCCGCAAACTACGTATGTATGCTAAACTTTCCATCAAAATGTCTGCCACCAGCATACGATGAACCTCGTAGCAAATGCCTGCTTTTGGTTTAGAAAGTTCAAGCTGTATCTAAGAATCCACGTCTTTGATTTCAATAAAATGTGTTTCAATCCGGAAAAAGGGCTTTTGAATGGTATAAGTTTCATTGAAATTGGTTCAGTAGTTAAGGCGTAATCCGCGAACAAACAAACAGATAAACTCGAAATTTGGAATCAGAATCGTTTATTTAGATTTTCATATCTTTATATTTAGCTTTTGACTTTTTCACAGTTTTATAATAGTATAGATGTTCAGTGCAGCAACAAATCGAAGTCTGGAACCCTGATCTCTCCAACACTCCAAAATTGAAATAGAATTTTGATTCAATAAAAGCTTCAATAAAACATGAAACCCTCCCGTCGCGCTATCGTATGAGAGATGTGAAAAGGCACGTGATAAATAAACATCTGCGTCAAACGAGCATTAAAACGTTTATTTTGAAAAATAAAAATGTGCTTTTATTCGCGTCTCCTCCACACAGGTGGTAGGATAAAGTACTTACACACGGGGCTTAATCTGACATTGACTCGAGCGAAGCAGGGATAAAAGCGAAGCCGTCCCTTGCATATTTTCAAATCCATATTTACCGCAGTACGCGACCGGATCGGTGACAAACAAATAAACTTTTACCGTGTTCAACCAATGTTGAACCCATTCGTGTTGATTTAATTATTGAAAAACAATAGGGATGTATACCCAAACGGTTCGATCTCTGACTGAACCTTTATGTTACCGCATCTTTATATATAAACCATTTTATGAAATATGCACATTCGCAACGTATTCAATCACTTTAACGTTGTAAATGATTTAATTTTGTTCATTGGCTAGTTTCCGTTTCAATTGCTTTATTTAATGAGAGTCATTAAAACTGTTCGGTTAACTGACTGTTGTCTTTATAGGTACAATGTTACTGTTGTGTTGTAATTAAAGAGTATGTATGAAACTTTATCATTGATTTTTCTCGATTTTTTTTATTAGTAGGTAGGTTTACTGTTTTTAATCGGAAATTTCAACAAAATTGAATCGCACTTATTGGCATTTAAAACAAAATTTTACTTCGTGGTAGGTGTGTTATGCATGTGTTAGCTCCAATTCTATTTTATTTATAAAAGTTCTATGAACAAACTGAAACTAAAAAGCCGTCTCTGAAATGCATAAATGGGTCTTACGTAAGGTTTCACGACGCCTAGATTAGTTTAATTTGCATATTTTCAGCTTAATGTGTGTATTCATTCATTCCTGGAGCTCTGTAGCAATAATGCTAACCATTTATATTATTTTACGAAATAAAAGAGAAACTACGAAATCGTATTGTTGCAGTTCCCAGAAGTTTAAAATAGCAAACGCTCTTGTATTTTATCGTACACGGCAAATATTTTAAAACTTATAAACAAAACAAAAGAATTTTTAACTGACATCAGAAAAGGAGGAGGTTCTCAATTCGGTTGTATTTTTTTGTTTCACTTTTACTATGCCAGCGTTGAATAGCTATAAGATCCCTCTTAGGCAGGTAAATTCATTAATTCATTATTGCACCATTATTCTCGTGGCTATTTCTTCAATAAAAGTTCCGTACCATAACAGGGGCCTTATTCACTATGACCAATACAAGCGCGTTACGCAGCACGACAAGACAGCGGCGTGAAATCGCCCTATGCCTATGCCGTATTTCCTATGCCATAAATGTCATTCCTTACGGTGACGTCATACGGTTACGGCAAGGAATCTCCTAAGTCATACAGAATAATGCCCCTGCTCCATTTGATATTGACGTTACAAAGACAGATCGCAAGAGTAACCCACTTCATAATATAAGCCTCATCTGTCAAACGCCACTCTATTTTAGGGAGTTTTGCACCTAGGGGTTAGCACGAATCAATTTGATATTCGTAATGTGAAGGTAAGTTACCTATATCGTGCACTTGTGATTACACTTCTTTGGTAGCAGGAGAGCTTCATATAAAAGATGCTGCCAAGCAATGATGCTCGCATTGCTATGTTCTTGTTTGAATTGTATGGGTGCTGATGCGATTGCAGGCACATGAGACTTAACATCTTTACATCTCAGAGCGATACTTCAAAGAGCACGACTTATTTGGTATAAGCTATGACAATGTATCACTGCATGTACGAGACAATGAATTGTTATAGCTCTGACTACAGCACTTAACATCAGGTGGGTCATGTGCTTGTTCTTATAAATCACTTATTCTTATAAAAAAATATCTCTAACCTTAAAACGTTAAACCTAAAAACTACACGGCAAAGCAAAAAAGACAATGACGAGAGACGACGCGATGACATGGATTTTTTATTGTAGTGCGGTGTAACTAATATAACTGGCCTCTTTTCGCGCTACAGCCTAAAGTCATCCGTAAATGTAAAATTAACAAGCATTTGTTTCGCAGGTGACTTGCCACGGCCACGGAGCAAAGGGGAGTACGTGTTCGTAATAGCGCAGTTGCTATTCGGGCTTCTGCTGTTTGCGACAGTGCTCGGACATGTCGCAAATATTGTTACCTCTGTCAGCACCGCCAGGAAAGAGTTTCAAGGTAATATACTGTAGACAATGGGTTATTCCCATCGAGCCCACCGTCTGGCCCACAAGTGGGCCCGTAGCAAGCAAGCAAGATCGTATGAGTTAAGACCCATTTAGATGGAGAGAGTTTCTCGCCTCGAAGATACGATTATCGAAGAAATATAAAACCTTTTTTTCGTCTAAACATTCGCTCTTCTCGCTCGTTGCCTTGGGCGACAACTACCTCGCAATGGAATATTATTGTGTCTGTCTAAACAGAATTTCAAAGCAATAATCGTATTTCGAGATTTTAGTAATCACTAAACTCGAATGACAAATCTCGCACTGAAAACGATTCGAACTGATTTGTACGATACTCGTATGAACTTGAAAATATGTCACACGAGATCGTGTTAACACAAGTCGAGATTCTCATAAGCAAGAATCTGCTTACTATACTTTCGTCGTGTAAACAAACATAGGCAATTATCGCCTAGCGCCTCGATAAGTCATAAGCGAGTCTCGTATGACATAATCGTAGGTGAGATTTTAGTTCTTGCCTGTATGTAAACATTTTGATACGATTGTGTAATGGCGATTATTGCTTGCGATAGTTGCGTATAGTTTCTCGTACCGAAACGTACGAGAAACTTTCTCCATCTAAATAAGCCTTTAGTCGCCAACTCTGTTGACGGAGTTTTTAGGCCTGGCCTTCCTTAGATATCCACCAAAAGCCACCAAAAGATCTCAGAGGGTGTCTACCGTGCCTGGGGACAAATCTTAATCATATATATTTTTTATTGCAAAATTGGGGGTATATAATTTTTCATCCTAACATATGGTGTTTCTCTGAATTTCGCACTTGGATGAAGCTAGTAAAACATCCTTACTAAGTACGTGTTTAACCGTAATATTTACGGAAAATCAACATCTTGTATCAAAAGCCAGTCCTTTTGTTTCCATTTCTATTTCCATCTCTCTACTCAAAGCCATTGATATGACGTGTTGTAGAGACGACCTTGTCTGTCGTCGTCTTTCCGTGCCTTCAATGTCATAGGTATACCATTTCTGTAATGCAAGGCCTTGGTTCTGCTTAGCTAAAAATAAATACGAGAGAAACATTTGAAAATAGCTTAACCTCACATTCTCTGAGTAAAATTGTTTGTAATGCCTGTATGTGCAATCTCCGTAGGTATACGCTGGATAAGTAGTTAACATGATAAATCATTGTGAGCGTGTGAGAAGGTTCAAAGAGCTCGGTCGGTGGGGTGAGGGCAGCGTGGCTGTCACATTAGCGTACTAAGCAGGTAGACGTGCCGGCACGCCCGCTACGTGACGCCCGCCTCTACCAGTTGACGTCATACGCTACGCGACTCCGGGAAACAATAAACGCTAACTAGACACCTAAAACAACCCGCACAAAACGGAAAATATTAATCACAACCGCAACGGTTGCCAATAATCAATTCTAAGAATGAAACCAGCATTTAAAAGGAGAAGCGGTAAAGTGTCAACAACTTTAATTAGCGCTGCAGCTCGGTTGAAAAGACAATGGCGCCGCAACGGCATAGAGCAGGCTGAATCCGTGACCTTCCTCGGCGGTGCTGCAGCGAAATAGGTCAGCGGCTTGAATGCTATAAATAGCTCGGCGAAAGTCGGGCGCCGCGCCCCATCCCAGCGCGGGAGAGAATCCCGCGCGCGTCCTCCCAACATCGATCTGACGCTGCCGCCGCCGCCACCGCGAACTCTGCGCTCGCTGCCGCCTCCGCTTCCGCTACAACTATCGACACCGCTTTCTCGACAACTGAGCAGACAGAAACTATTTTACATGACCATAGCTCTTTATTGCATCTGTGTCAATACTATTCGGTTTCAGTCTAGATGCACGGGAACACAATATTTCATCAAAAACTTCTTCTTAGGCATTTTATACGTTTTGACAGCACAGTTTCGCTTACATTATTCTTTAGTTTTACCACAGATTATATAATACTATACTAGTAGTTTTACATAGGTAGGTAGGTACTACAGATTTTAGAGGTAAAAGATATATAAAAATAGTTTTGTCATCACTAAACTATCGTCATCGCTAACTATCAGGCAGCAACTCAAACAAAATATCAATGCCCGATAGAAAAGATACTTCTTGACCGTTAATTAAAATTTTGCTTTTTTATTTTCTTATATTAAAATTTTGGCTTCCTCGCCGATTGGCGACATAATTTTTTACTTTTATCAAACTGTTTTATTTACTCCTTCTGCAAAAACATCAACTTCGTTGGATTTTAATTAAGCGTACCAATGCTGTGCCTGCGAATGGACGAGATTTGTAGAAAGACAAAAAAATAAAAAAAATACGTTTGGTGAATGATATATTTTTCATAATGTTATTAGGTATAATCATAGTAAACGCTACAATAAGTTTTATTTCGACTAACAAATAGCATAGAAGTTTTGCATACAGATGTTATGACGTCAAAAACGGCAAAGTTTGGATTTCCGCAAATCCATTAGGGACAATCTCATTGCACCCACTTTCCACTCGCAGATTAATATTATTCATAAGTCATACCGTTTGCGCTGGCTGTGCGAAAGCTATCTAACTCCCGGCAACTCTAATAAGTACTAAGTTGCCTGCCTGGCAGTCTCGGCTCGACTAATTGCGTACTTGCGTCTTGAACTGCATACTACATCAGCTGACGTAAAAGAATCTTTGCGCACATAATAAAACGTCGGCTCAGCCCACTTGCACCTCTGCCTATTCATATTCAGCCTCCGCTCAGAGACTATCATGCAAAACGCAACACGTATTTTCTTTTAGTTCATCTGACTTTGTGTGTACGTTACGGTCTTTTGATACGGAAATAACTTATCTGTCTCGTAAAAATCTTGGGATACTTTTATTACGATCAAACCATGAAAAATATTTTCCTAAGGTAAAACATGCTATGATATTCTTATCGGTAAGAGTTATTATATATTTACGTAAACAACATAGTACATCCGGTACCTACACATAAATATTGGCTTAATATATTCGTCGAATTATTATTCAGCCAGGCCAAAGTTATAATTATGGATTTAATAACGCGAGCTGTAGGCTGAGTAGAACAAAAGTATTCCAATATAATTTCCAATAGGCCATCGGGCACCGGAGTTTTTCATGACGTTAATGAGTCTAATCGACTGCGCGTCGAGTGTACTTGCGAGTTCAATTGGGAGTTAGAGATTGTTGGCGACGCGGAGCACGGCTCGGTCCCGGTAAACAATCCTCCCACTGCACTTCCAGCTAGTACCTTGTTTATATTCAAATTGTTGGACGCGCCTCTGCTCTAGAGTTGTGTACGCAGCGACTGACTCAAGCTATGCAGGTATTCTGTTTGAACTTCAGATTTTACATTGATGGCTTGGATTACCATAACAATGTTGTCCCTGACTCGAACGTTCCAGAATATAAAATATTTTCCATCTTAAAAATAGATTGTCTCTCTTCAGGGTGTATAGCGAACACTGGGTGACTTTATATCGCATAAAATGTGACAGAAATTTAGTCGCATTGTACTTAGTTGACGGCGCGGCCGCACAGTAGAGAGTATTTACAGTATAAAATGAGTTTAAAATTCATAAAACGAGGGCAATCTCCTTGACCGTCCTACTTGTTTTGTCAGAATGTTGCAGTGGAAAATGCGTGCATGATAAATAATGAACTCCGAGTTGACTCCGAGCTAGTATTTATAAACTAATTTAGTCGAATAGATTACAGCTTGTTAAACACGTCACGTTTTACTTGTTTTTGGTGAGCGTGTATAAGTAGCATCCAAATTAATGTAGCTTGGGGCACGTGGGCCGGTGGCGGTGGGCGGCCGCATTGCTGTCCACCGTACTTTCCTCACTCTATTTGAGCAAAATGTTGACACGCCAAAAAGGATCAACCACATTTGCACTATTTTGAAGGATTGCCGGTGAATTTTCGGTCACTAGCTAAAATAGGTTATCTACCAAATTGTATTGTGCGTTCATCACTTGTATAATTATAGTTCAAATGAAAGCACTTGGTATATTTATCAATTTATTTATTTTTATTTAAAAGAGATAGAAGCTAGTCACTGGTTTAACTTTTCAGTTCTATTTTAAATGTACCAAAATGCTGTGGATACTACAACCAAAGTCACCGAATGCTGAGCAAGCAGTATAAGAGCGTGGTTGACTGAACTCGTTTTTGTACAGAGCGTTGACTTTGTTTCGTAAACAATCGTCCGTCGTCCCTTCATTTGCTGTTTGGATGTCGGACGCTCTGTTTTGGTGGTTTCCGCTTAATTTGGTAAATTAAACACTGCTTGCTTTTATTATACATTCATAGATATTCATATGGTAAATTAAAAAAAAAATACAATTAAAGGTTGAAAAGTTGTTACAAAGCATGGGAAAGGTCACGTTGCGAGATCACGTTGCCAGTTTATTTATAAAAATAAATTGCTACTAGAACATGCTACGAATAAATTTACGAGTTTGGTAAAATGTTATTTGGTAAGAAAACCACAGAAGCACCAACAAGAAATTTGCTGTTGTTTGTAAATCTCGTTTGCGACAACCAAGCGTAAAATTAATAATAAAGTAGGGTGTTAAATAGGATTATAAATAACAATTTATTTAACAAAAATAGTAGATGGATCACACCAGAGTGAAGTGAATGGCGAGCTTGAGTTTAGCTTTCGAAAATTGAATCGGGAACGAGGGTCAATAACGCAGTTTTGTATGGAATAAAATGATTACCCGCTAGGGGGTACTTATAGTAACTCCACTCAAAAACGCCTTCGATATTAGAGTCAAGAGTTTTATAAAAAAACAAGGGGTTCTTATGGTAAATTCACACAAAAATTCCTTGGACATCAAAGTCAGAGTTTAATGCCATTTTACCGGTGGTAACTAAACTAACCAAGACAGCAAGAATATTGATCTAGTAAAATGGTCAAAGGTACTTGCATAAACATTATTTTTTTATTTAATAGAGATACATGGACGCGCCTTTTATGAGTTTGTTACCAGCTATAACATTTAGATAACTCATTTGAGGTGAGGAAAATATGGTTAAACGTAGGTGTTGTTCGCAGTCGAGCTTAACAATAGACAATAAATCAAACCACATAATGATCCCAAGGTTCCTGTTTGGTAAAAGGTATTTTATAAATATAAATAACATTTAGTGGTTCCACTCGTCTTGTGTAACAGTACTTTTATTCAAAGGTTTAATTTTAAGTGATTGGTAGTCTATGTTGAGGATCCCATAGGCTCATTACGGTTGTATGGATGTATCAGAGTTTTGTTGCTGACTGATTGCTGACAACATTCAAATTCAAATAAGTTTTTTTATATTAAACATACGAAAGTTGAACTTACTTTTAGCCCATACTATTATTAGTTGAAATTATTGGTTTGAATTTAACAAAAATGTAATATAACTTTGCATAGATGTATAGCATTAGAGGGGTAATAAAATATTGCAGAGACTCCTGTAGAATAACTAATAGGGTTGTCGTAATTTGGCTGTTTAACGATCGATCCAATATCTGCGATTAGCGTAAGCCCGCCGAACACTGGGCTACAGTTTCCCGAGCGATTAGTTTGAGCTCTTTGTTCGACGTGAACACCTCTTTGTGTGGAATTTCGCTCTGATTATTTTACCTCTCTCATAATGCCATCGCATAAAGGTTAGATGCTTATTAATAATCATTTTCTCAAACATGCTTGAATATTAAAGCATTATTTTGACAACCTTCTTCGAGATAAATCAAAAATGCAGTACTAGCCAAACACATGCGAGCAGCGGCCGGCAATAAATATATGAAAATCCATTGCCGGCGTGTTTAGCGGCCATATAAATTACTTACAAAACTCATTACTGTCGTGTTATTTAAAAATGGAACGATCTTTTACTCCTTATCATGGCAACCAAGGAGGTAACTTATCAAAGGTTTTATTCAAATTTCGAATAGGCTTTCAAATAGAAAGCTGATTATTGAAAAAAAATCAAATGAACACTGTAACTTCGTTGTTCGTTATTGGTTTTGAAAAGTAATTGTATTTTCAACTAAAAAGTTTTGCCTAGGTACTTAGTTTTAACTTCCGCGCATTATTTGAGAAAAGTACTATACAAGCCTTGGTCACAACTAGGCAATGATGGACTCACGTATGTGTGCCTCGTCTTCGACTCGGCCCACATTTATACGTTCTTCCCTCATTGCCTCTGTTGCGGGCCGCTGCAGTAATGTACTATTCATTTCATTTCATTTCACTTCCGTGTCGACGAAAAGAGATCACAACAGATTTATACATTGAACCTGAGTTTTTTAGACCCACTGCAGACTAGCTGATAGTTTGGTCGGGTTGGGTTGCTAGTGCAAACTGGGCCGATACTGAATCGCTTTAATATCCACACGTTTATATACATCGCTGGTCAAAAAGTCTGCAGTCTGCTAGGGATTTATGACACGATGGTGTACTCTGGATTATTCAGGTGTCTACTGTTATATATTATAACTGCTAAGATATTTGTCGAGTAGTCGTTCTATAGCTTAGTGATCATAAAGTTCTTACATTTTCACAAAATACCATTGAGAAAAAAAAATCTCGATTGTACTCGTAGTCTGCATATTATAATCTGACAAGCCAAGTAAAATAACCTAACTCTACTTTGCAGAGGACGAAAGTTCGTCTCATTGTGACTTTGTAGGTAACCTTTCGACGGCTTAACGAAGTTGTGTAATATGTTGCAAGTTTCCGTCAGCTGAACAAGCTAAACTGTTCACTATTAACTTCTTTTGATGGTAGCTTCAGACAGACACGTTGTTCGACCTGATTACTCATTCAAACTAAGCACGTTATAATTACATGCTCTAGTTAAATACAAACCGTATAAATAAGGCTACTTGAGATAACTTTGGAGGATACTTTAACCCATCAATCTAAACAACTTTACTGTTTTATGGAAGCGAATAGTGTTAGCGAAAAAAGAAAATCAGCCATCATTATACCTACTGGACAAATAAGTATCGAGCACCTGTTTTTTCACCCTTTACTTCCTTAAATAAAGTTGTACATATTTGTAGGTTCTTTAACAACTGAAGTCTTATGACTGGTTTATTACAACGTATATAAATTACTAGCTGATACCCGCGACTTTGAAGGCGTGCGATACTTTCCACCAAAATATCTGTCAACCAGCTTGCAATGAACCTCGTAGCAAATGGCTGCTGTTGGTTTAGAGAGCTGTATCTAAGAATCCACATCATTAATTTCAACAAAATATAGCCTATGTTTTAATCCGGTAAAAGGGCTTCTGAATGGTATAAGTTTCATTGAAATAGGTCCAGTAGTTTAGGCGTGATCAGCGAACGAACAAACAGACACTATTTTCAGAACCAGAATCGTTTGTTTAGTAGAGCTGTATATTTAGTTTATCCATATCTTTAATTTTAGTTTTTGGCTTTTTATAGTTTTATAATAGTATAGCCAAAGCCAAATATCTTTTATTCAGTGAAATCACGACGTGCATTTAAAATCATCATTAAAACTAGGCGATCCTATATAAATAATTATATTGTATGAACTCTATTATGCTTATTGAAATACGTAATCGTCCCACATTGCGGTCAATTTTCTGTAAATTGATTCGGCTTAATATTATAATTTATTGAATTCGTCGACAAAACGCACCGTTCATTATGGGAAAGTAAAACCACACACGATTGATGTAAAATGTGCCTGAACGATTTGTGTTTTGTGTTGACTTTAGCCTGCAGCTATTCATTTCTTTATTTCTATGTCTGACTGAGCGCTGATGCCTGTCAACCTGATCTATAGTGCTGATAATATTGGCACAAAATAAATATGGTACTTCATTGTATTGGGCGAACAAACTTCACCTAGTTAGTAGTTCGATACAGTGTGATTGCCAACAATGCTGTGCTAGTCAAGTTAACATCAAACTTGGCTTACCACTGCCATTATTGGAAGGAAGCACTCTAACTGTTTTGGCGAACTTGAGATTGCAATTATTCCTCGTCAGCGTTAAGTTAGTGAGACACACAAGGCGCCCCACTTACCCTAACTTATTCGACGACAGGTAAGATTAAGTGCGATTTACGAAACAGTATAAATTCATTTTGTCGCAAGAAACTTCATGGCAAAATGATAAATTGAGTTAAAACGTACATCCGGATAAAGGTGTGGACGTTGAAAAATGCAGCTCAGTTGCGAATTTCACGTTGGCTTACGTTCAAAAGCACCTGAGCAAAATAAAGTTAATATTGAAATAAAACCCGCTCAACCTCGTGGTAAACCAAATGATGTTCACATTTGTGTTATCAGAGAGCATAAACTATGATTCATTTTATTTTACGCTTTTGAAAACTCTGTTTTTAATAAATCAGTGCAAAATTATATCAATTGGTTTTTTATAATACGGGTTCCATTTATAGTAGTCACAGAGTTTGAAAAAAACTTCTGTAGGTAATACGCAGTCACCTAGGCTTTATTTGTTAATCCAAACTACGAGATGAAAAAGTTAAAAAGGCAATAGAAACATAGGTGGGACAAATAGACGGAACGCCGGAGGCTGGATACATTTGAGAAAGAATAGGGAAACATGGAAGCAGCTGAACCGTTGACCCCTTGTTCAAATAGGGTGAAGACCTCCTTTATCCCTATTTGAACTAACATTATTATAGTAAAACTAAACGCATTTTATTCTAAATTGTAAGTTAACCTGTATTAAATAATAAACAAACAAAAATGATCTAAGTAATTTTAGTCAAACCTTTTTATTCTAATGGATTGTAATGTAAAACGTTATACATCACCATCATCGTCGTAATTTTTTTATTGTTATAGCAAAACTGGACGGTGTGAAAACATATATGCGCATGCGAAGAGTGCCGAATCACTTGCAAGTTAAGGTGATAAAGTGGTTCGACTACCTGTGGCTCACACAAAAGTGTTCAGACGAGGAGAAGGCCGTCTCTTGCCTGCCGGACAAGCTAAAGGCGGAAATAGCTATTAATGTACACTTAGACACTTTAAAGAGGTAAATATTTATTTTAGATGGTAAATCGAGATCACCGCTGAAAAATAATTCTGTCAAAAGAACACTCCATCTGTTTTTGTTAACTTTGTTCCAATGACCCAAAACTTCACATTGGCTAGTAGGTAGAGAACCAGTTAGAATATAATTAGGCCGAGGTTTGTTGAACTGGTAGCTACGATTTATAGCATTCTGTTTGAAATATTTACGGCTAACATAGAAAATGCAATGTTCTTCGCTTCTCTGTTGAAAATATTATGTTCATTCCGCTTTTATGAAACACATTTCACATTTATGAAAGCTCACCATAAAATATCGCCGAGTACACGAAAGTTTACTTACGGTCTAGACTCTTCCAAGGAAGTATAACTATAGCACTCAAAGATGTAGGTAAAAAGATAATCAACGCTTAGTCTATTTACATACCTACTTACCATTGACTAATGACGAACAATGACAATGCTAATTTTAAATAATACTTATATTTAAGTGACGTCTCTAAGTGCTGCAGTTAGCTAAGCATCTTGATTACTGAAGTTCAAGTTCGTTAGTGAAGAAATTAAGACTATTCAAACTCTAGAAATGTTTGAACTAATTTGGTTGGGAATAAAAATGTTTAAATTGATAAGTACAATTGAATATAAACTCTCTTCACCGTATTTTCTTAGATAATGTAATACATAGTAAGTATATGTGAAACCCTTATCTGCTTATTAGGTAGGGTGCTATTCCACTGAGCTAAGCTAAGATACGTTGCTAAGGATATGTTTGAAATCCGCCAATAGGGATCGTTTGCTATCATATTATATGCGTGATTGTCATAAAATTTGATAAAGATACAAGATTTATTATAAATAAGGCCTTAACTTAAAGTAGGCACTTTAAAACTTTACCCTATTCGGATATCGCAAAAATATTGACTTTAGGCAAAGTAACATGGTTTTACCTTTGCCTTAGATTCACTGCTTTACTATTGACAACTATTCAATACAAAACAATGAATTAATGAATTGACTTACATGATTTTCCAATCGCTCCTTCTTAGTTGAACATTTTGTGGAAACAAAATACTTACTGAACTAACTTTTGAAGACGTGTACATTTTGGGTCTGAATAGCCACACTCACTGTAGTCACTCGCTAGCGACAATGATAAAGGGCAGACACTGCAGAACTTTGAGGATAATAAACTTGTCAGTGGATCAGGCAAATTACAAGGGCATCCGAACATCTGCTGGTAATGTGGCTTACATTTAGTTTAAATTGGAACAATGTACTAAGTTTCCAATGTACCAAATACCAAGTAAGACATCTTCTATGTTAGATAAAATATAAATTGTTAAATAATGATCAACACATTACGGACAATTATACGATTGGGACGAGGAAAGCGATCAAAAAAAGCGAGTGCATGTCAGCACACGCCTGCAGTGTAGAGTGGCACGTAGCCCAAGTCCGTCACAGCGATATTGGAAAGTAAATTGAACTTTATGTAGACCATCTGCCAGTTCGTGACTCATTTCCATAAAAAACTTTTCTTTGCAAGAGTTTGCCGGAGTATCTAATATTCATCAAAACGAAATGCAAATACTACAAATACTTTCCATTGTTTGTTTATACTTAGTCATTCGGCCACATTAATGCAGCGTGCCAGTTCAAGCTTAATATCCCGTGTTGTATAATTAAAAAGAGAAACATTCGCTTTTTACTTCCATGAATTATGCATAAGTGTTCGTTTATACGATCCGTAAATTTTTGTCGCCAAATGGCTCTTTCGAGTGTTTCTGTTTTTCAGCTAGAGCCCGCTTTTAGCGAACATTTTTAAATCTGTACAGGTGATAATTAATGTAACTTTTAGAATGACCACGACCGCTGATTCATAAGTAATTTATGCTAAAATCCTGCAGGGTGGAGATCTTTCAGAACACAGAAGCGGGGTTTTTGTGTGAGTTGGTTCTAAGGCTGCGGCCGGTACTGTTCTCGCCTGGGGACTACATCTGCAGAAAAGGTAATATTCATATTTTATCAAGTATTTTCAGAATGCTTTTAGTTCGTCGTACTCAATGCGAAATGTGTTTCCCAGGTGAAGTCGGAAAGGAGATGTATATAGTAAACCGAGGAAAACTGCAGGTGGTAGGAGACAACGGCAAGACAGTACTAGCAACATTAAAGGCGGGTTCTTATTTTGGCGAAATTTCAATATTGAACATGGGCACGGCAGGTAAACAACTTGGTAAATATCTCCACGGCCCGAGACGCCACGCCATTATTATTCTATTTTATTTTTCTTGTAAAAGTTTTGAAAAGCAAACATGTCGAGGCGACGCTGCAATCAGGGCCGAGAGGGCGGCCGCCACGCTACCAACAGGTTTTGGGACATCATCCTGAACGCGCACGTTACCCCTCTCTCACTCAGATGTATCTCACTTGTCGACATTCCTCTCTACCTCACTAAGTATCTAGAGCTGTCTGGGTCAGGGATTGGTAACTGGTTTGTGTTTCATATTTTAAGGGAATGCTTGGACATTTCTCTTTGTAGGAGTTCTAATTATAACAACTTCTATAGTTTACTAAATCAATTTATTTTTAAATTTATTTCAAACGATTTTTTTATCGTAATTCGAACCACGACTTTATGGTAAGCTTTACATTTTATTTCGAGTTACATTTCTGTCGCTTGATTTTAGATCTTCGTCCAGGAATCGTAGCGTCTTGAATGTGATGTTATTTTGTTTGCGTTCTGTTTTATCACCTTTTGGATGTATTGAAGGCAGTGTCCCCGATCGCTTTGCATCCTTCTTGAGTATTTCTTGTTATTTGGCGTGACCTCTTGGTGCATGTATCCCCTTATTTTTAAGCGTTCCCAGCGTACTTACTTTTAAGATCGCGTGCATACATTTTTCTAACAATACTAGAATCTAACCATGAATCCCTGCGCTACTCGTAGAACTGCTTAGTTCGTTCCAGATTTCTTAACTAACATTTTGATAGATCTTGTCTAATTTTATCTTCTTTAAAGCTTTATTTTTGTAATGGATTGGATAATCAAACGCCCCATAGTTATGGCTTCTTATTGTTTGACTAAAGTAACGTGTCCCCGGTTTGACCCCAGCGTGATGTATCTCCTTGGTAGATTCGATTTAGCTTCTTTGACCTTCCTTATAACGTGCCACGCCGCCGGTGCTTCGGTCTTCCCCGTAGTTATACAGTGGGTCTTTCCGACTCTGTGAGTGTCGTTGCGCTCGAGTGGGAATGATCCACGAGGACAGCTGAGACCGAGCACCGGTTGGCACGGAGTGTGTGGATGACACGTCGACAGGCAACCGGCGGACAGCATCGGTGCGCTCCGTCGGCTACTCGGACCTGTTCGTGCTGAGCAAGACGGACATGTGGGACGTACTCAAGGAGTACCCCGCCGCCAGGGTGCGCCTAGAAGCCATTGCCGTCAAGAGACTTGAGAAGTATAAGAAGGCGCCGCTTGAAAAAGGTGAGTTCAAATTGTGTAATCCATGCGTACAGGATAAATAACAACTAGATGCATAAACTCACAATAAGTAGAATACGCTAGCTGTAAACATATCTGACATTTAGTAAAATATTTATTAGTTGGTAGTGTTTTGTGATGCTAGAAAAAATATAGCGTGCATCGTGCAATAAAACAATAATATTTGACCCAGTTGGAAGTTCTCCCGGAACCCTCGGAAATCCGGCCATAAAAGTGGCGGTGCGGCGGGAGGTCGCCGGGCCGCATAGGATGTTTGTGACGGGTAACGCTCGGATGTTTTGTTTACGGTGCTTATGTTTTGGGTGCAGTGGCAATGGGTCGGTGCCAGTCGACGCCCGGGCTCGTGGAGACGGCCGGGCGCGTGTCCATCGAGGAGATGGAGCTGCTGCCCGCGCCGGCGCCGCCGCCGGTGCACCTCTCACACCCGCCTTCCTTCCGGGACCACCTATATAGGTAATAGAGTGCGCCTGCTACAGTCGTACCGTCCGCAGGGCACGAGACGGAGGAGCCGCCCCCCGCGCCCCCCGCACCCCCCGCCCCCGAGCCCGCCGCGCGCCGCCGCGACACGCTGCGACCGCACTCCTCGCTGGCACCCCCACACCTGCTCCCCTACCACATACATAGGTAACATAAACCTGACCCTCTCGGACACTTGTAGAACACCTGCACCCAACTAGATTTAACACTCGTAGGTCCAATTGAGCCTGCACTGGATTGTGGACTCCGTCAACTTGATCTGCACTTCTGCAACCAGAACTTGGGACAACATGTCTATTGAACCGAGAACCTAAACCATAAACCATGTTATTGCAACCTACACGTTCTACACCCCATTACTTCAAAGTCATTTACACATTCAGCTGTGCTTTCAGAATAGGGTTTTATTGGATGGTCTATGAAATGTTGTGTATTGTTTCAGTTCGTCGATTAGTCCACACCGCGTAGCGTCTCCCGTGGCGTCGGTTGCGTCGAGTGCGAGGTCGAGTGCCGCGGGTGGCAGTGGAGCGCGGCCGAGCCCGCACGTTGTCGAGCATGACGCGCTCGAGTGCGAGATCAAACGCCTGCGCGAACGACTTTACACTGTCGAGACCGAGAACGCAGCCATGTCGGCCAAGCTCAGCCAACAGCAGTGGGAGGTGGACCAAAGGTAAGCTTGAAACTGTTCAAAAAGACACGGCATGCTGGAGAATGTTATCAAGCGACTTCGCAAGCGATACCTTAGTAGGTATCGCTGAGACAAAAACTCTGTAGTGGACCAGATAAGTTAGGACTCTAGCGATAAGACCGCCCATTGTAACTCATAATTGAAACTTATTTCTCTTTTATTGTTATTTTTTCTTTTGCAATAAAGACATATCTATCTATCTAGTTTCTGGTAAAGTAAAAGTCTTAGTTAACGTTAGTTCTCACAAAAACTTCCAATGCTTCAGTTCAGTCAGTTCACAAAGCTTCCAGCGGGCCTAGGATGCGCACGCGAGATATTTGTCATGTCGTTCTGTCAAAATGTAAGCATTTTGCACCAGTTTTTGAACTTTTGCATTATCTGTGGGAACGTTGTCGAGAAACCGCGCCTTTGAATCTTCAACTTTCGACATTTCTGCATGACTATTATCTCGTCCTCAGAGAGGTACCACGACTAAGAAGTGTCAAAAGTGTACAATAAGAAGGCGCGTTTTGTCGACTGCATTACCACAGATAATGCAAAAGTTCAAAAACTGGTGCAAAATGCATACATTTTGACAGAACGACATGACAAATAAGTCGCGTGCGCATTCTAGGCCTGCAGGTGTTGACAGTGTGAGTGATGCTCGTTATCCAACAGACTGCAAGAGATCGAGATGCAGATCTGCGGCGGCAGCTCGCTTAGCTCGCAGGAGGAGAACGAGCGCAACCGCGAGAGTATCATCTAGCAGCGCGCCACCTCGCCTCACGCACTGCTCACGCAACATCACCTGCGACACTCACTTGTCTACTAACATACACAACAACTTGTTGCATTGTTGTCACTGTTCATGTGAGGTTCGGTGTTGTGCGATAGTGCCCACGGTGACTGTCGGGATTACGAACGATGATTAGTGTTTTTACGAATATTAATATGGTATATTTAAACACGAATTAACTTTATCAAATTTATATATACGTAGTATATACGACTCGCTAATATTTGACGAGTGTCGTGGAGTGAGATTAAGAAAAGACAATATTATCTTTAAATAATAAAGAAGTTTAGATACATCGAGTGTTTAGGGAGTGTGGTGAGGAGGTTATTTAAAAGTTCACCTTTCAGTTTGCGCGTTTCGCCCTGAAAGGGCTTTTGGTGACGTAGCTTGTACCTAGGTGTAACCTTATTCGTACTACCGATTATGTTCATCAATTCTATGAATTGAAATTTATTATTGTTTCTTACTTTTGCTGATGTTTACAGAACTTTGAATGGCGTAATGTTTGATAATCTTGAAATGTGTACAAAATGTATCGTTTGTCGTGTATGATGATCAGATCAGTGGGTAGTGTTACTGATACTATAGTGCCAAAGGAACGGCCAAATTGTACTATTTATAAGATTTTTACGTTGTGACTTTTAAAATGAGATGGATGATTCCTTATCCATTAAATTTGAGCTTTAATTATCATAATATCCCGGAAGACTTGAACCATTAATTATAATCAATTTTGTAATAATATAATTTATCCATTTTATTAGTTTTATGAACAGTCTAGGGACATAATAAATTCAATCACAGTAATTTCTAACAAAATGTACATTGCGTTATTTGTGAACATAGTAATTGTGTACTGAATACTTCCGCTCGTTTTGTTAATGTATTTTTTTCTATCAGTTAAAAGTTATTTGATATTGTTTTAATTAAATTAATTGATCTATAACTTTAAGAATTGTAGAGTAAATCGGGTATTGACGTCATTGGAAAATGAAGTTCACTACTGCCAAATAAGATTAAGATAGTAAGATTTGTTCTCATGTAGAACGACAATCGTCTAAAATAACATTTTGTACTTACACGTCTTACAACCTTTATATAAAATTATTAATTTTGTGTTCCTTTTTCCATATTGGCATAATCTCCTTAAAATAAATGATTATCGCTTTTATAAGTTTATCTGCCGTTATTTTATTAAGCGATTGATTTCAATAATATCTACAGTAAATATAAGATTGTACCAAATCGTGAGATGTTAAGGAGGAAGTTGAATTTAAGAGAATTGTAAATATTTGAATCTATGATACGTGTTTATAAGCTGTTTTCATTAAAACTTATTTGTTTTGAAAGCCAGGAGACCGAATGTGGAACGGTAGAAGGAACAAGATGATTATTAAGGCACTTGTGTTTCATTAAGTATATACAAATACCTAGAAACTGTTGCAAGTAACTGATAATACCGACGCGGAACTGGAGCTTGCTTCAGATAATTTTTACTCTCAGATGAGTTATAATTAGTTAGTTTTAAATCACGCAGTTTGTTTCCTAAACGCCCAATGAAAATAAATAGATAGGCGATAAAATTATTGAACTGTAAATAAAATATTTATTTATTGTTATTATAATTCCATAAAATTTTCTTCTTACGATTTCTCGATTATAAAATATAAGAGAGATGCATTATGCAATTGAATAATATGTATGGAGACGAGACAAGTGCTTTGTACGATGTAGGTTTGTGCGAAGCTCGCAGCCGCAGCCGGCGACCAAGCGTTGTAATTCCTTTTGTAACTAACATACAATATTATAAGTGCTGTTTCTTTACAAGTACCTTCACGAGTTTGAGACGAAATTTATGGAATGAGGTTAGTTGGTAACTGAAACAGGCTTGTGCAGAAAATCGAAATTGGTAACAATTATGTATCGCACACGATTCGTTTTATTGTTAATAAAAAGATAATGATAATACGAGAAACTGTTTTTTACTTAATCTCCATTTAAATTCACAAGTCTAATTTAGCAAGCAAAATAAGCGCATGTGTCAGACCACACATAAATAAAAAAAAAATAAAAAAAAAAAACTTTATTGAGGACAGGTACAACTTACAGTTACGTAAGGACAGACAAAGTCCTACAAACGGCGGTCTTATCGTTTAATACGATTTCTTCCAGACAACACATAGAGATAGCTTTCAATGTAGACGCAGCTTATCTTCAATAGCACTTCACAGGTACGTATAACTAAACATTACTTTTACTCAGATCCTGAATAAAAGATTCCCCAGGTTTTTAATGTCTCAGGAACTTCGTTTGGTTAGACGAGAAAAAAAATATTTTTCAAAAGACAGTGATTAAGTTGTATTTCCTCTGGGATATTGTCCGCAATCATAAGAAACGAAGTTAATTTTGTACATGTCCTGGTAAAACGGCTGAAATAATCTCAATCACTGGCAAAAAAATGGAAAAGAAGTAGCTATATTATGTGTCTATACAGGTCAAAGCTCAATATCTTCAAAACACTGCATACATGTATGTATAGCATCATCATAGCAAAGACAAATAAATACATACCTATGCATCTTAAACCCCCAATACACACTAAAAGGAAAGAAAGAATCCCGTTCTGCGAGATCACTGGGATTCGCACCCCTGCTTAAATATTTTATTAAGCTCGCAATCTGTTTCCTTATTTAAGGCTTCTACTTATTAATGTTACATTGTACTCTAGGATTTTGGAATGCACTTAGCTATTCATTATCGGTAAGCTCCTAAACTTGTTAAAAGTTGTCGTAGGGATTACGTATAATAAGTACTTAGTTGTTAATTTTAAGGAGGCTGTGGTTCTGCTGTCTAACTTTTTTTTCGAGATAAATCTAGACTTTAACTATGGTTCTACTCTATTTAGGTAGCATTCATTTTTTTTCGAGTCTTTAGTAATCAATCCCACGCTTTGTACCAAAAATATGAAACTTTTACTGTTATGTTTTTCATGAACGGCCTCTTTCTTTTTCTATACAACGTTTTGGTTTACTTTTTATAGTTTCAATTCACATCGGAAACATTCTACAGTCTTTTGTTAACATCACACACCAACTCGTAAAAATCTGGACTACTTCCAGCACAGCACTTGAGTATACTGTTATACAGTACATTGTCAGATAGGTATATCAACATACGGTGGATAGGTACAATGTGCTTTACTCGAAATTTCGGAGAAACACAGCTAATTGTTTATTCTAGCCAGCATGAATATGCATTCGGAAACTGCCTTAAGCCCGCCTCTGAGGAAATATCATTCGTCAGCATTTCTCTCGCCCCGCTGCACTTATCTGTACCGAAGAGCCTGCACTGTCGACAGCACTCTTCCCATACATTCCGGAATATTTTAGGAAGTTAATTTTATTTGGATTCTGCCTACGATTTCGTAAAGCAATAAGGTGCGTTCAAACCGAAAGGTACGATAACTCTTAAAAATAATTATTGAAAACCAGCAACGAAACTTGCTGAAGTTAGAGAGACAAGCTTCCAATTTATCGTTAGAAATGTGATTTGTTTTTTTAGGTTGAATATAAAAGTTTTTTTTGTTCACACCTAACAAGGAAATCCAATTCAAAACTCGTTTGCGAGTCCATCAATATTATTCGATAGACGAGAGATAATAAAACCCTGTAGGTAACAGGCGACGTGGGTCAATCCTCTGAGGAAAGTAGTCACTATTACAGATGATCCAATTGCCTCTGGTATATTCTATTTACAATCTCAAATACAAAGACATATGACAAAACAATTTTTGATTATTTTAAATAAATGCTACCCTATGGTGGTGTGCAGTAAACATCAGAAATAATTAAAATAATTGATTACTGGCTTTATTATTTTAGTACTATTTCAAAGACTCTTATTTTCTCTAACCATGGTTGCAAAAAGAAACTGGAATGTTGCAAATTTTCAGTCATAAAAAACTTTGCTTCATAATTTGCACATTAAATAATAATATTTAATGTGGCTGCGGTAAAAAGGGAAAAACATCAACAGAAAAGACAGACGGACAAAAAAATGATCATGTACAGAGGTGAGTTGAATACGTCGTTTCAATACAACCGGAAATCAATACTGGTGAAGTATTTCAGGAATCTACAGCCAGGTTGGGTAGTTCGCAAACAAAGGACAGTTACTATATCTTTCAATCATTATGCTTGTAAGGGCCAAGGTTTTGTCCAGTTAGACTTACTTGTACCCTTACAGATGAATGATGTTGAAGTGGCACTCACTAGTCTCACAAGCACTCACTTAATGTTACTCGTTAGGTAGGAGCACGGCAAAGTAATAAACACCACGAGATTTGGAAGTAACTACTTTAATCAAGGGACAACAAGGTAAAGGTTGGCGAATCCTTCCTTAGTGTTTACGTGTTCCCTGTTCGCGGGTTAGAACCGTACTCGTGTATATAATGAAATAGTGGTAAAAATGCAGCGCGTGCAACCTAAACTAAATTGCCGCGTGCGCAATTGCCAAATGTCGCGGTGAAACCGTACAATGCTTGACCGCAATTTTCATTATTCTCCCATGAAAAAATACCGGGCTTTAATTTGAAATACAATCTATATTTGATGGAAAGAAAGTAAGGTATCCATTCGATGCAATGAGCTCAGTGATTCGATAGGAAGAAAGTATTTTTAAAATAGCAATACTTTTAAAATGTTTATGTCATTAAATAAATATGAAAGTAGTGTACAATCATATAACTGTGCTAAATAAAGACACTATAATACACCCATATGACTCATAATAATGCGATGAAATACACAACCTAAAGCTTTTGTTTACCAAGAAAGGAAATATCTTCAATTAAAAGGTCAAGGAAAAGAATTCAATTTAATTCCAAAGAATCCCCACCTTCGAGTATAAAATAATGTGAGAGACTTGTAAGCCTCGTGAGCTTTTATCTCCCGACTGGACATCTTCATCCGCTTGAATTTATGAACGTACCTATACCACGGACCAGAGGAATAATTCTCTTACTCTTTAGTCAAACAATGATTGCGATTTTTTGAAATAACTTTTGTCTTTTAGTTAAAATTTATTAGTCATAAATACTTATACTTATAAATACATTATTGACAAAAAACTATAGAATCCTTGTTTGTCTTTGTTCTGACTAATTTGGGTCTTAATAATTCCATTTAATGGTTTACATGGACAGTAAAAGGTCTGTAATGCATGTTATGCAAATTTGTGTCAAATCAGCGAAAAATAAGACAAGATTATGCTCATTTGATTAGCTAACCAAAAATTTAATTTAGGTTGCTACGGAAAAGTTAACTAGCGGAAATATTCGGGTCAACAAAGGAAACATTCACAGTGCAGCAAAATCAAATATAAAGGGAGCTTCATATTTTACGAGAATGTTACGAGCTGCTACAAAATACGAAACAAAAACATCGAACGCGCTAAAGTAGCCCATCGGAAAATTTTGGGCCGCAAAGAGAAATGATTTCCGTACCTCTATGTAAAGGCTCATTAGCTTAGTGGAACGCGGAGGCCGCCGGACAAATCGACGGCATTTACGTCGTGGTGGGCTCACTGCCCGCGGTGCTCGTTGGTAATGGACTGGATTCATATCAAATTGCTCAGTTGCCTTGAAAACACACCCGCCCTCAATCTAAAATAGTTCCCAACTGTTTAGTGTTCAACTCAAATTTAGCCTTTTCTAAGCATGTAACGTTTACTAATCTTTCACAGCAAAAACACGTAGAAACTGTAGTATAATTTTTAAGTTAAATAAAACAAACTTTCGCAATAAACCAGATGCTCTCAAACTCTGCGATGCGTTTATTTTTAATTGCGTCCTTTAAAGTTTTGTCACAACTCTTTTTTGGATCGCCACGCAAACCAAGCTTTTTTTAGGGGTAACTCCCATTTGTTCTATATGACTGTTATTGAAACCTTTTTTATCCCTGTAGTTCCATGGTAAGACTATTGAAACTAGCCCATTAAGGCTAGTTTTCGTTTCAATAGTCCTACCCAAATGGAAGTTACCAGATATTAGGGATAAAAAGTTTCAACAGTTCTAGACGTAACAGTTCTATAGAACAAATGGGAGCCACCCTTTTTTAGTCACTTTTCGTTTCGTTCCTGAGCTATAATTTACGCAAAATACCAATTAGGCACATATTTATAAACAGAAAAAAAACAAGCTATAACGTTGTTAGGCTACTGAGTAGTTTCATGCGTCTTACCCAATAATGGTCCAGCTTGTGTCGTGTACTCACTGTTACAAAAACCAATTTACCTACTTAGCTTATGTTCGACGTGTTCATATTGTTAAAAGCGAGACCACTGTACAGTTTTTTGTAACAAGTAAAATAACAATGAGTATAGAGTTGTTCTTACAAAGTGCTTTTACGTAACAGGAAATTCAAATATCAAAAATAATTATTTGCGAAAGCTTTTCAACACTTAAAATAATTTCAATACAATTTTTTTACAAAACATCGACTCGTGCTATCCTATTACTTTACTGGCGATTGTAACCCTGTAAACGAGTGTGAAAAGCAGAAAGTGAGGCAAACAGAAAGAGACGAGTAGCGATTCTTACACCGTCGAAGGCCCAATACGATATATTCCAGAAATTCCCACTAATAAATTCCTACCAGTGGGGATTTCAATTTTTTTTTTCAGAAATCTCTTTTGCTACGGCGTAGCATGTCTACAGCGTAGCAGTGGTACCACGTATCATTTTAAGAAACTTTGATACATAAGTACTTTGTTTATGCATTTTCGTATAAAAATGAATCCTTTTTTATTTTATTATTAGCGAGCAAATATTTTTTATTATAAGATCATCAAGGGTAAATCTAAAAAGGTGATTCTCATATCCCCACTGGGGGATTTCTTGGTGGGCATTTCTGGAATATATCATTCTCATCTACCTTTTCAGCAACGGGACTCTCAACCACATCAAGGCCAAAAGAAACGGCAAAGAAATAGATGCCATTTGTTGTTTCCATATCACAACCACAACCGTGTTTATCACTGTTTTTTTTTGTTCAGTTATCGTATCAGAGTCTGACCATGCTAAGTCTACAGCACAAAATTTGAAAACCTAAAATTGGAAGCATCGTTGTTGGTAGGTGTAGGCACTGCAAAAATGATTCGAACTAATATGTAAACACGAAAGTTACCGAGGTATGATAACACTACGTACAAAATATTTTTGGGATCGCCCGTTTATTTTATTGCAGGCTCGTCGTGATCAGACTCTACCGTGTTTATTACACTGCCGTTTTGTTTGGCGATCGTATAATATCTGCAGTGGCAGTTGTTTTGCGTATTTAAATAAAACCAACGCCTATTTATCTTATTCGCGAACAATTTAAATAAAAGCTCCGTAGCTGTAAACGCTTTTGCGGAGCCTAAAGCCGTGTTTATCATTTATCTTGAGGTGTTGAAGCGGGGCGCGAGTGCTGCTGTTAGATATGCCTTATTAGTGGTGTCTTTTCACATACATATAGCCACCGACTAAAATTTATATCACGAAGCCAGCATTCAAGTTATTCAACTTTTTATATATATGATTCGCAATGTTTACTCTAGAGTGTATGTGTATATACTTCATCTTACCACAGAATACTTAATGTCTTTCATAATTCATAATTCATATATTGCGAATATGGGTGGATAGGGGTCATGTTGTTAACATTAGTTTCTACCATATTCTATATAAATAGCATGCAATATTTATATTAGGTACTAAGTAATTACTCATTGTAATTCTTATTGTCTTATTCTTATTGTGCTGAGCATAATGAAACCTGATTAATGCACAAGAGCAAAACTCCGATCGTTCCCATTCTATTTGCTCGTGAGCTAAAAACACGTGACCAGCGAAACCCGCAGCCCCCAGTTTATTCAATACGTCACGGCGCCCTTATTTTTGTATAAGGAAAACATGTTTCTAATGGAACATGGCAACAAGGCAAGTTTTCTAAGAAAATACAAATTTTGAAGTCGTATTGTTAACTACAAGAAAGTATGGTAGAGTTAATGACGGTTAGAAAGAAATAAATGAAAATAATTTACCAAACCCTTAAATGTTCAATGCACAATGAGTACTCTATATTCTATTGAGCTAGGTTTTTATAAGGTGGGTACTTATAAAATCCAGGATTTTTTATGTTGTTCTTTGCTGAGATTGAAGTATTGAAGAGAATCTGTTATATTTTAATTAGACAAAAATGAATTGTGATAAATATAATCCTCAAAAAAAATTTTACAAAATGGTTCTCGATATTTTAAACGGTCCTAGTAGAATTTTATTACTCCCTTTGAACGAAGAGTACGAGTAGGTACCTGTTCTTTAGTAATGTCACAGATCATATAATACTATACTAGTAATATTATTTTATTATAAATATCATATGTTGGATGTTTTGTCCAAATATGCCTGCCTATGTAGTATTAATAAATAATAAATATAAATATTCACGGACACTTAACACAACGCCTTCTAGTCCCAAACTAAGCAAAGCTTGTACTATGGGATCTAGATGGCTGATAGAATACATAATATACATTTTTTTTTGTAAATACAAACTTATTATACATAGTAACACCCAACATAGACATAGAACAAACATTTATGTTTTGCCACCCACAAATGTTTGATCTCGGTGGGAATCGAGCCCACGACCCACAGCACGGAAGGCAGAGCTACTACCGACTGAGCCATGATGCCTGTATTGTTGCTACATTGTCCCAGGAACTACAGTGTCCAGTTAAATGTACGGATAGGATACCTCCTGACGCCGTATAAATCATCTTTAATAGATGTAAAGGTCTAATGGGCAAATACTCAAACGCCACTCAATTTAAGTCACGCTTAAATTATTGCCATCTCTTACAAACGAGTAATGTCAAACAGAGGCAGAGCAATTTTATGTGGCGCTCAAATTTGAATGACGTTTGAGTATTTCAGCCTTTGTTACGTAGTAAGTGTTATTAGCTATTCTGTGGAGTAAAATACCAAAACATGTAAAATAAAACTTTTACTTTTGTTTTCTCAAAGTTGTCAAACTCAAATGTAGGTAATTAATAAGAACAAAATATTTTGTACCTCAACATTTTTGGAAAAAATACAAAATTTTATTGTCCTAAAGAGAGGTTGAGCTTATACCATCCTTTTACGCTACGCTGAGTTACTACCTCGCAGCATGCTACGCCGTAGCACTACGGCGTAGTCTGTTGGTGTTTTACTCATGAATCAGACTACCTTCCTTATTCAATGTTTGCGTTAGTCAAACATTGAATAAGTTCTACTGTAAGTGTAGGTGCTGGGCAAAGACAAGGTATTCAGTAAAGATATTTATTATCTGAAGTTATTTTCATTCCTGGGGGTAATCTTAGCCTAGTATAGATTTCACCTCATATTACGTATATATTTGAATGCTATTTTATTAATAGTTCTACAATTACGAGTAACTTACCTTTGACAAAATTACATAACATAAAGTTGACCATCATAAAAGGTGGTATTCGAACAGCCGGAAACTACAGCAACTCTACCCAACTAGGTTTCACCGGGTAGGTTAACAAAGTAATGTTTGCAGCGTTCATTGTGGGACTGACCGCATTGCGCTCGTCACAGGGCCCCATTGACGCTCGCAGCGTAGGGCAACACTGTAACACAAATTAATAATTTGAATGAGACAAAGTAGTGCTTGACTCGCATTTTAGTGTTGCAAAGTTACCAATTATTATGAAGCTACACTGGGTGGTTTACTGGTCGTGAATTTTGACTGCAATGTGCTAAAACTCTATTTCTAGTTACTATGACCGTGATGAATTTCGTTCTAAAGCCTCCTCGATATAGGCTAGGCCTAGTCCGGACAATGATAGATATTTCCAATCTTTATTATTTTATCTGAGAAAATTGTTTTTTTTCCAATTAATAAATAATCCTAGTTTTTCAGTATAAAAACTAGGACTTACCTATATATTTAATTTTTGTAGTTTTTTTTCTGTATTATAAACATTTTTATTTTCATGTTGTTTGAAATAGAGGAATTCCATATCAGCTATAATAGCTGAAAAACTTAAATCACTTGTATCTCAAAATGATTACGTTGAATTTAAACCTTTGTGCATTCCACCGACGAGTTACATTCAATAATGTCGAGGTATTGGTAAAATGAAAGCTGCCAAAACTGCTCGTTAGAGTCCAGCTTAGATGATTTATAGCATGTGCTGGCACCTATTGATTAATTACCAGCTGTGAGAAAACTAACGCGCTTTCTGTCACTTCATTTGTCTGGAGTTACACGGATTTTGTGCGATTGCCTCTTTATACTTGCCTCTTTACTGATTAGTTACGTAGATACGGATAATGAAGAGAGTACTACAGTGATAATTTGGAGACGAAGTATTTGTTTTTCTGGACCTGTGGTTAATAATAAGCCTTAAAAATATTACACCCAATTTAGTCACACTACTCTTTTTTTCAAGCATGATCTCCAACGTGTTCTTAGTTTTAGGATGGACTTATTTACAATAAATTATCATATCTTGGTAAACTTAAAGTTCGTTTGGCGAACAAAATGCTCTAAGGGTGAAAATGATTAGTTGTCTCAATACACACCAGACATCAACCTACCAGAAACAATCTCAGCAAATGGTGCCATTAGGGGATGCGTGCAGTGCGCAGCGTAACGAGAGGCTTTCTTCGCAGCTCACCACTTTGAATAATACATATGAAACACTCCTTATTTTTTAACAAGACCCCGTGAAAAATCACTGAAGCCAGTCAGTGGGTCTTGCGGTGAAATAGATATTACATGGAACAATTCAAACACGAATAATTGTGATCAAACATTACAAAGGGTTATGGGAGATCCCAAAAGCCCCGTCAATCGAACTTTTACAATTTCGGAAAGCTATTTCATAAGTCCCAAATTTAATAGGGGCTCTTGTGAGCCACGGCCTATACGTCTGGGTCGCGCGATCTATTTCACATAGATGTCGTTGAATACTCTTATCATTGCTGACCATTCTGCTGAAAGTTGGGGTTTAGTCGGAATCAGAAATGTGTGCTCATTTTAATCTCATGGGAAATCGCACGCCGCCGTGCCGCAGCAGCCTTTCCATATTAACAAAACTTTAATCTAACCGGTGAGCCCCAGAGGGGAGGCCGTAGTGTAGCGAAGCAAAATTTTTGTGGCCAGTAAATTTTCTTTAAGTCCGTCTCGTGGCAGAGGGCCAAGCTACCCATGTGCTCCTACAATCTCATTTTATACCAGTGCTGGTAACTTTGTTAAATACACATAAGTATCACCTTTATTACCTCCCTTTAGCGAGCGTACGAGTCGAGGGGCACCAGTGTTTGCCCGTTATATTTACAAAAAAAAAGGAGTTCGCTAGAGAAATAATTCATCTAAAATACGTACAATACATCTCCGACTAACAACGTAGCTCGTTTGAGCTGCAGACAAAATGACGGAGCATACTTCAGCCGCTATCAATAACGTTCTCTGTGTATCAAAGTATCGTATTGCTAGTTGGCTTTGTTGTTTTACATTTGAGCAGCTATTTTCCCCTGTGAACAAAAAGCAGTGATGCATGTACGGTAGAACGATTTCTTGACGAATTGCGAGTTGCATCATTGTGTGCAGTCTGCTGACGTCGACGCCGACACAGTCACAGTCTAGACTCTAGACGTTAGGACGTACTTTGTTCAATCTTAAATGTGAATGCACTGTCTACAATTTATGTGCAAAAATTTCTAAAGAAGAAAATTAAACAAATAATGTCTGTGTTCTTTTGTAAGTAGGCACTTCTCTTTTCAGTCACGTTAGACATAGTTTTTTTGATGATTTTTATTCTATATATACTGTAGAACGTGAACTTTGTTAGGGTCGAGCAAGGCTTGGTACTCGAGATTCTTGAAAATGTCTATGAGGTAGTCAGAGGCCGTAGTAATGAGGTTTTTAGTCAGTAGATAATTTATAAAACACCAAAATGTTTAGTACATTAATTCAGCTAAAAATATGCAGCCTAGCTAGGCTATGTCTGAAATGAAAAAGTCTCTAATAAATAATAAAAACCTGCAATTTTTTCTCACCAATACACTCCTATACATTTGAAGATATTACAGAGCCCAAAACCATAAACCTCTACGATATTTCCTACAAAATTGAACACAAAAAAGAATATAACCAACCAACCAGAAACACTCTGTCGCAAATAGGCACATGCTCGTGTTTTCGTGTTATCAGTAGTTCCCCACATATGGAAATGTGGCCTTATTTGATTTGCAGGGGTTTCAAAGGCGCTGTAATCCCACAAACGCCTGTCGCGGTAGTTCGAGACAGCGCCGTCGTCACTTGCTTTCGTAACACCAGCAGGTACTCTACTCACTCTGCAATTTTTTACAGTAAACGTGTTTCATCCATCAGCGTGTCGAGAAACACCTAAGTACTTGATTGTACCGAAGTTTGTATTAAATAGTTGTACCGCAGAAGTTGGTTTGTTTCCGTCTAATTTGACGAAATAAACCACTTTGCTCTGTTACTTAGTGTACTATAGTAAATACTAGCTGGTGCCCGCGACTACGTCAACGCAGGATAGAAGTGCAATTTGCTAGGCCTTTCTGAAGAGTTCGCGTATCGATGATTTTCCGAGATGAAAAATAGCCTATGTGTTAATCCAAGGCACGGACAATATATATTCCAAGTTTCATCCAAATCAGATCAATAGTTTTTGCGTGAAAGAGGAACAAACGTGTGTAGGACTCGTTATGTTGTCTTGCCATGCTGCCCATTTGATCAGCTGATATTACATGTATTTCGTTACGTATGTAACTACGTAACGTTTTGTTTTAGTTTTGACCGGGACGCTCGTGTTATTGACTCCTTGAGAAGTTTTTAATCTTCTCTGTATGTATTTAAGTCAAATTAAATAAATTGAGAGTAGGTTTTCAAATATCGAGTACCTAAAGTACTCTCCAGCATTTGTAATCTACATAGAAAGGGCGAAAAAGTGGCACAAAAGTGTTGTACGGTTTGCGTTTCATTTTAAGTTCCTGGAAAAGTGCCGGCTATTTCGAGATTTGGAGAAGTCTCATTAATTCAAGTGTCTGTACTGGGCCGACAACTCGCTAAATCCATTATAATGAACGGGATTGTGATTTTTGCTTCCACTTCCAGCCGCCACCAATCCAAAACTAATTACCGGCTCAAGTGCAACAATCGGCTTCAACAAGTTTCCATTTTCGAAACAACTTCCCGTTGGCAAAAGTAGTCTTCGATTCGAAAAAAACTACGCATCTAAGTAACTTGCTTTCTTTGATAGCGGCGTCTTTGGTTGCATCATTCGAATCTCGGGTGTTTCATTTCTCCCAACCTTTACCGAGCATTACTTATGCAGATGTGGAATGGCATAATTTTTCTTTAAATCCTCTAATTATGTCGTCGGCTAAACTTTAGAGATTATGAAAATGAGATGGTTCTGTTGTATTTCAAGTTCTGGAAAAGAGGTTTTCATTGAATTCGTTAAATTTAAACGAAATACAATGGATTCAGTTCTAGACTTCTCATTGCAACAGATTTTTTTTACAACACCTTTATTTGTTTCCCTGTAGAGATATTTTTTTTTGCGAAAACGCCGGTAAACTTCGGTACTGGCTCGTAAGTGTGTTTCTGTGTCCTGCCCTAATGGCCTGTGCTACCATTCCATACCAAATCGTAAAAATGTTAATTCTATGTATGCCAAATTAACAAAAGTAACTACTCGTAAATGTAGTAACACAATCTTCTAACTTACAATAATTAGTAAAAAAAGAGCAGATGGCAGTTGACTAGGCATGATAATGACTCATATCACATAAGTTATAACCTTAAAACATGTACTGTAGGTAATTTATTTAAAGATAAGACATACGGCAGAAAGTAAATAATAATAAGAAATATTTAAGTACCTAATATCAAAAACCGAATACAAGTAAATGCATAATATATGCTGTGTGTATGCGGTCCGTAATAGTAGTCCATGAGATGGATATTTTACTTCTTAAGATGAGTTTTTAGGGTAAATATCTTATTTTTCGTCGCAGGTACGGGTGTAAAATGCACCACACCAAGAACGTATATAATCCAAGTGCCTAATAAAAGTTGTAAGTTTTTAACCGAACCCTCGTGTTCATAAAACTGTCCAAAAGCATAAGTTTTGATACCGTTCTGTAACTGCAGTTTAACCACGAACTCGCCTGTTTGGTTAAAATTGCGGGGCTACTAAAAATAAAGGAAAGCGGTTGACTGTCACACAAACCACAAACCATTTACCACAAACTGTGATTATTTCACTATTATTTATTATAAATTAAGTAATGGGTTCAAAATTACCCTTTTGTATATACCTACAAGTACCTATGTTTTAGTTGTAGTGGTCAGCAGGCCTAAGATGCGCACTGCGAGATATTTGTCATGTCGTTCTGTCAAAATATAAGCATTTTGTACCAGTTTAGGAACTATTGCATTATCTGTGGTACCTAATGGTGTCGACAAAACGCGCCTTAATGTACACTTTTGACACTTCTTAGTCGTCGTACCTCTCTGAGGACGAGATAATAGTCATGCAGAAATGTCAAAAGTTGAAAATTCAAAGGCGCGGTTTCTCGACAACATTACCACAGAAAATGCAATAGTTCCTAAACTGGTACAAAATGCTTACATTTTGACAGAACGACATGACAAATATCTCGCGGTGCGCATCTTGAGCCCGCAAGGATTCTAACCGATTTTATAGATGACACTAAGCCCGTCAGAACTAATTATGTTACTAAAATGCTCCTCACTGTAAAGTCCCACCTCTTTTCAGTTGTAATCAGTTTTACCGTAAAATCTCAAGCAGCACCTTTCATAGCACGATACGTTCACGGAAATGCTTGGTGCTCCTATTTTTAAGCCAATCACGTAGCCCTCGAGTGGAAGACAGCTTGTCCCCAGAATGTCTAAGGAGCTAAATAAAGACAGCATACGACATAAGAAGCTCAATAGTTCTTTCATTTATTTTGTGCCCGGCAGGTTCCATTGGAGCGTCTTTTCTTGGCTTGAACAACCGCAGGCGACGAACTAACAAATCCTGAGTTTAGTAAATGGTTTTGTTTCGCTTGACACGTTTTTGTAGCTCATAACTTACAAGTATGTTTTACAGCGAAACTTCTAGACAACTTTAGATTTTATCTATTAGATGGAGAAAACTACTTTTCATCAGTGTCCAAGTTAATTTGTTTAAAAAGGGTTGCGACGCCGACAGCGGTAGAGACTCGGTATGCTAATCTTATAAATTATGAATAACAACAACACGAAAGCAATAAATTGCAATTCACAATTCAGTTACCCGACACGGGTAGGGTAACGAGCGAGCGACTATTATACATAATAATGCTGATATAGGGAGTCTGGCCACTTTTCTTAGGACAAGCGTTCATAACCACCAACGTTATTTTTTTTGCAGTTGCTTTTATTTATTGGTATACTTTTAGAAAATACGTCTCTTGGGAAGATTAGATTACGCTGACTTTGCTTTCACTGAGTAAATCAGATGAAATTTTTAAAGGAACCTTAATTCAGATTTATTGAAATACTAGCAGAGATTATGTACATATCACTTTTGATATTGATCAATCAATCGTGGTGTTTTTGCGGTTCCAGACGCTCTTGCGGCTTTTTGGCATAATAAAGCTCTAAATTCTACAAATGGAAATCTAAAGGCAAAACCTACACGTACTGAATAAAGTTTGACGTTGTATATTTACCCACTCATACATTTTAAATCTTAAACAAGCTGCACACCAATTCCATTTCTCATAATTGAAAATGTTTCCTTCATCGGTGTTTCACCTGCGCCCTGTTAGACATGAAAATTCAATTCTAATTTTACTATTTCCAAGTTGTACGTATTGCATTTTCGGCGTGTGCTGAAAGGTTGATAAGGAGGTGCCATTTTGTAAAATAATATCCAAAAATATGGTGAACAAAGACAAGAAAAAAAATCAGAATTTACAATAACTTCTAGGTATTCCTTTAAAAATATAAGTATGTTTTACATAGTATTTACTGGCTAGTTTCCATTATTTACAACCTGCCAAATCGAACCTATTTAAAAACGTCTCCATTCTGAAAGCTAAAACCAATTATTCAGCGATTCTCCTCGAGGATTGCAAAATTATTCAATTAAGGTGAATAAAACCCTCATAAAAATGTCACTTGACTGTTCAAAAGCGATGAATGTTCCAAAGAATTCCTAATCGACAAAATTCTCTTTAACATAAAAGGTCTCGCTTGACCAAACCCGCATCAAATTAAAACTCACGCGACCCTTGAATCCAATTTAACTGTTCCACAGATGCTCACAAGGCCCCGTGTATATTCATCATTATTTATGCCGGCATCAATTATGACTTTATGGAATAAAAATATTAGTTAGTACCGAAGTTATTTTCCATGTTTAGCTATTCCTTTATCTATACGACTAGATATAAAATACATCCGCTATAGAACAGACTAGACCATATACTACTTACTAATTGAATGATTGATCTCTGATTTTACCATGTGAAATATTTGTCAGCACTATTATGGTCCTGAATACCAAAGTTAAATCCTTCTAAGAATACCCACGGAATCCTAGAAAGATTTCCGATTATGGAATCTATTTGAGGACGTATAGTTTCATTGATTCATATCTGTAATACTGTCGGTAAGTGTATTCATGTTACTTAGAATATGCATGACATAACTATGTTAATATGATCACAGATATTATGATCGTTTCCTTATTTAGCCACGCAAATGATTTCTAAATGGAAGCGGTGAGAAGGTTTCGTCAGTTTCTCATCTGTTGGGAACTATTAATAAGTTGCAAAACATATATTTACTTATACCATACTTAGGCAAGTAATTTTATTTACTACCAAGTTTTATGACCTGGAATTACATCCAAACAAATTACTTGAGTACCCGTGTAGGTAATGATGTAGCAATAAAATTGGAATACTTTTAAAGTCGCCTTTGTTACACAGCGCAACATTCCACAGAATTGCCGTAAGAAAACTATTTGGACGATCTTTATGATTTCCCACACCTTGGTACGATTCGCCACCTACTATTGCGGAATTCCATTGAAAAAACGTTAATCGCGAGAAGCGCAAGACACCATATGGCCGCGGTGGCCGTCAACCATGTCCAAAGACATAAATGGGCACACTGTCGTCACGTCACTGTGCGGCACAGTGCGAGTGCGGGCTGATGATGTCGGCGCGGGCGCAGAGGGCAGCCTTGGCGCGGGCGCGGGGCAGGAGGGAGGGGGCTCCCTCGCAACCTGCCGTCACTCCGCACCTCCGGCACTCACGCGGCCAGTGCCTCGCCGCGCCTGCGCATTCACGCGCCACTCGCTACCAACAACAATATCCCCAACAATAACACTAACAGGTGACTGAAAAAACCAGTGAAGTGATCATAAACATGTGAATTAGAAAAACAGTGCGCTGAAGTAATCGTTCAGTTAGGTGAGGAAGTACAGCGTCAAGGGCGTTTACGAGTCAACGGATATGCAGTTCGGTTATTATAATGATCGTTATCGAAATTTATGACAATCCTGGCAGCTACGGTAAGTAAACAGTGCCATAATTACATTGAGTAATTTTGGTAGTACTTGATAAATAGGTGCAGCTGATTTTGTGAATGATTTTGCTGTAAGAACCGGTTACCTTGCATAACTTGGGATTATAGAATAGTGTGTCATGAGACCTTATGAGTAAGTGCGACTCTCCCAGCACCGAAAGTGACAAAGATTACGAAGTGAGGTAATGACATCACCTGTTATGTGTTCAAACTCTACCCACACCCTAACACACGTGTCTATTGGTAATACTTAGTTATGTATTCTAAATGGCTCTACTTCTTACGTACCATGCAGCTTTTCCATTGAAGAATAAACAATTCATGTGTGCAATGTAACTTAATATAACATTGGACATTAGATAATGGAAAAAATACTTAACATAGTTAAAAACTATTGACTTACCACGAAAGTCGTGAACTCGGTATAAAAGCTACATAGCGGTTACTATTTCACATTTTAAGAAATATTTATATGTAAGTACTTACCTATGAATCAGCTAAGTACACCGTAAAAATTTAGAAAGAACAATAGTTTACTGACTCTTAAAAAGAAAAGAAAACTCTACCTTTTTCATAAGTAAGTACACTGTTGAGTTTATTTTCAAAAAATATAAGAACTGCCAAACTTTGGAGATCTATAAGGCCGGGTTCCCACTACGCCGGACCGGTAAATCTGCCGGGAACACGACACCGGACAGAGTGTTCACATTATACCGGAAAAGAATTTTAGTAGAATTTTTGCTTAGCCCGGCATTTTTGCCGGATCCGGATCCGTAATAATGTGAATAGCTCTATATAAATTGTACAGCCACTAAGCCCTTTCGGCAGTTTTACCGGCCCGGCAGATTTGCCGGTCCGGCGTAGTGGGAACCCGGCCCAAGACTCCATCATATTCAATTCGTCTGAATTGTTTCAATAAATTATTAGGTCTAGAAGACCTAAAACCTTGATAAGTAAACTTCATATTATATTCGCGAATTTAACTAAATGGAAAATGTTAAGTTAGTTTTAAAACAAACGTTTTTAATCCAGCACCGTATAATATACCTAGGTATGCATTTCAATTCAACAGAGATTTTGGATTAATTATTTTATTCATCGAATAAACTCATACAATTTAGCGCTTTTTAATCAGATTTCAATTCAATATGCGCATCAATATCTCACAGTAAATGCGAGATTGAGTGGTACAAACTGATTTTATTTATTTGTACGTACGGTAATGATAATGACTATTAGGCTAAAGTTCTATCGGCACTTAATCTACTCGCTTAGGTAAGGTTATGTGCTTAAATTTTTTTTAAATTCGATTGAAGATAAGTAATCCTTTTTTTATTGATTTTTATTAAAACCAGACCAGAGATAGCGTAATTAAGTAAGCAAGTAAAATGAAGTAGTATGTCAAGACCCAAGAAAACTGGAGGTAGTTTTTCAACATTTTTTGATTGCATACTTAATTACGCTATCTCTGGTCTGGTTTTAATAAAAATAAATAAAAAACGTATTACTTATATTTATCTTCAACCAAATTTAAAACTAAGCACATAAGCTTACATAAGCGAGTAGATTAAGTACATAATAATGAGGTGACACAGAACTCTTATTGGAACTCATCGCGACTCACAAAATTTAATTTTTTTTTTACATTAATTGTAAGTATAGAGGCAAGAAACAATCGTTATAAATACCGACAATACTGCAAACTGCAAACTGCAAACGAAATAAATCATATTATTTAAATACCTAGTTTCAACACGAAAATAGATTCATCTAAAAATCCAGATTGGCTAAAAGCTCAGAGGTATACCTACTCCACTATTGAATGTTCTTGGAGTAAGTTTGTTTGTTTGTAGGTAGGTGAAGTAAGTTTTATTATTAGGAAAAGATGTACGAACTCAGTACCTATTAGGTAATTTTGTTACAGCTTGATGAACTTAGTGACAAAATGAGCAAAACCTTATTTATAAAATTGAATTATTAACTTTCATGCAAAATTTTAGTTAATTTTAACCTTATTTACTGATTGAAATGAGCTGCGCAAAAACTCACAGATGTTCCACTGGTAAATACACTATTTTTGTGATGCTATTAGTTGGTATAAAACTAACATTACTAATGACTCTACCTCATAGAGCTAATCTTACTATTCATTTCATTGATGAATACACAAAGTAGCTGAGTTGATGAATAAAGTTGCTATGTATTAATGATATTTTGCGATGGCTTTCAAAACCATTGATTCCCTACATCATACCAACATAGATTTGTATATCGATAAAAGCAAGCAAGCAAGCTCGTATGAGCTAGTGGCCAACTCTGGTGACGGAGTTTTTAGGCCGCCTTAAGGCCTCCGTCATGGCTTAACGACCGCTAGAGCCGGGACAGACCGTCAGTGTATATCGATACAAACGCCATATTCTTCATAATATTTCCCGCATAAAAACTGGCGCTTTCGTTTTTCAAAAGTCGTAAATTAATCCGCTTGAGTGGGCGCTCCTACACAGCGTTTATCTTTTATTGAGTAACATTTCGCAACGCGCACATTGGTGCTAACTACCACTAGCTAGCCACCTTTGCTTGCAGTCCATAAATGTTTGCGAGTTTCGAGTAACAAACTGAGGTCAACCACACAAAAGAACGTTAGTACCAAAACCACAGCTAAAAACGTTACGGTAGGCACTTGTTTCAAACTCTACTAAAACTTATTAGGTACTTATCTAGCAATATCAAGCTTTTATGTTTAAGGCTTTCAAAATATTCTTTGTGCGTGGTGTGTAGCCACCATAGGTGGTATATTTGCGATAAGTCTGGCTTGTTCTAATTTATTTAAAGGTGCGTGTCTGCGAATTCAGTTATATTGATATTTTCCGTTTCTCTATATTTCAGTCTAACATTTTTCGTATTAGTATAACAAAAAATAAAAGCACACTATATTACCAGACGGTTGTTTCTACGTGGATGGCTCAGATTATTGGAGGCAGCGGAGCACGAAGTACGCTACGCAGACGCTTGTTAAAAATAAAATTATACAATTTTACACACCCTTTTTATTCATTTTGCACCTTCATTCGTCGTGATTTTGTGTTGTTTATGACGCGTATTATTAATTTTTTAAAGAGAAATGCGAAAACAGTTGTTTTGAGTAATTTCGTTCTACCGAACGCATTAATGTATTATTTTGTATACTATATTTCAAAAGAAAAACAGAACATAAGTAGGTACTCGTAGAAGATACTGGAGAAACAGGTTTCATTTCGGTGGTCTGGACCACGGAACTTGCAACCTTTGGCCATAACATTATACGACCTACCTATCCTTCCAAAACATCAAATAATAACCTTGATGCGTTATGAACAAGAGCTAACTCATAATGTCTCAAGTCTTTAAGATGTAAGTGTGGATAACATTAACTAAGTACATAATTTCTTTTTAGTCTGTACTTTTTGCTCATAGACACTGTTTATTGTCCCAAATAAGTAAATTAAATAAAATCAAAGTATAACAGGGTATTCAAACCCAGAGAGACTCAAGAACTTAATTACAATGTCATCATTATTGATTCAAAAAGATAATCAAGCAAAAACGTGTTGTATCAGAACATTGCGAGACAAAAACCCTCTACCAATCACAAACAAACAATGCCCATGCAAAACCAAGTGCCTACGGCTTACATACATGTCATCAATCTATGTCGAGCGTAGCCGGTGTGAAGTTCACACACTAAACGAATATTCTGCATATTGGTACCTAGCCTCAGATTACCAATATTCTGCGCTACAAACTTACTTTAAGTAAGTTTCTCTAATACTCGCAGCATTTGAATCTTTATGTATCTACTCTACGATCTTCACTATCGTCAAGGGCTATGCATAATATTCATTCCGAACTCTCACTATCATTGCAATGATATTTCTACTGCGGTAAAATAATAATAGGTACTCTTCTGAGATTTGAGGGATAGATCTCTAACTAAAGTCGAGTAAAAATCTAATTGGCATTTTGTTAGCTGTCGATGCTTCTATAGTAAAGTTATGAATAGACCGTATATTAAAGTTACAAAGTAGCAGCTAAATTTGACCCCAGTCCTATAAACGTAATCAGCTGGTTGACCGAGCTTTGCTCGGTATTTTTTTAGTATTTATTTTTATGTACATAACCAATATGCAGTACTTATTTAGTTAGAAAAGGTTCTATGATCATTTGATTTCAAGTTATTTCAGCAGTGACATCTTTATCTTTGTCACAAGCAAAACATGGGCGGTCAAATGCTGAACACTGCCATTTATTAACGATAGAAGTATAACTATCAAAAATAGTATTATTATTAGATGTCGAGAATAGTCACATTTTCCTGTTTAAGTGTTTACCTGAAAACACGATTAAAACTACATTTTCTGAAAATGAGTCGTAGCTCGATCGATTTATCGCCTCCGAAATCCTCTGTATACTAAATTTCATGAAAATCGTTGGAGCCGTTTCCGAGATTCAGATAATATACAAGCATTGCTCGTTTAAGATTAGAAGATAGATAACAAACTTTACCTGTTTAGAATAATACACCGTCGAATCATTCCTAGCTGAATTTTAAAAAGATTTTCTGACTTCTTGGTCTCTTACGTTTCTTTCATTTTAGTAGACAAGCCTGGATGCGAACAGCAATGTTTCGTCACCGTGTATAGTTTATTAAAATGATGTCTCCCGTTATTATTACGGTAGTGGCATACGCTCCATGTCCGAGGCTTTGAAGAGTACTTATACTTAGCTCATGAAATAATTTTGTAGTGGTAGAGCATTATTTCAACGGTAAAATCATGCTGCTTCCGTACATGTCTAGGTTTAGCATCTTTAGAATCTTTTTTGTACAAACTGCACTCGGTTTTTAGAGGTTGAAGTGTAATGATAACTTAGTTTTGTTCTCTGTATTTATTTATAATATGGAAAACCAACAGCTTAAATTAACTAGATAAACATTTTTATAGCAGTAGAAAGCCAATTACAGGTTTTCACGGATACGTTGACATAATAGTTACACATACAACTGTGAACGTCTGCATGGTCGACGACAAAGTGACTACAAATTTAACTACGTACATATTTAAATCAAATTGACAATTAATTTTTTTTTTGTTTCGGATTTACAGATTCTGAACCCAAAACATACTAATCACAGCGTGGACACAGTTACTGGTTTCACTTAGCTACCTAGTATAATTTAAATTTATTTTTGCTAAATACACTCGAGAGCAATGATTCCGGGTCACTTAAAGAATGTTAAAAATCTCGGAAACTAAAAATGATAGGTTAATGCAATAAATTGTATTTAATAGACAATGTAATACTCCTTAAATGAAAGTAAAAAAATATGAGTCACCATACATTTTATTAACACAAAATTACATAAAGAAAAAAACTGCTGATCTCTCCTTAAAACAAAAATAGGAAACATGAAATTTTTGAACTTTATTACGATTTGACTTGAATTTTAATACTTCGTATTGCCTCCTCGTGCTTCCATTACTGCGTTTACGCGGTTTGGCATGCTGTACACCAAGTTCCTTATACGATTTTGGGGAATATTCTCCCATTCCTCTGTGAGAGCAATTTTGAGCTCACGAAGCGTGATTGGGGGAGGGTTTCGTTGTTTTACGCATCTGCCTAGCTCGTCCCAAGCATGCTCGATCGGGTTGATATCCGGGCTGCGCGCTGGCCACTCTATACGAGTAATGTTCATCTCTTGAAGGTAGTCATTCACAATCCTACCTGTATGAGGTCGGGCATTGTCATGCATAAATATAGCATCCTCACCTAAATTGACCATAAATGGACCAACATGATCATTGAGGATTTCTTCCACATATCTTACGCTAGTTAAAGAGCCGTTTTCTATGATCACCAGCTCTGTGCGACTTTCAGAAGAAATTCCGGCCCACACAAGTACAGACCCACCACCGTAGGCTACTTTTTCTTCGATGCATGCTTGCTTGAATCTTTCCCCTGGTCTTCGATACACTCTGTGTCTTCCATCGTGCTTGTAGAGCATAAATTTTGATTCGTCGGAGAACATAACTTTTGACCAATCTTCAATACTCCAATTTACGTGGCTCTGGGCATATCTTAGTCTTGAAATACGATGCCCACGCTCCAGTTTAGGGCCGTTTGCAGGTCTAAGGGGTTTTAAGTTAGATTCAGCAAGCCGACGTCTTACTGTCCATGCACTTGGGTTACTTCCTCCGAGGCGTCGAAACTGATTTGTGAGTTCAGTTCCTGTGAGAAAGCGATTTCGAAGCATGGTGTTCACCAAGTATCGGTCTTCTCGTGCTGTGGTACACCTGGTTCTGCCCGTTTCTGGTCTGCGTAGGTTAGAACCAGTTTCTTCGTAACGTCGGAGAACTCTTTGTACTGTTGACAGCGACACACCGACAGTCCTGGCTGTATCGCGCTGACTCCGGCCGGTTTCCAGCATTGTAAGTATTCTGGTGCATTCTTCAGGCGTAAGCGACATAATTTCAGCTTGAATAATGAATATAGAGCACTATCAACATGGTTTATATACCCACATAAATGACAGATTACAAACAAAAGCAAAACCAAATGCTGTAATTTCGTAGTTCCATCTTCGAAAGTGGCCCTTTTTCAAATTTGATTTTTTTAAGATATAACTTTACAATAACTAAGAAGTTTTAATACCTTCATTTAAGGAGTATTACATTGTCTATTAAATACAATTTATTGCATTAACCTATCATTTTTAGTTTCCGAGATTTTTAACATTCTTTAAGTGACCCGGAATCATTGCTCTCGCGTGTAGTTAAAAGTACTCACAGCGAGAGTAAAATTACCTAGTGCCAAGTAATCGTGACAATTTGTGAAGGCAACTGTGTAGAGACGCATCGTGTCGCATACAAATACAATAATTCTATTTGTTTACATCCTAACACATTCCAATGACCATTAGCATCGCACTGGCCACTCAGTAATGTTCAGTCCTATTTAACAAATACCTTATACGGTTTTGCACACTGCCTGCAGTTGGTTAACACTACCCTGCATATGATTTGCAAGTAAATACTCATAGTATTGTATTGATCACTAGCCGATCCAGGGGAGGACTAAGGATGTCAAGCCTAAAAAAGTGTACCCAAGGGTGGATCAGGATTTTTCAGGGAAAACTTCCCGAACCTAAATTCTGGATCTGCTATTTGTAGTGATGCTTAGGTAGCATCCTATCCAGGTACTTCTGGAACAATGACAATGTAGGCATTGTTATTGTTCCAGAAGTAATCTCGAAGTGGTCATTTTGTGAATGTAGAATAACAGACTTTTACTTGTAAGTTTGGCTATAAACCCAATAAACTACTAGGTAGTTGGTGGCTCGGTGGTCTATTGGAAGTAATTCTACCTTCGTATCCCAAGGTTTTGTGTTTGAAATAAGTTCAACATCTAGATTTTCTTATAAAAAAAGATTGTGCATTTACTCCAAGAATATTATATGCGGGGAAGGAACCCTATGTCAGTCGTGGATGTGAAATAATGATAATCATGGCTATATGCGCTAAACCTGTTATGTACTTGCAGAGGAAAACCAACATCAAAAGAAAACTTGTCTTCGGCAGGAGGTTTAATATTTCCGGTGGATAAGGCCTAGACTGAGAGGATGTCCTAAGTAATGCACGAGCCATTTGCACTGCACCTTCTTGAGAATATAAATTGTCTTGAAAGAGGTGATCTTATCTCACTACTGAGTTATCTACATTTAATCAGGTATCAGCATATATACGTCGCTGTAGCATACTAGAAGCCATAACATCATTCAAATCAACTCGCTGTGGGTGGCGGTACCTAATCGACACTCAATAACATTCAGCCCACAGTACTTATAAAGTGGTACAGTTCCGTATTGCTAAGGAAAAATAATCACACGTATGATGTACCAAGCAACACTTTTATTCCAAAGAACGGCTAACTAGTACGTTCGGTGGTAAGACTGCACGCACAGTGCAATCCGTAGTATTTTTTTGGTCAACATGTTTTTCATCAAGCGAGGCGTACACATACCGCCAAATTATGTTTCCAGATTTATCTTGGAACTAACAAAAACTGCCAAAAAACGCGTCTGTTTTGGACTTAACCCCTGTCAAAACTGTCAGATTTTTAGTTACGTAATATGAAAAAACCTAGTTAAATCCAAAACAGACGCGGTTTTTGACGGTTTTAGTTAGATCCAAGATAAATCTGGAAACATAATTTGGTGGATAGTGTATAACTAATCAAGAATATGTATCTAAATACTGTGAAAAAAAATCACCAAAAAACTACAGAAACAAGTGCATATAGGTGTTCAAAAATAATCCAGACTAAAAGTATTAGCGAATTGGGTTCGTTATCTTGAGTAGACATAGATAGATTATTTGAAAAATATTGTTTAGTGTTGGTCTCCTCTTGGTAACTCATGCAATAAAAAATGTTGAGCAGGGATACAATTTCGTTATACTTACTTAGGCATCTACATAAAAACACTATCCCAGCATAGAGAAGATTGGATAAAACGAAGGAAATTGCCCCGGAAAACGGACCCTAGCGAATGTCGACAAGGCATAAAATACCAATGACTTACACGAAATTGTGTTCTTCTTGCTGTAGGTGAATGTACTTGGATTAGAATGTACATAATTATGTTGGTTAAGTAGAACTGACTACGTATTTTACTAAAAAATATTATAGCTGCAAACGCACTACGGTGGTCAGAGTTCTTCGTTTTCTGTTCAAAAAATCGGTATCAGAGGTTTTAGCAAACCAAAATCCTAAACTACAGACATGATTCAGACATCTCGTTCCAAAAATGAGAGAAAAGCCTCAGAAACGGACATACGTGTAAAAGATGAATCAACTTACCTTTTATGGAACACAAGTTTGCCTCAACAGTTGTACGGTTTTAGCATAAATTCCACAATTTATGCATTTTTGTTTACATTTTCTCGTAGCGTTTGTACCAAGGCAAGGTCTTATACAAGTGACGTAGCAAAAGCTAAAATAGGTATGACGATTTGTCAGCTGGCTCTTGAGTTTCATATTTACATTTAGGTGATAGAACATTCAAACAGTAGAGGACTTACTAAAAAGGTGTTTAATTTACCCATGCATATTCTATTGATAGGATAAGATAATTTATTTATTTTCAACAAGGTTTACATAAATAAGAAATACATAAGAAGAGGTATTTATCTGCTATGTAATATGTATTAGGTAATAAGTATCGATTTCTCGTCCCTGCTATGTACCTAGCAGCATTGTTATATCGACGGACTATTTTAAAGAGCGACTACATCCCACGCGACAACCTTCTATAAAGTGATTATTCAGTTTCTAGTATAATTTCCAGTAATTACACTAGAAATCCAATTATTCTAATATGTAATAAATTTTAAAAACTCCTGACCATGAAAATCTCTTTAGATCCTATTCATCATTGCTGGTCATAATCCTAACGATTGAAGTATGTGGTTCAGATCATAAAATCTGAACTGTTTCAAACTGTGACAGACATACGCACAACGCCGTCAAATTTAACACCCCTTCCGTTTTTGGATCGGGGTTAAAAGAGCAGAAAAGACAAAAGAGACGTGTGCAAAGTCGCGGATGGAAGATAGTGATAGATAAAACGAATTATCTGAATTTCATATATAATTTTGATAAAATATGTCTCGTATTCTAAAAATACAAAAAACGCTTGAATCCGAATTCGTGCTCGAGTAATAACTGCGAATACAGAGTATAGTCGTTGGTCATGAAAAAACAAATTGAAATATTAATTTAGTAAAATCCCGTTCCTACGATATTTCAGTAATTTACAATTTGGGTGCGTAATTCCTGTAATGTAAAACACGTACTTAAGTAGATATTTTGTTGTTTAATTTTTTTTCCATTTTATTAGTAAAAAACCCCACAGCAGGTAATAATAAAAATCTTCCTAACGCAGTGATTTAAGATCCTGCTGAAATCTTTCTTGCCGAATCTCTAGAGGATTACCAAAGGGATTTGAGTATCTTCTTTCATTTATTGCTCTGCTTTCGTTTTCAAATACGAAGTGTGCCTACGTTTTGCATTTCTAGGGACTGCGTATTTTTCTCTATTATACTTTTTTATAGAAGAGCGAGTGTGTTTTTATTCTTTGTTTTTATAGCTGCATGTTTTAAAATGAATTTATTTTTAAGCAAGACTAATAAATAAACTAACAAAAAAAAACCAAGTCAGGCTATACAAACATACATACACAACACATAATAAAGCGTATAATTTACCACAAACCCTTGATGACACCCTGTTTGACGATTGTTTTTTTTTGAAGGCGTTTTCTAAAATGGGCAAGGAAAACTCTCTTTGCAGTCGACTTACTTACTTGGTCGACTGTACGGTGCATTATAAGTACAACTGGTTGGGTGGTTGGGAAACTCATCAAACATCACAGAAGAGTCGGGTGATCAATCTGCTCTAAACTGATATGTGAGCTCCCGCTCGCGAGTTTCTCACACGTCGTTAGTTTTAAAATGCTTGTTGTTTAGAAAAAATAAAATTTTACCACTACCTACTATAAAATATTAGAAGCCGGGACTTATGTTATTTTCAATAGAAGAGTAGATCTTACTTTGAGTTAACTTGGCCTCTTGCTTGTGTACTCTTACCAATATCCAATTATCGCCTCCTACAATATCTACCTTATTCCATCGTCGATGTTAAATATTTACCTATATTGGTGCCCCAGTCTACAGTCAAAAATTTGTTGAAAATATCAGAAAATTACTAAGAATTGCTTAGAAATTTCTGTGAGATCCAGCGAGATAGTTGCATTAAAATATTTTCTGTTTCTTTACAGATGACAATGATGCGTAGTGCTAAAAGAAAAGTGAAAAAACAATTAAGTTATCTGATACGCTTGTGACGAATACATAATGGAAGGTGTGCGGGTGACGCACCAGGGCCTGATGAGGCACACGGCCGATGGTTCGGCCGGCCGCATCACCCAGGCTGGGCTAGCTGCCAGGAGTACAGCTGGAACTGCTGCGAAGGGAATGGCAATCAAGGGCCATGAGGACCTGTGGGTGGAGATCCAGGCCAACACTTTCAAGAATTGGGTGAATGAAACTTTAAAACCAGTGAATATAAAGGTATGGAGGAAATAAGTAGAGCGAGTACACAAAATCAGTATTATTAGATGTTACAGTATCTTGGTTTTCCATCTCGGCCAGTACACAGCGCTATAATTTTTTTAATGATTATTGGGCATTTGTATTTGGTCATATCATCGAATAATATGGGAATTAAATTTTTTATTTATCAATGAAATAGGATCAAGAAATCGAATTGTCTTTTCTTGGTCCATTATTTCATATTACACTATTGCGAGTTCTAACCTATAATAAAATTAAATTTAGTTGAAATGCGTTATTGGAAGTTGAATGCCTAGCTATAGATGCTTTTAGGTATTGGATCTAGTAGAAGATTTACGCGACGGGACAGTGCTCTGCGCATTGGTAGAGGCTCTTCAAGGTCGCAGGCTCAAAGGATGGAGTCCGAACCCTACCAACCAACACCATAAGTTAGAAAACGTCACCACCGCTCTCCAAGCCATTGAGGACGATGGCGTCAAATTAGTAAATATTGGTAAGCTTCTATATATCCATCTTCCCTGTCTCAGCACAACTTTGTTTTTTTTTTCTATACTAAATTTTGACGACCTTTGTAGCACAGTGGGCGATGTGGTTTTTTACCCGCACCGAATTGAATATTTATTCACCTGCCGGCATGGGAGTTGCGTAAGCTCTCTTAGGACACATCACGGTCCTTTTTTACGCAATTTGAACTTTTTTATGTAGTAAATAAATAAGTTATTTCTATCGCAAATAAAGGGGGTAAATAATGAACATCTTGCAACTTTGTACAGGTCCTTCAAACCGTGGTAATACTATCGGAGAGAGCTAAAAATTCTTTATCTTTTGTTTCAATTCGTAACTCAAGCTTGAAACTTTTTTGCAGGTAATGTAGACATCGTAAACGGAAACTTGAAGTTGATACTGGGATTGATATGGTCACTTATCGTTCGATACCAGATTGGAAGAAGCAAGTTCCCGCCGAGGTAACTTTTTCACTTTCAAATTAACTTTCCAAGTCAGTCAGTCACTGTAGTTTATATCTACTGTGGACCGATAAATTGCCGAACAGTATTGAACTTACTTTTACGCTTTCAAAACATTTGAGTACCTACTATTTTTGTACGTACCTAAGTCTCTGCCAAGCCTTTTATAGAATATCGTCTTGTATTTACGTAGGTATATATTTTTTTAATAAGTAACTTTTTTTATAATAATTTTCTATAGAATCTATTAAAAATATAACTGTCATAAATTCCATGATAATACAGAATGGCAGCCAAAGTTAATGTTTTTCCATCCCAAAAAATCGCAATGATATTTTAACTAAATTTTATGTCTAGTCAACCCTATGACTAGTATAGTATTATATGATCTGTGTCTATGTTAACTTATTCATAATGCAAAGCAATATCAGTTTAAGATTTCCCCGAAAACTGCATGTGAGTTTCTCCAACACCAGAGATTAACTAACAATAATTATGTATAGCATAACTTACAAAGTTAACCTATAAGGTTTCCCAAGAGTTGGTATATCGCGGTAACAATGATGTAATTTGTGTAGTTTCTGCCTACGTAATGTTATAGGCCTTGGATTTGTAGCTAACTGTATCTAAATAGCTGAAAACATTTATTGATAAGGTCAATAATTAGGGACGCTGCGCCAGCGCAGTAGATTCTTTTTTGTATGCAACTAAATGATGGAACAAGCCGATGGCTCATCTGACCAATAAGCATATTATATCCATTTAAGACGTGTCATGTGATGTATTGCACTGCGCCCATCACTCTGAGACAAAAAGGTATTGAGTCTCATGTACCTGGTAACTGCACGGCACCCATACCCTTGTAACGGGAATACAGCAATGCGAACATTACTGCTTGATGACAGAAATAGGTAGGTACTGTAGTAGTACTTCTCCGAACAAACTCTTTCTCCAGAAGCTATACACGTCAGGCATTCCCAGTCCATTCATCTTGTAGTACATAAGACCCATGTACATAAGATCTATATGGAAGGAGTATACGTAATAGTGTCTCAAGTTTTCATTGTAACCTTGATGTTTTATTTCAGAAAGCTGATGTTATCGTGGTTACAATCAGCTCTACCAGAATGCCGTGTTGGAAACCTAACTACTGACTGGAACACTGGAGTGCTTCTATCAGCATTGGTAGACTACTGCAAGCCTGGAACGTTCCCACACTGGCGGGAACTAAGTAAACTTTTTTTGTTATTATCAGATATTAGTAGCCCCTTTCCTCTCTTTTACACTGCAATTTAACGCATGGGCAGGCCATGTGCACAACATTGTATTTGTGCATAATTTCTTTTGATTTTTAATTTTGCATTGTGTTCATTATTCATGAGAGCATATTTTGTGATGCATGAAGACTGATGAACCTTGGAACTTGTTGATCTTCCTTCGATCAGAATTAATTTTCCCATCCGTTTCGATAGTGTCGACCGATAGATGTCGTTGCTAGTTCTATAGTGGCCTTTATTTTGTGGCCTTTATGCCTTTAAGGTTGGTGCTTTAGTCACTGACATTCTTGAAAGCTTTGTAACAAAATTTAGCATTTACTAATGTTTATTTATCATACGATAAATTACAAGAGCAAAAGTCTACTGGAAGTCTGGAATAATGAATTATTACGAACATATTTTTGTAAAAAGTTGATTTCCGCTTCACTCGTCTTGTCTAGACAAACACCGACTCGACTTTTTGAAGCGAAAACTTTTATTCTTGAAAAGTTCGACGCAAACGGTAAATGCACTTTTAAACTTGAACAGTTAATGCACTGACGGTGCTTATGAGAAGTTATTTGCAAGCAACACGATCATAATTCATATAATACTTAGTTTTAAAAGAACATGCATTAGATGTGTATTCGGGCGTGGTATATTAGAAAATATAGCTCAATGTTACTACTGGCTCAAAGACATGAACGTGTCTTTGAGCGAAGTGTGAAGTGATGATGAGCAGGAAAACGTGTAATTTCATCCTAGAAAAGTCAATGATTTAATTTGTACTTATATTAATGTATACTTTGACAAAAACGAAAATCTTATCAAATGTATTTTTCGTTTGATGTCTAAAATTGGATTTTTATATTTATTGCAAATATACTCTACTAAATAAGTGGTTCAATCGAAGTGCCTGTTTACTCTCATTTACGAATTCTCATTTTTTCCCCCAGACCGTCATGAAGCCGTTGAAAACTGTCGGCGTGCCATGAAGTTAGCACACAGAGAGCTGGATGTCCCCATGGTCTTAGAACCAGAGTACTTAGCCTCGCCTTGGCTGGACGAGCTGTCTGGCATGACTTACTTGTCTTACTTCATGAAACCAAACTCTGCAGGCGTCAAATCCACGCTAGAGTGGGTCAATTCTAGGCTTGAGCGAGCTATCACTAACTTTACGGTAAGAATACGGTACTTATAGCGGTAAATATATCGAAAATAAAAAACCGGTCACGCAATAAATAGTTAAACGTAAAAAAATCCCTAGGGTAGCAACGAAAGAGGGCAATTTAGATTATTCTGTGCATTTAAAGTAAAGCAGCGTTCTCAATTTTTTAAATATCCCATGTAAGTATTATACCGTCTTCTCCATACTACACACAAGTTAGTTGGTAGATAATGCTAAATAGCTTCAAGCTCATCTAGTATGTTTTTATAGAAGTGCAAAAAAGAATTTTTAATGTAATTTACCAACATCGTATAAAATGTTAGCTAAGGAGTTTCTATGAACTCTTCCACCGGATCAAAGGAAGTTCTGCAAAATGAAAGTTTGCACACGGAAATTGCCATGTTACAGACGTATTACCTAGATAGGAAAGTTTACATTTATTCACGTTTATCAACTGAACATTTCTAGTGAAGTGGAACAGAAACTTGCGTTGATATTAAAAAGTTATATCAGCTGTTCTGTTATTTTTTCGAGTATAAAATCAGGCCCATCATTTCACATTTTCCTGTAAATCGTTATTTTCTGTAAATCGTTTCAAAAGTGACTCAGTGAATCCTGTATTGAAAAAGTATGATGTTTCAGACCGATTGGAATGACGGCAGAGTTGGAAATGAGCTAGTCCGCTCTTTAGGTGGTCCAGCGCCTCCGGTGAGTAGGCTGAAACGCGACCCCGCGCGATGGGAGGAGAATAATCAACTGGCCATCGACGCAGCCAAAAAGATTGGTAAGTTATCAACTCCTGAATGCTCTATACCAAAACCCATAGAGGAAATAGTTTGTTACTCTATCAGCTACCTACGCCGTCCACAGCTTAGCTTAACAGTAAGAACAAAGTTTTACAATATGTTGATTATTTATGGGCCTACGAAAGATAATAATATGCTGACTGTTGACCGTAAAAAGCCAAAATTGTCGTAATTTTATTTAAGTTTTAAGCCAGTGTTACTATCGCTTGTGCTGTTGGTTTTGAGCTAAAATAGTCAAATAAGTATCTTTACCTTTTTAAGAAAGGTTCGTTTTACAGGGGTTAAACCAGTATTATCAGCAAAGGACATGAGCTCAAGCGACGTCGAACACCTCGGCGTGATGGCTTGGGCCTCGCAGTTCAGAAATATTACCCCGCGACCGCCGGTCCATGATATGCTGAGGCTCGCTTTAGACTCTACGTCTGGTAGAGTTGGGGAACCCGTAAGTATTTTATTAGTTATGTTTAAAATTTTTGATATAACTTGTGAGATAGAGAGAGCATGATCATTGTGGGATGGATGAAGTGAAGCTAGAGCATCTTGACTTTTCTAAGCACGTCGTCGTAGCTTCGAAATTCGTCAAATAAGAACAATTATTAAGCTTGCAGGCACTCGTAGGTACTACTTATTATCCTTCTCAGTTTTAAGCCTCGTAGCCAGAATAAAAATTAAAGCACTAACTTACTCTTATAATGCTTGCTTATACAGAGCCTCAGAATATTAAACTAATCTGAGTACAGAGCACACCAAAAGTGAATTCATTAAACTTAGGTGCTCTCGTACAGCAAGTTTTCAACAGGAAATTAAATTTTATCTAAAGTTTGCCCAGAAACTAATAGGTTTCAAAAATACACTTCTTCGATGCCATCTACTAACGTAATAGACTTCTAAAATGCTCATACAAAAGTGACTCGCGGAACACTTGTAAATCAGAAAAATAAACCTCCTTCAAATCGAAACAACTCTACTCCAAACTTTTTATAGCTAAACGTCTATACTTACGTCACTTACCCCGCGAATTCATAAATATGGATATGTAGGTCTGTGTACTACTTTGTTATAATTTCTTGATCAATTTCAGACTTACATAAAAGTGGAGAGCATCTCCAATGAGCTATCTGCATCGGACGTGAAGGTGTCCATAGTGAACCCTCTCGAGCAGGAGTCGAGGTTGCAGGTGGATGCGAGAGGAGCTGGCGAGTTCATCCCAGAGCACGCTGGCATGCATGAAATCGTGCTCACTGTTGATGATGTTCGGTAAGAACTTACACAACTTTTACGCAAAGAAGCCTGATTTCATTGGAAAACACATTTCAACAACATTTCGGTCACGTACAGCTGTGATTTTCGTCGATTTTGACAACATATTTCATAGTGACATAATTTTGTCGGAATCTCAATAGGTCAATGAGAGAAAATACCAGTCCGTAGATAATATAATACACTGTATTTTATGGAGGAAAACAATGAGGCAGGTGCGTAGGTACCTAATGTAGTTACTTTTCTCCATGCACTGGATTCCTCGAAGTTTGGGGTAGTTTGGGGTTTATATCTTCTACTAGCGACCCGCCCCGGCATCGCACGGGTGCAATGCAGTGATAATGATGATGTATTATACAATAACCCTTCCCCTTGAATCACTCTATCTATTAAAAAAACTGCATCAAAATCCGTTGTGTAGTTTTAAAAATCTAAGCATACATACATACAGACATTAGGACAGACGCGGGAAGCGACTTTGCTTTATACTATGTAGTGATGATAGTTATGGGTTGGAAGTGATGAAGTAAAAATTCATACTCTTTGGTCTAGGACTAGCTTTGCTTTTCTTTTATTTTCTGTTAACTTTAATCAGCCTTTCTTCAACTATGAAACTAAAATATTCGTAATACGGATAATGATTATCTATAGACGATTCGCTCAGTGCTTACCAACATAAGCAGCTCTTTATAGACACATGCGGCGAGAATTGTAGTGGTTATGAATCTATGTTTAGCTCTATTGAGCAACCAAAGTGTTTACTTACTTACTTGCCTGAGTACCACAGGCATTGGGTTCTTAGCGATATTGAGAAAAGATACACTGTAGTTTACTGTTTACTTTCGAAGCCTTATAGGAAAAAAGTGTCTCCCTACAGATAGTATTGTATTGATATTTGAGAAAAGGGACCCTTACCAAATCAATCAATCCCCTTCCGACTCCACTTCGTTGAACAATGTATGCATTATCATTTTGTTGTACCGCCCAATTTTTGTAACGAAGTGAAATCAAGCCTCCTTGACGTGACGTAACTTCAAGTTGTTTATAGCCATTCTCCCTGACCCCATTTAGTAACAGATGTCACATAAATAGTACGCTAAATCCACCATTTATAGGGGGTATATAAATCAAGTAGCTAAGCACCTATAATGTAATTATTACCATTGTTATTGCTAGAATAGGTAGCGTAAAGTATTGCGTTTTCATAGCAATTATAGCATTCTGTTATCTTCTGTGAGCTTTGCCGATTTGCGCCCTGTTTGAATTACCTGCCTACATTAATTAGGTACCTAGGAAATACTTTGTTTACGAGAACGATATATAATAGGTATAAGGTAAATATATTATAGTGGGAGCCTAAAGTGTAGTAAAAAAAGAAAAATATTACTAAAGGAAAACTTGTGTTAGCGCTTATGAGATTTATTGATTCGTATGTCAAACATCGAATACCCAGCCAATAATTTTCAATGCAATCCCTGTTCATTTGAATGTATTTTTTGCATATAAAAATAATTTTGATAAAACGAAATGGCACGCTTCGTGGAAATCATAAAGGTTCAATGAGCTAATATGGCATTTGAGTGAGAGCCGAGCTGATTTTCACAATGAAATTTCAAGGGTCTACCGTCTCGGAGTGAAATTCTGACGGTTTGTTAAATTAAACTTTATACCGTGGCAACGTGTAAAGTTCGATAATATTTGATACTCCATGATACTTCGTAGAAGACCTTCGTTAACAGGTATCTTTGGGTAACAGTTATATTATTACACTGTTATTATTAAACACTGGTTTAAAGTTGAAGTTCCAATGAAATTGGTTTAAGTCAGATAGAAAATTTCCATACTTTGAATGTTTATTTAGATTTTGCTAGTAGTGTTTAATTATGTCCTATTTTGTGCAATGCAGAGTGGACGGAAGATACTTCTTCAGGGTTCTACCAAGGCTTGTTTCAGTGCCGCCTCCGGGTATGGCACCTTGCGCTGCTGGTAGCATCGTCGAAGTACTAGTCAGTGCTACAGGTGAGTAACTCACAAAATTTCACTTACCTATCCTTCAGTCCAGTCTTTTCCCAGCTTATACTTAAAGTTGAATAAATCAAAAAGCTTCCGGTGCTTTCTTCACTGAAATTCATTGCAAACTGGAGTTACTTCTAGCTAAACTAGGATTAACTCACCCGATTCGCAACTTATTTTCATAGCTTGAACCTCACCGCGAAAGCGGTAGCATTGTAAAACGATTTGAACTCGCCGGCTCTCAGTTAGCTCATTCTTTTATCTTCGGTTGCCGTAGAGCCCGGCTTATGAAAGTCGATGGCTAGGCTTTATACTGAAAAATTAGTCACCGAAGCAGAATAAAAATATACCAAAAGATTGCTTGTTGTAACATACATAAATATGCAAAGCATTATCGTTAGAAGTATGCAGGTTGGTATTCAGCACCTACAGAGATCACGGCTAACATTAGGCTGACACGAAAAAGAGAGGAAGTATCTTAACATGCTATGCTTCGTCTACACAACTCAAACTCTATATAAATTTCTATTGAGTTCTGTATAGTTTCTACCAATTTAAAACTTTAGCAGGAGCAGAGGTCAAGCGCAGATATTTGATCGAGTGAGCAAAACGAACGAGATCTTAGTGACAACTTGGACAAAAATGCTTTGTATGTTTGTTCGACGAGATCTTTTAAACCGCTCATCCGATCTACATAAAATTTGCTAGGTTTACGAATAGTACTCTTAAGTTTTACTGGTTGGTTAAATGAAGTAAATCGGTCAAGGGGTCGTGAAGTTATGAGGGTCCAAAGGGAGTAAAAAAAAAGTCGTACAATATCAAGTAGAGTGTCATATGATAGTGTTTTGATTAGACATTCCAAAACCGTTTCTATTTTAACTCTAGGTCTAATAGTTTTTGAGTTGTTGTAAAAATTATAAAATTGGCAAACCCAGTATAACGTGAGCTACCATTTCTTAAAGTTTCAATGATTTTGTAGTTCAAGTAAGACTGGTACATAGACGGTGATTTCGAAGCGATTTGCAAAATTTATTACAACCATAAAAATTGTTTGGGTTTTATTAACCTCCGACCATCACGAGATCTCAGTTCGGGGCGAACTACTAGTTAAGTCATTTTCTGTTCACCAGGAGCCCCTCGGCGTCAAGATATCGATGTAACCGCACACTCACCCAGTGGACGCGCTGTACCCCTCGAGCCCCGGCATCCGCCGCCATCAGCACCGGGCACCACCGCCTCCAGCGCCACCTTCCAACCTGACGAGGCTGGCACGTGGACTATTGCTATCACATACAAAGGAGAGCATATCCAGGTAAGAGGAGCACGGCGCAAAAACTCAGAAAGACAAAAGTCGATGGTGCACGTAAACGTGAGGAGAGCTGGCGCGTTCATTTCTAAGTTCACTGGTATGGATGAAATAGTATTCACTGTCGATAATAATTACAACTGAGAGCATATCCATCTAGATAAGCGAGTAGATTCCACATTGAAACGTCACAAAATAGTCTTTCCATCTCGGGCTCTATAGATTTAAAAATGTAAGCCTTTTTGTCAAAACTTTACACGCGGCGCCGCATTTAAGCCTCGTCTGTGCCACGCCGTCTCTTTGTAAGCAACTAAGGCATTTTATATTCATACTAGCAGATATCTGAATCATAGCGTCGGTTTAGTAGCGTTATCATTTCTCACGATGGCACAGGTGTTCAGTACGTAAACTTGTACAGCTGTTGTCAGTTCAATTTTATCTTGGGGCGGTTGAGGCTGTAAATCACCAGTTCAAAAAACAATAGCAACATTTGTTGGGTCCCGATTCTCGCCACTCTAGCTGAACTATAATAGCTGTCAATTTATTTAATTTAACAGAGGTACGCGAAGTAAGAAGAAAATGACATCCATTACGTACACAGCCTGAAACTTTAAAGGACAGGTTTTTTGCTAAAGTAGAAACTTGAAACTTTCTCATTTAGTTTCACATTTTTCAGTTCGCTGTTTGCAGCGTTGATTACTTCAGAAGTTCGTCTTCAAAACCTTTTATGGCTAATCAAGCGAGTGTTGAGTGTTAAAAAACGATTATTTTTCATTTTTCACACTGAATAGAAAGCAGTGGAGCGAAAATGAACAACGAGAAAATGAAACTAGAGAGCGTTAACCGCGGCCCGCCTGCGACGCTTGCTTATTGAAATATCATTCAACACAAATTGGAAGCTTTGATGCAAAGTTTAACTTTTAATAGGTTGCTGGTGAATATTGTAGGTTAGGGTTGCGGGCTCAGAGCAATTTGCAAGTCTAGATTATCATTTATAGCATAGTTTATGCACATCATAAATGTTTAAATCGAGACTGTCACAAAAATTCTACTCGCGTCTTAATTCAGTCTAACTAAAACACTTATGAGTGAGAGCCCATATTGCACTGCATTTCTAGGGAGGTCCATTTACCTGCGAAGTTTTCGACCCTGCCGGAGTTCGGCTTAGTCAAGGAGCATTGGACGGTGCTGAGCCTCTAAAACCCCACTCCTTCGAGTTAGACACCAGTGGCTGCGGCGTCAAAGGAGACCTACAACTAGACATTGTGCACGACAAGCGCAGCGTAATGTGCGCTCTAGAAAAACTATCTGCCACGAAGTATCGAGCTACTTTTATGCCTAAGGCACCTGGGAAACACAGGGTGAGACAAAGATCCAATCAATAACTTACACTCGAAGTTTTAAGTGAAAGCATCCAACATTTTATCGTCACGTAATGAATCTTCATTATTTTCTTAGATTCTTAGATTCTTTATTGCACACAGAAAAATATGAACAAACAAGTTAAAACTAAAGATATGTACAAGATATGTATTTTGTGTTTTTATTAATGGTAACTTCATTGTAAATATTCCAGCTGTATATTTATTTCAACGGGTACGACATCCACGGCTCGCCGCACATGTTCCGAGTGGGATCTCGGTCTAAGAAACCCCGTGACAGTTCCAGCCCAGCCCCGGCGTACGCCAGGATTTCTAGCCCAGGTATTTATTACTCAAAATGTCTGCCATTTTATCTACCAACGATAAAACAGAAATAAATTGTATCATGAAAATATTTTGTGCTCATTTCAGTAACACGGTTGGGATCCGAAAGCCCGATGAATCAGTACAATTTGTACGATTCAAACACAACAAAGCACAACACGAGCTCAATCGATCGACGAGACGAACGACGTGACTCGAGTGATTATTACAAATCCTCCTTCGGTTCCGATATCAAAGAGAAAAGCTACGATATCGTTGACTCCGCGTACTCGACATCGAGAGTCAATAAGAAAGAAACACTGCATACTAGATACGGTTCCGAAAGCCCTATGAATAGAACAGCGAGCCCGATAACTACCAAACATTTGGGGAACGGGTCCCGCTTAGACGTCAATAGGTCTTCGAGTCCGTTTAGAGCTACCAGTCCGTACCGGGCGACGAGCCCTTACCGAGCCACCAGTCCAGTGGGGCGGACTACGAGTCCGCTCACTAGAAAAGATAGCCCTTTGAATAGGACGTCGAGCCCAATTAACAGGTACGATGAATAGCAGGTAAATGACTCTCTTGAATTGGTTTCGACACAGAACGCTCTATATATTTATTAGTCTTGTTAATATTAGCCCGGGTTCGAAGAGAAAATGGGCTATGAACGCTTAAATCAATTTTCAATCAGGCTCTCAATAGGGAGTCTATAGCGGCCTGTGAATGAGAGCCTATTTTTGTTTTGACGAGGGATTTTATGCTCGCAAAGTGCTTAATGCACGTTTCTAGTACGCCATTCATATTAATTAGCCTTTGTGATAATAGTTTAGGAAGGCATTTTGATTTAAGCGCATTATAAATACATAGTCTCCTTACTCAGTACATGTTCGCTTAAGTGCTTACGTAATAACCTTAGGTTTCAATAGAAGCCTTTGTGAGTTTCATCGATATTTTGGATGCAGGCGGGCTTTTGTATGAGACGAAATATTATCACAGTGGCCTTTGATTTACAGTCTTCACATCTGCTATAGTGTAAGTACGGAATAAATAAAATATCATCTTGCAGAGTAAGCAGTCCAATAGAGCGGTACAGCCCAGTCACAACAACCAAACGAGTTGTGGAAAAGCGTTCTAACTATAAATACAGTTCGTTTAGCGGCTCTCAGGACAACCTCGACCAAAGCAGTCCACTTTCTTCGCTAGAAGCTGACAGAGGAAGAAGACTGGGGAGTCCTAGTAAGTTCTATTTGATTTACTTAGCCACAACTCACAACTTAATTGTGTCTCGATGCAGTTACAGTGTTTCCAAGTATTTTGCATGAAACGCCAATTTTCCCCCTCAATAATGACTGTGTAACGTCATTTATGCATTTGGTAGTTGAAAAAGATATTAGTCAAAATTTATACTATACATTATAAAAACGTAGTCTTATAAAAACTTACTAATGTAATGTAAATATTTACTTCAGATACTGGAGATCCGGGTGGGAAACTGTTTAGTCCTAGAAAGGATTCATGGGATGCCGTTGAGAAAACACGGCAGATGATGAGTGCAAATACGTAAGTAAACAACGTTGTCAGTTTAAGGTCAAACTCTAGTCAACAAAGTGAGATCATGTAAGGGTAACAGCCTAGCGTAAGGTTTCGCTTTCATTCTTTCAGCATAAGGAGTCCTGCTAGACTAGCCCACGGCTAAGTACCTATTCACTATCAACAATAACTGAACTGTGAATTGTAGCATCTGAAAACTGTAACAAACTCACCTACCAAACACGTTACTTTGTTGCAATCAACTTTCATCAGTTTTCAGTTCAAAACAGTAACTAAATTTAATTTTACGACGGTTTACTATCAATTTAAATTTATTAGCACTTGTAGTTTATTCAGTAACCATTTGACTGTAACTAACTGTATCATAGGTAACACAATCACATAATCACTCACCACACACGTGCTTCACGAGTGATCAGTTAAAAATCAAAGGCAACCTCCATGATATTTAGTTAGAGAACCGGTTGCGGTGTCCCAGTAATTTACTTAGGGACGTGTAGTTCAGTACTTGTGCTTGAATCGCCATTAGACCTGGAAAGCAACTCAATCCAACTTGATTTTTCCAGGGTCATCAGTATACATAGGTATTGCATAGGAAAAAATAAAAATAATCATACAAAACCTTAAGACGTATCAAAGCAAAGTGATCAGTGAGATTTTATTGAATAGGCTGGAGCCCGTCCCACTGGAGCGAAACACCTTGGAAAGAGAGACGAAAAGAAACACGCAGCTGAATAAGTTCAGCGATCTCTCGAGAGACTCCTTCAACCGCCAGCTGGATAGATTGGCCGATGATCGAGACTCCGATACCTATACCAGTCGAGTAAGTAAACTGTGCGATATTTTGGTTACACTGCAACGTTAGAACCAGCCTAGCCTCGCAGACTGCATAAGGCGCGAACCGTACCTCAAATGTCACTAGTGAACTTTCGTATAAGATTAGGCCATGAAAAAATAATCTGCAAAACAAAACACACTCGTTACTTTTCATACTTTCTATGTGACATTTTAGACGGAATAATTACGTTATTCTGTTTGTAGACGTGCTACGAGATTCGTAGCTGTAATATTTTGAAAGCGTACATTCAATTTCTATATAGTTTCAAAACCCAATAATTTCATGAGGCTAGTGGCGATTTGTCATAGCCTAATGCCTGACAAAAGATGATGACTTATAGTCCACCCAGATATGGCGCGCTTTCAAAACATTTTTATAACTAGGAGGGTACGGAATTTTGCTCGCCGAACCCCAGCAGATATTTTGTCTCTTGCCTTAGATTACTCAACTGTTTATAATCTTCTAAGTAAATAATATCCGATTAAAATGTATGAGAAGATAACGGGAGAAAATATTAATTGGAGTACGTAAGGTAAAGTACTTGTTGTCTTAAGACTTTACGTAATAAGGTTGTTTTGATACTTAAGATTGGTAATCTTCAAAATAAGATAATCAAAATAATGTTAGAATAATAAAATCTTTAACAGTTTCAAGGCATTTTTCTTCTTTTTTTCCATGACTTGTGCCTAAATCAATGTTTTATATACCATTATTTATCGAATGCATTTGAATTGTTTGTAATTAAACAATTCACAAAAACAAACATAATATTTAAAAAAATCCATTTAAGTCCTCAGTATTAGAGATGGGTGTTTTCGTTTTTTCTCGCCAACGGCTACGTAGCCGCTATAAAGTTTGCATATCGATTTCAATAACGGTTTTCAAATATCGATAAGTGCTTCGTGCTTTCGCGCTGCAAAACCATGAACCAAAAAAAGTTACAATAGAAAGTAAATCATATTGTTAGCTTCTTAAGACATATTTTTACGCACACCACTAACATGCAAATATATAGCTAACTTTACGTCACTCAAATTCGCCCCATCTCTTTCTAACCAGTAAAACTGTTCATACTTAGAAAGAGAGGTAGCGAATTTAGCGTATCGTATCGGTGTTTCACATCGTTTTGGTTGGTTTGTGAAGTTTTCGTTTTGGTTGTCGGCTAACTTGAGGCCAGTCTGCGCTGCGCGCTCCCCTAACTAGTAGGTAGCTACTTGGAAAGTCGGGATCGTTCGTGGGTGTTCGTACGTGTACCTACTCACGAGTAAAAATCGTACGAAAGCGTAGGTATCCGCTCCGCGGCCTAACAGTAGGTAGTTTTCGTGAAATCGGTAATGTAGATGTAGGGTATCGATATGGTATGATAACCGACCCATAACCATTTTTAGTTACGTTTCGATATATCGAACTAATCTCTACTCAATATCGGATAAATAAATGGATATCTTTGTGATTACACTCGTACCTAACCTACTTAAGAATTTCTAACCTTTGTTACTTACTCAACATAACACTTGTATTTTTCATAAATAAATGAATTGTATTCTTTTTTGAGAAATAAATGTCTGAAACCGTATTATGTACGAAAGACTTTTAGCCATGAATGCAAACGTTTTACCTGAAAATAAAACGTATATTAAAATACTTACCTGATCCGAAATATAATATATATATAGTGAGATATAGCTATCGCCTTCGCTTCTTTCTACCTCTTTTCCTCCTTAACGATGCGTGTTCGCCGTCTCTCTCGCACACTCCCACCACCACAGGCACAGAAGCCCGGTAGGCCAGTGAATTTGGTTCGTCATTGGCTGTTGTTTTTGCTAAGCCACCAGGCAGAATTTAAAATTAATATTATATTTCGGATCAGGTAAGTATTTTAATATACGTTTTATTTTCAGGTAAAACGTTTGCATTAAAATACTGTACCGTGATCCGAAATATAATATATATATAGTGAGAGATGTTTGTTATCGCCTGGTGGTGGTGGATGTCGTCAATGTGACTATGTGAGATTAAACTCACTTGCTGTATATAATACATTACGTACCTACATTGGTTATTGTAGTACCCACATAATTACATAAATAGGCAAAACCTACCCACACACCGTAGGTAGGTATTAGGGTATAAAGGTTGGAGGCGTTGGAGCAGTATTTCATAGTAAGAATATAGAAATATAATCTCGTTTCATTAAACATTATCTAAGCAGAGCAGATATTTCAAATAAAGAAAAATAACAGTTGTCATCCTTATTATTCTTACAGTCAGTTAATCAAGTAAATGACAACTTTAATTGCTTAAAAAATCGAAGTCGTAAAAAATAGTAGACCGATTGCGAAGTTGACCTTATGCGAACAAATGGTTAAACCATATTAAAATTATTCCGTGTACTTGATCTGTCTACAATAAGTAGAACTTTTTCTAAAATGTTTTGGGATCTCCTATAATATTGCCTCATAAAAGTATATCTTCAACTCAACTTTTGGAGGCAATATCTGACCAGGTGAAGCATAAATAAAAACAGCATCATCTAAGAGGTTTTTTTTTTTTTTTAAAACCATCCAAAAAAATACACATCTAGACGCGAGACGCGAGTCTAAGCTGACCAGTGACCACAAGTAGGTAGTAAACTATTAACAAAAGATTTTTAGCTTGCTGATTCCTTTCTACTGTAACTACTAGGTAGTTATTAATCTAGATCGTTCTGAAAAGACACATGAAGAGATGCTAAATAGAGCCTTCTTAATAGAATGTACAAGCTGCACAGTGTAATGAGTGGAGACGGCTCATTCATCAACAGTGAACGCTTTTGAAATCGAGCGTCGTGATGAGCTCGATAGGAAATGTGATGAGCTGTAGGCTAGACCGGTGGCTATCACTTACCATTACGTCGCAGAGGTACTTACATGCTCGAATTGCGCTCGTACCTTCACCATCAAAATTGGGTACATAAATAATCAAAAAGCGCATGAACGGACCAATTAACAAAGTCCTATAAGTTTCTAGAGTTGATTACGCCTGTCCATCATACACAGTCACTTTAGCCGAACCAGGACGCCATCATCATCATCATCATCATCGTCTGTTATTACCTAAACGGTTTATCCAAAAAACCGAATCTAAACATGTACTATCGGGGTTCGAGTTAAATCGCTAGCCAGACTGTCGATAACGACGGTAACTAATTGAGTCAACAAAAAACTGGCCATAAAATTGCATAATTATCATGAATAATGGCATTTTCAGAATCTAGATCAGAGAGCTAAGAGCGTTGAATCATGTATACTCTTTGTTGAGCATAATAATATACTCTGTACTACATACTATTGAAACTTCCAGATAATAAACGTAAAATACAGCCGTATGCTTAGAAATATGGTAGAAGCTGTCACTATCACAGTCAATTTTTGACATCAACTGTGTATGTATAACGAGATCAACACTCCCTAAAGAGGGTTTAGTCGGAGTTTATCAGTGCTATTGACTTCAAAATTCGTTTTACAAAAGGATGATATACCGAGGCGCACGGTAACCTCAGGGTGTCGAAACTACAGACTTATGAACAAGAATTGTGTTATAAGAAAGTTTTTCTCTGTAAAATAAATCTGCTAAATAACGTACTGACCAGTAGGTTTACTGCTAGTAAAATTATTTTGTAGCTCAGTTGGGCTTGTACGTTCGAAATCATCGAAGGGCGCTAGCTGTTAAAAAGAAGAGTTATTTGTCCTGGTGTCCAGTCCAATCCTTCAGGTGTCCGCTCCCGCTGCATTATGTTCACACTTCCAATTCCATTTACTGCACATTTTTAGGAGAGTTGCTCATTAAGATGTCCACTAAGACACGGTGAAGATCTCAAATGGTCCATCCAGGGTGCTGCTGTTGCCCGGCTCCGTAAATCTGAGCGCCAAAAAAGAACTTTTTCTCCACCTTAGTAGGTACTATAATTAGGTAGGTACACACCTCGACCTTGATGTATACGTTGAAGGACTTTTGGAATCAGGAACGGAGGGGGAATGACCCATGCTAACGGATAACCCCACTTTTTGTGCTAGGGAATCGTGGAATTCCGCTCTTTTGTCCGTGTAGTCTAGGGTGCAGTACCTGAGCATTACGCGCATTAGGCGTGTCTCCTAGTGCGAGGTAATGCTGCCGCTCCAGCATTACCTCGCACTAGGCGTTGTTGATACCAGAAATGTGGTATGCTAGTAGATCTATCAGGTGGGTATCCACTGTTCAGAAAATAAAATAAAAATAAAATAAAAATTGTGCTAAGATTAGCAGACTTTGAGATTTAGATTCTCCTTCGTTGCGTACATAAGTAAGCTACTGCCACCTTTTTGTCGGAATGCAGGTGTATGGAGGATGATTGTAGGTTCGGACCTTGCTCTTTTAGGATTTTTAGAACTACAAGGAGTTCCTTCCTTCATGTTCGAATACAGATTTTTTACTGTAGGCATCCAATGGTCCGATAGTTTCATGTTGCTGATCTGAGCTCCGCAGGCTGTACCTGAAGCGTCTATTACAAGAATGTGTGGAATAAAACGCATGTATCGGGGAGAAACCTGTTAGGTGACTGAGCCGCCAATTCGAGACTTTTTTACAGTAGCTTTAAGATGCGATTGCAATGAATGATAGTTTTAGCATTTATTGATGATTGACTCCCCTCGATGGACAGCAAAACTGGCAAAATTCATTATTTCCACCAGACTTTGAAAGTCAACAAGATTCGTGGTTCGAATCTCCAAGATTTTAAGTAAGTATGCTATTCTTAAGCTGTGCGGCATTTTGGTTTGGGTGGCCCATACTATGCCCAGATATTCTGTGCTTATTCTTAGTGTTAGCACGGATTTTTCGAGGTTTACCATCCACCCTAGATAATTCAGCATAATATTTAGAACAATTGTTTCCATTTTTGTACCTAATCTTAATCTATGTTATGTGCTGTCGGTTTTCCTATATATAAATAAATAAACAATACCGACATGCTTTATAGTGCAATAGGATAGGACTCGTATTTGCAATTAGAACGTCGTCGACGTACACCACAAGCCTAATCCCGTTTGACGTAGCATTTGGCTATCCAATTGCTGACAGTAGCAAATGTTTTTCGTGCAGAGATTAGCCCGAAGGACAGACAATTAATCTCTAATATTACTTCGCATTTTTCTTGGCGATACAATACGCTTAGAAAACGCCTGTGCATTCTGTGGATTGATATGTGAAAATATGCTTGCGAAAAATCGATTCGTGCTAGCTAATTGATGGGATTGGATCTTGTGGAAATTGATCAACCTGAAGGGCTTTGTAAGAACAAGGCGATTAGGGATCTCAGGTCAAATATCAGTCTCATGGACTCTTCTGTCTTAGGTAGGTACTAGAAACTTTCGCAATAGGACATTCTGGAATGTATGGACTTTTTTTTTTTTTTTTTTTTTTTTTTTTTTCCATAGCTCCGACATCTCTGTGGATTCGTAAGTTGCTTGCCGAAAGTTGTGTTGATCGGGCAGATGAAGAGGTGATCAATTCGAGAAGAGATACGGTAAACTGAAATAATGTACACAGTGAGAACACCTCTTTCTTTCCATCTTTTATGGTAATGCCACAGTTGAACAGCACGGAAAATGTCTCGGTGAGTCAATATTTCCGGATATTTTTCCTATCCCGGTGGGATGAGGGAAAAAGGTGTCTGTAACGCGTACTTCTGTGCGATCTTTGTACGATCCGCCTCTGCCCCGGAAGGGCGTGTTAGAGGTCATCGCTCCGCAAGGCCGGATATTGTTTCTTCGCACTATGATCCGTTTGATTGTGATATTGGAAACTGCTAGAAGCGCTTGTATTCTGAGCAGTATTAGGACCAGTCTGCGTAGCAGAAACGCGGTCTTTAGTGCGTGGCCAAAAAAAAAAAAAAAACTACGAGAATCTCTTATTTTCTCTAAAGCAGACGTGAATTTGTCAGCGTCAAATAGAAAGTTACATCAAGTTACCGAAGCCCAGACGGCTTCTTATTTATGTGGTCTCACTTCAGCTCTGTGGCTGCAGACTAACTGAAGAGCATCACTAGAATTTTCGAGAAATCACCTGTTACAAGAATATCTTAAATTTTCTTATTGACAAAACTGTATGACAGTCAAGGGCAGGCGTAGCCTTTGCCCAAGATAGAAAGTCTCGGCGTTCTCTTCGAGGAACTAATAGCAGCAAATGCTGTTTATCTGCTATTTGAAAAATCACTTTCAGCCGAAGACTTTCTCTTATAACCAATATGAAACAGTCGTAACTCAGAGTCAGAGTTCTTTCTCACTCATTTCAAAGTAACCCTTTGAAAATAATCTAAAAATAAAGCTTACAAACTAAACACGTAAGTAAGAAAAAATGAGGGTAGATATGCTACCCATTTAAAAAATAAAATTGGCAAACATAAAATGTCCAAGCCTTTTGCCACCTATAAATACGAGAGAAACTCCATCACACATAAAAAACAAGAAAACCCGAACGGTTACACCGTTTAATATAACATATTAGCAAAGTTATTCGGTAGGTAGTACCTCTACCAGAAAAATAAAACTTCCAGCTTAATTTTTCTTGTTTTGGAGGAAAATACTTGATAATCGAACTCGGAACACGATTAGAGACACTTACCGCACTCTATTCAAAGATTATCACTAAATTCATCACAATTTAATCACATTGAAAAAATATCACGATATTATTCACATGCGAAGGTAGTCTAAAAATTTTTCTTTTGTGGAATTTTATGTGATATACGTACGGTACAAAATTGATCGAAGTATTCCGATTCAATAAAAGGAACAAGAATTTAGATTTGAAAAAGAGAGAGGTTCAAACTAAATTCTAGCACTTACCAGTGCACGTCCTTTCGAAGCGAAAACAACAACGTCAATGACGAACCAAATTCACTGGCCTACCGGGCTTCTGTGCCTGTGGTGGTGGGAGTGTGCGAGAGAGACGGCGAACACGCATCGTTAAGGAGGAAAAGAGGTAGAAAGAAGCGAAGGCGATAGCTATATCTCACTATATATATATTATATTTCGGATCACGGTACAGTATTTTAATAAGTGGATTTTCATTAAAATGCCAGCACAGACTACGTTAGTATCAACTAAGTAAGTTTATTCAATTCATTCGGTTAATCCGTTTGAGAGCAAAGTTTGCATGTCTCACTTGTTACACAGTCATTTGAATCCCACAGGCCCCTTGAACGATAACTTGCCAACTGGTAACTATGTTAACAGAACTGTAAATGCGTGACTTCCATGGCAGATTAGAATGAGTAAGAAAATAGAAAGTGGCATGATCAACGTATCGATGAGATAAGGCGTGTGGCTTCGAATCCCACTCATGATCGTAATAATCCTTGAACCTTTTGTGAGAGAGAATAAACGTTATTATTATTATTAATCTTTCCCAGGAAAGATTTCGATCTGTGTTATTTTTAAATAAATTACATTATCTATTTAATTTATTAATTTTCGTAAACGGCTATCCAGATGCTATTGATAGAATGGTCTAAATGTTTCAGCTTATATATTTGAAACGTAGCACACTATTGATAAATTCAACGGCATTAGGAAAATATGTTGGTGCACAATAGCTTCGGCTACTTAATCTACTCCAATCCTTTTTTGTTCCACTTATACCAAAAGAGATTTCTTTTCTTAGTTCCGCATGCGCTGATTATAGTCTGTCACTTTTACAATTCACGGAATAGGATAGCGGAAGTTCCGGTGGGCAAACATTGTTTCGCCCATTAGTTTAACGTCCCATGTACCTAATACTGTGACCCAAATACTTTCATTCCTGCGGTTCACTTTCATCCATTAGACAAAATAGTTAATGACCCTTCTGCCTTTTATCTTTTATGTGGTAAGGATTGAGGGTTTGCCATTATATGGAATAGAAAACCATGTAGATTTCATGGTATTTTAATTTTCCTTTGCTATAAATATCCACGCTTTCAAACAATATACAGACAAGTTTTAGTAGAATCGTCCTTGATAGAGTGTGCTCTACCATAGAAATCTTACGATAGTGCCTACTTGTGCGTATTAGCCGAGATTAGAAGTCATAATGCTGGTATTTAATTCGGTATGTTCTTTCTTGGCATAGTGCTCATCTTTCTACTATTGAAATGCAGATTTATAAATGCATTTTTGTGTAGTAGAGCGCGTTATTTGCGCTTGCCAGTAGGTAGCCCGGTAATTTCAACAGTCGCTAGATGGTTATACCAGCCATATGCTGCGTATCCACCACACATTTCCTCGTCACATCTCTAATGGAAACGCAGCTTTTTCAAAAAACACTATGCCTATAAAATAATATAAATAATGACGTGTAACCATAGCACCTTGGATTATTTGTCTTGATTTAAAACTTGTAATCGAATCGTTTTATTTTTCCCTACAGCATGAAATTAAACGTGAAGTACGCGAGAGCTCGTACATAGTTCGTGACTCCTCATATAGCAGTGTGGAGGAAAGTAAACAACAACAGCAGTCTTTTTTATCCAATAGGCCCCCCCGCGACCCTACCGGGGGGGCCCGCTCTGAAACGGACGCAGCACACGAACGTTTCAGGTGAGAATCTACTAAAGTTGAGGCCGTAGGTCTTTTTATCCGATAAAAGTAAGTACTCTACTTATTCATCAATGCCTCGGCTTCAGTAAGTAATTGTAACCCGACCTTCGTTTAAAATAAATGGCAAATTCGTTTTCTTATCATCAAGAATGTTTATTTCATTAATGTTATTCAAATGTTACCAGAACACTGTCTGTAGCTGTTCAATAAAAGTTGTCATAAATATAGTGTAAAATGTATACCCCGAGACCGCATAATTTCCTGATAATAAGTGTAAAAGTGTCGGTATAATGTTTACCTCTACGTTTCTAACCGAAGAATGGAGTTTCATCCCTCTATTTTGTTGCAGACCAATGCAAAGGGATAACAATAGAGGTGCCAGAGGAATAATCGTAAAACCAACGTACAAAGGAGTAGTTGGGAAACCTGTAGAGTTTATAGGTAAGTTACGATCAATGCTATGTACTCGTAACTCTATCTTTAAAATGGGTACTCGTGTGTTTACTAAGAAACGTTTTGGAATATCGCTATTATTTCTGCTTATTCTGGGTCTACCAATTTTTCTTCATTTTTTCGGATTATAGTTTCTCAACCGATATAGTTCTGTACTTTTGTTATGAGGAACTCTCTAGTAGACGTTTTATTTCGAGAGTTCAGTGTCTCAGTTTATTCTTTTTGGTATAGTTGATGGCAGTACAGCTGGAGCCGGTCATTTGGAGCTGGAAGTGTCTGGAGGTAACGGCGCCCTAGTGCCAAGCTCAGTGCGCGCGCTCGGAGGGCACCGGTACGCAGCTGCTTTCGTACCGCGCATCGCACGACCTCACACTGTGCGCGTTACTTTCAATGAAGAACATGTGCTAGGTAAGTCACCACTTCCTTTCTACTCGAGGTCAGAGCTATTAAGCCGTGCTGAGATGTACCTTATGATTTACAGCATACAGCTCAATTTAATTTGTTCAAAACTTTTTACACTATTAGAATTTCATACGATACGATGAAGACGCCGAAGACGCGTCTCTGCTTTGCATTTGTCGCCTTTATGATAAGTCCCCCAACCAAGAATAAGCATATAGCCAAAATACTTTACATAGCATAAAAAAAAACCCATTGTGTAATTAAAAGCACTTATAAGCATACAATAAGGTTGTGTTAAATTTAGTACCTCTAATTTAAGACTAAGAATTATCAATTACGAAACTAAACATAGATACAATGCTGTTTTCAAAAAAAAATTATTCTGTTCAAAACGCTATCATGTAATTAAACCGTGCAATTGCTCCTAAGCGTGCTTTTGCATGCAGTTTGAAAAAGGCTGAACCTCGCACATTATCTGCGCTTTTCCTCAGCACCTCGCAGTCACAAATTGTATGTGATTGTGAGAACAAAGGCTAGCTTGCTCCACATCGCGCAACGAACATCCTGTGAACGCAGGAGCAAATATAAATTGCAATTTCACGATGAAGAGAAGAGTGTACCTACTTTCTACACTCTCAAGTATCTTCATACACTGTAGGTACCTACTTAGCTATAATATAAAATTCTTGAGCTCTTTGAAGGGGCTGTTTCATACAAGCTTTTTGTAGATGATTTTATAATATTACCTTGTTATGATCCTAGCTCAAATTCTTATTACGAACTGAATTTGCTAGGTTTGGTTTTACAAACATTTCAGAAATATTCCCTAAATATAAATACCTAATCACCCAAGAATTCATTTTAGGTAAAGAATAAGTTATGTGCGATGTAGGTACCTACAGGTAAAACGTTTCGGTTTTCAGTTGTAATGTTTAAGCATTTGTCGTAAGGCAATATTACCTTACAAAAAATAAAAAAGGTACCCATGAATTTTGAACTTGTTATTTTGCATCACAGTATTTTACTAAAGGTAACCTTTAACAACATAGTACCAACAAAGACGAACTTCTTCCAAGAAATATGACGGTTTTAAATGTTTCTTTTTCTTCTAATTTGAAATCACTGTCTGCCATTCCGTGTTGCTTTGTATCTCTCTTGGAAAATGGCTGCAAAAGTTTTATTGCACGCCGACCTTTTTACAATTTCAGAGTGGCATCTTCGTTTCTTTAAAATAAAGGTAGAAACGTGCAAATAAAGATGCAGTATCTTTATTTGGAGTTGAAATAAGTAGTAGATGATGTCTAGTGTTATTTAAAACTAGCTGTCGCCCGCGGCTTTGCTCGCGTGGTAGCAGCATACGCATTATTTGGTTAAAATCTTATAAACTAATTCTAGACCCTTTAGGGTGCGACTTTTCAAAATTCCTTTCTTAGTGCACCCCTGCACTATATAAGGATACTACCCTCCAAATTTCATACCTCTAGGAATACTGAAACGTCACTCAAATTTAAGCAGCACCACTTAAAATTGCTCCGCCTCGGTTTGGCATTACTCATTTGTAAGACATGGCAATAATTTAAGCGTGAACTTAATTTAAGTGGCGTTTGAGTATTCGGCCGTAGGAGCTATAGTTTACGCTGTGCGTTGATTGTTAGTCAGCTTCAAAAGACCTCACTATTAGTCATTCAAGTGAAATATTTCGATAGTATCCGTAAGATAATCTTTATCATTCGCGGCCGCGAAGAAAATGCAGTGCAGAGGCGTGCAGTTTTAAATTAAAAGCCCAGCTAGAAACCTGGTTTATAGAAAATACAGTCGTTATCTGGTGCGCGTAATCTACTGTGATTGCGAATGGAAAGAACCCATTGGCTCCGGGTTAGCCAAGCCTGCTCATAATAGTGACAGGAGCCTGCATTTATCTGTAATTTGTCTGTAAATTAGCTTTCCACGTCTTGTCTTGATGTGTGGCAAGTGCTACACGAGAAAAATTGACTTGCTGACGTTTCGGAGAAAATATTTTGGGACAAATTCTCCCAATCACTTTTGATTTTAATATTTTTGTTACTGATGTTTCGGACAAAATCAAATGGAAATAAGGAATTCAAACGATCCACTGTTTTCCCACTAACTTAAATCTGCTAAGCGCGAGTGTGGCAGAGTATTATTACACTTACATATACTTTCAAACAAAATAAGGGGCCTCTACAAGCAAAATAATTTTTAAAGAAAGTCTTGATATCCTCTAATGTTAAAAGCTATGACAATGCTTATATCGATGACCACTTTCTTGAACTGTTAACAGTACCTAAGTACAGTAACTTATAAGTACAAATACAAATACAAATTCTTTATTCCATAATGATACATGATTATTTTTTGTTAGTACCACTGTTTTCTGCGTTAGTTTACACTATGTTGCCGAAAAACAGTAAGTATTAGGCCTAATACAGTCAGTATTACATTATGCAATGATGCATAGTAAGTATAGTTAACTAAACCGAAACTAGATATAAAATAAAAACTAAGAACAATGTGGGACGGGAGCAATACAAAAGGATAGATGGTGAATTAGGATAGATACCAACATAAATAGAACTTAGCATTAAAACTTAAAATTATTATGCCGACATAGAAAGAAAAATAGACCGTAGGTATTTGTTCTATGCTATAGTAAGTAGGTATATTAGGTAGAATGACATTTTACTATTTAAAAAACTAAAAAAAAGCCAAAAATTAAAGATAAATTTAATATGCAGATCCACAAACAAACGATTCTGATTCCCTAATATCGAGTTTGTCAGTTTCTTTGTTCGCGGATCATTTCTTAACTACTGGACCATTATCAATAACTTAGGTTATTGATAATGGTCTTTCCCTTCCCTATGCTCAAGCAACCATGTAGGTAACATCGTTGCTTTTAGTGTTCATCATACATGCTAGAGAGTTGAAACTTATTTGTGTGGGTATATAAGTAGTTTTAAATATGAGAGTCGAAAGTGATTAATCAAAATATTATATTATGGTTAGTTCCTGCAGTTTCGCTTTTTCGCCAGCTGATTTCAAGTGGGTTCCTTGAGACATTATTGTAAAAGACGCACAAGAGATTTTCTAGAAAATACGCCTGAATTATTAACAGCTGACCTAGTTTAGTAATTAAGTTTAATGGGGTGGTGTGGTACGCCGCCGTGGAAAACATTTTTTCCACTCGCTTTCTAGACACAGTTAAACATAATTAAAGTTATAGTAGGTAGATACTTAAATTATTTATTTTCAGTAACATGCTAGAGTCTAGATGAGAGTATTCATAACTTTTTGATGCTTAGAACAGTTTTCGGTACTAAATAAAAATAGTTTTTTTTATTATCTACGAAAAAAGAATTTTTTATTCTATAAAATCTCAAAATGCAAAAATGAGGTATACTATTATTATTGCACTATTAGGTGTACCTAATGAAGATCAGAAATCGTGTTAGTACATGGTTAATGTAGTCAAAACCAACGCAACGTGACTGACTAACGAACCGCTTTTGCTACCACTTTAGTAGGCTCTCAAATTCCACACCGCCATTTTGAATACCACAATGACGTCAGGCAGGTGGGCGCGAGTGACTGCGCCAGCGCACCTCACTGACATTTGTGTCGCGCTCGCGTCCGATTGAGGCTCTGCCTCTGAGTTACAAAAATGCAATTTCGACGCGTATTCTTCCGCATATGTTGTAAATACTGAAGTAAAGTGCCTCTCTGATCTTTGCATCACTAAGAACAGTTGAGCCGCTTCACGGCTTCCCTTTGTGTGGTGAGTGTTATATGAAAGTGTTGTTTGTGATTTCTTTTCCCTTGTCTGTCTAGTGGAAGTGTCCTAGATAGCTGTCACTTTTGGGACACGAGATTGTCTCCGGAGGCCGCATCGCCCTCGATAAGTGAGTGTATTTGCATGCATTGTATTTCCACATCCGGAACTGGTCAACTAAGTACCTATAATATTTATGAAGTGGGCGAGACACGTCATTTTTGTCTGCCTGTGAAACCTTTTTTAGCGTGGTGTTTCTATCAAGTCTTAACTTCTTTTAAATATTATTAAAATTTATTAAAATGTTGACATTCGTTATGACCATTCTTTTCCTACGTACTTTTAGGTATATCTAGCACTTTATTTGATGGCATATAAATTCTTCGTTCAAGTTGGATGAGTAGTTTCAATACTTGTTCAAGGAATTACGTTTTGTAATACCTACCGCTTAATGCTTATAAAACAGATATTCCGATTAGCTAACAAATTAAGTAATGATGATGAACCAGAACCACTCACGTTAAGTAGGTACTTACGTACTCTTTACAAAATTAAATCCGTAGTTTAGATAGTACAGTCTAGTATAGTATTATATGATCTGTGGTATAGTCTACCTCCATAGGTACATATACTTTTGATGGATATTCTGGATCTAGGGTATAGTTTTGCACGACTGACTGACTGCCAGCCAGTACACATATAAAAGCCGTGCGTTGAACTCTTTTGTAAGGGCCGCTTCTCACATACACACCCTCTTTTACAAACACGCTTGGCAACCTAAACTGTACTTTATAACTATGTAGGTTAATGTTTATTATCAAAATGAAAATACACAATGCCCAGATAGCAGATATTGTAAGGTTTTTATGGCTCTCGTCGCACCCAATCGCAGGCCTATGCGAAACAATATTACTAGCACAAGAACTGATGTAAAAAGTTTGTCTTAGTAAAAATGTTATCATTATAACAAATTGCATAATAGGTATCTCTACCTGACAACTACATTATAATATTATCTTAATAAATACATCAGCAGGGCAATCAGCTGAGTTTATCCCATAAAATAAATAATAATAGTTTTTCCTAAAAAATAAATAATAATACAACAAAAGTAGGTCGGTTTCATATTGATTGATGTTCTTCTCATTTAACCTTATAAAAGTTAACTGTTGTTTATAACTAAGTAGGTTTCGTTACCAAAAGGCAAAAATGGAATCTATTACAAAACAAATCCGTTTAGGTAGGTACTATTATTATTTTAATAATTGGATACTCTCAATTGACTAATCAAATCTTAATAAAATTTTAAGTAAAAATTCAAAATTACTTATTTAAATTCAAAGTCAAATATCTTTTATTCAGTAAAAACACAAAGATCATTCAGAATCGTTTTATAAACTAGGTGATTCTGGGTGCCAGTTTCTCGCGACCAGAGCCTAGAAAAACGGACAAAAATACGGCTTGGTTGCTAGCGCTTTTTTGTATATTCCTTCTTATACGCTAGTAGATCCCTAATTAGGTATATCCCAAAAAGATATCCTTACTTTCTATAATAAACTAGCTGCCACCCGCGGCTTTGCTCGCGTGGTAGCAGCATACGCATTATTTGGTTAAAATCTTTGATCCTAATTTTAAACTCTTTAGGGTGCGACTTGACAAAATTCCTTTCTTAGTGCACTCCTACACTATAAAAGGATACTAACCTCCAAATTTCAGACCTCTAGGACTTATACTTTAGGTTGTTGATTGTCACTCAGCTTCAAAAGAGTTTTATATAATATATTTAGAAGATAAGCATAGGGCAGCAGCCCTTTCAGTCTAGTTGGCTTTATCCACAGAAAAGGTCAATACATTTGGAGCTAACTGTACCGCGGGTTTCGATGTTTTCCTTCACCGTTTTAGAGCACCGCTAGTGTAGTATTACGTAAAGTGTCAAAGAAGAAGATTATGTTGAAGAAGGCTCTTAGTGAAAGCACTCGACCGTACATGGCAAATAGTATTTACTTACTTGCATAAGTTAAATAGCTAACGTGGTATACGTAAACGTAAACTATCACTTTCTTGTTACGTAACATGTGCCCAGAATACGGAACGGTGAAATGTTTAATGACCGACGAATTTGTGGTTTAGAATAGAAATGCTATAAACTGGAGTTAACCATACCACAGATCATATAAACTAGACCATTGAAGTGATTACGAACTAAGGGGTACATTCATATTGGTCTTCTAAAGCTGAGCTAACTAAAATGATTGCTAAATCTGTTGTCATATCTTTTCGTTGTCATGCAAGTGACAATGATGGAGCATTTTTTAAAGCCTCGCTAAAATGCCAGTTGAATGTGAATAAGAGGGTAATACAATAGCAGCGACATACAAGCAAGTACCTAATTGTAGACGAAAGAGCTTCCTTATGATATATATATATATATATATATATATATATATATATATATATATACTTATATTTGGTTGGGTATGACAAGTTAGTAGTGATATAATCAGCCAAAGCATCATCATAACCCACATACATACCAACCATTAGGTATATATAATGTAAGGTAGGCTTCATAAATAAACTTTTACTTTTTGTCCTAGGTAGAAAAACCCGGGTCGGCCCTTAAAAATCACCGACCATTTTTCATACCCATAATGTGAGCAAATAAATTCACGTTTTCTCTTATAATCATTTACATACTTATTTAATATAAATATTAACATATAAAGGTAGGTAAATAAGTTGTGAGTACAATATGAATTTCTTATGAAGTGCCTCAAACTTGTTTTCCGATTATTCTTCTAACATTTTAAAATATTTTTGAGACTATACTTACTCATGTATTCAAATGAAGTACCTACTCCTCGGCATCCACAACACCATCGGGGATGCTGGAACATTGCTGTCATCAACCCAAAGTCCTTCTCCGTTACTTTAAGGAGTTGGGCTGGTTGGGGTGAGGTCAGCAGGGGGACAATGCACAATAGACCCCAACGCGGGACGTCAGTGCAGATCTCATTCCCCCACGACGAATTAAAATTAGAGTACCTACTCACTAGAAAACTGTTTGTAGCTGATTGACATCATGGCATAGTGCAAGTTAGTTGAGCTCTCAATAGGTTATCATGGCTTCGCTTCCAGACATTATTTCCACCTAGTTTAAGAGGTTTAAGATTGCATTTGATAGGAGCTATCATGTTGCAACCGCACTGCCTTCGTTCCTGGGAACTACACGAGGGTAATATGAATTACTTATGTTCAGGTTCACTTTGCTTACTATGAAGTAGCTTCTGCGCTTACGGCTTAGCTATCGAATATACTAGTTAAATATTGCAAAATATCTAGGGTGTCCCGATATCACTATTCTGTGCGTATTACCGTACAGGTACAGAATAGATAGCATGTTCATTCAACCTTCAGACTAATAATCCATGTTTATTCTAATTGATCCAGTCAGTATATACGGCTATAAACTAGTATATTAACGCCCTTCGGTAATTTCATAAATAACAATAGCTCTGCAAAAAAAATCATGTCTTGTATTCTCACACATTGTCAACATGCACTGACTTAACATCAATAAAACACTTTCACAGGCCATACTAAGTTTTTTCAACACAGAACAAGTATTTTTATCACACTAGGTTGATATAATTTCTTAGGAACGTTCCCAGATCCATGTTTAATTATCCATAAATATGAATTTCCTGCAGTTGCAATCAAACTTGAAAGTTAATCCAAAAGTAGGCAACACGACACCTGCAGAAAACAGGTTAAAACTGCTTTCGAAACATATGAGAAAACCAGTTTTTTATGTGACTTATTCCCTTTTCGTAACTACAACGTGCTACAACGCAATTAATGGAAGTAATTTAATGCTTAACGGTTTCTAATTCTACCTTAAACTATGATTAACATACAGCACAAATATATCTAGGTAAGTAGTTGTTTACGAAACCTTTGACTCCAGTGAGTACATCAGTGGTCTTCACTCCCATGCAGTCTTAGGTATAATTGCACAAAATTATCATTACCGCTCTCAATCTTTAGAGGTGAACAGTAATGCAAAAGTTCATCAAAAAGACATCAGTCAATCGCATGGCACAAATTCCAATTCAAATTATACAATAAATTTTAGTAACAGCTTATGCATATTTCAGCATTTACATAATTATCAACGTAATTATGTATGTAGGTAAGGCTGCATAATTCACGTAAATACAGCCTCTATTTTATTAGTTTATTACTCAAGAATCATCAAATGCTATATTTTTTTTTAACCCAATCTGAATTTTCCCACTGTTAAACTGCTAGCTAGATTTCATTTTTTTTATATTTCTTTTATTTGTATCGTAGAACATGCTTCTCAGTGCTTTACTATTATTCTTAGCGTTCGTACTTTTTACGTACTTATGTTCTGTGGTACCTAAATGAGGTCTATAACTTGGTCAGTCCACACGGATGTAATTGCAGCGGTAAATTCCAATTCAATGTAGTCAGTAAGTTCTGGATTTATTCTGCGGTCGAATGGAGGCCGCTAGGAATGGCCTACCGAGGACATTGAGGCTAGTTGTTTAACTAGCCTTGCTTGTGTTACAAGCTATCACACAGGCACACCTATTAGTTCATTCATTTGACTATCTACATGAACAGAGATTTGTTTCAATAACAGCTCTACAATTTCTACAAGCTCTACATTTTTATATATTATAATATAATATGTAGGTAGGTACGTACATATATGTATAATCTTTATTACCTAACCAGCGTTTGTTTCTCTAGCCTCAATGTATAAATAGTATCGCAAATGGAAAGAAATCGTGTCTGGCTACAATAAGAACGTGTGCTGACAGACATACAAATACTTTGTCTTATTGTAAAACCTTACAGTTTCAAGAAATAATCAAACAAGTTAGTTTTAACGGTATTATTTGCAATGCATTGTTTGTGGAATCAGTGTTATAAGCAGGTTACCAGACTAGGGTAGACGAGGTGCGGGTAAAACAATACCGAATGTTACAATGGGCGATTCAAATTTAATGCAATTGAGTAAAGGCAGGGCAAGCCTATCACGGTGTTTGGAGCTAGACAATAGGGGCTTGTCCAAAAAAATACATAGTTTTACCCACCTAGAATCGTAATACCCACCTACTTTATGTACATATATATTTTATCGCTTAGATGCATGAAAAAAACACTATAAATATTTTTCTTTAACACAATCAAAGAGTATGTTAACAAAACCGAAGATTATTTTGCTGCTTTCAATTTTTTGAGGTAGGTACAAAATAGTAGCAAAAATAAAGTGTAAAAGTGAAAGCTATATATTAAAAAAATCTTATTTCCTTTAACATTTTAATCTTCCGGTAGGTAGTTAAGATTTCTCGTATACCCAAAAATAAAAACCTGAATCACCATTTAAAGCTCAACTTCGATTTCTAATTGACAAATTGCTATTTTATAATTACGGATATTTACATAAAATCAAGTTAAGGTTTTGTTCCACTTTCGACTCTATCTTATGTACCTACAACTACTTCCAGCCTAATTTATTGTGCCATGAAAAATAAGCGTAATATTGAATTTGGTTGTTGACGAACGTATCTTCAGACTGGATAATACATCCGAAAAGCTATAACCGACACGGTACTTGGCTTCATGTCGAATTTATAATTAGAAGGAAATATAATGACTGCATTTAATTGAGGTAAATAATTATTATTATAAAAAAAACTATGCACACAAAAAGTTGTTGCTTCTATCAAAAACACATTCATTCAGGCTATGTTTAACTGTTACCTCACTGCGAGCGTGTCTATCATGCCGGAGGATTACAATTACTGTAGTAAACCTATTTCATTAATTTAGTTAGACCTTAGCTACATTGTCTTGGTGTATTGAGATAACCTAACAGCTATGAAGTCATGCAGGAGAACTTGCCGTGTGTATCTATCATAAACGTGTAAAAATGTAAGTATTTTACAATTTTACAGTAAAAATGCAGGAAATTCCAGTGTCACCAACTACTCTGTTCAGTTCAGACAGACTGGTGACCCCGTGCCCAATTGTCCGGTGTCGTGTCCGATTCTAACACACCGCTGAATAGTCACAGGAAAACAATATACTTACGTACATACTTCATTTACTTGGATGACATCCAGAAGTTTTTTATTAAGTTTCTATGGGACCAATCTAAAGGTATAAAAAACGAATTTGTCAAATCGGTTTATAAATCACGGAGTTCTAGATCAAGAAATAGCAAAAAAATAACCGAATTAACTTCTTAGGTATTTTAGTGTGCTATGTCTATGGGGGTGTTGCCACACATCATAAAGTATTATTAAATGTTTCTGATGATTACCACCTATTGTTTGAACGTTCACACACATCGAGATGATTTGATTGTTCACCTTGAGATAATAATCTTCATCCTACGTGGATACGTTGTACCACTCACTGCATTATTGGGTTTCTCTAGTGGGTTTGCATTAATTTATCTGCATAGTAATTTGCGATACTGATCACCAAACCAAACACCAAACCATTGAACTGTTCTGCGCGGTCACTATTTACAGGCCCGGCTCTAGATAGGGAAGCCTTAAACTTCAGAGTTAGCCACTAACTCATACGAACGTCATCAATCCATCTCGCAGCGATCAGTAATTTCGGTACTTAATCATAAAAATACCTTAATGCAGTTTATAAAGGCGATTAATGCCAAGCTCGTTGTAGTAGCTCCCTCGAGCGTTAAGATTCTACGATAGGTAACAACTCGCTGAATAAATTTCATTTGATAACTTTCGTAATAATGGTGTAATCGTGCAAATCGCCTTTTGACTTGGAAGGTACCAACGTCAAGTTTGCTTGCAATGTCTTCTCCTTTTTAGTATTTTGGTCCGGTTTAGAAAAACGAAACGCTTTCTGGTCCGGGTTTATCCGTCCATCTACCTGTCCCCGCTCTTCAGAGGTAAATATAGATACAACAGTAAATCTAGTCCAGAGGCCAAATATCCTGTGGATTTAATTACAAAAGTCTTCCGTTCCCTTAAGTTAGGAAGTTCAGTTCAAGTGTAAAAGGACGAATATTTATTTTATTTATTCTTTATTGCAGATACGGTGGGTCAAATATAATAAAATATACCTACCTATAAACATCACAATATAAAAGGAAACTTGTAAATAACCAATTAATAGCGCTTCAGGCCCATAAGGTGCCTAAAGATGTTGTTGTAGGTCACCCTTATGCTGTCATGCGAATAGGTCATTCAATTAAAAAACTGGGTTTGTCGGAGAACATATTATTGATTATGTTACGAATCTTGTATAACACTTAATTTGATTGGAACACACGACATATGTAAATGACCAATACTTACGAATTGGTATAATTATGCAGCCGTTCGTGTCCAAGTTTACGCCTGTTATAGCAATGTTTCGGTTCGCATCTATCGGAACGTCACGATTCGATGGTCTGCGAACATAATATTTGTGTCGCCTCGCTCACATATAAGTAGCGGAAATTACGAGAGAGCCAGCGTACCAATGATTTTCTTGTGAATAAATATTTGAAAAATATTATAAATGTTTGCAAACATTCTAGAACGAGCGCAGGAAACTATCGTCTGCGGCATGCGGTTTCACTATAAATGAAATTGCTTATGCAATTTGCTATATTCCTTTAACTGGCTGGGGAGTAAGATAGCGCATACCCACGAAACTTTCCCATGTAGGAAAGTAAGTAGAAATGTTGGTAAACTAAATCGAAGTTTTTTTTTTTTACCACACTTTTTATTTATTGATTCGTACAACTTGTAGAGTGCTACGCAGGTTCTACAAGAAACCGCAACATTTATTGGCCACCACTAAAGGTAACTTACACCGCAAATGCAGTTTAATAGTTCTATGTCAGTAGAAACCAGTGTAAATATTATTATAATATTCACTATCCCGCCTGCTATCACAAACTACTTGCAGTCCATCAAGTCATGCTTGGATAGTTCTAACGTTCTCAGGTACCCAAGTAATTACAAGTAGATGTTTATCAAAGCATACCGGACGTCTCGGAATATGTGAGACAACCTATGAAATAACACGCTAAAAATACTTTGCTAGTCTGACAAATACCACATGTTTAATATTTTAAGGACTTAACCTGTATTATAATTATACGTCAGATATTCCACAAGGCAACGCAGTGGGTTTGTTATTTTTAGGTTGTCTAGTGGCTAGTCTGCATGCTGTAGATAGACTGCGCCATAACTGAACCAATGTTCATTATTTCTGCCATTATAACGTTAGTGAGCATGGTCGAATGGTCACAAAGCAGAGGGTCAAGTGAAGCGTCGCCGCGTCGTCGGCCTCATTCACGTAACTTTGATTGAACCCTTTTGGCATGAAATTCCGATAATTTATGCTTGTTTATTAGTTATTTTACGATCTAATTAGTCCAATACTACATACGCCAATCAGCTCCAACTGAATAGGTAATGAAATAAACTTACACAAGGCCGTTTTCATTAGTAGTACGGTAGACATTCCTACAATGAACGATCAATCTATCAGTATAAACGTGAACATAAATACTCTCGAGATTATTGAGGACTTATGCTAACTGAAAGTTATTAAACAAAGTTACTAGTCGGCCTGGCACTGCTGGACAAGTCCTTTGTCACCTCTTGAAAGAAATAGCATCATTATCACGTAAAACTTTACCTACCACCAACAATGTAGTTGGCATATAAACTTGCGTGTTTAAACGCTCAACAAAGTTACAAGGACACAGTGTTTCGTAGCTAAAATTATACCCTTGAAACTAGGTAACCAAACCGATATAACCAGACGTTATCTAGGCAACGTTTAACTGTTCGCACACTCGCACAAACTAATTGTAGCGTACAGTTATTCAGGTTAGTGAAGTTTGAGTCTGGCCGTGACCAAACAGCCTATGAAGCAGGTATGGGGCATTCCACAGACACGACCAGCCAGTTTTGTAGAGTAATTATTTAAACCGATATTAATGTGTTCTTACTAAGTAAGTACGTATATGTTTTGAAAAGCTTAACGATCGTAGCCATTCAGAAACAAATCAACAGCAACAGTATATTCTTATTCAAAATCTAAAAACTCTTAACCTAAACACGATCAGTTTAAAATGCTCTTGACCTGGCCTTAGGTAGATTTACTTTTAGCTAACCAATTCAAAGTCAAAACGTAGTATTTATTACGTAAAATAAATACCCGACTGATACTCTAACTAAAACAATACACTGCTTCAGAAAGGTAAGCGTTGTCAAGTTAAGCGCAGTAGGATGACAAATTACTTGGCTTTATTATGTAAATAAGCGTATTGGTATTACCAGCAAGGCAAGATTGACAAGGCAAGTGGATAAAGTTTCCAAGCGGTGATCAATTACGTTGATACAACGTTCAGCAAATTAGGATTGAATGGAAAGCCAGATGAACGATAGAATTATTTATTGGTAGAGCAATCCAATGGCGAATCTCGACCTATGACGAATTTTAGCATGATAAGAGTATGTAAAAAAATTGAGGGGTCCGGTTTGCTGTGGTAGATTAACGTGGCATGGTAGCTAGGTACCTATTCTACTCGTAGTTTTTAATACCCTTACGAAGATAGACAATTTTATTATTATCAAGCGACCTCACTGATCCGCTCTATTGACCTTTTACAGTTTCATAACTGTTTTTGATTAACGAGCTACAGTGACTTTCATTGGCCGTTGAAAATGCGATGGCAGGCCAACCACCAATTAAAATATCTATCGTTTACAAGTTATTACGATAAATCGATTTATTAATGATCGGAAGCAATATTTTAAACGAGCTGTCTACCATCTATCAAATAAAAAAGGTTTTGTTGTAATAAAATAGTCAATAACCCCACGAATATTTTCTTAGATTCGAACGTTTTTAAAAGTTTTTTCCTCTATACAAAATACTCGCGGTAGATAAGTACAGTCAGCAACATTATAGGTAAGTCAATTAATAATAATAATAAATAAGAATTATTTTTGAACATTACACACAACGCCCTCTAGTCCCAAACTAAGCAGAGCTTGTACTATGGGAACTAGATTGCTGCTATAATACTTAGAGCAAACATGTATGTTTGCCACACACAAATGTTTGTTCTTGGAAGGTAGAGCTACTACCGACTGAACCATAACGCCTGTCAAAATGAACAAATTTACTTTATAAATTCAAGTACTTACATAAATATGCATTCGTAAAATATGTTCTATTATTGAAATTAATATAAAAATATAGCTCACTTGCAAAAGTCATAAAACAAATACGTAGTCAAAAGCTCCCCAAACCTTACCTACCTAGACGGACAATTTTAAATTGTTTATCAATGTTGTGTGTAATGTCCAAGGATATTTATTATTATTATTAATATAGGTTATGTTGCTGACTGTACATCATCACTCTATACATTGCACGTTTGCGTTTCGCAATACAACATCTCGCCACTTGCTTGACTGCATTTATATGAATATCCGCAACAATTTTAATTACAAGCATTTCGCATTCATTAGGTGTGTTATGCGATTCTCAGGTGGTGTTTTTATGTGCATGCAAGCAATCATTGTTTAATATATTCCAGTTTTATGTTCAATTCAAAACTTATTGTACGGTGTCGTTTTTCTGATTTTGTCGCAAGAGTTCGCTTTTAGCTATAAGGCTGCCCACTGTGCAATAAATAGCCATATTTTTTTTCCTTGTACCTTTTTGATTACAATAAAGGGTTTATCTATCTATCAATGATGTAAACGCACAAGTTTCATCATTTTGAGCTAGCGATACACGCAAATAATTACGATTGATTATTTTATTTGAACTACCTTATTTTGACTATTTGATGAGGTATTTTGACTTTTTTTGATTACTTACGTCGTCCATAAGTAGTAGGTATAACAAACAATAGTCCTCTAGTTTAGGCTATGAAGTCATAACAATCATTAGAACAATGAGCAATAAACTACATAATACCTATAAACAATCTACTACATCATAGTACCTAGATATGAAATGAACGAATGACTAGTGACTTGATCATGAATGCATTACGATTTACGATACGTTTACGATTATCACATTTTATTCGTGATCAAGGCACTGAAATACACTGCGCGGTGATGCTACACCATTTATCAGTCGAGCTGACGTCTACGCACATTATAATTCGAATAGGTACGTTACGGAGCTGGCGGCGTCTACGCACCTATCATACTTCGAATAGGTACGTTACGTCTACGTAACGCGGCGAGACTGTTATATTCGTGATCCTCCGAAATGCCTGTACCTAACCTTGTTAGTTCTTTGCAAGGCAGCCTGTAAACGACATACTACTGACCCTCTGAGTCTGGAATAAGCCTCTATATTTGACTCGCGTACCTGGTTGTAGCTTTATCTCTGATCTCCAACGATATCCTTTCCTTCTCTGCCCTCTAAAACCTCAGGTGTTTTATCTGTTTTCGGGTCTTTTTTCTTACTATTCTCATTTTTACAAGGTTTAGTTTTGCAAAAATTCGTCATGTGGTTGTTTTTTCTGCAGGGTCCCCGTGGAAGGTCGAGGTGATGGCAGGGCCGGCGGGCGGCGGCGGCGGAGAGCCCACCAGGCTGATACCTGCACGAGTGCCTGCCGCCTTTGAGATCTCCACTTCGCCTGGTGCTGATAGCTTCACTAAGAGCGATGTATGTATCCATATTTCATCATCTTCCTGCTATCTAAATAGGTCTCTCGTAGGTCTCGGAGTTTTATGGCTTCTAACATGCTCAATCCGAAACATATTATCACTATACAAACGGGATTTGACATACGTAAAAACTTTTATTTTTCGTAAAAGATATTTTGAAGTAGGTAAATTGTCGTAACCGCCCTGTGAAATGGTCTCATAGTGCTCTATTTATTTTGGCAAAAAGAGCAACATGCGTAAATAATTTCTTACCCAACAGGCTCATAAGTCGCAACTCGTAAAGATGAGGTATGATGGTACTTTATTCATTTGCCAAATACTTGGTAGGTATGTGGCTTGTCACAAAAAAACAAATCACATTTTTACTGCGACACTAAAATCTTTTTCAGGTGAAATTTTATTTAAAACCGATACATGCAGCGAGCGAGCTCTCAACGGCGCTCAATATTTTACACTTTGAAGCACTTCCTATCAATTTGTTTCGATTAATTAAATTCGATCAAGCTTCGTTTCGTGAACCTATACCCGTGGCTTCGCTCGCATATCCAACCTCACAAACTGCGTATTTTTCAGTTTCATGTGTGTATTTAGTAGGATTTCTCTGATTTGTTTCTTATTTTACAGGTCGGAGTGACAGTAACAGCACCCTCGCGGAGACCAGTAACCGCCCGTGTACTGGACGTGGCGGAGCGACCTGGTGCATACCGCATTGAGTTCACGCCTGATGAAGTGGGCACACACCTGATCGATGTAAGCCAATTTGCAAAAATACAACCTCTTGCTGCTTCAAATAAGTTGAGGGTTACACCAAATGATTGGAACTCTAGTAAGCGACTGCCGAGTTTCTACTTTATGAAGTCAACACTGACGGTTGATGATTGAGGAAATATCTCTATGTCAAAAACAAAACAACGCGACTTTCACTTGGTGAAAACTGCTTGGGAGTAAACGTCGTAGCAGTCGCGTAGCAGTGTGCTACGAAAGCGCTACAGTAGTGCTACAGGAACTTTTTCCTCTTGTACCTATAGCAAAAAAAGTAATTTGTGTTTTACTTATTTCAGCAATATTTTTTTATGCAGACTTTTGTTTTTGTATACCAGTACGTGTTCCTTCATAACCTGACAACCAGCATTGGAAATATCGTACATACCATACCTGCTTTGAAAGTACTTACACCCCACCCGCAGCGAAGAGGTCGTAAATGCCATCAATAGGACCTTCATCGTACCTGTCGTACGCAGGTTCCTGTTGTAAACTATCTATCCTCCCAAACTTTATCTGATGGTACGAATATCTCGAAGGCAGGACGGTACATGACGTGACAGTCGGCCTTCGTATCCTGGATTTTAGGGGCGTTTATTTACTTACCTTACATATCTACCATCGTTATTGATTACCTCCTATATTTTTGTCTCTATGTATACTAGGTTATCTACCTATTCTACGTACTAGTTCCTGAATGAAGCCTTAATGAATGTGTCATTAAGTCCGAGAAAAGGCTTTCACCTGTTCACTGGACACTACTTACTTAGTGCCCCACCCCCCTATTCATTCCATTTCTCTTTTCTGATTGCCACCCTATACAATTTCAAACCTGCGAACGAGCGACTGTTGCCCAAAAAAGCTTTTGTTTCTGTGTCGATTTTTTTCGGCTAATGTCGTCGCGATACAGGCGCGTACTTTTGTGCAAATGTGTACGTGATGTGAGAGACATTTTTTGCGGTGATAAAAGTTGCTCGTCTGCGAGTTACCTAAGGTGGCCGCCTATCTCCTAGTAGTAGCATGATATATCACTACCTACCTACCTATGCTGTAGTCACCACTTTGTATGCTAATTTATTGAAATAAGCAGCTAATTTGAAAATTCTTAACTGCAAAGTTCAAGGGCCTTAAAACAACAATGTTTTTCCTCAGCATTAAAGGTAGTTAAGGTAGGTATGTACCTATTGAAATACCAGTGAGTGATCTCCTATTAGATAGGCTTCGCAGTTCGGTAGTGTATAGTATTATATAATCTGTGGTAGAGTTTACTCGTTCTACCCAGATTTCGGCGTCATTTTAGTATAGTAGATATAGTATAGATTTATTGCTTCATGTGTAGTACAAGTTCTTAATGAGTAGGTAGTAGAATAGTCATTACATGAGCCCCGCAGGGCATTACAATTTGCAGGTATCCTCTGCCCAACTAAGGAGACTCGTCGATTTGTAGAGCCAAAACTGTGACTAGGTGCCACGTACCTACTCGTTGATCAAAGATAAATTAGCATAATAGTTCAGTTTATCTAGCTAAAGCAATGCATACCTACCTACTGCTTATGTAGGCTGCATTACCTACTTTTAGTTAATAGTTGCAGAGGTAGGTAAGGAGGCGGCGGTAAGGAGGCGGTAACTAGGAGCCTAATTAGATAAGAAGGTAGTGTCTACTGTCTACCTACCTAGGTTGGTAGGTATATATTAATCAGTAGTGTGGTATGATAGCCATGTAAAGATTCTAGGTTGTATCTTTGTCAAGGTTTGGTTAGAACAATTATAGGTAGGTAAGTAGGCGTAGTGATTTTAACAACAGCGTACCTACTCATATGAGTTGGTGACATCCTATGCCCTTGCTTCCAGATTACAATCGACGGTGACAAGCTCGGCAGCCTGTCATCAGCTCCGCTGGTGGCCAAAGTGTACGACGCAAGCCTCATCAAAGTTGCTGATGTAGGCAATGCTGTAGTCGGTCAGCAATGCCAGTTCAAAGGTGAGATCTCGGTACTGATAGAGATCTTGGACGAATTAGACATAGACATAAGTAGGTAGATTTATTGACAGATCTAATACCTATAGTAGGGGAGCCCAAGCGGGGATTTCGGGATTTACCAAAGCGCGACAGATTAATATACAGGGGGATACCTTGTACCCGGTTAAGTACCTCCACAAAACATGAGGCCCATATATAAGGCCGCCCGTGAAGGATACAGGATCAGATTAGTAAAAAAAAATTGACCATCAGAAATTCTCGAGCGCGTCAGATTAAGGTAGGGTGAGTTAATTACATCCTAAAAAGTGTATATTCCACTAATCTGACAATTTGAGAGTGACGTAAAAAAAGGGGAGGGCAACAAAGTTGTAAAAAAAAACGTCATCTCGACATTTTCGAGCGTAGCTAAATTTTTTTTTATTTTGAAGGAAATAATTCAAGAATGATGAAAAATATATAATCTGACGATTTCCGCAAGCCGAAATAACAAAAATTCGTCGATAAAGTTAAATGCGTGCAGTTGCGTGATGCCTACATTTCCTTCTCCGCGTTTCTATTCCTCTCTCACTCTTTCTCTATCTATTACTCTCTCACTCCGTCCCCATTCTGGTTTCTGTTGCCATGACGCCATCACAGCTGATCATAAAGACTCGTGGCATACTGTTTAGGGTCCGGTTATTGTACAACCATGGAATGTACAGCCTGTGAAAACACAGCCGTGGAAAGCGCAGTCAGGAATGCACGACCGTGGAATTCATGTATAAAATACATGAATTCCACGGTCGTGCTTTCCTGACACGTGCTGAGTTTGTACAGCCCGATTTTGCACAGCCCGGTAAAACACAACCATGGAATTCATGTATAAAAAAAAAAACAAAAAAATACATCAATTCTATGGTCGTGCATTCCCGACACGTGTAGGGAATTCACGCCCGTAGAAAGCACAACCATGGAATTGATGTACTTGCTCCTGATTGGTCGATTTATTCTATGCTTCGTTCAGATGTAACTACAGAGTAAAAATGGTACTAGTGTGAATTTAGTGATTAGTAAAGCACAGGCTATCAAAGGTATTAAACAGATTAGAAATATAACGATTGAAAAGCATAGAGAAAAACAACAAAGTTTATTTTTTAGCAGATTTTATGGATGGGCTCGCTTCGCTCGCATTTTTTTATAAACAAACCTAACCTAACCTACCTACCGATTGCGAAGTTGACTATATATACACACTAATAAAAAATATAGGTACCTACCTAAGTAAAAATGAAATATTTTGTTCTATTTACGTTCCCTTTTAATCGTTCAATCGTTCACATAGTCAGGCAAGTAAGTGTAAACAAAGCATAGGTGATGACGTATTTTGGCATCCAATTCCCAGGTTGTACATTCCGTGGATGGGCATTCCCGACACGTGCTGAGCTTTCACAGCCATGGAAAACACAACCAAGGAATGTACAGCCCTGGAATTCGATGCCTAAGCTTTAAGGTGAACCGTTTTTCTAATTTTTTTTGTCAGATCAGGCCAATCCCTCTAGATAATCGTCAGATTATGAGACAGTACGTTTAGAACATAAAGATGAATCATATATATCTTAATCTGACGCGCTTGAGTATTTCAAAATGGCGAATTTTTTTTGCACATTATGAAAATGGCCGCGAGTTTGCGTCCCATCGAAATCATCAGATTAGTGAATGAGAGCTTTTTTTTGGTGCACTTAACACTCCCTTAGAAAATCTGACGCGCTCGATTAATTTTTTTTTTTTTTCATTTTCAACCCTTAAATACAACCACCCGCATCATGCAAACGATCAGATTAACATGCGTACATTATTAAAAATACGTAGGGCATTGATGCTATCAATATCTGACGCGCTCGAGGATGTCCATGCAACAGTTTTTTTTTACATATTTAAAAATCTATAGCCGCTTCCCCCACCGATGTAAAGGTATATATCATATAACATTTTTTTCTTCATATCATCTAAGCTTTGCATCCCAATAGGTCTCTAGGACGCTCGAGTAAATCCCCATTTAGCATCGTGGGCTCCCCTACTACTACCTGTCATTAGAAAATACAGTGTGATTGCTTTCCGCCATCAGTGGAACTGGGCACACCTACGTGATAGACCGTTGGAAGGAACCAAAGACGGGTTCGAATAGAATCCCCACTTGTTTTTCGATACTTACTGAAAAAATATTTTAATCATAATGTTTTGTATTCTATTCCAGTCGATGCGAGTGCAGCTGGCGAGGGCCAGTTGGAGATATCAATCAATGAAGGAGAAGTACCCAATCACGTTCAGGTATCATTCTTTCTATTCCTTTTGCTATTTTTCTAACGTAATAACCATTCTACCTAGGACCTTTGAATGTGGTTCAAATTAGAGATCTTTCAAATTATGTGCCCGAAATCAATTATGTACCTACCTATGTACCTAGGTGCCCATCAACTTTAGGTCATTCACTGTTTCAGGTGGTTGGAGGTGGGCGTTGCCTAGTTTTCTGGCGACCAGAGACGGCGGAACCACATCGTGTTGATATCAAATTCAATGGAGAGCCAGTACCGTCATCTCCTTTCGTTTTCCACGTAGCGCCAGCTCAGAGAGTCACCATTGATACTGCTCAGATAGGTTTGTTTGTTTTTATTCTTTTTGGTGGTACTAAAGAGGTGGTACCTACTTTATTATTTAACATACTGGCTGGCGCGATTCGTAGTTATAAAAAGTAAAAAGATTTATTTTTAAATGATAGCGCCAAGTTTTTTGGTCACAAACAGCCAGTTTTACGGAAGTGAAAATTTAGTTTTTTAGTTTTGGATGTCAATGTCTATTTTGACATTTCTGCTATAAATCGTTATCTGTGGATTTAACCCTTCTACAATTTTGAGCCCTAAGATAAGCTGAATAAAGTCGAAAGAAGGAATTTTAGCACAACCTTACCTTCCTACCTACTTTGTTTGTTTACAAAACAAAACAAACATACAAGATACTGTGTTACAATGTGGTCTTATCTGTAGGAGGCACATGCCGGTGATTGCAACAAAAAATTGTTTTCTTTTACTAGAGCTGATTCCGGTTGGTGAAACTGCATCATGTTCCGTGAGAGTTGAGGGCTCGGCCGGTGGAGAACTCACGGTGACTGTGAGAGGACCGCGGGGCGAAGTCCCCGTAAGACTAACTGGCGATGCAGTTACGGGGCTAGTGGCCAGTTTCACGCCGAAGAATGTTGGACCACATACACTCACCGCACAATACAACAACCAGCCAGTACCGGTAAGTTCTACTTGAACTAATAAAACCTCTACGCGATGAACTCATTACTGTTTCGAGCATTTTTCGGATTTAATTTCGAAGATGTCAGGGCGGGCAGGGGCCACTTTTTACCCATACACCGATGAATAAGACATTTATGCCGACTTGCTGAGCACCTATACCTATCAGTCAGTATCTCAGTCCTCTCATAACATTAGCCGACTCTGAATACCTAGGTGAAGTCGTACTTAGTAATAATTTATTCACTTTTTCAGGGCACACCATTTGTCTGCAAAGCGTATGACGGCAAACTGGTCAGTGTCAATGGAGGTTCATCAGCAAGGGTTGGCGTCCCTGTTCAATTGGCAGTAGATGCTGCTCAGGCTGGGGAAGGAAACCTTGAAATCACAGTGTCTGCTAGAGGACTGAATATACCTACACAAGTTCATCCGCTGGTAAGCAATAAAAGCAAGCTCGTATGAGTTAGTGGCCAACCCTGGTGACGGAGTTTTTATGCCGCCTTAAGGCCTCCGTCATGGCTTAACGACTGCTAGAGCCAGGACCGACAGTTTAACGTGCCCTCCGAAGCACGGAAGTGCTCAGATGTAAATGCCACTAACGGTCACCCATCCCAATAGTGACCGCGCAGAACAGTGCTTAACTTAGATATTTGGTGAAGATTGACTAAGCAAGCTACGCCACAAGCGCTTCGCTGGTAAGCAATGAATTAACTCTATGAAAAGTAGTTGCTGCGACTCTAAAGAATTGATGATAAATGTGCTGAATTTGGTACTTGTTTACTAGTTTTGGTATAGCTTTTACATTTTATGATTTGATTAAAATATGAAGGAAATACACTGAGATATCAAAGGCATATTGTACCAACACCTAGAGTGAGGCAAGGGTTGGAAAATTATGATGTGATATAATGTTCGGTTCAACTGTAGAATAAAGTCCAATAAACCAACAGGTGTACCTACGTTGTATAGGTATACAAGTGTATTTTTTTATCTTCAGGGAAATGCCAGATTCACAGTCTCATTCACACCAACAGAAGCCTGTGACCACATCGTGAATGTTTCATTCAATAAGGTTAGTCATAAAAATCATGATTAGAGATTGAGTATATGCCTACCATGTCTTGGGATTACAGCCCCCCCGATCGTAAGCTCTAAACTGCTTTCGCTGCCCAGCATAATCTCAAGCGACGTGGCAGATATACGCCACCTATCACGCAAAAAGGGCCCAGCTGTGGCCTAGTTGCGGAAACAAGTCCGCCGAACAACATGTATGTGGCAGATATACGAAAACAAGAAGCTTTTGACGGGAAAATACGCTCTGAAACGCGCTAATGTCACTATTTAGTCACAGAATACCTATGATTTAGTACGTAAGAGATGAGATAATGATTGCACCTAGTTTAAGTTGTAGCTATTATCTTACAAAACTTGTCAGATGCGAGTGCCTGGCTGCCCACTTATAATAGAAGTGGCAGAAGGCAGCGGCGGCGGCGCTCGAGTCGTGGTCCCCGGACCGGCTCCATTGCATCAACCAGCTGCTCTTACACTACATCATTCCACCGCCACGCTTGACCAGATTGAAGTCAATGTTGAGGGTATGTCGAAATGCCAACAACTTACGAGGTTTCATTGATCGTTTAAAACCATTGTTTAACCTGGCATATTGCCCAATGGAATCAGCCAATGGAGCTGTGCCTTGACCACGAATAAATGTGACAATCGCAAACATGTTGTAATGCTGTGCGGTGACACTACAACAGTTGGCAGTCGAGACACAGTCAGATTTGTTCGTGATATCTGATATCATTGCCAGCGTTGGTTTTGGTAGAAGTAAAGTCAATGGAACCTCTCTGAACCTCTTTTATAGCAAGGTTTAGTCTAATACATCCTGTAAACTCATGTTTATTTTTCAAATTTTCCACTCCAACTGGACCAGAGTTTATCAAAAGTCCTGGACTAAACTTTGTTCAATATGGACCATAATGTATGTAAATGTTATTTGAGTTAGGTTTTTCTTGTGATGCCATGAGCTATATAGAAGTAAAAATCTTTTGTAACAATGCTTGGCTGCATTTAATCCATTGTCCACTTACTCCATAATATTGTCTTGTGCATGATTTTTGTGTATTTCATGTCTGTATTTTATTTCAATGGGGTTTGTATTTATTTATGATTCCTCTCTTACAGGGTGGTATAGATGAGGAAATTGCTATTCAAAGGGGTGACTAATCAAGACTCGTTATCACAGAATAGAGTTCTTAGGGGTTAAAAGACAAAGGAGTAATAAAAACTAAAAAAAATAACCATAGATATAGCACATGCTTTGCTGTACTAACTTTGATTCATGTTTAAGTATTTTTAGCAAGTAAATAATACACTATTAGTAACATTTTTATCTTATAAAAGTTTCTAGAACTACTAAAGAAATAAATGAAGTTTGAAGTAAATTTTTCACAAAAAAAAGTTAAGATAGGTATTGCTATAGAGTATTTCGATAGAATAAGTTCTGACTCAATTTCAGATTAAAAAAATACTCAAATAACATGACGACATGTAACAATCATTTATTTTATAAAGCTCATACGCTTCGCCCTAACTTCTAACATCTACATGAGATTAGTGAGGGTAAATTTTTCGAAAGTAATGTGAGGAGAGTGTATGAAATCAGGCATAAAGAAAGGTCATCTTATGAATGAATGTATTTAGGAATAGGTAGGAAATTTATAAAAAAATCAGTTAAGTGCATGTATGAAAGATTTTTTAAGTTAAAATGAAAAGAAGCTGAATTCAATTATAATATTAACAGAATTGAATGAATGCTAGTTACAAGTTTTATGAAATATTAACTTAGCGCTTAAGTGCGCGCAAGCCTGGTTGGTTAGCAACCAGGCTTGTTTATGTTTAGTGAATAAAAAAGAAGTTTGAATAAACGAATCGCTAGAAGTTGCAGTATGAATGAACAGATAGATGTTTGAATGAACGAATCACATAGAAAGTTGCAGTATGAATGAATATATATAAGTTTGAATGAACGAATCGCATAGAATTGGCAGTATGAATGAACAAATAGAAGTTTGAATAAAAGAATCGCATTTGCAGTATGAATGAATAGATGAAGTTTGAATAAACGAATCACTAGAAGTTGCAGTATGAATTAATATATAGAAGTTTGCATGAACGAATCGCATAGAATTGGCAGTATGAATGAATATAGAAGTTTGGGGTAGAAGTTAGGGCGTGGCGGTGAGCTGAGCGGTGTACCGGCGCAGGTCCAAACGGTGCCTCAATCCCTGCGGCCGTGTCTTCGGCCAGCGCCGGCGTCTTCCGAGCTGAGTTTGTACCGAGAGCGGTCGGTGAACATCGTCTGAATGTGCTCATTGACTCGCAGCCGATACCTGCCAGCCCGTTTCATTTGAAGGTCAGTTGTTATTGTCTTACTTGTTTACGTATAATCGTTGCATAACTTTATTCAGTTTGGAATAATTATGGCGTTTTGTTTTTAATTTTAAATATAATTTTATCTATTTGGAGCCTGCATACTTATTATTTTGCAGGTGTATGACGTCACTGCCATCAGAGTCAAAGACGTTGCGCATGGCACGGTCGGCAAACCTGTGACCTTTTTAGGTAAGTTATTCAAACTGGAAAATGAGAGCTATTACTGGTACACAGGATGTCAGTATTAATGTTCTAACTGGGAAAGATGACCCTTATTGTCTATGTTTTGATACGATCAGGAATCTGTTCAATTACAATCAAAATCAGTTTACCCGTCGCTGATTCGCTGAACTATCATTTTGATTGTAATTTGTCAGATTTTGATAGATCTAAAGATTCTTATACAAGCATAAAATAAATTTGTTTGATGTCACAGTGGAGACAATGGCAGCTGGTCCCGGTAACCTAGAGGTCACAGTGAACGGTGGAAGAGTACCGACAGCTGCCGCAGCGCAGGGAGCCCACACATACGCCATCAGCTTCACTCCAAGAGATCCCAGGCCGCATACTGTCGAGCTGAGATTCAATGGGGATCATGTGCCAGGTAATAATTCACAGAAACATTCCGTCGCAAAAAGCGAGATTCATGACCGTTTTTTACGTGCTATAAAGCTTACTTTACCTTTACTTTTTACAATATTCAACAAAATGCTAGGTTCAAAACTAAATAAATAAATATTCTTGGACATATCACACAACGCTCTCTAGTCCCAAACTAAGCAAAGCTTGTTATGGGAACTAGATTGCTGATATAATACTTCTATACATTTTTTTTTGTAAATACTAACTTATAACACTTAATAACACTCAGACACAAAACAAACATCTATGTTTGACACACAAATGTTTGTTATCGGCGGGGATCGAACCCACGACCCACAGCACGGAAGGCAGAGCTACTACCAACTAAGCCGTGACGCCTGTCATGTCAACTCTGCTCTTACTGCAATTAGAATATGTCTATTTTAGTATTCTATACAACTTTTGATGCCTATTCGGTATCGATTCGGTAAGATTTCGTAAACGAACCACATTTTATACAAAATCTATACTTTTTACTTTTTTGTTACTACAGGCAGTCCATTTGTGTGTCACGTGTCTGCGCCGGCGCGAGTTATAGGTGCCGGTTCGGGGGAATCTCCTGATAAAGTGTCGGTCGGTGATGCCTACACATTCAGCGTGGACTCGCCCGCTTCTCCGCATGTTGAGGTTTTGGGACCGGCGAGACGACCCGTTTCTGTGCAGGTAAAAATGTTTTCCTCCTTCAATTTTCACCTGTCCTTTGTTGAACAGAAAAATACAAAATTTTAAGACCCACTCTGAAACATACGATACATCTGTTGCCATTTCTAACGCTAAGGGGATTTATGAACAAAAAGTCTAGAAATTCCCTTCGCAGGGGGAAATCGCAGGGGTTTCTAGAATAAGCCCTCTTTTCGAGATTAAAGTGTCTCTTTCGCTATAAAAAGAAAATCAGCAGGCATTTATATCTTAGGGTACATTTAAATATTAGTAGGAATTGGCAGTTGTGTGTAATCTTGAAACTACTACACACCTTATGAATTCTATATTGTCTATGATTTCTTTAAGGTTTCTGCTGAGGAGACTATTGGCGAAAACGAACCGAGTAAAAGATACACGATATCTTTTGTCCCCGTGGATGTTGGAGATCACAGTATTGAAGTAAGTGTAGACCGACCTCTGGTGCAAGTGCAATACAATACCTAACTGGCAAAGACATAAGAAATAGATAAATGCTTCTTTCTGTTTATAAAACTCCAAATATTATATATCTGGTATGAGTCTCTGACACCAGTTGGGAATTTTTGTGTCAGGACGATGTATGAGACTCTCAAATTTCAGCTCTTTACTAGTATATTTTTTGTTTTTAGGTTCGAGCAGGAACAATGGGTGGGCATGTAGAAGGCAGCCCGTTCCTTGTAAAAGCTTACAGTGCAGCTCGAGTCAACGTAACCGATATATCACCAGGAGTCGTTGGAAGACCTGTATCTTTTACAATCAACGCTTCTCATGCTGGTAAGATATTCAACAATAAGCCAATATAATAATAATATCAATGGAGTACTTATGAGACTTTGTTTTCAGGTGCCGGTAACTTAGAGATAATAGTCGCGGTGAATGGAAAAAATGTGCCAAATTATGTACAAAGCGAGGGAAACGCGAGATTCAAGGTAAGTTATAGAAATCACTGTTTAAATGGAGCCCTACTCGGTGTTCTTTTGCTGGCTTTTTGAGTTCGTGAATCGTACGTGTACAGTTGTTTAGCAAAAGGCAACTTCAAAGACATACAATCCCTTGTGACTGTTGTAAATAAGCATGTAATGGCACAAACAAAAGTTTATAATGAAATACACTCATTTACAAACTCACCGCCTATTTTATCTTCTCTCAGGTAAACTTCAAGCCAGTAGAAGCAGCACCACACAACCTATCGGTTAGATTCAACGGACACGCAGTACCGGGATCTCCTTTTACATGTCCCGTGTCAGCGCCGGCCGCCGCCGCTGACGCCAGAGCAGCGGGCCCTGGACTTACTTCCACGGCTCGAGGCGAACCCGCCGAGATACATCTCACTGGATTCCACAGTAAGTCACATTCAACAAACACAGGAACTCCCCTCACATGTCCCGTGTCAGCGTCGCCTGCCGCTTGCTGACGCCAAAACAGGCTAACCCGCCGAGATACATCTCACTGGATTTCATAGTAATTAACACCAGTCAGATTCAACAAACACGTAAAATCTTCTAAAAATGAATCTTCTCTTACATGTTCCGTGTCAGCGCTGGCCATCGCCGCTGACGCCAGACCCGACCTGTTAGATTTTACACCGATTTTCCATATCTATTTTATTGTTATGTAATTTAGCTTTCTTCGGCTGTCGGAACATATAAATAAGATAATGCAAGTAACCATCAATCTGTTATGATTTGAATAACTATTTGTAAATATTTACTCGTCAAAATCATAATCTCTACTGTTTACAAATATTGATCTAGCGTTAGATCATTGTCTAATCCGCGCCGCTTGCAATAACACGTGTTGTCTGTTTAATGAAATGTCATTTTACGTTACTTTATACAACTTAGCTTGTAGACTTAAAACTGCCGCCAGTTCAGACTTTTTTATGACTAAAAGTACGTTGTTACTTAATCTACACGACCAAACCTTAGAAGCTCGAAAATCGTATGAAGGCTTGCAGAAAATACTTTGATTGACTGTAAAGTTCTCTCTGACATATGAAATAAAACAGATTGAACTATAAATCTGTGACTTCGCACATCCATTGGTATTTTCAAATACAAAACGTGATCTATGAACCCCTCCCAAATTTAAAATATACCTCTTTATTGCAGCGGGCGAACCAACAGTTTTCGTATCAGGTCCGGGCGGTAGCAATGTCCGGGCCAGAGTCACACCGACCGGGGAAGGAAGATATACAGCGACATATACACCCGAAGCTGTAGGACGTCATAGTGTGCAAGTTAACTGCGCAGGACGTCACGTACCTGGATCACCATTCACGTGCAACGTATATGACGTCCATCGCGTTAGAGTGACTGGACTTGGCCCTGGAGGTAACTTACATACGAAACACTATTTATATACAGTGTATGACGTCAGAAGTAATAGGGCTTGACAGTGTACTAGTAAACTGCGCAGGAAGTCACGTATCTGGATTAACATTCACGTGCAACGTGTATGACGTCCATCGCGTTAGAGTCACTGGACTTGGCCCTGGAGGTAACTTACATACGAAACACTATTTATATACAGTGTATGACGTCAGAAGTAATAGGGCTTGACAGTGTACTAGTAAACTGCGCAGGAAGTCACGTATCTGGATTAACATTCACTTGCAACGTGTGTAACGTCCATCGCGTGACAGTTAGGAGGTAACTATAATATACATATCGGCATCGATAGACTGTCTAAAGTTGAAAGCACTTGGCCCTGGAAATAACACCTTTGATCTTTGACTTCGCCAATGACCATAGTTACTCGGAAGACTGACTATGGTCATTGGCATCGATAGTCACTTCCTTCAGTTTTGTACCATATATATCAAACTTTTACATTTTTTGTTACCACATAGAGATCTTATAGAGCTCCTAGAAAGTCCCGAAAGCCCATTCGTCTGCCGAACCGAAGATTGGTGGTTGGAGATAGTTGTAATAGACCATCATTCACTGTCCATCTAATAACCAATCTGATGACGCAAATTCTGTGACAGTCTGGCGAATTTACCGAACTGTCTGGTTACAACTTTTAACGTCGTTGTGCGTGATCTTATATCAACTTTCTAACATCCTCCTTTGTTTCAGAACTTGAAGGCACATTAGAAGGCCTAAGTCTAGACGATGGTTTGGACGAAGAGCGGGGCGTGGAAGTCGGCAAAGCGGTGACATTCAGCGTGGACGCAGCCGGTGCGGGTGAAGGGACACTAGAATTAGTTGTGTCTACGCCTTCTACTACTGTGAAAGCTGAGGTGATTACCCAAATTAGTGTTCTGCGGCTTGGTTTGAAGATGTTAGAAGAATAGTTAAGATGTCAAAAGACAGTCTACTTGTCAATTTCCTTTAGTGTGTAATATTAAAAAAAAAATCGAGCAAATGTATAAAAAATATGTTGTTTCAGGTCGTAGCAGTAGCCCGTGGACTTTACGACGTGACATTCATCCCGGTGTCACGCGAACCGCATAGAGTCTCGGTCACTTTCAACGAACAACCCGTTCCGGGTAGCCCTTTCATCTGTCGAGTCAGCGAGCCGCATACATACGTTCAGATTGGTACGTTATAATAGTTCTCCCTGTATAGGCTGTACGTTATATTTTTATCTAAAGAATTGTTGTATAGTATGTTCTTTATGATGTGGTTTCCACCCAAATCCATGTGTGCTACGTGATGCAGTCCCAGTCACTTTCAAGTTGAAAGTTTCAACGAACGATCCATGCTGGGAAACCCTTCATCTGCCGAGGCAGCGAGCCGCATACATATTCCTCCCTACAATCCCTGTATAGGTTGTACGTTATATTTTTCTCTGCAGTATTTATAGTACGTCCTTTACGATGTAATGTCCACATCCATGTGTGTCACGTGATGCAGTCCCAGTCACTTTCAACGATCGATCCGTGCTGGGAAACCCTTCATCTGCCGAGGCAGCGAGCCGCATAAGATGCATTAGGATTTTTGTACAGCATGCTTGAGAATTTCGTTGTTTGTTAGAAGTATTTTTAAAAACAATTATTTTCAACAGGAGGCGTCGCCACTGTGGAAATAGACGAAAGCATAACAGACATCGAAGTTCTATCTCCAAGCGGAAGCAGAATCGAAGCACAACTCGAAGACACCGGCCTCCTAACATTCCCTGCTACACAAGTCGGAAGATATGTTGTTAGGAGTTCTAGAGGACCGGTGGCGGAAGTTGAAGCCAATGACGCTTCAGCGGTCAAAGTGCTGTCCATTGGAAATGCAGTCGCGCACAGACCTGCCATACTAACTGGTGAGCCCTTAATAGTCGACTTACAACTTTACAGCTGTCTTTTGTTTTTACTTTTTCAACTTCTTAGCTGGACTTCCGCTGCCAAACAAAAATTTCTTCAATTCGGTGCTGCTTGCATCCAACGGTGTTCAAAACCTTTACTAAGTCATCTTTCCATCTATAGGAAAGGCGTCTTATGCTCTTTCAAGTGCGTGATGTCCCAAAAACCTCTCAAAAACGCGAACGAATTCGTTGATTTTCCGGGATAAAAAGTAGCCTAGGTGTTAATCTAGGTCACGGACAATATATATTCCAAGTTTTATCTAAATCGGATAAGTATTTGCGTAAAAGAGAAACAAACATATACATACATGCTTACAAACTTTCGCGTTGATAAATAAATAATTCCATACTAATATTATAAATGCGAAAGTAACTCTGTCTGTTTGTCTGTCTGTCTCGCTTTCACGCAAAAACTACTGAACCGATTTGAATTAAATTTGGTACACAGATAGTCCAGAGCCTGAGAAAGGACATAGGCTAATTTTAATGCGAAAAAAGGGTTGTAAAGGTTTGAAAGGGGGGGGGGGTGATTTTCATAAAAACTTTTTTAAAATCACATTTGAAATAACTGTCAGTTGTTGACAGTAAGAGTTATAATGACAGGACAACGTCTGTCGGGTCAGCTAGTAGAGTATAATAGGATTAGGCGAATACATTTTGTTATTGTATTGTATACTGCTGACCGCTAGCGTTTAATAAACCATTTTTACGACAGTTAGCACAACAAACGCCGGAGCCGGTCGTTTATCCGGTCGGGTGACTTGCGGTGGCAGCACTGTCGCACACTCGGTGCGTCGCCGCGGCGGCGGCCGGCAGGAGTTGGTGTGGCATCCCGCCAGGGCGGCGCCACATCGACTCACGCTGCTGTGGAGCGCCACGCCCATTGCCAGAGAACCATTCCTTGTCGACGTACTGCCGGTGCACCACGGACAGGAGGTCAGTTTGTGTATACCAGCAGGCCTAGAATGCGCACGCGAGATATTTGTCATGTCGTTCTGTTAAAATGTAAGCATTTTGTACCAGTTTAGGAACTATTGCATTATCTGTGGTACCTAATGGTGTCTACAAAACGCGCCATAATGTACACTTTTGACACTTCTTAGTCGTCGTACCTCTCTGCGGACGAGATAATAGTCATGCAGAAATGTCAAAAGTTGAAGATTCAAAGGTGCGGTTTCTCGACTACATTTCCATTCCCATGACATTTGGCTACAGTTGACATACGAACGAAATGAAATGCTAAGCACCTCTAGATCACTCCTCCAAGCCCGCGCAGCTCCCAGGAGGCTTCTGGCACCCCTCACGCATAATGGACCATACTTGGAGCCTAAATGCGGAAACGGAAGTCCAATCATTAGTCAATAGGCTTGGACCTGATTGGATGCTGAAGATAAGGTAGTCAAAGCCGTCAAGATCGTCCTGTTAAGCTTTCTTGCTGACTCTGCCGCTAACAATCCAGGTCCCAAAGACTAGTGTCGTCCACCTATCGGAAGACATTTGGCTGACGTACCTATCCAGGCCCGTTCGAGCCTGGCAGTTTTATCTCCAACATCGATGATTCCTGTCAAAGAACGCAATACTATGGTGTTCCGCACTCGTTCAATACGGGATCAACCAAGGATGCTTCACTCCATGGCTCTGACAAATATTATGCTTGTTATACACTTTAAAAAAAAAACACAATTCATTTGTCCCCAGGTATCAGCATCAGGGCTCGGGTTATACCAAGCGCAAGTGAATCGAGTCGCATCATTCAGTATCGATACATTAGGACGGCCGGCGAGAGAGTTTGACGTCGTTGTATCAGGGCCCGGCTCTAGAGCCTTACCCGTTCGCTGTTACCAGACAAAGTCGGGATTACTGCAGGCTGAATACACTATCACTGATGTGGGGCAAAGCACCATAGGTATATAAATAAAAATACATATGAAAAATTTGACAAAAATATGTATTGAGAAAGTCATGTACTTCGTGGTACTGACAATCTGCTAGGAACAAAAGAATCAGAATCATACTAGAAATTAATAGATAAGCGTCAAACTACACTAGAAGGCAAGACGTCGCGTCGTGTAGCTAGGGAGAGAAAATATTTTTTTTTTTTAAAGCCAGCTTTTTTTAGAGCTGGATTACGTCACAATATGCTTATAAAATTGGACGGCATAAATAGGGCTTTGTTTAGCCATTCTAAAACCGTTTTTATTTTTATTCTAGCTTAAATAGGTAGTTTTTGAGTTGTAGTAATAATTATAAAACTTTTCGAATCGTATATATCTCGTAATACCTCAGAAACGGTGGCTCGTAAGAAAAAAAGTATTGAAACATTTTTTATAGATAATTTAATGATCTACAATCAAAAACTATTTAAGCTGGAATAAAAATAAAAACGGTTTTAGAATGAACAAAGCCCTATTTATGCCGTCCAATTTTATATTTTAGCCGGATTACTTCACAATATGCTTTATATTGTGACGTAATCCGGCTCTAAAAAAAGCCGGATTTTCTAAAAATATATCTTTTGTCTCCCTAACTACACGACGCGACGTCTTGTCGTCAAGTGTGCGCCAACGCTAAGGCAAACTGCTCAGGCTTCCTCAGGTTAGCTAGTAATATGATGGTGATTTAGATTGGTAGAGAAGAGAAAAACAGCATTTGAAATACTTACAGCTATTTTTTTTATTATCAAGACTTATTTGAGTTTTGGATCTAATTCTAATCCTCTAGCACCGTTTGTTTTCAGAGGTACTACACCTTTCAAAGGCGATTGCTGGCAGCCCGTACACGTGCGAATCGTTCGATCCCAATAGAGTGATACTGGCTGGATTACCCACTGGCAACATTGTTGCACAAACACCTATCACTTTTACAGGTAAGATAATGCAAGAGATTTAAGTAGTTTGAAGCTAGAATTGCTAGATTCAAAATCTTTAGCTCATAAAATGATTATCCTCTTACTTTTTAACTGACTTCAAAGGAGGTTTTCAATTAGACTGTATTTTTTTCATTTTTTGTTTGTTACGTCAGAACTCCGTCAGCCGATTTGAAAAATTCTTTTTCATCTGAAAAGGTATGCTTCCAGAATTTTCAGATTGGTCCCATATTTTTTTTAACCAAACTCGGTTCAGTAGTTTGGCAGTTAAATAAGAATAACTGAAAAAAAGCACGCGCGTATTTTGCTTTCTTGTGACTTTTCAGTGGTGTTTACGATCAATAGAATAATCCCAATAAACTGCCATCATCATCATCTCATGATGATGAAGCCGGAAAGTTGTCAAATAAGTGAGGTTTTCGAGTTTTTAAACTTATAAATTTATCTTGAATTTAACCTAGAACTTCTGAAAAAATAAACTGCTCATCACAGAGTATATAAAATTGATTTTTGTTTTTAGTGGACACAAAAGAGGCTGGTGTCGGTGAATTGGAGGTTGTTTGCGAAGCGATGGGCGAACAACGAGTCCACTTACCAGTTGATATCCGAGAAGACGGTCACACTTTCAGAGTTCGTCTGCGGCCTTCCGTTCCCGCGCATTACAGGATCTACGTTACCTATGGAGGTAAGAATCGGGGTTATATTTCAACACAGTTCTATTACGACGTTTCGTTATTTAAATCCGAATCGAGAAAACGCCGTAGGAGAACCAAGTTTGCCAAGTATCTATTCAGCTTCCGATCCTGCGCCATCGAATCCAATGTGGTCCCGCCAGCACCCTTATCGCGAAGTCAAAATGGTAAGTACCTAAGTTGGTAAAAGTTTTGAACTCCACTTATCATTTTCACTACGCGATAAGGGCGCTGCTTTACAAAATGACCCGCCCACTTAGCTGGTGGTCTACCTCGTGCCATACAACCTTCACGTGGCCATCACTCCCAACACCATCTAAACAGTTTTTTGTTCTTTCCTACATTCATATTGAAGATGCCTGTAGCGCCATCTAGCTCGTTACATAAGAACTATCCTAGATCGCGCAAACGAAGTTATCACGTAGTTTGAACATAAGTAATACTACCGAATACCATACATTGGTCCTCGGAGCCCGAGCCAAAGGTCTCTCGGCGTGGAAGATCTTTATGAAGACACACATCCTACCGTGTTCTCCTCACGCCTTATTTCTAAATTCCAAGTTAGGTATCTGATTGCATTAGCAATAAGATACCCAAGTTAAATATCTGATTGCATTAGCAATCAGATATCTAACTTACCACCATTACTTACCATTAGGTAACATTTGTTCCAGGCGCCCCAGTACCAGGCAGTCCCATATCCCTTGGTATTGTAAGCACACGCAGTGGAGGCGCACGTTGCGTCGGCACTGGGCTATCTCACGCACACGTCGGAAAAGAAGCTGCTTTTACTATACAATGTTCTGAAGACAAGCCTCCTGTTGTTGAGGTAATTTTAACGTACAATAATGTATTTTCTCAAACTAAGAAATTAAAGCATTATTTTGACAACCTTCTTTGAGATAAATCGAAAATGCAGTACTGGCCAAATACATGCGAGGAGCGGCCAGATAAAAATGTATGAAAATCCATTTCTGGCGTGTAATTTAAAAATGGAACGATATTTTACTCCATAACATGGCCACCAAGAAGGTAACTTATCAAAAGTTTTATTCAAATTTCGAACAGGCTTTCAAATACAAAGCTGATTATTGAACAAAAAAATGAATGAACACTGTATCTTCGTTGTTCGTTATTGGTTCTGAAAAGTAATTGTATTTTCAACTAAAAAGTTTTGCCTAGGTACTTAGTTTTAATTTCCGCGCATTTCGGAAATTAAAACTAAGTCATCCGCGATTTATAGATAGCTCAACTGGTCCAAAATTGTATGCACGCAATGAATTGAGAAGCATATATTTTTCTTTGCCGATTTAAACTCTATGATATTCCAGGTGGAAAGAATATCAGAAGACAACGACGGTACAATAGACTCTGGCCTACTGGAATGCAGGGTAACCGCGGGCGCTCCACGCGAATGGCTCTGCGCCTACATTCCACTGAATGTTGGTTTATACGAAGTCAGGATTTATACCGCGAGTGGACCTTTGCCGGGCAGTCCATTCTCTGTCAAGGTAAGATTCACTATTGCAACTATTCACAGAATATCGCGCAGCTTTTGTTTTTCTAAGAATGTAACTGATACCGACAGCGCGCGACGTTGCCAGATGGTGCCAATCATCTGGCAACGTCGCGCGCTGTTGTTCGGTTTGGAGCGCGTCAATTGGTTTTGTGACTACGCCTCATGCAAAATGATCCTATTGTATGGATGTATGTATGTATATTTGTTTGTTCCTCTTTCACGCAAAAACTACTGATCCGATTTGGATGAAACTTGGAATATACAGGGTGTCCCACGGCCATGCCACATAGAGGGAAAGTATCTTAAATAATGTAGATAAAACATTTTACTGAAATAAGACTTCATTTTGATTTTAAAAACAATTTAAACTGCATTTAAAGAAGTTTGAATAATCGCCTGTCTGAACCGGGAATCGAACCCACCAAATTGCAAAAACTTAACACCCGTTATTTTATAATACCAATTAAAAGGCTCAATCATAAGAATTATTTTTTTGCAAGTAACATACCTAGCATCATAAATAAAAGGAAGTCCATGAAATGTTACATTTTTAATTTAAAGAAAATTAGCGTTTCTTTTTACTGTGGAACGCCCAGTATATTGTCCGTGACCTGAATTAACACAGTCATAGGCATTTTATCCCGGAAAATCAACGGGGTCCAACGGGACGCAAACGAAGTCGCGGGCGGAAGCTAGTAGTACATATTTGCATAAAGCCTATTCAGTTTATTTTACACAATGTAATGATTTCAGGTCATAGATACATCGTCTATAATGCCTGTTGGCGGATGGGGGGCCGATAACTCGGGCCGTGTGAGAGCTCCTTCCAAACTAGTCTTGGACACAAGTAATGCGGGACCCGGTACATTAGAGTGCTTACTCGCTGGGCGGCATCAACGTAAGTTACTTTTTAATACAGTTGCTCAAAAAGTGGCGTATTGCAGGGACGTATAGCGTTCGGGATGTGGGCTATTATTACACACTCGTGCTTTTTTTTTTTTACCTTTCCCGAACTAGTGCGTTCTCTTTCCCAACTGTCAAAATAATGTCTATTAAAAAGAAAAACCAACTATGAAGTTTTTACAAGTTTTTATGATTCATGCAAAAACGTATATTTCTAAAAAGAATCTACTAATTTGTTTCAATATCAGATTTAATGATTTGATTGAATGAGTTAGGTTAGGTTTCATTTCATCTCATTAAATTTCATTTTCATTTCATATCAATAAAAAAATTCTACCTGAAGACTTTGCTGTATGGGCATAGTTCCCTTTGCCTACCAGAATGGGTGAAGAGAAAAAAAATCTCTGCGTATATTCTACAGTTGGCGCCATTTTCAGAAATTCTCTTTTTATTAAATTGCTTAATTTTTTCGCAACTGTATTAAAAATAGTCGTTCAGTACACGTGCGGAACCGTCATTGCAACTTGTTCCGACTGTCGCCCACTCGCCTTCGGCTACGCCTCGGCTCGGGTAGACATTTGTCGGAACTCTTTGCAATTATAGCCTTTCCGCACTTGTAATGAAATATACTATTACAAGAAATTATGATTAAAAATGCCAAAAAAAAATTTTGAATGAATTTTGTCTATCCCAAAATAAAATCTGTGATTTTTTAAGTTGTAAGATTTTAAAACGTGCATCATAGCGTCCCTGAAATCTCAATAAACTACAACATTTTGCCTGCACATTCAAATTTCAAATCACTTGTAAAGAAGCTGAAATTTACTTTAATCAAAATTTAAGCTTTAAAATTTAACATACCACAGATCATTAATACTGGTTCCTACTTAACTGTCGAACGAGGAGAATGAAAAAAGGTAGGTAATTAGGTACTAAGATTGTCTCATAAAGCATAAACTTATATTCATATTCATTTATTCATTTGTAAACACAGGTTATAACACATAGGTAGATAAATAGAATGGAGAAAATAACACAGAATTAATAATTAAATAGGTACTGAGATAATTTTAGAACACGTGAATTCTAACAAGTTATGTTATGATTAAGTTTAAACTATTGTCGGCCAAGAACTCTGAAACACTGTAGTAGGCTTTTTCTACAAGCATTTTTTTTCTTATCGGCATAAGTCTATTAAAAAACTGTAAAAAAGCCTAAAACTAAAATTAAAGATATGGATAAACAAAATATGCAGATCAACTAAATGAACGATTCTGATTCCGAAAACCGAGTTTGTCTGTTTGTTTGTTCGCGAATCACGCCTTATCTACTGGACCAATTTCGACGAAACTTATACCATTTGGAAGCCCTTTTTACGGATTGAAACATAGGCTATATTTTATTTAAACCAAAGTCGTGGATTCTTAGATACAGCTTGACCTCTCTAAACTAAAAGCAGTCTTTGACACGAGGTTCATCGTATGCTGGTTGACAGATATTTTTTGGTGGAAAGTTTCGCACGCGTACGAAGTCGCGGGTATCAGCTAGTAGTAAATAAGTACCTTCTAAGGTCAGGTACCTTAGAAGGTTGGTTGGTATCTAACTTCAATTATGTTCCTCAGGTGTTGAAACAGTATCAGGCCGCGCAGTCGTCACTCTAGCCGCAGCCGAAGGCATCAGCGGAGATCAAGAACTAGAACTCACATACAATGGGGCCTTAGTAGCCGGCGCTCCTAAAAAAGCACTTGTTGCTTCAGGGAATACAGCTGATAGAGTTACCTTAGCTGGGCGCGGATTAGCGCACGCCGCACCTCATACACCCGCTGTGTTTACTATAGGTAAGTATATTTTCTCAAACATGCTTGGAAATTAAAGCATTATTTTGACAACCTTCTGCGAGATAAATCGAAAATGCAGTACTGGCCAAACACATGCGAGCAGCGGCCGGCAATAAATGTATGAAAATCCATTGCCGGGGCGGCCATATAAATTACATACAAAACTAATTACTGTCATGTTATTTAAAAATGGGGTGATCTTTTACTCCATAACATGGCAACCAAGAAGGTAACTTATCAAAGGTTTTATTCAAATTTCGAACAGGCTTTCAAATAGAAAGCTGATTATTAAAAAAAAAACAAATAAAAACTGTAATTCCTTGTTCGTTATTGGTTTTGAAAAGTAATTGTATTTTCAACTAAAAAGTTTTACCTAGGTACTTAGTTTTAATTTCCGCGCATTATTTGAGAAAAGTACTATACAAGCCTTGGCCACAACTAGGCAATGAGAGACTCACGTATGTGTGCCTCGTCTTCGACTCGGCCCACATTTACATGTTCTTCCCTCATTGCCTCTGTTGCGGGCCTGTGCAGTAATGTACTATTACTATCAAAGCTTACATACAGCGGGGCTTAGTTTGGAAATACCAGCTGTATTTCCCTAGCCGCACTCCTTACACTCGCTGTGTTTACTATAGGCAAGTGTATTTAATATCAAAGCTTAGTAGCAGTTGTTTTGGAAATAGCAGCTGTATTTCCATAGCAGTACAGCTGATTTTGCTTTGTACACCGGTATTTAAATAGAGTGACGATAGCGGTGCGCAGATAAGCGCACACAACGCCTAATAAGATTAGTTTACTTCATACAAAAATTAAGCTATAGCTTACATATTATAACGGAGCCTTTTAGCTCGTGCGCCGAAGAGTAAAACAGCCGATAATACAGAAAAATTATCCAGAAGAGGTCTGCATCATGTATTATAGTATTACGTTTCTTTCTTACAAGTGCTATTTGCTAATGGCAAGCGATTCTATTGTCGCATTTTTCCAAACTAACCTAATTTGACAGCTCTAAAATTATAGCCGTCTTTGTCATTACAGTTTATGAGAAAGAGACGGCAACATTTTTAGTGCTGTCAAATTAGGTTAGTTTAGAAAAATGCTACCAGAAAATCGATACCAATATGCTGTTTGCATCCTTTTTTAGCAGACTTCAAAAAAGGAGGAGGTTCTCAATTCGGTTGTATTTTTTCATTTTTTTTTTATGTTTCTTACCTCGGAACTCCGTCATTAATTATGAACCGATTTGAAAAATTCTTTTTTATCTGAAAGGATATGCTTCCAGATTGGTCCCATAAATTTTTTGACAGTTAAATAAGAATAATTCGAAAAAACACGTCATTCACGTACACGACACTGCGTATTTGCTTTCCTGTGACGATTCTGTGGTGCTTACGATCAATAGAATAGTCCCAATGAATTGCTATCATCATCATCATCATCATTTGATGATGAATGCGTATCAAATTGAAGTTGTTTTTTCCAGTTTTTTAAACTTATAAATTGTTGAGTGAATAAAACTAGAAATCTCTCCTAAGTCTTGTTGGTTTCTCTTTCTAAGACCATTTGGACAAGTCTTGAACGTCAATATTGTATCACTAGATGGCAGTGCAGCCGGTCCGGGAGCTCCGGAAGCGTCCCTTACATCACCGGACGGCGAGCACGTGCCCGTAGCACTGGCGGCTGCAGGACCCGGCCTGTGGCGTGCCACATACACGCCGAGACGAGCTGGAGACCATCAGCTGAGAGTGCTCTGGGCTGCCAGACTGGTCAAAGGTCAGTATGTACCTGGCTCTAGCCGAGTTGACATCGTATAACGCTGTGTCCACAGTAGGCAAACTGTGAGCGGCCGACCGAGTGAGCCGCAAATTTGTGGCAATTTTCGTGCGTCGCAAGCAAACTGTTATGAGTTAGCCACTTACTGAGACAGTAAGCGCACGTAACGCTGCAAACTGCGTAAAGTGAGCACAATACAGCAAACTGTGGACGCCCCGTTTCAAATATATGGAAGGGTGTATAAACCGATACGCCGCAAACTCAGTAAGCCGCTAACAGTTTGCCTACTGTGGACACAGCCTTATCTTATCCTGTCATTAATAAACTTGATGTAAGATGATATTGGAATAGTTGCACCGGATGTGAGTATGGAATCTGCTTGTCAAACCAAAACATGGCGTAACTATTCCAAGTTTACATCAAGTTCATTAAAATGACAATTTCTTCTTCTTCTTTTATTTATGGTCTTTGTCCGTCATTTCAACAGACAATTTAGTATATTATATCAGTCAAGTCATTCGTCAAGTCGGCTGTCGATGTTTTGAAGGAAAAATGATGGATTTTCCTTTCAAAACTTGAAAACTAATTCCAACATTTTAGGGATATGACGACTTTATGCTACGACCACAAGTATTTTTGGTTAAAATTTTACCAAAGTCACCATAACAACAAACAATTAAAATAAAAGAGCTGATTTTCCCCCCTAAAAATGACAGAACTCGAATCCAAACGCCAGTTTATATAATTCTCTATAGAAAACGTCAAAAATGTATTTAAATGGTTATGTAACGTTTCTTTATAAAGTGGAATTTCCATACATTTTGATTTCTGTGAACAACAAATCTAATCCTACGTATAATTCCAGGTTGTCCGCTGACAGTAAACGTGAACGCAGGCGCTGAAAGCGGCGACGCGTCCAGAGTAGTGTGCTCCGGCGCTGGCTTACAGAGCGGCGTCGTCGGCAGAGAAATCAGATCCTGGATCGACACGCGCCGCGCCGGCCCGGGCGAACTGACCGCGCATTGTACCGGACCCAACAAGGTACTGTAACTTCAAACTGATCTCTTTTTGAAATCATTGTCACTGTAGTGTTCACGTTTCAACCGCTTCTAAATTACTGGAATAATGTAGACGATAACGAATACAGTTCAGCACTAGACTGGATCACTGGACTGGAATAATGTAAACCGGCTATTATACAGCGTGTATCTACAATGGCGACATTACATTGACACAGAGGTAGAGTTACTTATTAGTATTCATAAAAATAATCATTAAAGTACAGTCAGCTGCACTAGAATGTGTAGAATTCGTAATTTTGAATGTAGGGCCGCAGCATTTAATTGGACTTTGACTGTCCCAATACTAAATAAATAAGTAAAATTATCAACCGTGTTCATAATTTTTTTGTTTTTATCCTGTAAATGTCTATTGCAATACGGTGACACTAGTTTGAAAGTTACGAATCGTACACATTTTAGTGCAGCTGACTGTACTTTAAATATTTTTTTTAAGAATACTAATAAGTAGCTCTACCCGTGTGTCAATTTAATGTCGCCATTGTAGATGTTAGAGGTAGTGGATCGTGGGGCAGCAGCGTGTGGGATATCGTGAGATGAAGAAACGGATAGGCGTGGAACACTTTCATTTATTTTACACACGCAAGCACATTTTACAGGTACAATGGCGGTCAGAGAAGAGCGCGGGAACATCGAGATATTTTTACTACGTAATAAATTATAACCTCTAAACTTTAGAAACGTCAAAATAGACATCTGTCATATTAGTCAATGTAATGCATACAATCTATCAACTTCAAACAGTAGATACACGCAGTAGAGTAGTGAGTGTATACAGTGCACTACAGAGTAGGGAGAACAGAGAAATCAAATAGGTACAGTCAGCGTCAAATTGATATGAGCGTCTAGATTAGTCAAAATGATAGATATACATACGCAGTTCGAATCATATTGTGGTAACTACTTTATACGAGCAGTCAGGGAGTTTAAAATTATCTTAGATAACAATGCTCTCAAAGGTAGTAGTAAGATATTTTGAACACCTCGTGTGCTTACAACAATATGATGATCCAAACTGCGTATATCAAGTTGCTTTTATGTTTTTCCGATCATTTTGACTACTCTTGACGCTCATACTCATGACACTGTACTTGTTTACTCGTAACGTCAGAGTTAAAATCGGCATATATTGGCTCGGGCTGTATTGTATAACTGATAGTTTGCTCCTTCTAATTCTTTATTGTTTACTTAAGTACCCATGATTTTTAGATACCTAAGTACCTACCTACCTAAATGTGGATACCTGTATGTACCCTCCTATCATGTGTGGGCAATAAAAAAAAATCTTTCTTTTTTTTTTCTTTACATATAAACTGACCCTTATCATTTGTATTATTGTTTAAGGTGGCGTACTGCGAGTTATACGAGCACGGAGACGGCACGTTTACATTAAACGTGAAGCCGGCGGAGGCAGGCCGGCACGTGCTGAGCGTGCAATTTGCAGCTGAACACGTGCCCGGCTCGCCTTTCGTGCTCAAAGTCGCCGGCGCACCCGACCCTTCTAAGGTAAGCTATACATCCAGTTAACTGATCAACTTTTCTTCATTAGATTTCATGTGTTAATTCGCTCTTCTTATTAATAAATAAATATTCACGGACATTTAACACAACGCCTTCTAGTCCTAAACTAAGCAAAGCTTGTACTATGGGAACTAGATGGCTTATAGAATACATATATATATATATTGTTTTTGTGAATACATACTTATAATACATAGAAACACCCAGACACAGAACAAACAACTATGTTTGCCACACACAAATGTTTGTTCTCGGTGGGGATCGAACCCACGGCCCACAGCACGGAAGGCAGAGGTACTACCGACTGAGCCATGACGCCTGTCTATCTATCTAAGTTTAGTTCGTTTAAACGGAAGGGGTGTTATCAGTTGACGGCATCTGTTTGTTTGTGCCCTCATAGCTCTAAAAGTAAAGCTCTGATTAAAATCTGTTTTTTTTTAAGAATGGCGATCTATCTGTAAATACGCAACCAAATAAAACACACTATACACTAGTCACCAGTGTAAACCACAGTGGTTTATACATTCTGTTAGACCTATTCTCTACCTACGTATAAATTGTCAAACCTGTAATTAAATATTTAAGCCAGGTTTGGTGAAAATTAGTAGAGCCATTCCTAAGTTATAAGAACATTCGTCAGCTGAAACTCAGTTTTAAAGAATCTGAAACGACAACGACCTTGAAGTCTAGTAAGACTGTAAGTACATGATTAGTTTTCTTTTTCCAACCTTCATTAAGGCGTATGTATAAGGCAGACAACCCTCTCGTTCGCACATTTCAACATTTTTGAAGATATATAACTAAATGTAATTATGTGAAATTGCAGACCTTCAGGGTCGAGAGAATAACAATACAAAGGTTCAGTAAAAATATCACATTGATAATAACAAGTTTTCCGACCAAAAAACTTATACCAATGCAAATTTTTTGGTACGCCTTAAAATGTCTAAATTGTCTATCTCAGGTTCGAGTATACGGTCCGGGCTTAGAACCGGGCGTTCTCGCAACGTTCCAATCGCGTTTCCTCTGCGACACGCGCGGTGCGGGAGCGGGACAACTGACCGTCCGAGTGAGAGGACCGAAAGGTGCATTCCGAGTTGAAATGCAAAGAGAAAGCCAAAAGGATCGCACTATACTCTGCAAGGTGTGTACATTGTAATTATCGGATATGTGTGTGATGTACCGGTAAAAATAATAAACAGATATTTGCATCTAATAAAGATATATGTATATCTTCAAAGTAATATCACAGGTACCTGTGATATTATTTTGAGAGTAGAGGTTCCTATATTCGCAGTATTACAGTAAGTGAAGCCATATTATGCAGGGTGGTCCATATAGAAACGTCCAAACAAAAAAACTAAATTCTCCACACCCAGGTGTACCTTAAAATACCCCATGTAGTTCGCCGATTTTTTGTATTTTTAGGGTTATGATTATTTTAATGTTCTTTTTTTATAAATGTTGCCTGGAATGGTTAACATTCCATTAGCATACATACAAGGGGTATTTTCAGGTACCACTGAGTGTGGGGAATTTAGTTGTCCTTGGACGTGTTTATGTGAACCATCCTGTAAAGCAAAAATACCCCTACAAAGAAAAAATTTACATATTTAAAATAGGTACCTACTAACTTATCTAATCTAGTAAAAATGCGCACAATTGGTGAACAACACCCAGGGTACCGTGATAAAAACTAGAATCAATTAATCACTGATAATTTTTTAAATACTATTTATTGATTTGTATCTTTTTGTAGCAACATGATAGTGTTCGTTGATTACGTTGTTATTACACGATGAAATGATTAAATCTGTTGTTTAAATCTATTCTATTCACAAACGTATAAGAATTTGGACATTTTACTGTTTGTGATCAACTGATATGACAATCAGAAAACGTGCCTTGCACGTTTTTATGGAAAATCTTCCGATGACAACAGTGAAAATTCCATGCCATTTTAGAAGCTCTAAGTAACATATTACAAGCAACGTATTACTGTTTTTTTTTTTGAGTCAATCGAACATTCAACTTTTTACCTTAGTAGTGTTATACAAATTACGGGAGATGTGACCGAGTGCCACTGATTCTGTTGTTGAACTTTTCTAAACTAACCTAATTTGACAACACTAAAAATTAATAATGGAACAAGCTGGTGGCCCACCTGTTGTTAAGTGGTAACCACGTCCTGTAACAGTATTCAAACATACAAACTTTCGCGTTTATAATATTAATAGGATTATTTATTTCAGTTTTCTCCCACCGAGCCTGGCGACTACCGCGTAGAAGTGCGATGGGCGGGGCGGCACGTTCCCGGCTCTCCCTTCCCCGTCATGATCTTCGACACGCAGGAGGAGCTGCGGCGCTACATGCAAGCTAATGCTGCTTGAAAACAATTATTATTCACTGAAAACAGTGAATAAAAAGCACTGTTTTTGTGTTTGATTTTAGAACACACTAATGTATTTGACCTCCATCTAATTATTGTTTTTGCGCATGGAGGTTGTATAGCAAATGCTATACAACCTCCAATCTTTCTTTTCTTCGTAGTCATGGTATAAAGTATAGTATGCAACTCTTGAATAAAACGGATTTATACCGAGAGCAATGAACCACTCACGTCGTTCAGGATTCTAACACTTGAATCACTTCCTACGGTTGTGATTAGAACCCTTCACTTGCTCGTGATTCATTTATAGCCCTCGCTTTAAATCCGTCTTTTATTCACTAGTTGCATAATATACTATTAGTGCATGCGGCGTCTTTTTATACGCGCGTTACGGCCGGAAAAGGTCAACTTCAACTTCTTGTAACTTGTTGTTACAATTCTGTCAGTGTCTGTTTACTCTCGTGTCCGGATAAGGTCAATCAGTGGTTTAGATTTTGCTGTTTTCATATTGTTATTGACTGTCACAGTACCAGTGCGTTTGCAGCTATTCAAGTTAGACTTTCTTAGGTATGAGATAGCGTTTTCAACGCGTTTTATTAGCGTGATACGCGCGTAAAAAATACGCTGTTGGCATATTTTCAAAATTTATTATTAGTAATCTGATACTGTTATTCAGAGAATTATATTGTAATAACACCTATTTTTACACGAATATCGTTTGTTTATGATTGGTCAATCCCTAAAACTCATGCAAATGTATTCATCTCAGTCAACACTAAGAATATCATACATCAACCAACCTATTGTAATATACTTGAATCTCATTTTGAAATACCTTTATATGGTTTTAGGACTCTTTCAGAGAAGTAATGTCGGTTCTGAATGAGGCCTAGACGGTAAAATAGTACACGTTTTATGAAATATAATTTTATTCAAATACCATACTAACTATAAGTACTTATTTAAATGTAAGATTAGGAGACTTCGATCGGAAGAATTAGAACAATCAGATCTAAATAATAATCTCAGTATATTGGTAGCTAGTTTTCAAGCTCAAAGTTTTGTATACGATTTAATACTATTATAACCCACTAGCTAGAGAGAGAAGTGATAATCTGTTTATCAGTTAAAGATTACGAAAACATTCCATCCAAACTCTAGTTTAAGAATTTAAAATGTTAAAGCTCACTGGGCGCATACAAAATCTAAAAAAAAACTAATTATGAAAAATAAAAAGAATAATAACATGTTAATATTTATTAATGCAGCGTTTAGAATTAAATAAATTAACTTTTGTGACTAACGTATTTGTTAATTGTTATTACATGGTCAAATTCTGACAGTACATTATAGTAGATAGAACTTGACCATGTAAAATGCTGCTGATTTGTTCAGTGGAGTACTAATTTGTTAATAAAGTGATTTTTATTACTTGCATTGTTTTTATCAAGTAGCAAATATGACGTAGGTGATAATATTTTATCAATGAAAGGGGTACCTATTACCTGCATGGAAAGACATTGGTATTAGTTAGTATGATGTAGGTAGATCCATCGTTAATTTATTTATTTCTTAATTCTTTGATGGTAGACAGCGATCGTCATGTCTTTGTCGAGAAACCAACTAAAATGTAGTGCCTGTGCCTGCCGATCAGTAAAATAGGTTTTATACTTAGGTAATAAGGTTACTTTTACAATAGTCTAAAACGGAAACAGCGGCTAATAAATAGCTAGCCTAGATTGCATGAAAAACTGTTCCAATTTATGTTGCAGTACACACCTAGGTACCAAGCATACTTAGGTATGTACCTACTTACTAGAATAAAGGCTGGTTTTTACAGGGTCAAGTCAGCGCTGACCCGAAAAATACCCAATGATTTGAAGTCAGTACAGCGGCGGGAAGCGCTAGAGTCCTTTCCATGAAAGAAGTCCCGCAGACGCGTCGCTGTAGTCGACCTTAAGTATTATTTCTCGGGCAGCACTTTTAACAACTTTAGGCATTGAAAACAAGACTTTGATCACAGAAACCAAATAAAAACGCACTAGCATCCGAACACAATAACAGCACCTGACAACTAATTTAAAATTTAGTTCCGGAAATTCCCCGGGACTTCTTTCATGAAAAGGACTCTACCACGACTACTGACTCCATGTAAACGAATGAAGTCAGTGCCGATACTGACTTGCGCACTGACCCGTAAAAACCTGCCTTAAGGTTTTCATGTGCTAGATCGAGAAGAATTAGGTAGTGTAAATGGTACAATAGATCGTACCTATAACCTTAAACAAAATCAATCAACTCCATGTTTAAATCTAAACGCCATAGTGCGCCGATCTGGGAACCCTGCTTGAGATTCCCCCGAAAGTTGCGCGCGCATCGCATCTAAACTCTGCCACAGTTGCTGCATCTGACCGAAGATAATGAGCTCCAACCGCTGGATTGAAGAATGGAGTTCTCCTGAAACGTAAAAAATTTAATGAGAAGCTACAGATTCCGATGTACCTACATACTCTCGTGGTCCGGAAGCGCCGCCATCTTGGAGAAATGGCTACCAAAAACCTACCTACCTAACTAGCCTAGGTACCATGTTTCGGGAAAAAAAAGTATACGTAAACAATTTTAGGTGCCTATTATATTTATAGGTAGTTACATAATGTACCTACATATTTATTTACATACTTATGTGCCATTTTCTAACATAAACATTGCTACCGAGTGTGCGTTACGAAAATAAGAGCTGCACAAAACGGGTCGCTCTTGTATGGAGGAGGCCTTATAAAAATACTACGCTGTTTGTTACTTAGTAGGTAGATATCATACCTTAACGAAGTCCTATGACTGAAATTTTGAATATTTACGGAAAGTAATAATGCAAACTCACTTGAGGTAACAACTCCATGCAGCCTCCTAGTGATCGTAGCATTGGCAGTGGCGTTGACTTCTGCCGTCTTCACGGAGCACATTGCGCGAGCTTCTTCTCTCGGCCCACTGCCGTGGTATGTGGAGTTCCGCACTTCGAGGTAGGGTTTCCGATTGTCTGGGGCGCTGTTCACGGTGTACGCAGGCCCACGGGCTAACAGTAAAAAATGAAATGTGTTAGTTGAGATGCTTATAAATGAGATGTTTGTTCCTCAATGCATGACGTCGCAACGACTGGTCCGATTTGAATGAAACTTGGAGTAGGTATACATAATAATATATAGATAGGTACCTATGTAGGTATGTACCGGCTCGTATCGTATGCTGGATTAACGTAGGCTACTTTTTTATTACAGGCAAAAAGAATGAACGGAACCCGGAGGAAGTCTCGAGTGGACGCTAGTGGAAAATTTATAACAATCTCTAAATTGCTGGATTTTATAAAATAGAATACCAACACGCAGATAGACGGTATATTCACCTACTATTCATTTGTTGCTTAGTTTAGTTGGGCTGTTTTCGATAGGTATTACCTATGGCGATCAGTTTAACCCTAAATCACGATCCAACGGAACGAATGGGAATTACCTAATCTACGAAAAATTCCCATTAGTTCCACTGACTGTTTTTTGAATTTTTATGTTCGTTCGTAATGTGGCCTGATTCCGCGTTATTTATAAACATTATTATTTTATTTAAACTAAAATATATTATATATATATAGGTAACGAAATAAACCTAAAACATTATAGGTAACTCATCTCACAAAAAAATCAGTAACATAAGAATAAGAAACAAAAATAAATAAAATAAAATAAATAAATAGGTAAATAAAAATATACTTAGAAGTACTTACAATGATGAAAAACCGGAGCTGTGGTAACATTCGTCACAATTATATAAATTGTGAAAAAACCTGCAGCAGTTTGCCACATATTATATATAGTATAATATTCAAAAGTTGTCCCACTTATTTTTCACAACGTGAAGTCAAACACTTTTTTTATATTTTTGTAAATATGATGATTATGAAAACATGCGTGAGTTGTGCGCGTATCAAGGTAGATAGGTACTTTTAGGACAGGTCAACGAATACTGAACCTCATGGAGCCGAGCAGAGAATAAATAGTAGGTACCAAATATATGAACCGTCGAAATTGAAGTACCTACAGTCACAGAATAGATTGGTACAGTCGCGAGAAAAAATGGAAACATCATCATCGGAGCATTCTGAGCGTTTCCTACAACACGCTTGACGAGACGGAACTAATTTTATCCCTATGAATCAAAGCAATGTAAGAGTAATGTAACCATAGTTACTCTAAGGCGGTAGGCCTTCGAGTAATTTATGCTGTATGGGCAAAGTGAAAATAAATATTATAGAAATAGAAATTCTTTATGAATGGATTTTCTACCTACCTGAGGTAGTCAATTATAACGCGACTGTACCCGTATCTACAGCTACTGTTCGAATAATAGGAAAGTGATCTCCTTACTCAAGTATGGGGCATATTGTTAATACCTATTATTAATATATCCATATTTATGAAGAAAATACCTGTAAACATGGAACAGCTATTTACCTAGCGCGTCGCTTTCGATCTCTCTTCTACTAGCTACAAAGTAGAGGGGCCTACAACTAACACTGATGTTTGATTACGTCTAGGGCTTCTTGTGTAAACAGTACTGGTTATTTAAAAGTTTTACTACTTTCTGTATTTTAAATAGTATATAGCCGGTTGCGAACAGTAGTAAAAACCACGTTTTATCAAAAGCGATTTTCAAGGCTTTGATAAAGATCTAAAGTCACTAAAATCTTATGAATTGGACTCTACATTTTAGTTATTTTTATTCAAAACTAGCAGCGCCTCGCGGTTTCACCCGCGTAATTCCCGTTCCCGTGGGAATTCCGGGATAAAATATAGCCTATGTTCATCAGGGATAATGTAGGATTCTAATGGTAAAAGAATTTTTTTAATCGGTCCAGTAGTTTCGGAGCCTATTCAATTCATACAAACAAACAAACAAACAAAAAATCAAACCTTTCCTCTTTATAATATTTGTATAGATGTATAGATGTATAGATAGATAAGTAAAGTCATTTTAATTAATAAGGGTATTTTAAATGTGTTAGCTAAGTGATCTAGCGTAGATCACAATAAATCGTCTGTAGTCTAGAAGACGACAGAAGAATCGAAACATAAGGACATGTACGAATTGTGTGCTAATTCGTCCAAGCTTGAGGGACACGGTGAATAATCTCAGACAACACCTACCTAACAGTAGACGACCTAAGAAGCCTAAAGACGTTAATCAATTACAAGAGTTGTGTTTTTTCTTCCGTCAGTCATGCTCCATTTAGGCGATCAGTTATTGACCTACTAATAAAGCCTAAAACATGAGTTTCATATCCCATTTGATGGTTTCGTTCGTCGGTCAAACAAAATATAGGTTATTAATTGATTTACGACGCCAGTCGGGCTTTCAACTTGCTATTAGTAATCGTAAGTGCCGATGTTGTTTTACTCCTGACATCTGGTCTGTGCGCTCTTAAAGCTAAAGGGGGATCAAACAAATCTTTTGTGCTACTACTTACTTAATTCCTGTTTATGAAATCACGCACCTACTCGTACCTATCTTTAATAAAAATGTAGTACCCTTATTACCTACTACTAATTTCACTTTGCACCACTTTAACTACCTTAAAGGACTCTATTTTGAGTGTGTTGTCGAAGAATATAGCTTCCTACCGTAGATAGAAACCTCACCCACTGGCTCAGGGTAGGTGATTTGTACTACTGGTAATTTCTGGTCAAAGGCATACTTGAAAGAAGTCACCATGACGTGATGGCAGGTTATGAAATGTGTGCCATAGTGATGCCTTTCAGCAAACACAATCACATAAATGTCTCGCCTTACCTATAAGGCAATACATTATGCAATGTCACACACCACAATGGTGTAATAAATAAAGTCGTAACTAAGATGGGAGCGCCCATAGAGCATGCTCAGAGCTGGATTTAGGATCTGATGGTGGGTTCTTTCTAATAACTAGGAAAAGCTAGCAACTTAGGTAAATAAGGTACATACCATAACATACCTAATATTGTTATTCTTTATCAAACACTGATTTGGTACTAAGCACTGGACTAATTTCTTAAACTAATACTTTATTGCACAGTATAATTTACATAAACAAACAACAACATAAAAACAAAACTATGCCCTTAGAAGCATGCATTTCTTTTGTTCGCTAGTACCACAGGCACAAATATAACCATAAGAACCTGCTGACCTTTCTACAGTTTACGTCTAAAGCGTCTTTACTGAGAAGAAAATCCCTTGAACCGATTCTGGGCATGATCAAGCTTTTGATATGCATTTAATTCGTTTTATCTTCAAAATTGGGCCAAGGGCGGTTGATGTTCTGTTCAGTGGCCCACATGGGAATTCATTCATTCAATTACTAGTTTGGACATTGCATTGAATAAGTCCTAGGTAATAAAATGCCTATTTAACTGTGATAGATGCGCATTGCATTGAACTTTTCCGTCAGCAAAATAAAGGTACCTACCTACCTAAGTAACCCAATTCATTCATTCCGATGCACCCTGATAGTTCGTTTTTGAAAAATACAGTGCTTACTTCTAGGTAGTGGCAGAGACTAAATTTAGTCCATGGTAGTCAAGGACGAATATGGTAGTGGGAACTTCAAAGCCGCATGCGCTTGGGTTTTACGTGGTACTAAGCGTCTATTTCGTATGCGTTCCAATTTTTGTTATAAATCCTGTTGGTTTTTCAGGATAATAAAAACTAAACTTGATATACAGTGATGTTAAAAAATGGATTAGTACTTACCTAATTAATATCTGATACTAATAGATAAGTTCCTATACTACACAGTACCTACCAAATCAAGGGTAGAGATACCTCTGATAGCGAGTTCAAATTAATCCAGATAACGGCTTTTATCACAATACTAAAATGTGATTTATCCAAATCAGTGCTGATTGCTATGCTAGCAAGATTATTATATTTTTATAATGGGTAATTTGGCTTATGGTAACAACAGTAGCAAGTCAACTTTAAAACAATGAGGTGAGTATGGCAAGTAAATATTTATCTAAGTCGTAAATTTGATTGGGATCGCACGCAGTTGAGTACCTACCTACACCTAAACATTATTATTCTGGATAATAGGTATAGGTACCTACTGAAAGCTTACTAAATATTGTCAGGCTAACCCATGCCGTGTGTGGCAGTTATATAGTCTATAGCAAATGATAAAACAAGAAGAAGAAGATGTAAAAAGGGTATTGATGGCGCGTAACAGATGTTTAGTGGAGAAAAGTGGTATTCTTGAAAGATTATATTGATTTGAACGTATAAATGCTTTATTTTCTATAAAAACCACGCCAAGGGAGATAGCATCCTTTCAATCAGAAGCGGGGATATAGAACCACAAGTCTGGACGGTAATAGGTACATATTACCCAGAGGTCAGTGCCATTGAACATTTACTCGACAAAAACACTAAAATACAAAACTTACAGTGGAAAATGGTATAAAAACAAGTTAAAAAAAAAACGACGCTGTCTACATAGACTAATTTTCGCTAGAAACGGCATGGAAAACTGCTGTTTCATACGGTAGTGAAAAGTTGCAGTTGGAAAAGGTTTTTCGTTACATTCATTCGTATCTCGCAAGTCAAACTATATGCTGTAAAGTGCACAGGTGACAAAAACATTCAACATCTGAGGAGTGAGTACATTCAGTGTAAATGTTCTAAAGTGTTATTGTTAGTGTGAGTGCTGGTACATAAGTACCCAATAAGTGTGATCAGCCTAGTGAAGTTGTATAATAAGAACTGTAAGTAAGCTCTAATTGTTCCCAACGGTAAAGGCCTAGAAGTTAAATATTATTAATTTTGCACATGTGTAGTGTACCAACTTCTTCAATTAAAACATTATAAAGGTATTTTGAAAGGTAAATTTAGTTAAGTTGTAAGAATAGTAAGATAATAAGATATTTTTTTTATAACAATATTAGTTTTAAGATTGATGGAAATTCATATTTTTTAATGTTTGTGCTTTAATACTATTGACTATGTTATGGCAAAGGTATGCAACATTTATAAATTAATTTTGTAACAATTTGTTTCAAACAGAGCACCGAGTTTAATTTAGTTTAGTTCGTTAAGTTGTGATTCAGTTACGCAGGGTGCACAATGGCGTTATAAACAAATGTTATGGGCACTAAGAGAATCATGCAAAATTAGCTTGGTGGATAGTGAAATAGTGGTGAACAATAAGTTTAGAAACAAAGCTTATTTTTTTCGCACAGCAATAAAGATGGCGACTTCGGCGTTCGTGCCGACATATTTTATTTATTCTTTATTGTACACAAAAGTAGTGACATAAAAGGGAACTTAAAGATAGGTCATGTACAAAGGTGAGCTTAACCCTAAAAAGAGTTCTCTACCAGCAAACCTTCCACGATAGAGAGGAGAAATAAATTATGATGGTGGGTGCGTGTACTCAAAGGTTATTACTTCTAAATTTTCCCTAGCTAAAGTCCGAAGCATTTGATAACTGGTTGTTCCGTGTACAATGTTTATTGGAAGAAAGAGGTTTAAAAGAAATCTCAAGCGCAACTAAAATTGAAGATCCGAAGAAATTATTGGATGATTCAAAAGCAAAAAGTTTAATCGTACAATGTCTTACAGATAGACATCTGAATTTAGTAAAAGATGCGTCGACATCTAAGGAAATGCTGGATGTTCTAAAAAGTTCATTTCAAAGAAAGTCCGTCATATCTAAAATAACACTTAGAAGAAAATTACTGAATTTGAAGCACACTGAAGGAAGTCTTGAGGAATATTTCGCTAAGTTTGACAATATAATAAGAGAACTGGAATGCTCTGGAGAGAAAATAGAGAAAACTGACAAAGTATGTTACCTACTTACATGACTTGATGAACTGTACAATAATATAATAACAGCAATCGAGACGGTTAATACCGATGTAAAATTAGAGTTTGTTAGGTCAAAACTGCTAGACCATGAAATAAGAAACACAAAGTCAAACGATCAAAGAACACCAGAACAAAGCCAAACATCATTTGTGAATCAATCGTCAAATATTATATGCTACAAATGTAAACGCAGAGGTCATAAATCATATGAATGCCGAATGAACAGTAGAGGCAGAGGAAGAGGCTTTAGAGGTCCAAGAGGCAGAGATGGATCTGCAAATTCAATTGAAAATGAGAATAGAGAGATATTCATTGCAACAGAACAAGCAATGACAGTAAAGAGCATAAACGATGACCAAATAACATTTATTGTTGACTCGGGTGCTACACACCATTTTATTCAGGAGATTTATGAAGATTGTATGACAACAGTTGAAGACTTGCCACATGAATTGTATATAAAAATAGCTAATGGTCAAATACTTGTTGCAAGAAAGAAAGGAATTATAGAGGCTACTTACAATAATGAAGAAATAAAAATTGAAGTTGTTTTGGTACCTGGTTTGAGCACAAATCTAATGTCAGTTGGAAAACTAGTAGAAAACGGAATGGAAGTAAGTTTCAAATATGGAAAGTTGATAATAAAGGCAAAGAACAAATTGTACTATGGTGCAAAAGAAGGAAAGTTATATACATTCAAAGCTAGAATAAATAAAATGAAAATGAGAGAGAATGCTGAGTGCAAAGTAACAATTGAAGAAAAGAATATATGGCATAAAAGGTTTGGACATATGTGTAGAAAGAATTTAGCAATATTAAGATTGCCCTACAGCAATATGATGTGTGATGTATGCATGAAAAATAAAGCTACAAGATTGCCATTTAGAAGACTGCAAAACCCAAGGTCAAGTAAAATAGGTGAATTAATACACACAGATATAGCAGGTCCTATGAGAACACCTACTAAAGAGGGTAATAGATATTACCAGACGATAATTGATGACTTTTCACACTTCACCCAGACGTACCTATTGAAAAACAAGTGGGAAGCAACAGAAAACCTTATAACATACATAAAAGAAATGGACAGACAGAATGAAGTAAAAGTTAAGAGAATTCGATGTGATAATGGTGGAGAGTTTACAGCAAGAACACTGAAAGAATTTTGTTGGGATAAAGGAATAAAAATAGAATACACCCAAAGTTATAGCCCACAGCAAAATGGTAAGGCTGCAACGATGAACAGAACTATATATGACAAAGCAAGAGTAATTTTAGATGAGTCATGTTTACCGAGATACCTATGGGGTAGTGCTATATTGACCGCTACATATTTGATAAATCGATTCCCATGTTCTGCGATAAATAATAGAGTACCAGCAAAAGTGATGAATAGAGAATTTAATCTGGAAAAGATAAAGGTTTTTGGATGTAAAGCATGGGTGCATATAATGCCTAGACAAGACAAGCTGTCGAGCAGAGCAACTCCGGCTAGAATGATAGGGTATGTCACAAACGGTTATAAATTATGGGACCCAAAGACAGATGAAATTATAATTTCAAGAGACGTTCGATTTGATGGGACAGATATAAAATATGAAGAAAAATCAAATATACAAGAACCTAAGAGATACATAGTGGAAGAAATAATTGATGATACAGCAGAAAAAGAGCAAAAGAAAGACCAGTTGGAAATAGAAGAAGAGAGACAGATAACTGAGAAAGAATGTACAAGGAGAGGTAGAGAAGTAAAGAAACCTCAACATCAAGATGACTATGAGTTATATGAAGCTTATTGCTTATTTTCAAGTGAGAATGATCCGACAACATACAAACAAGCTATAGAGCAAAGTACAGAATGGAAAACAGCAGTAGAGAAAGAAATAAAGTCATTAGAAGAACAACAAACCTGGATAGAATCAGAGTTACCAAAAGGATGTAAAACAATAGATACAAAATGGATATGTAAAACAAAATCAGATGGAACAAGAAAAGCAAGGTTGGTAGCGAGAGGATTCCAACAAGAAGCAGAAGATTTTGTGTATGCCTCAGTGGCAAAAATGACTACGATAAGAATGGGACTATCTCAAGCTTTAAATAATGATTGGGATATCAAGCAGTTGGATATACCCACCGCATTTTTAAATGGAAAGTTGAAATCTGAAGTTTTCATCTCAGTTCCAGAGGGAGTAACTACTGAGAAAAAGGAAACTGTTCTGAAAGTAAAGAAGGCCCTCTATGGATTGAAAGAATCACCAAAATGTTGGAATGAAAGATTTAACGAATTTTGTGAGAAAATTGATATGCCAAGATCAAAGAATGATATTTGCTTATACACAGGAAAAGAATTATGTTGATACTATTTGTAGATGATATACTGCTAATGGGAAATAAGGAACAAGTTGAAAAAGTGATTAAATTGTTACAAAGTGAATTCAAAGCTAAGGATTTAGGAAATTTGAGAAGTTTCTTAGGCATGGAGATAACAAAGAATGAAAACACAATAAAAATATCTCAGAAAAAGTTTATTGAAAATATATTGGAAAAGTTTAATATGACAAACTGTAAAGAAACAAAGACACCAATGGAGAGTTGTCATGTACCTGAAAATGAAGAAATTATTAGTAATGTACCATACAGAGAGTTAATTGGATGCCTGAATTACCTGGCTACAATAAGTAGACCGGATATTACCTTTGCGACCTCATATCTGAGTAGATATCTGGACAAGCCTACAAGAAGCTTGTGGACTGCAGGAAAGAGAGTACTGCACTATCTCAAGGGAACGCAGCACTATGAGCTGACTTTCCATAAGAAGAAAGAAGATAATAATAATAATGTCTTTATTATTACAGCGTTTTCAGATGCAGATTGGGCTGGTGATAAAACTGATAGAAAGAGTGTCAGTGGCATGGTAATTTATCACCAAGGTAACCTGATCTCATGGTCTTCAAAGAAACAACAGTCCGTAGCACTTTCAACAGCTATTTTGGTGCAAATTTGTTAAATTTAGGATAATAATATTGTTATTGATATTGAATATTTTGAGGTTAGATAGTATTGTCAGATTAGTTGTCAAAGTTGTGAAACTGTCAAAATGTTGCAGTAATGTCATTTTAGTGTTGCCATGTTGATACAATTTCAATTTATGTTTTTGGTAGTTTTTGTGTAGAAAATCATTGACTTGAAATTGAGAAGGAGTGTTGGAATATTATCTATTATTAATGTATATAGTCTGTGCAACTACAATGGCAGCACTGTACTGTGTAAAGAATAGTATGTACGACCGTGTGCTCAGAATGTAAAATAAACAGAATACTAAAATAATGCTTCGCTTATCTTATTGAACAATCTATAAGATTCTCACAACATCTACTTAAAGGCTGCCGTAGTCGACCGTTCGATTTTTTCGCATGGGAGAACACTTGCTAATAATTTAATTGATAATGATTAAAAACGTATATGTATATATAAAAAAAAAAACTTTCTGGGTTTAATTGTGAGTAGCTCAAAGTAGTAAATTGGGTCTTAGTTGAAACAAATTTCTAAAAGGTAAAGTACCGGTAAAAGTTTAATAAAAAAGTGATACTACAATTTGAGTGAATGAGTGATTTGAATTTATTACTAACATAGCAAGTACTGCCAATAGCCATACCTATTTATACAAAATGTCGATATAAAAAAAAAAGGGTGTATGATAGTTTTATGAAAAGAGAGTCATTCACTAATATTTGTGAATTATTGTAATATATGTAAGAGAGATCTCAGATAAAGTGACTTGTAAAGTGATCTCGTAAAGCGATTTTATGTTCCTAAAGTGATATAAAATAATTATACCACAGTGATTTATTATTTTGTGAATTGATAATTCTATTAATTCTATAATTGCTTGTTTAAAAGAGATAATAAAGAGAACTGTTGGACGCAACAGATTAATAATAGAGATATAAAAAGTGATGATACATGTAAAGTGATTCGTTGGACGCAACGATATTTCTAAAGTGAGCTGTCGGATTGCGGCGGTAGTTATTTGTTATTTATAAGTTGAAATGATCTGTTGGACGCAACAGTGATCGCAAAGTGACCTGTTGGACGCAACAGCAATAAAGTGATCCGTTGGATTGCAACGGTGTAAGTTGTTATTTATAAGTTGAAATGATCTGTTGGACGCAACAGTGATCGCAAAGTGACCTGTTGGACGCAACAGCAATAAAGTGATCCGTTGGATTGTAACGGTGTAAGTTGTTAGTTATATAAGACTAAATGATCTGTTGGACGCAACAGAGATAGTAAAGTGACCCGTTGGACGCGACGGCAATATAGTGATTCGTTGACTTCAACAACTAAAGTGATCCGTTGACTTACAACGATGTATTTTGTTAAGATAAGCGATAAAAATACCTAAAATGACTACTGATTAAAAATTATAGATAGATTATAGGAAACAATTTATGTCTATAATAATGTTTATAAATGTAACCTACTCGTATAAACTTGCATTATAATAGAAACCCTAAATCCGAATAACTAACAAAGTGCTGACAATTTTATTATGAGTGTGTTCATAAGGTTCGGATAATTTTGTTATGTATATGTATTGAATAAGGTTCTAACAATATGTAGTTATTATAATTAATTGTATTCATAATTATGCGAGGTCGCCTAATGTGGTCAGTTTGGCCGAGTGAAAGCTTACTAAATATTGTCAGGCTAACCCATGCCGTGTGTGGCAGTTATATAGTCTATAGCAAATGATAAAACAAGAAGAAGAAGATGTAAAAAGGGTATTGATGGCGCGTAACAGATGTTTAGTGGAGAAAAGTGGTATTCTTGAAAGATTATATTGATTTGAACGTATAAATGCTTTATTTTCTATAAAAACCACGCCAAGGGAGATAGCATCCTTTCACTACTTGGTTATTGAAATTATTCTACCTACCTAAATATGTTTCAGAATGAAAATGTTAATCGCGTTGATGCTATGCGCTGTTGTCGCAGCAGCACCTCAGGTCGAAAAATTGGAGTCTCTTCAAGCAGCTGGTAAATCCTATTGTATTTTACACACTTAAGTACTTGACTTATAGGTATAATCCGCATTAAAGAGAAACCCATAAGCTTTCATAAAATTCATGTTCCATAAAATAATATCCATAAAAAAATAAAAATGACATTTTTTATTTAGGTATTAAAACTTGTTGTTTTTTACATCGTAATGATGGTGATTGTTTATAGCATTTACGTTTTGCGTTACATTACAAGCACATGACTTATTTAATTTTGTTATTTTGCGTTTGTGACATTAGGTAGAAATTCACCTACAACAACATCAGTGGGACGAGCGGGAAGTGCAAATAAAATATATTTTCGTACCACTTGCTCAAAAAAGTGACATTCTATGCCACAAAAAGCGAACATAACAATAGTCATTTTTAATCTGTTAAAAACAGGGAGCGAAAATTGTACTGGATTTCTTTCATCCTCTAGGGGGAGAAAGTGATTTAAATTTGGAATACAATTTATACTGAACTACATCTGTGTTTACACCATTGAGTTTGTATACAAAGCATTATACATCTTTTTGAAAAAGGAATACGCATTTATTATGCAGGCCGTATGAGCTTGATGCCTTTGCTTTTCCGACAAAAAAATATTAGTCTAGGAAAATGCCGCGTTTTTGTTTTCTTCAAATACATAAACGTTAAGTTTATTTTAATTTATTTTTATAAATAAGTTAATGTTCTAAAATGCTATCTCATATTATTATTGTGTTAATTTTTTCGCAAATGGTACGAAATGTAGAGTATTTTCCTCGGTGATAAAGCTGTCTTAGTCTTGGGTGAACTTAAATCCCTCGCTACTCTCAGGACTCGTCTTAAATCCCTCGCTTCGCTCGTGATTTAAGTTTTTAACACCCTCGCTACGCTCGGGAGTAAACTTCGAGTCCTTTGTTACGCTCGCGATTTAAATCATCACCCGCGACAGAAGACACTGCTTTATCCTCTTGTATAATAATCTACTATTTATATTCCCGTTCGCCCCACTGTGCATGTTAGTGGGACGAACGGGAATGAACTTATCTCCCTAGGTAGACACAAAAGATCATTGTAGGTAGGCAATAAATAAGAATGAATTTGTATCTTTAGACCTCCAGGAAGCACAGAACAACAGTATCCTGATCAACGCGCTAGTTCGCCAACTATTTACGTACTTGCGCTTCATTATCAACAATGGATCCGCGATATTCGGAATCCCCCCTCTTGATCCCCTGGATTTGGAGCATTACCACCTGGTTATCCCCGCTGGACTTATCAAGTAAGGCAACGTCGGAATTAAGTACCAACCTATATTTTTCTCTATCCTGAGAATTTTACGCAAAGTATACTTATAAAATTAAATAAGTTTAGAAATTATTTTCTTTTATTATAATTATTTTTTGTTTTTATAGTTAGGACAACGGGTTAGTTCCATTGATTCTATTAGTCCTAGTAGGTAGGTACTAATATTCTGTGGTCCTAGGACCAAATAGAAGAATGGAACTAAGGGGAACTTACCTGTTAGACCCAGACAAGTAGGTACCCTAGGAGTAGATAATATTTTTGGAGATAAATTCAAAACCCTAAAATACCTATTTCAGCTTGGACTTGGAGCTGAAGGACATTCATGTCTCAGGAGTAGGCGACTTCGTGGTCCACAGGAGTGATTTGGACCTCAGGGCCATGACTTTTGATATCGATATCTCAGTCCCTGTCCTTAACATTCGGGCCGGTGAGTTTTTACATAAAATGCCGAACGGAAGCTTCAACCCTCAACGTGCCTCAAATAATCCGGCAAATTTAACTAAATATGTGGTAAAATTAAAAACCGGAAAAGCACATCAAAATACATAATTGGTAGGTAGGTACCTAGGTACTTTTTTTTTTGTTATCGGCACTACGACGCCGTAGCGCCCGCCCGAGTACCTATCCCGAATATCAGAGAGATCAACAGTTCAACAGGCGCTCGAGAAGGTTGCCTGCCGTCGTACCCCAGGTACCTACCTAGGTACCTAATTCAACCCGTATAAGGCCTAACTAAACATGATTTTACTTCTTTCAGGTGAATACGACTTGGTTGGTGATGTGTACACCGCGATTCCTCTTTATGGCAAAGGGAAGGCTTAGTAAGTACTACCTACCTAACTAGTAGCTACCTATATTTTTGTCTCTGCGTGACAGATGCGACTTGTTTACTAAAAAGTACCTACCTACCTATTTTTATTTTCAGTTTCGTCGTAGATGGATTCCGTTTCCAATGCAGGTTTTTACTGGTGCAGTCCGAAGATGGTAAATCTATCCTCATCGAGCGAGTTGTGAACCCATCCTTCAATATACCATCCATCAAGGTAAGTAGGTACCTACCATATTTATTCTATAACAATGGTGCTACCTAATAGGTATGTAAAACTAAAGTAGTTACCTACCTACCTAGTTAGGTAGGTAGTCTTTTCCATGAAAGAAGTCCCGCAGACGCGGCGCTGTAGTCGACCTTAAGTATTATTTCTCGGGCAGCACTTTTAACAACTTTAGGCATTGAAAACAAGACTTTGATCACAGAAACCAAATAAAAACGCACTAGCATCCGAACACATTAACAGCACCTGACAACTAATTTAAAATTTAGTTTTAAAGTTTAGTTCCGGAAATTTCCGCGGGACTTCTGTCATGAAAAGGACTCTACCCATATCCTAACCGCTAAACGGTAGGTAGGTACCTACCACTCAGTGAAAGTGAAGGGTTACCTATCTATCTCTTATGCTGCGCAAAGCACCCCCCCCACATCCCCCGTCCAAGGTCAGAGCTATTAAACCGTGTCGGAACCTGTATCAAGTCAGTGGTCTCACACTATTGGCTAATTCTAATATAACTGTTGACAGGCGAAAAATTGATCGCACTCTTGACTTAAGTCTTAACACTTGAAATTTTTCTTAGTCCGACCTGACCGGCGTCCTGGGAGGTGGAGACCTAGACCTTATCGTCAATGCTATGGTGGAAGAGGTTATTTACGACTACATCCACCGTTTCCGTGGTGCCATCTCTCTGCTCGTCGCCGCTGCCGCACCTGACACTTTGAATCCTCTGCTTAGTAGGCTCGATACTTGGAAGTACATCGCCCCCCTCATCCCAAGAGCATAAACTACCTAGCCTACTAACACCGCATAAGGATAAAAAGATGATACTACTGTAAATATGAATAAATTATTGTGAAACTAAGGATTTTTTACATCAATACCACAATTTTACTACACTTAAGTAGTAGGTACACTACTTACCAAATAATTTAAGATGAATGAGAGTCGCCAAAAGCACCAAGCACAAGTATCTACCTAGGTCTATCATTCACCACCGGGTTTAAAAAGAGCCCAAGAATAATCAAAATGAACCATTTGTTTATTATTCCTGCAGTTAGGTGATACAAAGTTCAAATAAAACTGTAATTTTAGTCCTCGTCCCATTCATCGAACCAAACTTCCCGGCAAACACCAGAGATGTCCCTCTCCAGACCGTCAAGGCAGGTTTCATATTCGAAGACAACAGGTGAATCTTCTGCAATAGCAGTCTGGACCACTGTTCCTGGCGCCATGACAGGATTTTTGTTCCGTGGCAGAACCGCTTGCTGAGTTACAACAATAATAGCAATAAATATGATCACTGAATGCATGGTGATGATGTGCTAACAAGTTGGACACTAAATGAAAACTGGGATTTGCGACAGACGCGCGATGATTGCGAACTTCCTATTGCGCCCACATATGGGGCCAAATTGGCGACGAATATGATAGAGGTAGGTATTTGAAGAGATAAAAAAGCGGATATGTTAAATTATTAACCTTGTTTTAATAGCACCAAGTTTTATATATATCAACTTATTAGTTTTGTGCAGCCTCACTTAAAATTCGATTTTGTTTACTCTCAAAACTAGCTGCATCAAAATATAGATAAATTTAGATAAAAATAAAATATAAATTTTTAACCTAGTTCTTAAAAATATAAGATAATGATTTAGAGTAGGTAGACCTACAAATTGGAACTGGAACTTATAGCTAAGTAGGTAACCTACCAACTCACCCTAATAACATTACATATCACAATACGTAATTCTTATCTAAATATTTAACAAAATATAGGTATAGATAATGGTACAGTTTTTCTGATTTTTGCGTTATAAATGCTTGTTGTGTAAACAAGCTTTTTAAATTAATAAAATACCTACCACTTACATAAAAGAAATAAGTATATGATTCAGGTATCAACATACAAACAAACATAGCCCTTAAACTAAGCCACATTGTGTGTGTTGACAAATCAAGGTTATTTTATGCTAGCTAAATAAGTTGGGCTTGAATATTTGATAAACGGACATCAATGAATGCACTACATATCTATACGACACCCCCAAGGAATAACATGGTAACTCACTTTTTGCCAATTTTGAGTTGAATATTCGTGTTCAAAATAAATAAAACTATGTTATACTTTTAAACGCAAAGGGTTAGAGATACATGATTGAGTCCTTTATCTCTAATCCTTTGCGTTTAAAAGTTAGTATTCATTAAAACATGGTAACTAAGCATAATTTTACATTCCTCGCAGTGAATAAAATGGCATTTTGACTTACGCAAAGTATATATAAGTGCCAAACATTGTTCTCCCGTGAAAAAGATGTCCATTCGAGTTACACATTTTTCAAATATTTTTTTTTTGAAATATAAAATGTATTAATCTACCTTCATTTTTAGTTTATATGTCTAGTTACCATGTTGTTCAATGAAAATTACATAGTAAAATTTAAAAAAAATACATGTTAAGTCATGGAAATACACTATACAGGGGTTTTTCAATTAATAGATATACACAATTACATACTCCTATCCCTATAGATGAATCACCAAAAGTTAATTTGAAGTTAAGTTTCACACAAAGATGCTTTGACGTGCTCTCCTGTAAAATGGTAAAAAGTGAGATACCATGATATTCCTTGGGGGTGTCGTTAATACTAGGTATATGTATCTAAATACCTTTAGTAGATTATATAGGTTTTAAATAAACATTATTATATCAATATACCTACTTATTCAAAGTGATATCATTCGCTGAGGGTTTTAGCGTTTCGGTTGCGGGGGCAGCTGACGTTCGCGAGGCGGCGGCGGAGCGGTTCTCTCGCGTGGCGGGGGCGGAGCTCGCGCGTCTGTGTGGCGTGGTGGCGGCGGCGCTTGCCGCATCCGGGGCTCAGGAGGTGCATGCCTTTCGCGAGGAGTCGGAGGTACCTGGCGTTCCCGTTGGTCTTGAGACGCACTGTCCATTCTGAAACAAGCCAGTAGTTGTAGGATTCCTAATAAGCGAGATTGCCCTAAGATAGTGGTGTGCCTGCGTGTGTAGGTAGGTAGGTACTGAGGTAGATAGGAATTAGGACCCTTCACTGAACTGGCTGATCATGATCATCTCATTTTGCATCACATCAACAAGAGACGAACCTGTCCTAGACCTAGCCCTAAAAACTATCCTTACCTACTGAGTCTGAGAACAGCACATGGTAAAGGCAAATATGTGGTACAAATCTAAGTGTTTTAGCGCCCCTTGTGCAGCGGATGACGCAAAAGAAAATCCAATAGGATTACAACAAAGAACAATAGCAACAAAATATACAAAACTAAATTACTCACAATTTTTTTCTTCTGCTTACTTTTTAACTATGAAAAAAAAATCATGGATCTTCTGTAGAAGATCCGAAAATTCGTGGAAAGTTCCGAAACATGCGCAAGCACTTTTAATCTGTGGTAGATAGACAGTCTGTGATTTTTGCGTGTTTTGTGAGCCATCTTTTGCATTTTTTGAGAACTAATTATAGGTACAGGTACGACCGCACTAGGCGGAACTGCACTGCAGCGGAGCGACGACGCGACGCGACGACACTGCGCTTCAAAATATTGTTTCCAGGTAAATGTACTAGACATACCGCACTACGCGGCAACGGAACTGCACTGCAGCAGAGCGACGCGACAGAGTTGGGCAACTAGGCAAAGTTGACGCACTGTGTCGCGACGCGCAGTTCCGCTGCCGCTAGGTGCGATAAAGTAAGCGGCACGTCCGCGACACTTGCGAGGCATCCATCTATATTATACTAGCTGTAGCGCCCGCGGCTTTGCTCGCGTGGTAGGTACCTACTCAGTAATAAAGCAACACACAAAGTATGCTTCCCGTTGACTTTATATCGAGATCTTAAGTAGGTACCTACTACCTACTTACCTACCTACCTACTTAGCTACTTCTTTAAATGTGGTTTCAGAGACTGGTATTTTTTACCTACGCTATCTCCCTACCCTGACACCTTTCGTATTTTATTTTTTTGTAAGGACATGCTAAGCTTAAAACAAATTGATTTTGCATACAAACTCTGACAACTAATGGCACAGCGAACTAGTGTTAGGTAAGTTTTTTAAAATGCAGTTCTTATTTATCTAGTTTGATGAATATACATGCCAATTTTGGTAATTATAACTTTAAGGAATATGATTTTGCATACAAACGTTTTCAACCCAGTCAGGGGTTAAATTTGTCTTATCGGGTGCCTATGCCATGTAAAGAAAGTACATTCCAAATTTCAGCTCTAGCTTTAGCGGTCTGTCCTGCGCTGCTGCAGTTTTAGTGCAGTTCTAATGCGTTATACCGAACTACATTTGAAAATGTCGCGTCGCTCCGCTGCAGTGCAGTTCCGCCTAGTGCGGTCTTACCGTAAAAGGTAACCACCGGAAATGCGAATCCATAGACAAAAAATGTAACCATCTCAATAAAATTTCCTTGAACATATGCAAATAGTTTATGGGGTAGGTACCTACTTATTAGAAGAGTTAAACTGAAGTTCAGACTTCAGTTTAACTCTTCTCTATGAAAACACATTCGGTCTTACCACGTTATTAGATTTATCTTGGATTTTTGGAGGGTTTAGGCCCGGCCTAGCTAGGCTCGGCCTAAAGTTAGGCTCGAGTTAAAACTGAGACGTGATTATGTAAGACTTTCCACGAAGTTTTAGAAAAACCCGTTCTTTTGTGACATTAGTCATTCATTCACTCAAAACTGATCAGTAAATGAAGTCAAAAAAGAATATAGCGGCAAAACAAGGGGTAGGTAGGTAATTACGGTTAATGTTTTTCTCAATGTAAATGTCAATGTCAAATATATTTTCAAAAAAACAGTACGTAGTAAATAATATAAAAAAAATTGAGAAAAAACAGTCACCAAATTGATGTTCATGACAAATGTGAAGTTAGACCCGAGTTAAACCTGGGGTGGTGTCGGTTTAGCGAAAGTCTATAGTTAGACCTCGGTGAAGGTGCTAAATATGTAACGTAATATGAAAAAACCTAGTTAAGTTCAAAACACGAGTTAGAGACGTGGTTTTTTGTTAGATCCAAGATAAATCTAGAAACATAATGACAGGGATTAGGTTTTTAACCATAGCGACCACAGACAACCACAAATCTTTCAAATCTGTCATAGAATTTATACCTAGGTAGGTACCTACTCATATTCTGATAAAAAAAACTCTGGCATTTATGAGGCGGAGATTTGAGTAGAGATTCACATACCGTTAAAATTGTCAAAAAATCTATGCTTGAGCTGGGACCGAACTTGATTCTATTAGTAGGGGATATCTGTTATCAATATTATAATCAGGGAATTTCTTCAAATCAAAAGTGGAAGCACCGAGCGAATGAACTACCATAGACAACTGAACTTTGACAAGTGACAACAAGGGATGTGATGTTCTCTGAACGATGAATGAAAACTATGAACTAGGAATGAAAAAAAATAGACCGATTACGACGAAAGTAGTATTTCAGCTTAGGGTATTTTCCCCTAAATTTATGGTATTCTGGGATGTAAGCATTTTTTTTTTGGTAGGCGATTTTCAGAGTATTTCTTAAGAGGCCTATCACAAAATCTCACACTCAGTACCTACTCAGTACTGCGCGAGCAATGTATTTAGTTTGAAAAATCATTTATAAATTCAAAGAAAAATATGTATAGGTACCTATATCATAAACATAACAATATTAATGTAGTATGGAGAAATATCTGAATTTTTAGTAGTCATTATGATTTTTTTTGTAGATAACCCGCACATATTCTTAAAATCTGAGGCTAAAATAAACTCAACTACTAGTACCTATTTAAGAAAAATTTTTTGTTTGAGCTTTAAAAAATGCATGTAATACCTACCTATAAAAAACTTTCGGAATCTTTGCCAAATAGTTGGCACTAAGATCTTCATTGGCTCGATCAATAACTACTTTATTACTAATAAAATGTGCTGTATCATAATGAAAATTGTAAAGTTGTGAGACAGAGTGTTTTGGCTAGTTTAATTTGTCCGCGAAAATACCCTAGCAAATGACAAATAAAGCAATAACAAATGACACGAACAGATGAAAAATATCTTTAATATTCGTTAGAATGTTTATATAATTTTTTTACTAAGAAGAGAAACAAAAACGTCTAGTTGGTGATATAAAAATCGTTACTTAGGGGAAAATGAATTTGTGTAATTTTCATTGAGACTAAGGGAAAATCCAATTTCAGGGTTGGTAGCACTGATTGACAGGACAGACAGAAAAGAACAAAAACTGCGAATGAAAAGTGATTTCGGAGAGTAAAATTGAAGGCTTTTCATGTGATTTTGTGAATTTGTGTGTGTACAAAATTCATTGTAGACTGTGTTTTTATTATATTTTTTGAGAAAAGTTCCCAAAAAAACGTACCGCTTGGTAGTAATATGAGTAATGTTACCAACCAAAATGGAACAGGTCTAGAGCAGCAGGTCAGTACCTCATGTAGTACATGCACTTTGTATCGATTTTTCCATCATTGCACGTATTTTTATGCATAGCAGTTTGTGCAACAATATTTTCTATCTCGCAATGATCATATTCTAATTCATAAAATGGCACAGATTTTCTGGTTTTTGCTAGAAGTAGAATCTCAATGCTTTACGTGTCTTGAAATAACCAACATGGCGACTAAATCTTTCCACTTTTACGGTATCTATTTCATTGATTTTGCTAACTATGTAATTTGCAAACATTTCGGATAAACTTGATGGTCACTGTGATATTCCGAGCCTGTGTGAGGTCATTGTCACGTTAGACTTGCGTGTCATGGCGGGAGCAAATTATTCTACCGTTTCGTATTGTAACTAGTGTGTATTGATTTCTCTTTGTATGTAATTATTCTTACTGCACTCTTCTTCTATCAAGTCTTCATTCTATCAATGATTTACGTGTACTGTGTTAATATCACCCAGTGGTTCACAAAGATATGTGGCTGAACCAGTAAATATTAGTCACAGTTTATATAGTCATGCTTTGGTAGGTACATGTCCAATTAATTGTAATAACCTACAGAATTGGAGTAAAGTTTATAGAAATTGGTTATAGTAAGTAATTTGATGTGCTGTTATATCCTTAATTTTTTACGTATAAATATACAGTTTGTCTTGTATTAATTGAAATTTAAATAAGTATGTTATTTTCCAGCTTGCTGGTCTGGACTTGCAGCCTCAGGCTCCTAAGAGTGCTGGCGCTGGTCGCTACATTCCTCCGCACCTGCGTAGGCAGTTGCAAGGAAGCCCTTCTCAAGGTATAGCATTGGGTTATTAGGTAGGTACCTACTATACATTTTCCTTCATTCCTATACACTGTACTTAGTTTCACTTGTAGGACAGACAGATTTTCGCAACTAGACTACAATGAATACACTGTATAATACATATATTTCCTATCTTTACTGTATAATGTTACTTCTGGTGTCTATTGAGAGGTCAATGCAATACAGCTCTCAAGGCCAGTTTAGAGGTGTAAATAATGTTACATTCAACTGGCCTTTTGAACTGGAAATTAAATTAAAGTTTACAAGTTTCTAGCATTTTTAGTGTAAATTCATTGTAAAATGAATTTAAAAACAATATTAAGTCTTGTGCATGGCTTACACAATGCCAGTGACTGGACCCAGTTATCTTAGTTTCGGACCCAGTCACTGCCAAAACGGTGTTTACATGCACCCAGTAACAAGTCAGTGCTGAGCTGGACTGGGTTGTTACTGGGTGCATGTACACCGTAACACCGTTTTGGCAGTGACTGGGTCCGAAACTAAGATAACTGGGTCCAGTCACTGGCATTGTGGAAACCATGCATTAAGGCCCATATGCTGATACAAAAATCGTTATTCAAGCAAAGATTTGAGTAAAGATGTTCATACAAAAATCTAAGCTTGAGTCTAGATCAGTGGTTGAGCAGTGAATCAATATATGGGCCTAAGCAACTTAAAGTATAACAAAATAATTGTATTAATTTCATAGCAACATAGTATATTCTGTAGATATTATCAAAGTAGGTTAAAATTATACTCTGTTTGGGAGCATTGACAACTTATCGTTCCTTTATCATACTGGTTGAACCTACACATTCAGTAACCGCCTGACTACCCTAATTTAGGTAAAATTAATAGATAGATAGATAACTCTTTATTGTACACAAATATATAGAATAAAAAGAGAAACAATTTAAATTATTGAGTACAGTTAATACAAGTATTAATTTTAAAGCTGACATACTTATGTGTGGTAATTATGATATAAAATAATAGCAAAATATGTATTTTACCACACAGTAATATAGATATTTGGTTTAGTTGCCATGCATCTCACATTCACAGCTATTTATGTTTGACCTACAAAGAAAAGTAGGTCGAACCTGACTGTAACATAACACCTATCTAGTGTCCAACTGCCTTGCTATATCTGATATAATATATTCAAGGAAGCTGGTGCCTTGACAGCAGATCTATAGCTGTTGGTATATCAGTGACGCATTTTATGCTTCCATTATTCATTGATTTGTGTTGTTTCAAAATCTTACCTGAATAATTTTCTTTGCACAATATTGTGAAATAAAAGCTGTTACAGATCTGATGTCCAACAGGCGTATTCTTTTACCCAGTTATACTGCCACCTTAGGTGTATATTTATCTCCACCTAATTTTCTACAGTCATGCTCTGCTTTCTCAACTTTACAATAGAACGCACCATTCTTTACTAATATACATGGTACTTATTAGTATAATGGAAGACCTAGTGGTCTTGCCAATTCATTATTTCTACACTAGGGCTGGTCAAACAGAAAACATTCTTAGCCCTCGTTAATGAGAAATCAGGTACATTGGTACACATCAAGGGATAATAACGTCGCATACTACAGCCGGATGTGTATGCGACGCTGCGCTCAATAACTCTTTCTGTTAGTCCAGACCTTAAGGCGTAGGTAAAAGGCAGAAAACCCTCTCGCTCGCACATTTCAACATTTTTGAAGATATAATATAACTAAATGTAATTATGTGAAATTGCATGCATTATGTGAAATACTACCTACACAATTCGTCCAAGACCTACGTCTTGGACGAATTGTGTAGGTAGTATTGTAATTTACAGAGGTATTATACTGGTATATAAAAAGTAATTCTAAGCTATTACCGTGAAGTTTTGACGATGGAGTGGATTTGTGCGCGGACAGTCTAATAATTTGCCAAAAGTCGGCATGGCAATGGTATTAGACTTTTTGACTAACAATCCGATTTATGAAGTGAATTTCAATGAACAGTTTTGTTTCAAATTGATGGAGAAAAGCGTTTCATTTTGGAAAAAAAGTGTATTTAAGAAAGTTTTGATGATGTAAAATAAACAACTAATATAGTTTTGAGTAAAAATTTATTGTTTTATTAAAAGGTTCTGCAAGTTGACTAGTCCACATGCTATTAACACAATGTTATCAAAGAAAGGCAGCATTTTTACATGTACACATGCATGTGGTGCAAGCATTTTATAATCTCGCAATCTTCCTATCGATCTTTCAACGTGGATCCGAACAGCAGCAATCCTTTTTGTATCAATAACTTCTGTTTTGTCACTGACAGTACCAGATTTTACGCTTGGTGGTCTGACAAGCTTACATCCCTTGCTTTCTACTATTGAGGCGATATGCTTAAATCCCCTGTCTGCTAAAATGGTTGATCCTGTAGGTATCTTATCGATTATTTTACAATCTTCAAACAAAGTAGCGTCGTCCACTCTTCCACCATAACCACCAGATATAAAGTTTATAAATCCATTTGGTGTTATTGACATAAGGAATTTCAACGTGTTACATCCCTTGTAATTAGACCAAGTTAATGACTGGTGAAGTGCATTACTAGGCTGTTGAATTCGAACTTCAAAGCAGTCAATAATGCTTTGGGTTTTGGAGAAACGAGTTCGAAATGCCATTGGCAAATTAATTTCAACATATGCTTGTTCGGGAAAATATATTAACTCTCTCATAAAATTTCTAATGGCAATAAAGTTTTTCCAATAATTTTAGCAATGGAACCCTTATGAAGCCCAAAATCTATAGCTAATCGAGATATAGATCATTCTTCTTATTTTTTTTAAAACTATTAGGATATCTACCTGAGGTCGTTGAACATTATTAACCAAAGTCTCTACCAAGAAGTAAGTGTCTTTGGAAAGACCTAAATACAGCTGTGTATGATGTTTTATTTTATTGAGCGTATTCTTAGGATTATCCGTGAATTTATCACATGAACTTTCACTGAAAGAATCCGACAGATTAATAGTGTCTGAAGTTTCTGTAATATCGTCACTAATGTCGTTGTCTTTTAGTATTTCATTTTCAAAACATTTCAAATTCTTCTGCCTAAATTTTGTTTGACATCCTTTATCTTCCTTTTTGCTCATTATATATACTTGAGTGCCCTTATTTCTTGTTTGTATTTTACCACTGGCTACATCGTAACATTCCATTGGTACAGAAATAGGATTTTCAGGATGTTTAATTTCTTCATCGCTCTGAACACATTCAATAAACTCTATGGGTTGTAACAGAGGCTGGAACTTCAGTTGAAAGTACTTTTTCATAATACTCTGCTCGACGACGCTTCGCAACAGCAGACCGTTCTTGTGTATCTACCTTGATCTTTTGACAAGCAAACTTATGAGGCAAAACGTCTTTTTTGGGTGTAGTTACAGTTGTGTTTGTACATTTAGGCACGATGCAGTATTTATAATTTATTTTAGTTTCTATAATAATGCTTGCTGTTGCGTTGAGCGTACAAGTGCGAACTGCGGATTGCGGCAAACAGTCGCCCAGCCGCCACGTCTCACGTCGTCGTCGCCGAGTCCCGCGCCGAGCGAGACTTGTGACGTCAGCGCATTGCCGGCCGGCCGCGCGTAATACAATTTCAGAACGGAAGGGAAAAGCTTTATAACTTCGTCATTTGTGAAGATAATTGAAAAAAAAAAACACTAGGATTTATTGCAGCTTTAGTATTACAAGAAAAAAATTATAATGAAAAACAGGAAACTTCCTTATTACATTTAGTTATATTATATCTTCAAAAATGTTGATATGTGCGAGCGAGAGGGTTGTCTGCCTTATACCTACGCCTTAACTTTGTCTTGCAGGGGAAGAGTCTAAGCCTGCAAGCTTAGACACTCGTCCTAACGAGTCACGAGACTCTCGTCCATCATTCGGCAATAGCGGGCGAGGTTCCGAGCGCGGTGGCCGCCGCGATGACCGCGACCGGGACTACGATCGCGGCTACGATTCGCGTAATTCCCGCAGAGACAATCGCGGTAAGATACTCTTTTATGGCAATCAAACTTTGCATTAGCATTCTGAAAGTGAAATGGTAAAGCCTACTAAAAAAATGAAGTATGGATGTCTATGTGTTGTGAGGTATTCACGACACCAAAGAAATATGTGAAAGCTAATGACACGGATGTCCACATGCAGTAAGTGCAAGCGAGGAAAATCAATTGAACTTATATGGTTTTACTATTTTTCTAAGATTTCTCAGACCTATTCATGGAGACCTTGTTATTATGCTTTGATTCATTTAAGCTGTCAAAATTATTACCAAAGCACGATTTCGAATTTGAGTTGAGACGAGGATTATTCGACGTAACGTCTAAGAGGCATTAGTCAAATGAAAGGTTGGTCATAAATATTAAGAAAATATTGGTCCAATTACAGGCATAGCCCATATCCATTAATCCAATCGTAAAATGTATACAAGGGGACTTTTTCGAAGCTGCTTGTAGTAATACGTATTTTTATTTGATTTAGAAATTAATTTAGCAATCCTAGATTGAAAACTCGGACGCTGTAACTGTGTCATGCCACTAATCAAACGAAAAATGTTTCAAAGTCTTTTTCTTTTGTTATTTAGCGGACGACACCCGTGGCGGAGCTGGTGAGTTACTATCAGCGATGGGAGCAGATTTTGTCTAGACTTTGGGCGGTATTCCACGATTCAAAGGTCTTTGTCTAATATGTCTGTGGTTTCATTCATACAATACCAACAAGTTGGTGGATGAGTGAGAAAACAATCACATTGGTCATAGATGTAACTGAATACCATCCATCCTGTCTAGGACAATTTGTTTGCATGATCTCAAAGCTCCAAGTCTTGGGTTTTAGGACGTCGTCCTTGTAATAAACTCTCTAGGACAATAGTTTGGTGAAGGATAAATTTAACTAAAACTAGATGCTTCATAGAGTAAGGCTTATAAACTACAAACCATCACATACAGTCTTCACCTCGTTTATAGGGTTTCCAGACAGTATGATGGTCTGCTGGACTGGACCATCACAGAATAAGAGTCAAAGGATTGGTTGTTGAGATGAAGCGTCATTCACTCTCTATTCAGTAACCAATCCGATGACGCTTTTTCTGACGCCTACTGGACTGTCTGGGAGCTGCATAATGCATCTTGACCTCATTTACTAGGTGATGCTAAAAAGCGATCGTGCGTAGATTCTGAAGCATACGATGAATGGGTGTTGGTGATAATTTTATAAAATTCTATTTGTGATTCACTTAGCAATACAGGAAATGGCTTCAAGGTTAACTAGGAAATATCTCTAATCTCTGTTCCATATGATAATATAATTTCTTGATAATAATATGGTACGACTGTGTCATTTATGTTTTATTCTAAGCTTGCTATTAATTTTTTCTGTAGGTTTCTCTGCTTTCTCTGTCTAAAAGTCTTATTCTGTAGGAAGCTATAGGGGCTGGATAGCCAATCACTCTAACCATCGATAAAATATTACTAAGTGCCAGGTCTTCTTAGTTTAATGTGCTATTCCGAACACGACAGCAGACTGCCAAATGCAGAGCGAACCAAAGGCAGTTTACTTTGCACTTTAATATGAACATCAAAATACTGATTGGATTTATAATGACCTATGGTCTGCGGTTGCGGTCTGCCGGCGAGCTTGAAGTCTTATTCTTATGGTTGTCATGATATAATACGTCTACATAGGTCACAGTAGGTCGCGAAGCTTTCTTTATACTCACATCGCGCAGGTTTTGCTCATGGCCTTAGCTAAAAGCAAGCCAGTCGGTTAAGGCGTAGGGTAAAGCTCGGTAATTTCACATAATTACATTTATATTATACCTTCAAAAATTTTGAAATATGCGAGCGAGAAGGTGGTCTGGCTTTACCCTACGCCTTAATGAGCGTCTTAGAAGAAATGTAATAAGCTGTTGTTTCGTCTACATACGGTGCAGCAGGTCGCGACGATGGAGCGGGTGGCGGCGCGCAGAACGGCGAGTCCGAGCGCTGGGTGGAGCCGGACCGGTGGACAGAGCGCGAGCGACCGCGCGCCACGCAGCCTTCGAGGGACATCCGCAGGGATGAAGACTTTGAGCCGCCTGCGCCGCGCAACGACCGCTGGAAGGTATAAACGTTTATCCAACGTGACCCAACCAGTAGGAAAATATGTGACACTAGCTGATACCCGCGGCCAGTTGTTCTATAGGACTGTTAAAACTTTTTTATTACTAATATCTGGTAACTTTCATTTGGTAGGACTATTTTTTTTTTTTTTTTTTTTTTTTTAATAATAATAATAAGTTTATTATTGGAAAAAGAAACAAGGCACAAGTTAGTAGAAAACGATAACATCCGCAGAAGTTTAAAAAACTGTGTCGCGAATATTAACGCCCTCCTCCAGTTTACAATATCCAAAGCGAAAACTATTGAAACGAAAACTAGCCCTAATGGGCTAGTTTCAATAGTCCTACTATGGAACTACAGGGATAAAAAAGGTTTACGTAACAGTCCTGTAGAACAAATGGGAGTTACCCATACCCGCGACTTCGTACGCGTACGAAACTTTCCACCAAAATATCTGTCAACCAGCTTACGATGAACCTCGTAGCAAATGGCTGCTTTCGGTTTAGAGAGTTCAAGCTGTATCTAAGAATTCTCGTCTTTGATTTCAATAAAATATGTTTCCTATGCCTATGTTTCAATCCCGAAAAAGGCCTTCTGAATGGTATAAGTTTCATTGAAATCGGTCTAGTAGTTAAGGCGTGATCCGCGAACAAACGAACAGATAAACATACAAACTTGATTTTTGGAATCATAATCGTTTGTATGATCTGCATATTTAATTTTTCCATATCTTTAATTTAATTTTTTGGCCTTTTTACAGTTTTGTAATAGTATAGATAGATTACTATTCACGGTTTTTAGATGATAGATGCATTGTTGACTTGTTTTATTTGCAACAGGAGCCAGAGCCACGACAGGATGAACGCAGCAACTCGCGTTGGGCCTCCGATGACGTGCGTCGCACATCCAATCGCAGGGACGAGGTATCGAATGTTTGTGAAAATCTTATTTGTTTTACTACGAGATTAAGGATGATATACAAAATACAGGGTTGATTTATTGATAATACTGTGGTTTTATATGAGTTGTCTAAGACCATGAGATTAGGTTTTGGTGTAATACAATTTTCAAGGAGTAATTCAGCAAAGCTGTAAGTAAAATATTTGGTAGTTTCGGTTACTATCGTGCTATCATAAATCTTTTGTTCATGATCAAAGAATCCAAAATAAACATTCCAATAGGCATATAAACTAATCTGTCGACATGTACAATTTGAATCTATGCCAGAACGTAATCTAACCACATACATACAGGTTAGACTATGATTCACCATTACTCTAACGGGCTGTTATGCCCTGCCGATTTTTAATGATAGAAGAATTAGGAATTCATTCGTCTTAGCGATCTTCACCGATCGTATAATTCTATTATTCTTAGCGAATATTAATAGCTGTTGATATCTGGGAATTTACTTCCGTGCGTGATTGACCCTGAAATTTATTACGCTAATAATAGACTCTTGAATAGCGCATTTTTTACATAGAATTTCGTACATATTTTATAGTAATTACCTACTGCTATAAGAATCTTTACTTTTAATTTTGTGAATCTAAACGAGCATCCATGTTCATCACACAAATGTTTTTTCCTAATTATTGAAGCCACAACCTATCGCAATAGTTGACTAAGTATATCCTTGTAGAATGATTGGACGATTCCGTTACCTCGCGACGAGCGGCAGGAGTTGGAGTTGTTTGGCACCGGCAACACCGGCATCAACTTCTCCAAATACGAGGATATTCCAGTCGAGGCGAGCGGCGACCGCGTGCCGGATTTCATCACCAGCGTAAGTTACCGTTTATCTAGTTCCCATAGTACAAGCTTTGCTTCGTTTGGGACTAGAGTCTTGTGTGATATGTCCAAGAATATTTATATACATATTTATTACATCATCAAAGACGCAGGTTTTTCCTGGTCTATAAAAATAGTTTAATTTTCCTTGGTATGCCTTGTTACTTTTTTTTCTCAAATATGCTTAGAAATTAAAGCATTAATTTGACAACCTTTTTCGAGATAAATCGAAGATGCAGTACTGGCCAAACACATGCGAGCAGCCGCCAGATAAAAATGTATGAAGATCCATTACTGTCGTGTTTAGCGGCCAGATAAATTACATACAAAACTCATTACTGTCGTGTTATTTAAAAATGGAACGATCTTTTACTCCATAACATGGCAACCAAGGAGGTAACTTATCAAAGGTTTTATTCAAATTTCGAACAGGCTTTCAAATAGAAAGCTGATTATTGAAAAAAAAACAAAGGAACACTGTAACTTCGTTGTTCGTCAATGGTTTTGAAAAGTAATTGTATTTTCAACTCAAAAATTGTACTTAGTTTTAATTTCCGCGCATTATTTGAGAAAAGTACTATACAAGCCTTGGCCACAACTAGGCAATGAGGGACTCACGTATGTGTGCCTCGTCACGTTCTTCCCTCTTTGCCTCTGTTGCAGGCCGCTGCAGTAATGTACTATTTCTAGCCTCTAACTTCGGTTGCTTTTACGATCTACCCGAAAGGTGTACCGCGGGATTTTTGATATTTATATTCTCCTTAGATTAGGGCATTCGTCCCAATTTTGTGTATTCCAAGTTTCATAAAAATCGATGTCGTATTTCTAATGCGATATCTTATTTTCCAGTTTGAGGATGTTAACCTGACGGAAATAATGCGCACGAACATAGCCGCCGCTCGCTACGACAAGCCGACGCCTGTGCAGAAATACGCGATTCCGATAGTGCTCGGCCGCCGTGACGTCATGGCGTGCGCGCAGACCGGCTCCGGCAAGACGGCCGCCTTCCTCGTTCCCATTCTCAACCAGATATACGAGGCGGGGCCTGTCAAGCATATGGGGTAAGGCGATTGACACTTGTTATAGTGCCACATACTCGGAAAGTAACTTCAACCAAAATAAAAGACGTGGTCTATCAAGCACATATCCCATCCCTCATCTACTCATAGCTGGGTATGCCTATGTAGCCATGTGAGGGTAAACCCATGAGGTGATTTAAGCTTATTCCACTCTTTGTTTCCAGGCCATACAACAGACGTAAACAGTATCCTTTGGGATTGGTATTAGCTCCGACTCGTGAGCTCGCCACCCAGATCTTTGACGAGTCTAGAAAATTCGCCTATCGCTCTCGTGTTCGTCCTTGTGTCGTGTAAGTAACTTAAAATCACTATTTCTGTCAAAACAAAACAAGAGTAATTTTCACCCAATTATGAGTTTGCTTATTTTTTTTTCTGGAAGTATTAATACTCAATTATAATGCATTCAAAACGATAAACTATGTTCACAGATACGGTGGATCACCGATTCACGATCAGTTCCGCGAACTAGAGCGTGGCTGCCACTTGCTAGTGGCCACTCCCGGCCGTTTGGTCGACATGCTCGCCCGAGGACGCGTGGCGCTCGACCACTGTCGCCATTTGGTCCTCGACGAAGCCGATCGGATGTTGGACATGGGTTTCGAACCCCAAATCCGCAAGATCGTCGAATGCCACACGATGCCCAAAACCGGCGAGCGACAAACCCTTATGTTCTCCGCTACCTTCCCCAAGCAGATTCAAGTGTTGGCGCAAGATTTCTTGTACAACTATGTGTTTTTGGCGGTCGGACGCGTCGGCTCCACGTCTGAGAATATCACTCAGAAGGTAGGAATGACATCATCATCTATCATCCTATATGCCACTCAAACTTGTTTGTAAAGATTACTGGGAGCTGTTATGTGCACGTCGTCGTACAAAATCGAAAATCTATGGGGCAGGCAGAGAATGTCAACTGAGATCACACTTTCCTCATTTTCCATTCAGCATAATTGACAAACTTTCCTCATTATTTCACTCGCACCAGCAGTATACTGATATGGTTTGGTTAACAGGTGGTGTGGGTAGAAGAATGCAACAAGCGTTCCTATCTGTTGGATTTGCTGAATGCATCCAACCTGCTGCAGCGTTCGCGGCCTGAGGAAGATCAGCTGGTACTGGTCTTTGTTGAGACTAAAAAAGGTATGCTTATAAACTCTGGATTTGTTCTGTCATTTCTTGTCTGTTTTGCTTTCGGTCTTTGCAAGAAGGTTTGCCTAGATAGACTACAAGCTATTGTGTATTTATATACATTAAAAAGGTTCAAAAACAAAAAAACTAAATTGTTTTTATTGTTAAATACAAGTTTTTTAATTAATAGGGTTGAGATTTATTTTTTTAAGTTGATCTAACCTGTGTTAGAAGAGTCCCCTCTTTTCTGAGGTCACAAAAAACACACTTGTATAGATTAATATAATGTACAGTAAGTAAGTTCTTATAAAAAAATATTAAAGTAACTATATAGGAGAAAGATGTAATGTATTAAAGTATAGGTATCTTTGTACAAATAGGTGGGTAAAAAATGTTTGACCGATTGTCCAGTTAATTGCAGTCGGCGCAAAGATAAGTGTTACAATTATGAACCTAGTCCGTGTTACCATGCAACAGGCAGTTTTGCACCAAAGTGGCACTCAGTGTTTGCGTGGTCGAACCGTGGTAAAAGCTTTTTGCTCTAGATGGTGAACGCCATTCACTTGTCGGTTCATTCATTCATTCAACTATTTTTTGTGTTTTGGTGATATTCACAACCTAATACTATTATTCTACCAAAGGTGCGGACCAACTGGAAGAGTACCTGGATCACCAGGGCTACCCGGTGACGTCTATTCATGGAGACCGTTCTCAGCGCGAGCGCGAAGAAGCCTTGCGTCGGTTCCGTACTGGACAAACTCCCATTCTGGTAGCCACTGCCGTTGCCGCTAGAGGTAAGAAAGATACTGAGATATACAGTACTTATAAGTAAGAAGTACTACCATTGCTACCTTGTGACGTCATCCAGTGCGAGCGCTGAGAAGCCTTACGTCGAATCCGTAGTGCCTGGGACATTATTTAGATGGATGAAGTAGGGAGTAGGCTTGTTGAAAAGAGTCACTGATGAATGGCCATTTACAATTCCCCATCAATAACGTACAACCTAACGCGTTCTTTCTATATACTGCGCTTCAGTTTAGGTTATCAAATCGTTACAAAACATTATGCTTCTTTTCCAGGCTTGGACATCCCACACGTGCGTCACGTGATCAACTTCGATCTACCCTCTGACGTGGAGGAATACGTGCATCGTATCGGTCGTACCGGCCGCATGGGAAACTTGGGCGTGGCCACTTCCTTCTTCAATGACTCTAACCGCGGGCTGGCGCGCGATCTCGTCGAACTGCTCGTTGAAGCCAAACAGGATGTGCCTAGGTTAGTATTATAAGTTGACTAACTTTCATTAGCTACTGAACGTGACTAAGATTTCTCTATAAGCTGACAGACAATTAACAGCAGAGTGGACTAGGCCATTCTTGTCTAGTCTATGATTAATTGGATTTAAATTTAATGCTACCTTTGATACAAATATTGCATTGTGTGAACTAAATTTTAGGTTGCATCTATTCCGCTCTTTCTGGTCAAGCTAGCGATAATAGTATATTATGAAACTAGTGAATAAAAGACTAATTTAAAGCGAGGGCCATAAATGAATCACGAGCAAGTGAAGGATTCTAACGACTGATGATTTCATGGATTCAAATGTTAGAATCCTGAACGACGTGAGTGGTTCATGGCCCTCGGTATAAATCCGTTTTATTCAAGAGTTGCAAACTATATTTTATACCATGACTACGAGAAAAAGAAAGCGCAAAAACAATAATTAGTTGGAGGTCGCATATATTAGTGTGTTCTAAATTCAAACACCAAAACAGTGACTAAAAGTGCTTTTTATCCCCTGTTTTCAGTGAAATAAAATAAGCTTTTCAGAGGGGGAATGGTATAAACGCTATTTTGTGATTGGTATATTGTTATTGCGCCAAACACCGTATTGTTTGTTTGTTTTCAGTTGGCTGACGAGCACGGCGGCGGACGGTCGTATCGGCGGCGGCGGCAGTCGTCGCACCGGCAGCCGGTCGGGCGGCGGTCGCTTCGGCGGCACTCCCGCGCCCGCCACTGGCAGCGCCTTCGGGGCGAGGGACTTCCGTACGCAGTCGCGTCAGCCCGCGCGCTCTGCCGGCGCCGGCTCTGGTAACTAAACGGTTTTCTCAAACATGCTTGGAAGTTAAAGCATTATTTTGACAACCTTCTTCGAGATAAATCGAAAATGCAGTACTGGCCAAACACATGCGAGCAGCGGCCGGCAATAAATGTATGAAAATCCATTGCCGGCGTGTTTAGCGGTCATATAAATGACATATAAAACTCATTACTGTCGTGTTATTTAAAAATGGAACGATCTTTTACTCCATAACATGGCAACCAAGAAGGTAACTTATCAAGGTTTTATTCAAATTTCGAACAGGCTTTCAAATAGAAAGCTGATTATTGAAAAAAAAAACAAGTGAACACTGATACTTCGTTGTTCGTTATTGGTTTTGAAAAGTAATTGTATTTTCAACTAAAAAGTTTTGCCTAGTTACTTAGTTTCATTATTTGAGAAAAGTACTATACAAGCCTGGGCACAACTAGGCAATGAGGGACTCACGTATGTGTGCCTCGTCTTCGACTTGGCCCACATTTACACCTTCTTCCCTCATTGCCTCTGTTGCGGGCCGCTGCAGTAATCTATACAAATCTATACAAATATTATAAAGAGGAAAGGTTTGATTTTTTGTTTGTTTGTTTGTTTGTATGAATTGAATAGGCTCCGAAACTACTGGACCGATTAAAAAAATTCTTTTACCATTAGAATCCTACATTATCCCTGATGAACATAGGCTATATTTTATCCCGGAATTCCCACGGGAACGGGAATTACGCGGGTGAAACCGCGAGGCGCTGCTAGTGTACTATAGAAAGTGTGAAAATGGTCTCACGGTTGTTACTCTTGTAACGTCACGTGGCTGCTAGCGACGTTCAATCTCTCTGCTCGACGGAGGCATCCGAAGCTGCCACTCGGTTTGGGTAGGTATTTCCGTAAGCATATGCAATGACAGTTTTTCGATCCTGTTGACCCTTTGAAAATCAGATTGATGTTACGTCGGCCTATAACTATGCATTGCGTCACAGAACTTTTTCATTGATAACGTCTCGTGACCGTGCTTCAACTTCAAGAAGTCCTTGTCTGATTGTAACTATATTCCCTTAGGATTTGGATACGGCGGCGGCAACTACGGCGGTAACTATGGCGGATCGTACGGCGGTGGCGGCGGCGGCGGCGGCAGCGGCGGACCCGACTGGTGGGGGGACTCCTAAGCAGATGCCCTTCGCACCGCCACTACACCCGACACAATACAACGTATCTTATACTGTGCTTCCTGAAATTCCTGATGAATTCATCGCTATCGATAAAAGTGATTCGGTTTTGGAAATTGAACAGCTAAGGTTGAAGGACCTTGTTAATGAACTGTTATTTTATACTCTCAAGTCCAGATTTAATCAAATCGTGCGTATGATTGTGTGATATTTTTTTATCGATTCCAGTGACGGATCTGTCAAGAATTTCCGCAGGCGCATTATAATAAACTCGGACTGAAATTACCCTGTGACTATTTAATGTAATTGTACAATAGAGAGCGAGCGGTGCGAGTGACGAATGGCGAATGGCGCGGGTCGTGGCGCTGAATCTCAGGCCCCGGCCGCGACTCGCGCGCTGTTTCTTTTTAAACAAATACAAGCGTTGACAAGCGCCTAAATATACGCGAGATAGGTAGCGCGATTCACTAAAGGATTAGTCGATTAGCAGTAAACTATAACGATATCATACGTTCCGTTGCGTCGAAGTCTTTCATTACCCGACTCGCCGCGTTCTATCATTTTCTAGTTACGATTATGTGAACGTAGACGTCTAACATAGAAATATTTTTGATGTTCAATCTGAATCGTGATTTCGTAAATGAACGATGTAATTGTGTATTTTCTATTTTCTGATGGTCTCATTGCCGGCTCACCTCCTTTCATTGAAATTTTTTGAAGCATTTATGCACCCCTAATCGATGTAGCTATTTGATGTAGATTTAGAAATTGAGAAGTACCGATACAGTATCATAGTGAATACATAAATAATAATCTAAATTTTATCTGTAGAAAACTCATCTGTCATCAACATGGTCTATAATTTTAATGTGAATTTACCAATAAAAATAAAGAAACAGATGAAATCTTTCTTTTTATTACCCTTAAAAAGGTATGGTCAACTATAAAACAATAACAATTTCAAATTATGTTTATGTTGACCATACTTTTACAACACAAATTAACACACATATTTACACATACATAAAACAGGAGAGCAAGGTATGTATCGTAGCGGTTTTCGACTATTTTTAGATAACGTACGCTGTAGATAAGAGTAGTAAAAACGGTTATGATCGATACTTATCTTTATAGGAACTGAACGAGTGGGCGAGACTATAAGCAGTCGGCGCCCTAGCCGATTGCGTGACGAGATAGGCACCTATTAGTTCTTTTGTCTGATGCTCAAATGGGTAGTTAACGCTTTGTCGGAAAGAGATCAAATGTCTTGTGTAGTCGTTACGCCCAGAAATATTGATTTCAGTAAAACCAGCTACAAATATGTTGCAACTCTGAAACTATTCGTGTGTCATTTCAGAATTTTACCCTCGACTCGCGTAAACCCCGATCGGCGAGTACCTTCTAGTATCTATAAGAATATCGTACGTCCCAGTCAGCTTTGTAGTTGTTGCTGGCAGTAGTAGTCGCCATTTTCTTAAGCGAGTCAAAAATAAAATAAAATTTGTATTTCGGAACATTGACGTTGCGATACGCATACTTCCGGCTGGCTACATACCTACGCTTATTTGCTTTCGACTATACGTTGAGATAGCACAGACTGATATCAGAAAATTTTCGGCCTTACCAGACGTCCTTCAAAGTTTTTTTGTGATATTGATGACCAATTTTGGTTTAATGTTGCTAGTGTGGTTGCTAGGCTTATAACTTCTGTTTCTCTTTGAAGATTTTAAGAGACTCGTAGGAAACAAAGATCCCTTGAGTTAGATACCAACGTTTTCTCTTTAAAGGTGACTATGGCTAATAGGGTTTAGCTCAATTAAAAAGCTAGCTATTTCGGTTTAGGTATACCTAACAAGGAATTTTGTAGTTTAAAAACACGGTTTGTATTGCGTGCGTCTAAATGTTATATTAGGAACATGTCAAATATCCCCGGCGCCTGCGCCTGTCCATTTCGTCTATACAGATTTCATTATTATTAATTTATCTCATCGATTACGTCCGGTAATGGCCAACGGCTTATTGAATGCGTCTTTTTGTGGCGCCTTATTATTCGGAGATCGCGTCTAGAGCGGGACCCCGTCGAGAAGGTATCCACGGAATGCCTAAAAGGTGACTCGTGGATAAATTACGTACATTTCATCCATTTTAACGATTCCCTTTATTATTTAATTTATTTTTATAGTATGTTACACATTTGGCTTGTAACAATGTTTGTTTTTGGGTCTCATTAGCATAAAACTCACGCTGGGATAACAAAAAAAACATTGAAGCGCAGCCATTTTGATTTCTCGATAGATAGTATTTTATGTTACGACGGCAGATATTTGTAAAAGGGCTCAAAGTGTCTAATGAAGGGGATAGCGGGATGTCTCAATTCCGTAGTCATTTGTCGGTTTTATCGCGTCTTGCTTGTGACATCATAAAATAATTAATTTATTATGGCTTTCAGAGACGATTTCGATCAGTCGGATCTGCGGCGCGGCGGGACGTTAATAGTTTTATGTAACATGTAATTTTATTAATTGGTATTTGATAGAGTAGATAAAAGCTGTTGCAGTAATTATTGTCTATCCATGCGGGATCAGTCATTAAGCACACGCAGTATAAAGTACTAAACAAAATTGTTATTACAAGTTGTGAGTGTTAATATAAAATAATAGCGCCTTGCAAAAAAATCATTTAATAACAAGTTGGAGTCGTGCCTAGTTCCGCCTCCTTACCTCCATACTATAAAAGAAGAATACAGTTCTTACCTCCAAATAATAAAAAAAAGGCAGGAGTAAATTGAAACACGATTTTAAAACAGTCTGTAGAAATAAACCACAAAAAAGTCTATTGTTTGAAATTACATTACAAAAATGTATTGGCAATTAGTAGAAATGCTGTCCGGCCATATGTTTGAATCCGGAAATAATGGAGCTCCGGACATTGTTATCTTCTCGGAGAACAATACAGTGGTCCTTTTGTATGCTATTCGAAACGCCCGTAAATCATTTACTGTAGAATTGCGTAAAAGTAAAGAAATGCCTACTAAACAATTTGCCTACTTTGTCTTGTTAGAAAAACTATTCGTAAGAAATAAAAACAAGTTTTAGTTTTTTGTGTCACTTAAAGTGTATTTCGGTAAAGAAATAAAATAAAAAAAATATTAGTAGAGACCCTGCTATATCGATATCATACATCTCATATTACTCTCTCTTTATATTACATCTCAGAATTCTGATCTTTGGCGATCTCTATAAAATAACTAAAACTATAAAAATAAATATTTTGTAAGTAGGTACTGAAAGGGTTTGTATTCATTTTCAATCAAATCACACATTTGACTTACTCTGAAAGTAACCTTTACATTGACTGATAGTCAGGGGCTGTAAACAAACTTCCAATTATGGCGGTAGAACCAATTTTGGTGTAGTTTTCACTACAACTATCTTGGTCGAAGTAATTCAGTTACACCTATAAAAAAAATTGAATTAGTGATAAGATTTTTTAAGAAAAAGTGAAGATCGACCTTATTAAATTAGTTGCTAGGATTTACTTTCACTATACAGATGTGCCAGCAGCATCACTTAGGCGTCGGTTATACGTAGCTTTTTAGCTACTAGTCCTTAGCGTTGAGAAAAACGTCGAAAACGGGTAACTCCCATTTTGTTCTATAGAACTGTTACGTCTGGAACTGTTAATTTTTTTTTTATCCCTAATATCTGGTAACTTCCATTAGAATAGGACTATTGAAACGAAAACTAGCCCTAATGGGCTAGTTTCAATAGTCCTACCATGGAACTTCTTCTCTCTTCTTCTAACTTAAGAGCTCAGCTATTGTCGGTGTAATTATGCAGTTCTCGCCATTTGTCCCTTTCCAGTGCAGCTTCCTTGACGTCCTTATACGACATGTACCATGGAACTACAGGGATAAAAAAGGTTTTAAAAACAGTCCTATAGAACAAATGGGAGTTACCCTCAAAAACAACCTCGTAGCGGCGAGCAAATCTTCAAAAAATAACGCTCGCATCAAAAAAACTACGTGACTGAAACTTTACTTATTAGGTATTATTCATCCTAAGAATTACGAGTATCCTCTCCTATTTAAGTTGTAGTAAAAGCCCTTTAAGTCCATAAGTTCTGCATGTGTTCCTTGTTCGGCCACGATTCCGTCTTTTACCACGCAAATTAAGTCTGCATCGCGTACTGTGCTCAGTCTGTGTGCTATCATCACACATGTGCGACCGGCTTTAGCCGCGTCTAACGCTTCTTGTACCACCTGCAAAAATACAGCTCATTTACACCTGAAAACTGAAGGCTTTAGTTTTCTCTAACGGTCATTAGAGATCCATTCTCAATACGAGAGACAGATTGAAATCTAGTTCAATCGATAGTGGTTGTTTATGTCTTTTGGTCTTAAGTTTCGACTTATAGGCACAGGAGATGGATTTAAATCTAGTTCAATCGATAGTGGTTGTTTATGTCTTTTGGTCTTAAGTTTCGACTTATAGGCACAGGAGATGGATTTAAATCTAGTTCAATCGATAGTGGTTGTTTATGTCTTTTGGTCTTAAGTTTCGACTTATAGGCACAGGAGATGGATTTAAATCTAGTTCAATCGATAGTGGTTGTTTATGTCTTTTGGTCTTAAGTTTCGACTTATAGGCACAGGAGATGGATTTAAATCTAGTTCAATCGATAGTGGTTGGTTATGTCTTTTGGTCTTAAGTTTCGACTTATAGGCACAGGAGATGGATTTAAATCTAGTTCAATCGATAGTGGTTGTTTATGTCTTTTGGTCTTAAGTTTCGACTTATAGGCACAGGAGATGGATTTAAATCTAGTTCAATCGATAGTGGTTGGTTATGTCTTTTGGTCTTAAGTTTCGACTTATAGGCACAGGAGATGGATTTAAATCTAGTTCAGTCGATAGTGGATGGTTATGTCTATTGGTCTAAGTTTCCATTTTTAGGCACTGAACGGAAAGTTGCTCTAATTGTGGTATGGATATACCTACTGAGCCCCGTATCTAGGGGGGAGGCAAGCCGAGGCCCATGCCCCAGGCGGCAAGTTCAGGGCGGCGGCAAAATTCACACTTTACAGACGAATGGACAACTCATCATTTAGGTACTTGGCTTTGACCACAGATTAAATAATAGTACAAGTACCTATAGTCCTTTTGCCGCTATTATGCAAAATCCTGCATTTCCGAGCGAGTGTTATAATTATTTGCGATCTTCTATGAGCCAGGAACGCTTATAGAGTCTTGCAATCTTAGTTATAGAAAATTGAATTGCACACGAGTTAAATTATGACAAGGCCATAGATTTGTTTGCTGAACAAAAAGCTCGAAGAGTAAAATTGTAATTTCAATTCCCAAATGCAGAAATATATTTGATTTTTATTTTTATTATACATATTTTTATTTTAAATCCTATCCTGTGCTGTGTATAAAACACTCGCGGAGGCGGCATTTTTCAGTTTTTGCCCCCCCTAAAAAAAGTTGAAGATCCGGAGCTGGACATAGGTACTCTGCGCCTTGCAATGCTAAAACGTCATCGTGGGAAGTTCAGCCTATGATGTCATGTCATTATGCTCTCGCCCTTCTATAGAATTGGTTCTAGGACGAATTAACACACATTTTGTTACATCAAACTAGGTTAAATCCATAGATATCAAAGTTTTGACTACTGAGATCTATACAGTCATAAGCAAGCAAGCTCGTATGAGTTTAGTGGCTAACTCTGGTGACGGAGTTTTTAGGCCGCCTTAAGGCCTCCATCGTGGCTTAACGACTGCTAGAGCCGGGACCGACACTTTAACGTGCCCTCCGAAGCACGGAAGCGCTCAGATAAAAATGCCAACGGTCACCCATCCAAGTAGTGACCACACGGAACGTTGCTTAACTTATATAATCAGTGAAGATTGGCTAAGCAAGCTACGCCACGAGTGCTTCGTTATACAGTCATGAAATTGGAGAATCGTCTTACTTTTTCGCTCTCGGTGTCAAGAGCACTGGTGGCTTCATCAAGCAACAGCATCTGAGGTTTTCTGATCAAGGCTCTGGCGATGGCTACCCGTTGCTTCTGACCTCCAGACAGCTGGGTGCCTTTAGAGCCGATGTTTGTATCATATCCCTGAAAAATACATTAAATTAAAAAAAATGATCACATTCTGCTAACGGGCTTTCTTTTTATCGCGATTTATTTTGGCTTTTCCGGTTAAGCAACAATTTATTGAAATTACTGTCGTCTAAAGTTGATATCTTTTCGTAATAGCACTCAATGAGTAGTTATAAAATTCAATCGTCAAGTAATTTGATGCTAAATGCCCTATTTCCTATTTCATAACTGACTCGTCAAAATTAACTTTTCAAGTTTCAACTCAATTCATGCATGAGTTTAGCTGTTTTAGAAATAAGTACTGAAGTAACATTATAATAGTTATACGGTAACACGTCAGCCCATTATTATAAACAACAGCCTCTAAATGCTCCAAAGTGTTCAAACGCTCAAGGCGGAGGAAACAGTTAGTGTTTCATACAAAATGCACCTTTTCTCAAACATGCTTGAAAATTAAAGCATTATTTTGACAACCTTCTTCGAGATAAATCGAAAATGAAGTACTAGCCAAACACATGCGAGCAGCGGCCAGATAAAAATGTATGAAAATCCATTACTGTCGTGTTTAGCGGCCAGATAAATTACATACAAAACTCATTACTGTCGTGTTATTTAAAAATGGAACGATCTTTTACTCCATAACATGGCAACCAAGGAGGTAACTTATGAAAGGTTTTATTCAAATTTCGAACAGGCTTTCAAATAGAAAGCTGATTATTTGAAAAAATAACAAATGATTTATTGTATTTTCAACTAAAAAGTTTTGCCTAGGTACTTAGTTTTAATTTCCGCGCATTTGTTGAGAAAAGTATACTGTACAAGCCTTGGCCACAACTAGGCAATGAGGGATTCATTGCCTAGTTATGTGTGCCTCGTCTTCGACTCGGCCCACAGCCTAGTTATGTGTGCCTCGTCTTCGACTCGGCTTTACACGTTCTTCCCTCATTGCCTCTGTTGTAGGCCGCTGCTGTAATATACTATTTTGGCGGAATTTTTTGTTACACTACTTACCAACGGCAAACTGGTAACAAAGTTGTGAATATTCGCTTGCTTTGCCGCCGCTATAATCTCATCCATGGCCGGTTCAGTCGCATTGTTCCCATAAGCAATATTTTCCGCTATAGTTCTGTCGAAAAGAATGGGCTCTTGTTGCACAAACCCTATCGACTGACGAGCGTCTACTAACCGTAGTCGGATTAGAGGGATGCTGTCTTGAGCCTAGAAAAGAAGAGTCATTAAACTTTGATGGATCGAAATACCGTATTATTAGATGTTTTAATGCCGTTAGGTTGCTCGTACAATAACATTAAAAACCACTGATGTGATTTTTCAAAAACTTAACCGTTATTGCTCCGGGTAGCCAGTCTTCGGGTAAAAAGAACCTAGTACATAACTGCAGGGATTTCACACATTTACTACACCATGGAACACTTGCTGACACAGTGGTGTCGATTTTCTTGTTGTATTTTTATAAACTAACCTAATCTGACAGTACTAAAAATTTTAGCATCCCTTTCTCATAAACTGAAAAGACAAAGACGGCTATGATTTAGCGCTACCTGCTATTTTTTTATTTAGCTTAGTTTAGAAAAATGCGCCAACAGAATCGACACCACTATCTTGTCAAACACGCTGCCTCTTTTAATCATGTAACTAAAGGATAGTTATAAAGTGTGCATAAACGCGCCCTAAGCAAAGTTCTACCATTTTATAACAACGCCGATACGAAGACCTATCCTACTTTATTATTATAAACGCGAAAGTTTGTAACTATGGATGGATGGAGGGATGTTTGTTACTCTTTCACGTAAAAACTACTGATCCGATTTGGATGAAACTTGGAATATATATTGTCCGTGACCTGGATTAACACATAGGCTACTTTTTATCCCGAAAAATCAACGGGATCCAACGGAAGTCGCGGGCGGCACTTAGTAAAAAATAAAACAACTCACCACTATACCAGCATCAGGATCATAATATCTCTCCAGGAGTTGTATAACGGTACTTTTGCCGCATCCGCTAGATCCGACCAGAGCGATGGTTTTGCCTTTCAGAACTTCCAAGTCCAGCTTATTGAGTACTTGAATAGTCGGCCGGGTTGGATACTTGAACTGTACCGCTTGGAGACTCGCCTGGCCTGATCCTCTCTGGAATTACGAACGAGTTAGATCTTTACGTCTTAGAGTGATGGATGCAGTGCATTGCAGGGCACGTCCTCATTGGACTTGCTCTGTGAGGTAATGTATTGTTATAGGCAGAGTTACCACTTAACATTAGGTGAGTTACCATAAACACGAGCTCACAAACTAGAAATAATAGTCCATAAGATAATAGAGCAGAAGAGTTGCTCGACAAATACAGCATTTTCTACATTGACGTATTTAAAATCTTTGTTTCAATTTAAATAGGTAATCTTTGATGAGGGCGTCCTTACTATAAGGGAAATGACCACTTTAAGGGTCCGTCGTCGTCCATCTATTTTGGAAACTTACGTTTTTATTTAGGTCTTCGAGCTCAGCTCTTGTCGGTGTAATTATGCATAATTATTGTATTTATTTAGGTACCTAATTTACCTACCAAATTTTTATTTTCATTTATTTTTGTGATCGTAATACCAACTAACACCAAATAACACCGCAATATAGGTCATTCACCCACCTTTACTGTCGCTTTCCATACAAACCTGTCGCTAAGACGGTAATCGTTCGAATCTCGTAGTACTGTTTGTTTACCATTCATAAATTGGATTTTGCGACATCGTTTTGAAGGTGGGTGAATGACCTGTATTGCGGTGTTATTTGGCATCTACTATAGAAGGGAAATTACCACTTTAAGGGTTTTTTTTTTTATGCCATAGCTGGCAGACGAGCAGGCGGGCCACCTGATGGAAAGTGGTCACCGCCGCCCATGGACACCTGCAACACCAGAGGTGAGGCTAGTGCGCTGCCGGCCTTTTAAGAGGAGATAAACCCGCCTTTTGAAGGACCCCATCTCAAAACTCCGAGGGAAAACCGCAGAGGGAAGTTCGTTCCACAACTTACACGTACGAGGCAGAAAAGACCGCGTGAAACGAGAAGTTGTGGAAAACCAGCCATCCAGGTGGTGTGGATGAAATCTGGTTTTGCGGCGTGTGGTGCGGTTGTGGAAATCGGCCGCAGGCACCAAACTGAACAGCTCGTCAGAACACTCCCCATTATAGAGACGGTAGAAGACGCACAGAGATCCAACGTCTCTCCGCAGACTAAGGGAGTCCGGGTCGTCAGTGAGCCTAGAATCGTCAATAATGCGAGCTGCCCGACGTTGTATTCGGTCAAATGGAAGGAGTTGGTATTGAGGCGCGCCAGCCCAGAGATGAGAGCAGTACTCCACGTGGGGTCGGACTTGAGCTTTGTAAAGCAAAAGTTTTTGGTCCGACGTGAAGTACCGGCTTGCTCTATTGAGGACGCCGAGTTTTTTGGAGGCCAGTTTTGCCTTTCCTTCCAAGTGACCGCGAAATTGAACGTCACTCGAAATATCGACGCCGAGGATTCCAATGCTCTTGGAGATGTTAAGGGGGGTGTTCTCGAACTTCGGAGCTATAAGAAATGGGGTTTTTTTAGCGGAGAACGCGCAAACTTGTGTCTTCGTGGGGTTGAAACGGACAAGATTTTGTTGACCCCAATCTGATACCTGCTCTAGTGAGGTCTCAACTTCAGACACAAGTTTGCTCCGGCACTCCTCCACGTCTCCCCGAGAAACGTTAGCGCGGCCTGTATACTGGGCGTCACCAGTGCTGTCATCCGCATAACAATGTATGTTACTGACGTGTAGCATATCATTAATGTGCAGAATGAACAGCGTGGGTGACAGTACAGAGCCTTGTGGGACGCCAGCATTTATCGGTTTTATATCAGAGGAAGACCCGTCTACTACGACCTTAATGCTTCGCTCTGATAGAAAACTGGCTGGCTATCCAGTTGCATAGTTTCTCGGGTAGCCCATACGCTGGTAACTTCGATAGAAGTGCCTTGTGCCAGACCCGATCAAAAGCCTTAGCATTATCCAGGCTAACTGCCAGGGCCTCTCCTTTTTTTTCCACGGCTTCAGCCCACCGATGAGTCAGGTACACAAGAAGATCACCAGGTCCGTCGTCGTCCATCTATTTTAGAAATTTACATTTTTATTTACCTACCTAACTTTTATTTTCATTACTTTTGTGATCGTAATACCAACTAGAGTTCGAAAAACGGCCTAAATGGATCAAAATCAAAGTACGGCCCCTTAACAAGAAACAAAAACAGAATCTTACAAAGTTCTCCACAGCAGGTATAGCGGGATCTGAGATCTTGGATTTCTTGTCGAGCAGCGTGATGACTCTGCCTGCCGCCTTGATTCCCTTCTGGAAATTAGGTGCAAACGATAACGCCTGCGCAGCTGACGATGCTCCCATTAGCAGGACTTGTGCTGATCTGGAAACTTTTACTGGTTAGTAAGGTTTCATTCAAATTTAAGCATCACTTAAAATTGCCTTGCCTCTGTTTGAAATTACTCATTTGTAAGAGATGGCAATAATTTAAGCGGAACTTAAATTGAGTGGGGTTTGAGTGGCGTTTGAGTATTAGTCTATAAGGCTGGAATACTCAAAAGTCAATCAAATTTGAGCATCATTTAAAATTGCTCTGCCTCTGTTTGACATTACTCATTTGTAAGAGATGGCAATAATTTAAGCGGAACTTAAATTGAGTGTTGTTTGAGTATTCGGCTATATGACTGACTAAGACTGACTAACGATGATTGACTGACTCAAAATTGGTCCATTATACGTGAGAGGTGATCTGGCTATGCATGCAAATTGGCTATGAAGATAATAAAATAAAATTTTAAAATAAGCATTAAGTATCTTGTGAGCCTAAGTAATTTTATTTTAGGATTATCACACTTTTTGCTTACTTGGAAATTAGTTTTGCCATAGACAGAGGTAACCAGTAACTTAACACGAGATGGGCCATCAGCTTGTTCAATTACTTTTTTCAATAAATAAGACCTATATCCTAGAAATCATGCTTAAGCCATGGTCCATTTTCAAACAGTAAAAAAAAAAATCCGCGTGTTTAGCTATAAGAATGAAAAAAAAGAGCACTCACTTGAAAACATTAGCATATGGAACATTCTCGTACACAATAAGTGTTCCGCCGTAATACATAGCCGCAGCTATGATAAAGTTGAATATACTTCTAGAGAGGCCGTAGACTAGACCACGCCAATGGGTGCCTTTTTTAGCTGTTATCAAAGCAGGCTCAAGTTGGTTCGCGTACTCTCTTACGAATGTCTCTTCTCTGCCCAGTGACGCTACTGTACGAAAATTGGCTACGGCTTCCACTGCAATCTATAAAAAGTTTGTAGATGTTTCAAACTCATTTGCTTGCACAAAACAAATTTTCACAAAAAAAAAACAAATGAAAACGCGACAGTAGCGAGACTTTCTGAAAAAAAAAATACTACGCGTAGCATTTTTCGTAGCACTTTCGAAAAAAGTTTCGCTCTGTTCTTTATGTGAAAGTATTTTGTCATAAAAACCCTTGAACATTTTCCAAAAACAAATGAAAACGTATTGTAAACTGTATGCAAATGTCCTCGTAGCTCTTTTCGTAGCACTTTCGTAGCAAACAAAACTTCTATAAATTACGTAGAATTTATTATTCTTATTTTTCTTACCCTTGAGCTGTTTTCAATAGTCTTAGCTGTTCCGAATGATTCCATTTGTGCCATTTTGTTTTGCTTGTACAGGACAAAGGTGAGGATCGGGACGAACGTCAACGAGACCAAACCAACTCGCCATTCGTATATGAGGGCCAGTATCAAAGCCAAGCCGAAGGTTCCAATTGCTTGTAATACGGAGCCGATTCTTTGACCTGTGGCCTGAAATTGAATTAAAAGGTTAGTAATACCATCATCATCGACCGCTACTGGACGTAGAGACGCCCCACTGATCCCGAACTTCGGCGGTTTTCATCCAGTAAATAAATAAATAAAATAAATATAAATATTATGGGACTTATCACACATCGCTTTCTAGTCCCAAACTAAGCAAAGCTTGTACTATGGGAACTAGATTGCTGATAGAATCTATCTTCTAAATATATAAAACTCTTTTGAAGCTGACATAGAATCAACGCACAGCCTAAACTATAAGTCCTAGAGGTATGAAATTTGGAGGGTAGTACCGTTATATAGTGTAGGGGTGCACTAAGAAAATAAAGTTGAAACATCACACTCTAAAGAACGCAAGCAACGCCGCGGGCGACGGCTAGTACATTACACGTTTTTCTTGTAAACACATACTTATAATACATAGTAACACCCAGGCTCAGAACAAACATCGTTGTTTGTGACACACAAATGAATATATATCTAATCACGTGATGATTTTTAGCAATTTTTTTCAATACTAAAATAACTTACTCCCTGTACGGCAGCGGCCTCGCCAGAAAGTTTGCCGCACAATGCGCCGGTAGAATTCTCTTTGTCGTCGAAAAAGGCGACTTCTTGTTGAAGCAATGTTTGGAACATCATTTTTCTCAAACGTTCCGTCAAATGTTCTCCAGCTACAGCGTAGAAAAATACCTGAGAAAAATAACTATTGATTAAATTCGACTAAATATAAAGTTTTAGAGTGGAAAGAGGGAAGGGAGGCCTTTTTCCTGCAGGGGGACACTAGCCGCTGAATAATAATAATAATAATGATAAAACGTAAAAAAATATCTGATTTATCTTACTCAATAGGATATCAGAAAAAAAATGGTTAATATTTACTTCTCGCCCGATGTATTTTTCAATACTAGCCAGACAAATAGTTTAGTCTTTTATCATTTTAAAAATGCGCTAGAATAAACCTAAGCCTATATTACAAATATTGCTTAGAAACCACATGAGAAACAGAAAAGGTCCTTGCATTAAAACTTTTTTCAATATTTATTTACCTATAAAAGAACGAACAACGTTATTTTGCTTACCATTATAAAGTTAGTAAACCCGGAAAATACTCCCACACCAACAAATATCAAAGAGTACGTTCTGATCTGCCTCTGTACTGCTTCCTCATCTGGGTTTGAAAGAACCTGAAAGTAAATTCTTTAATAAATAAAATACAAAAAATTACCTTTCTCTACAAATTCCTTTAGTTTTTTTTCGAAAAAAATTGCGGATTTTCATTATACCTGCCTAAATAGCTGCAATCCATGTATCTAAAGTTCCTGCCTGTGGGTGTTTTAAGTTCAGTAGGGAGTGAACCTACTTAAAATCAAGATTTAAGTAGATAGAGCTTATTGGACAGATCTGTGTTTATATCAAGGCCAAACAAACGTGTCTACACATGGGTATAAGTAGATTACAGTACCGCAATACGCACCTACACTAAAAATAGTGCGTTCTCATGGTCAAACTGCGTCTACGATCGTAGGTAATCTACAGGATTACATTTTGTGTAAATTTCTTAGCGTTAATTATACATTTATTTATCTACTTTTAACTTCGATTTTTTTTACATATCCCAAGTTCATCTCCACGTAATGTTATGATGGGAGATTTTCTACATAAAATCCTACTAATATTATAAACGCGAAAGTTTGTAAGTACCTACCTATGGATGGATGTTTGGTTACTCTTTCACGTTAAAACTACTGATCCGATTTGGATGAAACTTGGAATATATATTGTCCGTGACTTGGATTAACACATAGGCTACTTTTTACCCCGAAAAATCAACGGGATCCAACGGGACGCGAATGAAGTCGCGGGCGGCACCTAATCTGTGATAATGCGTAGTAACTATCACGAATTTTGAGTAGAATTTGCCATGAATGTGGAAAATACCCACACAGTCGTGGTGAGCCTTAGAAGATTATGAAATATGTAATCAAAAATTCGTATTACAGCGCTTAATAAGCAAAATCTTACGTCGACGAAATCTCCCAAGATGACAGCGAATAATGGCATAGCGAAACCGCTGGCTAGAGCACAGATGCTGGCTGCAGTGATGGACTTCCACTCTGGTGAGTTCAGTTTGATCACTTCGGAGAACGATACTTCCTTGTCTTGGCTGGCGACTGCTTCTTCCTGTCAAAAAACTACCAGTAAGATAAAATATACCTACTACTAATATAGTACTGAATGACGTAATTGTGGTATTATGTTGGGAATTTGATCAACCCTACAAGGATCACCCTACAATCGCACTGAATTTTCTTATAATATAATTAAATGACAAGTATAAAATCTATATTACGTTCAAAACCTTTAAGCACATTAAAGTTCAAATTGTTTTTTTTTAATTACTCACGGTTGGTACCACAAATTCGTCATCATCTTCATCTTTTTCACTTCTTATTGAAACTTCTCTAGTCAGTTTATCCTTTGAGAAATCTGTGAACAAATAATTTTTCAAAAATTTCAAAAAACGAATGTTCCAATATTTCTTTTTAATTCTTGTTCCAATTTTAAAATACTCCAAGAAGTTCGCAAACCTTTTTCTTCGTCGCCGTTTGTCTGCAACATAACCATGTCAAAGTAATGTCCTTTCTTCTTCATCAGCTCGAGGTGGTTTCCACTTTCGACTACTTTTCCGTCTTTGAACACGTAAATGACATCCACGTTCCGAATTGTTGAGAGTCTGTGTGCAACGATAATGGTGGTTCGTCCCTCTTGAGCCTGTGAACATGTTCTATGATGAGATAAGTGATAAAATTGTTTTACAGAGTAATTTTATCATAGACCAGTAAATCATGATTATCTTATCCCTCTATACACTCAGGCATTACACACTCACCCTTTCTCACACACCCACACAACACTTTTATCTAAAACTTTGGAAGTAGTCGTTTAGTGATGATGGTTGTTATTTTTACCTAATAGCATGAAAAATATAAATCCGTTATTGGCTATTGGATGAATTTATAAGATACCTACTCTGTACACCCTAAGAGCTGTGGATTTTGGTAAATAAATAAAATAAAAAATAAATATTTAGCAAATAAAATAATTAACTGCATCTGTACTGTAGGCAGTAAGCACATTTAAAAAGAAATTTCAAAGTCCCTCGTACTGTGTCTTTAAAAAAACGCGGGATTGTAATTATGTTAGATAGTTTTTTTTTCACAACTTTATCTCATCACTGAGGACGAGATAAAGTTTCTGAAGTTTTTCAAACCTAAAAAAAAAATTTGGAACTTTTAAAAGTGATCATTTTATAAACAACTAGCCGTCGCCCGCGGCGTTGCTCGCGTTCCCTTTATAGTGTGACTTTTCAAAATTCCTTTCTTAGTGCACCCCTACACTATATAAGGATACTACCCTCCAAATTTCATACCTCTACGACTCATGGTTTAGGCTGTGCGTTGATTATCAGTCAGCTTCAAAGGAGTTTTATATATTTAGAAGATCACGTTGCTTGAGTCTGATGGCTCTATTCTCCCATTAGTCTTGTAAATCAAAGTTCAAAAAAAAGGCCTTGGTAGCTTACCTTATCAAGTGCCCTTTGCACTTTAGCTTCAGAATTGTTATCCAGCGCGCTGGTGGCTTCATCCAGCAGCAGTATTCCTGGGTTACGGACCAGCGCTCGTGCTATAGCAATTCTCTGTTTCTGTCCTCCTGAGAGTGAAGCCCCTTTTTCTCCCACCAACGTATTATAACCCTGATATCACATACAAAAATTTTGTAGGTATGAAAAACCCTAACCTCGTGTCTAGACTCAAGACATAAGATAGTACAATTTTGTTTTATTACATGGATACAAAACAAATGACATCAGAGTGCCTCTACGAGTAAACGGGAGATTTTATAATATGCGTTGAACTAGCCAATAAGAACAGTAGTGTCACGGGAATGTAAAATTTACGGCTCATTCCCCTGAATTTTCCCCTGACTAAATCCCCTGTGTAGGGGATTTCTGGAACTTTTGTCCAAAAACCCACTTAGCTACCACGGCGACTGCCGGCAGGGGAAAATTAGAAATAAGTTCCAGAAATGCCCTTAGGGGTCTATTTACACCGTTTCGTCTAAAAAATAACGTAGCTTTGCCAGCTCGGCACGTATTGACCTTACATTGGGTAGTTTCATGATGAACTGATGGGCATTCGCCTGCCTTGCTGCAGACTCTATCTCCTGGTCGGTAGCGTCTTCTCGTCCGTACCGGATGTTCTCCCTGACTGTGCTGTTAAAGAGCACCGGCTCTTGGCCCACCAGACCGATTTGGGCACGCAGCCATCTGACTGACAGTGAACGAACATCGTTGTGGTCCACTGACACCTGAAAGTTTTAGTACTCAAGAAATGATTTTTTTTGTGAAGATTACCTACAAATAGTAGATTATTTAACAAGGGGATAAAGCAGTGTCTTCTGTCGCGGGTGACGATTTAAATCGCGAGCGTAACGAAGGACTCGAAGTTTACTCCCGAGCGTAGCGAGGGTGTTAAAAACTTAAATCACGAGCGAAGCGAGGGATTTAAGACGAGTCCTGAGAGTAGCGAGGGATTTAAGTTCACCCAAGACTAAGACAGCTTTATCACCGAGGAAAATACTCTACTTTTCGTACCATTTGCGAAAAAATTAACACAATAATAATATGAGATAGCATTTTAGAACATTAACTTATTTATAAAAATAAATTAAAATAAACTTAACGTTTATGTATTTGAAGAAAACAAAAACGCGGCATTTTCCTAGACTAATATTTTTTTGTCGGAAAAGCAAAGGCATCAAGCTCATACGGCCTGCATAATAAATGCGTATTCTTTTTTCAAAAAGATGTATAATGCTTTGTATACAAACTCAATGGTGTAAACACAGATGTAGTTCAGTATAAATTGTATTCCAAATTTAAATAACTTTCTCCCCCTAGAGGATGAAAGAAATCCAGTACAATTTTCTCTCCCTGTTTTTAACAGATTAAAAATGACTATTGTTATGTTCGCTTTTTGTGGTATAGAATGTCACTTTTTTGAGCAAGTGGTACGAAAATATACATCATCACTACATCTCTGTCTGCGTCTGTCCTAATGTCTGTATGTATACGTATGCTTATAGATCTTTAAAACTACACAACGGATTCTGATGCAGTTTTTTTTAATAGATAGAGTGATTCAAGAGGAAGGTTTATATGTATAATACATCATCATCATCACTGCATTGCACCCGTGCGAAGCCGGGGCGCGTCGCTAGTTAAATATAAACAAACATTGGTCTCTCTCTTTCTTCGTAAAATATGCATGATAATAGGTACACACGATACATACCATACTAGTGGAGAAAAAAACGGGTAAACGATACAACTGCTAATTTAGCGGCCAAAAAGATATAAAAGGCAAATTATTTTTTGATCGATTGGTCATCATAAAGGGTGTATCATGATGATGAGTTCTAATTTGGCAACTTCTAAACCTAATTACACGAATTACTAGGGTGGAACTTTACGAAAGTATGTCGGTCTAGTCTAGAACTCTGTCTGTTATGATAAAGCTAGATTATAAAGTAGGTAGGTACCCAATGAGGCCCACGTTATCTAGCTAATCATTATCAGCGGTGGTTTAGTTTCTACTTTTGGATAAGCCTAGCCTACTTCATCTAAAATAGACCTGTGCCTCTATCACGAACAAATCTGACAGCCGCCGCGTTAGCGTATTGGAGTTATATTGCGCGTCAATGCCAGCTCGACTGTCAACCGTTGTAGTGTCACTGCGCAGTGTATCTCGGATACGCTAGCGTTACGATACGTTTGCGATTGTCACATTTATTCGTGATCAAGGCACTGTTTATGGGACTTGGGTAAAAAGTGGCCCCTGACGCTGTATAAATCCTCTAGATTAGATGCAAAAGCCTGCTTAGTATAAACTCATTCGGCCTTACCACGTTATCAGATTTATATTGGATCTAACAAAAACCGCCAAAAACCACGTGTGTTTTGGACTTAGTTCCCTGTCAATAAGTTGTCAGATTTATTGTAACATATAAATCTGACAACTTATTGACAGGGGTTAAGTCCAAAACACACGCGTTTTTGGCGGGTTTTGATAGATCCAAGATAAATCTGGAAACATAATTTGGGGGAATCTGTCTACATTTTGTCGTATTTCCTAACTTTAGTATAAAGTCTGGTATAAACTACTGTTATACCAGACTATTCAAACAATACAAAATAAATAATGTAAGCTGACAATTTGAGAGTTCTTATTTTATTTTACCTGATTGTTGTCAACAGAAAGGCGTTCAATTACCCTGATTAGATTAATTTAGATACTGCTTATTGAAATTAATGACTCATCAAGCTTCAGTGTTCACATGTTGAAGTACCTAGGAACCTATCAAGAGTCTACGCTAAGTAGTTTTCTGTTTTACAATAAGAACTTAGTCTGAGAGCGGTGGCGCCCGTATCGAAAAAGAAGGAAATGCTGTTTACATTTCAATCTCAGATATTTTGTAACTTATTGTATGTTCAAAATAATATCAATCTATTCAACAAAAAAAGTGATAATCATAATGTTAGTACTAGAAATAAAGACAAACTCGCTGTTCCCACCACTAGGCTCACAAAAATTAGTAAATCTTTCAAAGGGCAATGTGTACGCTTCTTTAACAAAATCCCAAGTGATGTGTCTCAGTTGTCGATTTTCAAGTTCAAAAACGTAATAAAACAAAGACTTTTTTTAAAAGCATACTATAAAATAAAATATCTGATTATTTAGAAGACAAACAAGCTTGGGACGAACTAGCTCTAACTCATCCAATAAAAAAAAATTGTTAATCATACCTAATCATACAAAACGTAATGACGATTCAAAGTGATCAGTGAGATTTTATTGAATAAAAGATTTTTGACTTTGACTTTGACTTTGAGTCTTATTCTTATTGGGCACTAAGATCCGAAAAATGCCATATCTTTTTATTGACAATGGAATAATATAAACTAGAAAAGGATTTACGACTAAGAGAATTAATTTGTAAACTCTGTAATAATGACAGTTTTACAATACCTAATTTTTACAACGTGATCTAAAAAGAAAACATTACTTACGCTTCCTTCAATAACGTCGTAGTATCTGGATATGAGCTGAATGATGGTTGACTTCCCGCAACCAGAGTGCCCAACCAGAGCAGCAGATTGTCCTCTCTTTACTGTTAAGCTGACGCCTCTTAGCACCTACAAGCATTTTTAATTAAATAATCTATTGATTCATGACCAATCTCACCATCTTTTTCTGTAGAAGATGGTGAGTTTGGTCATGAATCAATCAGTTTTGCTAGCTCTATTACACGAAAACTAAGTTTCTTTGTAATAGAGCTAGTTTTTTTACATTGGAAGACCTGAACTCAGCCATATTTAGTGCTATTGAGTTGACTTATTACTAACATATCAAAAATAACTTCAAAATTACCTACAACGGATAAGCACGAGAGACTAGTTTTCAAAATGGTAATTTTTTCACACCAAGTTGTTCCCTTGATTATTGCTCGAGGCATGATAAAATTTATTCGAAGAGATATTTTCTTATCACAGTACTAATCAAGTTTTCTATGGCATTATTATGAATGCTAATAAAATAGATTAGTTATCAAACTGCGTGTTTAGCACGCATTGTAATTTAGGGCGAAGGGTAAAGTCAGACAACCTTCTCGCTCGCACATTTCAACATTTTTAAAGATATCATATAGGTAACTAAATGTCATTATGTGAAATTGCAGAGCTTCAGGGTCGAGAAAATAACAATGCAAAGATTCAATAAAAATATCACATTGATCCAAACAAGTTTTCCGACCAAAAAACGTGTACCAATGCGATAAATTAAAGTGCACATTTTTTGGTTTGAAAACTTGTTTGGATCAATGTGATATTTTTATTGAACCTTTGCATTGTTATTCTCTCGACCCTGAAAGCTCTGCAATTTCACATAATTACATTTTAGTTATATTATATCTTCAAAATGTTGAAATGTTAGAGCGAGAAGGTTGTCTGACTTTACCCTTCGCCTTAAGATAATATACGAAATTACCTTGACGGACTTTGATACCTATTAATGATTTAGGTGAGACAGAATAAAACGCGTCGAATCTTTGATAAGAATACAAAGATAGCATTATGTACATGACACATCAAAAACTTATTTGAATGCAATAATTTTTACGTCCTTTAACAATTTTTATTGATAGTAGAGCTTAAAGATACGTGCTGATAGCAAATGGGATTTTAATCATTTCTCCACTGTATAATGTTCTGTGTAACTGGTACCATAGTTTCCAGGAATAATGAGTCGAGTAGGACCAAATTGCTAAGTGCTTTTGTGCACATGTTTAAGACCGTGCGGTGTTGAAATGCCGTCGTATTTTTGTTTTACTGTTATGTACATCTATCACGAACAAATCTGACAGTCGCCGCGTTAGCGTGTTCGAGTTATATTGCGCGTCAATGCCAGCTCGACTGCCAATTATTGTACTGTCACCGCGCAGTGTATCTCGGATACGCTAGCGTTACAATACGTTTGCGATTGTCACATTTATTCGTGATCAAGGCACTGATATCTCTTAGGGCCGTAAAATCAATAGTGGTTTAAACCACGAAATAGAGTTTAACCTCCAGTCTCCGATTATTTCGTAAGATCAATAGTAGTTAATCGACCATCGGTAGCTAAACTGACAAAGATGACAGTAGATTAATCCATCGATCAAATGTAATCGTAGTTCACGAAACCCATAGTTTAAACTGCTTTTGATCTTACAGCCCTTAATTACGAATTGTCAAAGTAATGATACTTACAGGAACATCCGGTCTAGAGGGATAGTGGAACTCAACGTCCTTTAGTTCGATGTTTCCATCAATAGAAGAAGGAGTCACTCCTCGGTTCAGCAGAGGATTGATAGTAGGCACGTTGTCTATCAGATGGAAGATCTGGGCACCAGCACCGCGCGCTACTCCGAACACCTCCATCAGAGTCGAGGATATGCCGAAATTGGCGGATGCTGTCATCACTCCGAAAAACACCTAAAGTAAGATTTTTGGTGTTTTAATTCCAGCTTTTTTATATTTAGTTGGAATCTAAAGATGACGTGATTTGTGATCACCTATACGATACTGCAGAGAGAGTAAGGGCCGGAAGATCAATAGTGGTTTAAATCACGAAATAGAGTTTAACCTCCAGTCTCCGATTATTTCATAAGATCAATGGTAGTTAATCGACCATAGGTAGCTTAAACTGAAAGAGATGACAATAGATTAATCCATCGATCAAATGTAATCGTAGTTAACGAAACCCATAGTTTAAACTGCTTTTGATCTTACGGCCCTTATAAAGTCATAAGAGAAAGTCAATTTTGTACGTATTTATACTTTAAGTTCTTACAGCAATCATCGTAGACACGTCGTAATTTTCTGGTTCGTCCACCATTAGCTTGTATCCAAAGAACATAGATAGTCCGTAAGCACTGAAAATGCAGAAAAATAGTACACCCATCGCCAATGCAGTGAACACACCTGAAACCAAAGACCATTCAATCAATTCTTAAAATTTACACAAATGGTATCTAATAAGATTTTGTTTTTGATCGTACAAAAATTTTGTCTCAAGAAACCCTAGTTCATTAGACATTGTGACATTTGTGACAAACACTCGAGCAAAATATAAAGAAACGGTATATTTCCACAAGTGAAACTGCTAGTGGGAATTCCTATTTAAAAGAGTAATTTTACAGAAAAAGCTCACAGCGCGCGTTGATGTCTTTTATATAGAACTAGCAGCGCCTCGCGGTTTCACCCGCGTAATTCCCGGTCCCGTGGGAATTCCGGGATAAAATATAGCCTATGTTCATCAGGGATAATGTAGGATTCTAATGGTAAAAGAATTTTTTTAATCGGTCCAGTAGTTTTGGAGCCTATTCAATTCATACAAACAAACAAACAAACAAAAAATCAAACCTTTCCTCTTTATAATATTAGTATAGAAAACATAATGTTTTAGAATTACCTTTCAAGGTATTGATTTTCCTCGCTTCCTTCAAGAAGACTTGGTACCGATCTATTTCTTTCTGTTGACCACTGAACGCGTACACGGTGCGAATGGCAGATATTACCTCCTCAGCAATCGAACCTGCTTTTCCGGATACTATAGACTCTTTCTTAGATAATCTTGCAGCTACCTGTATGAGATGAACATCTTTAAAATCTTGCACAATATCCTTTAACACTTTGAGTGGAGACTGGAGTGTGTCCATGACCGAGAAGTTAGATTAGTTTGAACTTTATTTGTATATCGGTACAGTTGAAATATTATTGGCATTTGTAAAACACCAGCGCGCAGCGATCATGGAACCGGAAGCTATAACACCTTATTTTCAAACTACAACTCGATAATGGCCCACTGCAGCACCAGCATAGTGTAAATTGAATCAAGCTTTACGACTGGTACCCTTTGTAATTGAATCACATCATCATGGTGTCTTGTCCCCTCTAAATAACCAACAATTGCAACTGATTAATTATTATTATTATCAAAAAGCGCGTTATTATTGCTTCAATTGATGATACACGTATTTTGTGCAAAGTCGTTGTCGGCTGCAAAAATATCACTTACAATTCCTGCGAGTCCAACCAAGGTCATAGTGATTGGGAAGGACACTAAACACAGTAGAGCCAACTTCCACCCCTTGACCAGCGCCATGATGAGCGAACTCAGAAACGCTGATTGGTAGAATATGAAGATTACTAACTTCTCACCAATGCCGTCTTCTAATTTTATGACGTCACTAGAAAGGAATGCGTCAGTTATTATTTAATCTGGGTTGATATCTGTTTTCGCCAATATCAAGGAGGATATAAACACTACGTTGCCAAATATCAGTCAACAAAATGATGCGTCTGTGATGGTTTGTTCGTTCAAAGATTACTACAAAGTGCACTATACGTTTGAAACAGAGGCTGTTCACAATATTTTTAGTGTTCTCACCTGTTAATTTTAGAAGCGATATCTGCATTCTTTTTTAGGTCAAAGTATCCAAAATCCTGGTTCAAAGAAGCTTTTAAATATTGCTGTCGTATTTTGAAAGCCTGGAAAGGAAAATTGTTTGATGTATTGGCACGTTCTATTAGTAAACATGTGTTTTTTTTTACTATACGATGCTTACCTGATTATACGCAGCCATGTTCATCAAAACAGTTGAAATATACGACAGCACAATAATAGATACTCCAAGTGCAACGTTGTATATCGCGAAGATGAACAAATCGCTCAGGAATTGATCACCATCAGGCGCTCCCATGACTATTGAAATACCATAGTCGACCATGGCCTCTAGTAAATATGCCAGCAGGAGCGTGTTCAGCGGCTGTGATACTGCACTTATCATTGAAAAAATTATTGCTATTGCTATGAAGACTTTGTCCTTTTTGGAGGCGAATCGAAACTGAAATCCAAACGCATTTTGAAATACATACATTTATAAATATAAATATACAAATACATTTTTAAACATCTTCCGCTTCTCATAGTAACTAAGAAATAACGAAGTAATAACAAGTTATTTTTCATTTACTCTCCTCTACCATAATTTGTCATCTCATTTCTTACTTTTTTATCATTCAAATATTCATAATTACTACTTTTTTTGTACAACTTTTAATATAAAATGTCGCAAATACTTACAAGTGTGATGAAGTTTATGCTTGGGATATCATCTTTTTCTGGTTCTTCTTCTGAACCACTGGAATAAAAATCAGCAACAAATTATAAAACACATTTGCGAGGAAATAAATAAAATTACTGGACGACATTTTCAAATAAAAACAATACAGCGAAAAGAAAAAGCCCGGGAATAATTTTTACTTGATCACAAATTAGCGATGCGCGCGCATCAGCGCTATAAAAACTCTTTGCTAAGATTTAAAAAAGGTTCGTTCGTTTTAGACGGAGTATCTTGATAAACCGTACGTTTTACCTTACTTTCTAATACGAATAAATCACTTGTAAAAGTATTTTTAACAATTTGTAAAAGAATTAAATGCTTATTTTTTATCTCCCAAAGTCAATTTTATTCATAAAATGTTGACCGCTTTACTGACATAAAAACTCTTTGCTAAGATTTAAAAAAGGTTCCGTTCGTTTTAGTGGGAGCATCTTGATAAACCGTACGTTTTACATTACCATAACGCACGAGTGCGTAATGACATACATTACGATACTGAAATTGGTGAAATAAGAGACCCTTTACGAGCAAATGTGTTATAAAATAATGAATAAAATTTTGTAGATAACCTAAGCATAGTATCCTAATCAAAATACCAATTCTGAATGAAAAGTCACGTGACCATTCCCCACCCTTTTAAAAACTAACTTTAAAAAATAAAAATCTGTTATTTTTTTCATATATCAAATTCCATTGATAAACACATGACATTATCATAACATTTTTATCATTATTTGACGTGTTTTATTTTTTAGCGCTCTTGTACTGGCATTTCTTTTCAGGCATGTTTATATGGAGCGTTGATTGATAGGACAAACCTTTCCGAAGTTTTCTTCTTCGCATCTCCATTCTCATTGATGCTGTATTTGTTCTTCGATCCACGGAACGGCGGGTTCCACTCTGCGTCTCCGGAACCCTTCATTTTGAACAAAACAAAACACTATACAACTATTTCACGTTACCACTGAAACACTGAAGTGGAATCGATGCGATTGATATTGTGACTGAAACATTATATCAGATACACGTTGCGTGTTATCTTTATCACAGAGATAAACAAATTAGCGGAATGTAGTAAAAGCAAAACTGATCGATAGAACAGCTACTTTTTCGCGTATTTACGTTCTCCGCGCGGCAAATGCGGCAGTGGTCTACGTTTAGTTATTCTTAGAATCTCAACGTAAACACAACGCTTTTTTGATTGCACAACTGGAGTCGTTCTGTAATCACGCTTTCCGTTTTTGATATTATTATCTTAGTTGTGTGACGCGTATTCATTGTATAGGATTATCTTTGAGTTAGCAAATTGAAAAATGAATCCAGAATCGTAAAATCTAACGTAGCGTAAGCCTGAGTATAATTCATTGAAATTAGGTAGGTACCTGACCTACCTTAGACCTAATATTTCAACACTAATAGAGGAAGCGGTTATCAACTTTTTTTACAAAATCAATTGTTCGTAAGAACTCAAATATCAACATGTTTATTAGTCTTTCAATTTACAGCATCATCCCAGCTTCGAAACCATGACGAGAGATAGACATTCATTGAGTTGATTTATGACAGTTTGTCCCAGTACCCCGTCACGGTGGGCAATGATTTTCACTCTTTTATTCGACACAAAGTGATGTTTTCTAAACAAGTCGTTGGGTGCTCACATTGTACCTTCATATAATACAGCTTATGCAGCAAGCTCGTACTTATTGTCAGTTTCCAATAGTTTGTACAAAAGATGCTACAGATTATTTATAGGCGTGACTAAATTTAAGTGACAGATCTCTGAATCAATGCTTTCAATTGATTGAATTGAATTGTTTTTGTATATGATGGTTATAAATTACGTATTTTGTTTTTAAGTCATGCTTGTAGATTTTTTTAAGAGTTATGATTTTTAGGACCCACGTATCTGTTTTCTTGCGTGATTTATTAATATACGAAATAGAACGATGCTTTTGTTTAGGGCATTGTTGAGTATTTGGTCTATTTTATGCAATAAATCTTTGATTGTAGTAAAAGGTACAGTTATTAATTAAATCAGTTTGAAAGCTCACCTTTTCCTTGATTAGTATTCCATTTTCAGTGATTAGTTTTAGTAGAGCACAATTTTCGTCAAAAATATTTTCTCTTTTATGTTTCACATACATAGGCGCGTGTAGTGTTTTCAACATTTTTTTCACATTTAAAATCACAATAGACCAAGACGCGTTCCTTTGTCTTCAATTGTAGAGATCAATTGAAGCTGGCAAACCAATTTAAAACTATGCCTTGTACATTCATTACGAACACGTACTTTTCTATGAGTCGTATTGATAAAAATGAATTTCTTAGGTCTCGTAGTTATACAAAGTCGTGAAGCCTAAATATAGCAATGTTTTCGCACCTTATGACGATATGCTAAATTGTATTTACATACACGACCCGAATATACATCATTCTGTACAGTTAATCGGCTATTATTTGACCAAAGTTGACGTAATAATGTAGATATGGTGTAACTAATATTTTTTTATTAGATGCCTACTAGTATTAGTACGTACTTAACGTTCCCACTAAACAGGGCTGCATTGGACGCATTTTTATTGGACACATAATTTTATTGTGGTTATCTAGGCACCCTAAAATTTTAACTTTTCACCACGTCAGTAACCCAGTAACCCGTAATAAAATGATTTTAATCCAAATAAATACGTACTGAAAAAAATATATAAACATTTATTGGTTAAAAAAATCAGGTTTATAACTACCTGCTTAGGGTTTTATCTTACACCGTGATTAAGTCACAAACATTCAAAAAACTTTTGCTTCCGGTTTTCACCATCAACAACAACCGGAACCCATAACTAGACAGGGATTGTTATAATTTAGCTGTAAATTCGCTATGAGTGGAGGCACAGGACCACGGGACGTCACTGCGTGTGGCAGACCACCCCGTTGTGATCTTGAACTACGAACTACAATGATCATAGAACTTTTTGCAGCTGTCCGATTCATTGTAAGAATATTTGTTTTGCGACGAACAGTAGTTTGAGGTATTTATTTATTTCTTTATGGAAGACCAACAGCCCCCCTAGTCATGATACTGATTGAGTTACTTACAATTAAGTGTCTGATTGGCCAATGATAGTCCTCGCGAATGAACGAGCTTATGAGCACGAATTTTAATAAATGATGGCACGCGCGTAAATAAGTCTTTCCTAAGTATTTGTATAAAATATGTTGTGAATTCTATTCAAATTTTTTTGTAAATATCTGAGGAGAACATGGTAGAATAGGTGTCCTCCTACGAAAAGGGAAGATCTTCCACGATGCGGCTGCGATGGAACTGCGGAGGCTGCTGGCTGATGATTGCTGCTGCTGCTGCTGCTGCTGCTGCTGCTGCATGGCTGATAGAAGCTGGGAGGATGAGAGAAAGTAGATAGATGATGATCCGGCTAGATCGGCTTGATGGTTGAAGAAGGTTGTGCGTGTTCAGGAAACTCCAGTCGTCAGGCTTCGGCAGCTGTTCCGTAGTGGTTGACGGCTGGATCACGTCGGGGTCACCAATGAGGAGAACATGGTAGAATAGGTGTCCTCCTACGAAAAGGGAAGATCTTCCACGCCGAGCGACCTTTGGCTCGGGGTCCGAGGACCGATGGATGGTATTCGGTAGTATTACTTATGTTCAAACTCCGTGATAACTTCGTTTGCGCGATCTAGGATATTTCTCATGTTAGTTCTTATGTAGCGAGATAGATGGCGCTACATATCATCATTAACCAAGCTTTAAGCTTACGATTTACGTTTTTACAGATAAATCCCTTGATATGAAATCCCTTGAAATGTTTTTTTTAACATAATAAAGGTATTTTTGCTAGCTTGATTATATACCGTGCTGGCAGAATATTCCAAACAATGAGGTATTTTATCCAATAACATTAAAACATATCATTGAATATTACGGAACAACACTTGGCTTGGAGCAATTGTATTTGCAAATAAATGAATTAAGCAATTTGATACTGAGAATAATAAGTTTATTTTGTGCATTTAATCACCTTAATATTGTTCTGGTGAGAATTAATGATCCGGACTGGTATCATATAAACTGACCGACAAAAAGGACTCTCCGTAGCATCTTCATAATAAACACAAATTTTATAAAGGTTTATATGAAGCTAATAATGCAGGCACTTTGGAAGATATAATTGTAAACCAGTTTGAAGTGGGAGTGTCAGAGAAGGAGCGCAATCTGCTCGCCACGCCCTCGTAGCCGCCCACTGATGTTATGTGCGTGACGTCATATTTTACATGTACCTACCTACTACATAATCTATTTACACACACGTATTATATTTATGTAAGGGTGTGCTTGTGTACTTTATTGCAATACCTTCTAATGACACCAATATTACAATTTGATGTTGATCTTCCATACCCCAGCTTTCGACGTAAAATCATCTTCTGTTCAGTTTTGACACCTGTCATTATCACGTTGACGCATTCGCGCGTCATTCTGTCTTGTCACCTAATATAGGTCACGCAGGTCACTGAACCCCTATTGGTCAAAATCTTCAGGGTTCCGCAACCGCTACGCTTAACACTGGCTAGGGCTTCTTCAAAAACCTTTTATTTGTAATTGTTTTCTAAATGTAAAAGCACTAGAACCTCTATTATCAGATTTATCAGGGATAATTATTTCCAAATAATTTTATATAAAATATAAGTGCAAGAATCTTCGTTGGAAAATCTTTTGTCAATTTTACAAAACAGCAATGTACTAATCGATTAAACCTTTGACTATTTGTGGATAATAAATAAAAATAAGCTCATCTATATGAGATCGTGACTCTCCTCGGGATTTGTTCTTCGCACAGATCTGAGAAGCCTCCGAGTCTCTTCTAAACAATAACTTCTTTGCTCAAATATGGTATAGGTTATCAATAACGTTGTGTGTTAGATTCTGGTTAATAAATAACCCAAGTTCCTTATAAATAAGGGTGAGGCAGCCATTATTAAATATTATTTACCTTCCAGTTAATTTATACTTGTAGCAAAGCCTCATTGAAAACTCCTTCCTATTTAGAAAATATTTTTTTGCGTATTTATAATGTATGGACGGTTTTTTGTGCATCTGGGTCAGATAAACAGCATAGCGACGGTTATGGTAGTAGAAACTTCACCGGATAAACTCTTTCACAAGAGCTCTAGTACTTCTTGAGATGTAGGTACATAGTTCAGTGGTTGAGTCAACTGAAAATTTACGTTATTGGTGTCGATTCTGTTGTTAAATTTTTTTAAACTAACCTAATTCGACAGTAAGCAAGCAAGCAAGCTCGTATGAGTTAGTAGCCAACTTAGTTGTTTAGGCCGCCTTAAGGCCTCCGTCATGGCTTAACGACTGCTAGAGCCGGTACCGACAGATTAACGTGCCCTCCGAAGCACGGAAGCGCTCAGATGTAAATGCCATCAACGCTCGCGCATCCAAATAGAGACCGCGCAGAACGGTGCTTAACTTAGATAAATCAGTGAAGATTGACTTAGCAAGCTACGCCACGACAGTGATAAAAATGTATAGACGCCTTCATCATTTTAGCTTATTATATGACAAAAGGACGGCATTTTTTTTAGAGCTGTCAAATTAGATTAGTCTAAAAAAATCCAACAACAGAATCGACACCATTATGTGCCATGTCGACAAGGATACGAATTACATATATTTAAAGTTTGTAAGACAACTTTGTAAATAAATGCCATGAGACAATATCGTACCCTATAATAACAAAGGTATAAAAACAATAATAAAGTAGATTAATGGTCCACTTTGTCTCAGTATGTGCCATCTAACTGCGGAAACTGCGCAGTATTCGTTCCATAAATGAACAGGGAATAAAAAAGTTTGTAATGTCGCATTGGATTTGAACTTGCTCCCTTTGTCGGTCTGACCGCAGTCCAACGGTATCACTGTTCGGCCAACAGTAGCTCTGCTGCAATGGTTGAAATTACGGGTATGTCTCTTTTTGTTTGCGCTTTTTCGTTTAATAGTAACTAGTAGCTCATTTGTAATCTGTCACCGTTTCATCGAATTTCAAATCACAACGGTGCTAAAGAACTTTTCACTTCAAAAACAAAGTTTTGTATCTTGACTGGTAGAATACTATGATCCTCTTTGTACAAGTAAGCATATTATATGATCTGAGCCCCGAGTCTGTGCATTTGTTTTGACTTTCGACTCGAGTATAGCACACGCAAACGCATTCGCAAAGCGATAAATTTTGTATGAAAACCGGATAAGCGCCTCTAGCGGGAGATTTCGGAATTGTACAATTCCGAATAAAATTTCTCGCTTTGCGAATGCGTTTGCGTGTGCCATACTCGAGTCGAAAGTCAAAACAAATGCACAGACTCGAGGCTCTGTGCCTTTAGTAACTAAGATGCTTTAGCTAGAAGGCAATAGTACAAGCCTGAATGACATACTAAAGTACACCTTCCAATGATCTTTTAAAAGATCATTGACACCTCCAACTTTTAGTTACGTAGGTTTTATTTGCACTAGCCTTCGCCCACGATTTAACTTGTTTTTAGGAATAATCTTACTTTAATAATTATTAAAAAAGTAAACACGCGTCAGTACGTAGGCATTTGAATGTATTTATATGCAGGGAACCGTTGGTGGCGTCCCGCTGGTGCCTGCTGCGTGTGCGCATTTGTCGGGACCACTTTTATAACCACCTAAAAACTAAAATAATTTACTGCAACAGCGTTGTGCTTAGAGATGCTTTTGACAAAATATTTGTTTCTCTGATGCCGTGGTTTTTTGTCAACGTTTATTGTTTCTAGCCCATCATCCACTAATTATAAAATATTTTATGGGTATGTCTGTACCTAAATTTAATACATACTAAATATGGCTTATTCCCATCGAGCCCACTATGCAAATGAGTGGGCTAGTGTTCTCAATTTAGACGTTATTTTTATTTCGGACTATAAGTATTTCGTCCTTCGGGGCCCAAACCAAACCTAACCTTTAATTTTTATAATATTTTTGTTTTGATAGCAAAATATTGAAGTACACTTCCTGAAGCATCAGAAACTTTACGAAATATTCATGAACCATAAAATAAGTAGCAATAGTTTATTCAAGAATAAGCAACAGTTGGTAATGAGCGACAGGCATGACCTTGACATGACACCGGGTCAGACATAACTACGTATTTATTGATTTTCCAATCAATGATTTGCGTCACTCTTCTGGGCAGTTCCGTAAGTTGCCTAGTCAAAAGTTTTTTTTTATGAAATAAAGAATAAAACTCACTCAACAAGCTTTCTGGGTATCTATAATACGCACGCCTACATATTAAAATCCGCAAAATACATTAGAAAACCCTTATAGTTTTCTGAAGGTTGTGTGCTTATTTTTCAGTTTAAAATGACTGAATATTTTTTAGTTATTTTTAGTTTGTGCTATAGTAAGTATACGTTTGACGACAAAGTGCATAGTGCTTGAGCGCTATCCAATCGTAAGGAATACTTACGGATTTCATTAGTATTTTCAGGCACACACACGCACTAAGAGTTCCAGCACAGACGAAGTTGCCTCGCATAATGCGCAACCATTGCGGCGCGAAGACTTTGCTTACAAAGTACGTGATGGTGACACAAATGGTGTATTATGAATTATGATAGTGCTCTGTTTATAAGAAGTGGACTGCGATAAAATTGTGTAAAGCACGGAAGACGTAACAGTACAAAAGCGTTTGACCGTTTTATAAACTGAAACAAATTATGTATCAATCCAAGAGACCCACGTGGTTAGCAATATTTTTTTCCGTTTGGTCAATACCGACATACTGTCGCCATAAGAATCGATAAATTAGGAAACCCAATGACAATTTACTCGGTCTTTAACATGAAAGGAACCAAAATAAAGTAATCGTTTCTTCGTAACAAAATCCATCCTTTTTTGCCAGCGGTAATTACACACCCATTAAATCTACTCCCATTTAGCTTTTCTAATAATGACGTTCAAAGGGCAAGAGTCTATTCTTCGTTGACAGTTAAACGGACCATTTGGTGACTCCAGAATGAGAATTAACATGGTGGGTCTGTAGCGGAGCCCTGTGGGGAAAATGGCGGGGTACCGTGGACACCCGCGAGCCACAAACAATGGCTCGCTGTGCCGAGTGACGAGTGAGCGCGCGACACACCATTCACTCTTTACAAATCAAACAAATTATATTTTGTTGAAAAAAGGTGACTGCTAAATTTGGTTTGGTTACTTGGGTGGGTATTGGTAATTTATATGTGACTGGTGTTATACAGTACCACATCTTTATACAGCTTCCTGCTTTCATTATTTGTAAAAACATTTGGCTTACAAAATATTTGTTTTTAAAAATTTGCTTAGCACCGTCGTTGGTTGCTCTGTGAAGCATACTACAGTCTTTTTATTTATATCCGGTTTTCATAGCACAAGCATCTTATTAGTTTGCATCTTGAATTAGTCTTTTCTGTCCCACTGCTGGGCACATTTTATTTGTTGTAACAGATTTTCTTCTGGTTTTTCCACTTTAAAAGTAAGCACGTGCTAGCATTTCGCTTCTCATGTTTCCATTTTATTACTCAACCTTGGCTCTAAAATTAATGGCCAGTTTAATGCCCATATTCTTAGTCGTTACCCCGAATAATCCTCGCCTTGACTCGATATCGAAATCGTGCTTTGGTAGTTGTTAGTAATTTTAAATGCATGATTCCATGGTCGAGCCGAGGCGAGGATTATTCGGGGTAACGACTAAGAATATGGGACTAAATTATGACTGCAGTAAAGCAGCATATTATCACTGCATTATCAACTCTTTTATTTTTCTCCAAACGTCATTTTATTGCTAGTAGGTGCCTATCGAAAACAGCGCACGCGACAATACCAACGACTCACCAAGAGCTCTTCAATGCTTGTACGCACTACTTGAGCACCGATTAGTGATTGCAAAGAATCGGAATGATCACACAAGGAGGCATTATAGGCAGCTCTTGTGCGCACGTGACGTGACTTGTAGGGGGTCGACAAGTACTTGGAAGGCATATGGAGCGCGCTTTTTAACTTTTTAAGTAGTACTGACGTTCATTTACCTAAAGGTGACTGGATATACGAGTAGCTAGCGTAGTCATTACTACAAAGAATTCGTTGCTGAACCTTGTGTAAATAGGTATTTAGACAGACGTCACAGATTAGTCGAATAACTAGGTATGCCTTCCGAGATATATTCTCTATAGAGAATAGAAAACGTCGTATGGCATTGTTCATTAGATTAGATTAGAAAATTCTTTATTTCACTTTTAAAAATCGTACAGAGGCGAGTTTAATGCTATTTAAATGGTCATTCGTTTTATCTACAAATAAACTTGGCTAGAAAGGCCTGCATGTTGGCAATGAATATCAGATGACTGCACAGGTTTTTACGCCTATTTTCGAAGATGGACTAAAAAGTTGTAAGTGACAAAAATAAAACGTGATTATACTCCGTGTATCGTGATCAATTACATCAGGTAAAAACAGTAGAATTTGGTAGAGCTATATTCTGTAACAGATCGTTAAATTATGAAACATGACTCTACTCAAAATATAATCATCATATCCAACGTTGCTTATTCTATGACATAAACGACTGACTAGTTTAGGTTATTCTAAATGCAAACTTGAAAGCTCAGTAGCTCGTGAGAAGAATTAACCGTCTTCCATTGAGCTCACTCAATACGTTCCAAGTCAAAAATCAGGGGAAAATGAATAACATATTCTTTGATTTTGAGCAACAATGAAGAATTCGTGGATAATTATACGCTTGAACAATGAATCGCGACTTGACTTCAATGCGTCGCCGATAACAAAAATGCGCTTATGAGCCCTCTTTGCGCACATTCACATTTAAGTTTTTACTTTTTAAATAAGTGTAGAGCAGCGCGAGCGCAAGAAAATTGTCGCATCCCGGGGGTCCGCGGACTTCCGTTTGGTTTCGAATTTCAAACAGCGTCATTGTTTTGCGCGTCAAGGGTGGTAGCATTGCTACGAATACGAACACACTTATCGCACATGACTTTACTCTTAATTTTACCACTTTTTTCACAGTCTTCTTGTCATTACGCGTCGTTTTGTATAAAGCTGAATGGATTTTTGCCAGTAATTAATTGAAATGCTTTTCCCATGTCCTGGTAATTACCTTTTACTATGGTTGTTGTATGACATTCTTCCAGAGAGATCTTCGAGTATCACTTCATGGAATTTTGTGCAAGAGCAAAATTCTTTTAGGAACATTACCTTCCTATTCCGTGAAAATATTTATAAATTCGCATCGGTACTTGCTTTGCAACTTAAACTAGTGACAATATATGGTACATAGTTATTGAATAAAAATCGTAAAGGAGAATTGACAAAACACTATGAACTCTGGATCAAGATTTCTTTTACCCATCTCGGTCTCGCATTATGCGGTCCCCTCATCAATGGCATTGTGCTATAATAACTATGATTTAAGAATAATCGCTATTCTCTTAGCGTCGCATGTTACGAGGGTCACGGTACGATAAAATTCATTGTTTGAACCCGATACCTGTGAGAAAAGACGTTATAAAGTTACTTATCAGGTGTTTTTCATACCTACTAGCCATTTTTTGGATAAACACACAAGTGGATAGTTCGTTTTTAGTTTACATTTACATAAAAAATAAACTATTGGTGTCGTGGAATTTTAATAAGATAAATTAAAGTGAATTTCACTCCGTTTAACTGTTTTCACTCGCGTTGACCTCCGACAAAATACTTTGGATCACAGCTGTGATTAATATTTTAAATCACAGCTATAACTTGTGAATGTGTTATTAATTTAGTACCCATCTATAGAATTTCATTTTGATTAGATAGCTTCCTATTTTAAATAATATTCATAATATGAATTAGGCATTAAATTGAAAAGTCGTAAAATATACTGCCGAAACTTCTAAGAAGGTAATTTGTCAAAATATTTTATGAATGAAGAATTTGTAAATTATCATATTCTAAAAATACTATTAATAAATAATCGTCAAGACAAATCATCATCTTTGTCCATAGATTTTATAGGTGTATTCTGATTAAATTACCTTCAAAAATTATATAGAATTATTTCGGTCTGACGCGGAGGCGGCGCTACAGGGGGCTGCACTTTTAATTAAACCCTAAATTATTGTTCACCTTCATTAATTCTTGTGCTCCCGGTCGGGCTTACTAATGAGTTTGTACTTTTTGTACTCCCTGTATCGGGGCTCGGGACAAACGATTGTTTGCGACTGGCCTTTGGAACAGACAATTATGAATTGAGAATTCACGAGCTATCTACGGACGGAGAGATAAAATTTCTCATATTTTATCTATAAATTTTAAATTTAAAAATATTTATTCATGAAGTTATGAATGAATTTTATTTTTAAACTCGCTCTTTTAAATCTGTCTATTTTTATATTATTTTATAGTTGTAAACAAATTATAAATATACGCAGCGTCACACAAACTTGCGTTAGGGTTTGAAAAATAAATATTTACTTATACATTATGGTCCTGGTAAATAAGAAACAACAAGAAGCATTATTTATGAAACAAGCCATAATCCTATTACCTAACATTATCAACAACAAAAGCTTGTAATATTCCCTGTATTTTCCAAAATTAAGGCAATTTTTCACTATACGATGGGAAAACTGAGCACAGCACGCGTCGTGGTTGTATATCATTGAATTTTCTTCGGTTATTCATTTATTTATTAAAGGGTCGCGCAATAAATTGCGTTAAGTGGGGGCGGCTGGAGCCCCGCGGGGCTCTGCGGGGCCTCCCATAACGCCGGGAAAAACGCGCCTGAGCCATAAGTGCCTTTCTACAACACCAAGGCTATATTACCCGGCTTGTAAGACGACAACGCCCGAAAACGACAACATGCTTACTTACGTGTATAATATAGCTAAAGAGGTACGTACGTTCAAAATTGCTATCACATAATGCCATCTTTGAAAATGTCAGTTGATTGCAAGGTTAAATAATGCTTTCGTCTTTTACCTCGCAAATCTTAACGGTTTCATGCTGAAAAATGGGAAAAAGAAGCACTTAGGTACCTACATAATCAAAATAAAGTCTTATTCTGTGGTCCTTTATTCATATTCGCCTGTCATTAGTACAGCTTTAAATAATGCTCTATCATAGTCACTTGATGACAACGAAAAGAAATGACAGCAGATTTAGCAACCGCTTTAGTTAGCGCAACTTTACAAGTCTCTGAAGAAAACGCTATAGTAAGTAATGAAGTTTGATAATTCAAGGTGAATATCAAAGTGCACTGGCAAGATAATGGCGCGTTTACATTAGGCGGGGTTGACCGAATGCGTCGGCCGCATTTTTCACTGATTCATTAGTCGGTACATGAGTCGGTGGTCGGAAACAGCAATAAGAAACAGCAACAACAAACCTCCTAATGTCAACGGGCTACAATACAAGTAAAGTATTGATAATCTCTTCCAATCCAGCATATTACATAGTGTATATTATTAGCTAGATTATTAACAAAAGAGGACGTAAATGTAGTATCGAACGAACAAAGTATGGATCCTGTGTGTGTAGGCGGATGGGGGCGGGCGCAGGCGTGGTTGCCCCTATTATCGCTTTCACGCTTATCAAAAACATATTTTTCTTAATAATCGAAACCACACTAATTAATATTAATTAGTAGCTTACAGACACTGTGGGAAACAAAAAGCCCAAAAAATCATAAAATTAGGCGAGCAAAAATATTTTTAATTCACACGACTTTTGTGGTTTGGATTGTGTAGCTCAATGTTTAGGAGTACTAGGTAGTATTAGGTCATTTTTTAGCGTCAATAATTAAGTCGTAGGATATCGAGGAACATAGGTACATATTTCTTTAAATTACAAAAAAAGATTGTATTTATGTTTTCTTTTTTAAAAACTCTCTCTCATTTGAGTTGGCGACTTTTTTGGATTAAAAAGTTCAAAAATATCTTATAATTATTTAGCAACACACATTTCTATGATACACACATACATTTCTATGATTTTCGGAGATAACAAAATAAGTTTATCACCGTATTCATAATTCCCTAAGCTCAATAGCACTGATTGACCAAATCTTGATAAGCACCCTCGCCCCTGCAGACAATTTGCAAGATCGAATAGATTGGCATTACTCACCTTTGTAGCTGATTATTCCACTTGTTCTGAACAAAAATGATAATTACATGTAACAAAGAACTTTTTTTATTCTGGCTGAACTGATTATCTATTGAGAGTGTTTTTGTGTACCGATCAAATGCTACGACAAAGTTAAAACCAAAATAAAATGGTTACTGTGACGTAACATAAAAAGAGCCAGTTTTCTTGCAACTTGGCCAATTTTGTTTTATTATAGGAATGTTTGAGAATAACTCCTATTATGAATACAGTTGAGAAAACTTCAGTACCGTCTAAAATATTGCTGTAAGTCGCTATTAAACGACCTATTAGTCGTGGATTGCTTTCTCGTAATCGGTCTTTTTTTGAACGTTTAGTCTATTTTGGTGAAGCAATTTGTCGCCATGGATCGTGGCCGGGCGGTAACTTTGACTAGTTTTTATTCCGACACAGTCTAAGTAAGTGTATATAGATAGCGATTGGATGCAGTGAAATGGATGCTAGTACACTAGACAGTTAATTTTCTTTTGTAATAATCAATTGTGTCACGGTCTGTGTAAAAAAATGCACCATACATTATTGCTAGCAAAAATTTTTTACCTAGTAAGGTGATCTTACCTACTTTTAATGCAAATAAAGTGTTTTTAAAAACATACTATACTTTCTTTAGACATAAAAACTCATTGAAACTAAAAATGTAAAGTACCGTTTTGTACCTGACTGCGTGTGCGGTTAATAAAGCTAACGAGATCGATATGAGAAAAACACTTCAATAAATTAAGGGCATACCGTATCAATATTTATGTCAATCATTGCTTATTGATGAATCAAGAAATAAAAAGCCGATTTGAGGATATCTGGGGACTTGTTTATTTGATCTCGTATTTTTTGCCGTTTTCGGCGTTTGATACCGCAAATAATCAAAAATACGATTTGAAAAGCAAAAAGGGCTTACGGACAAAACTCATCGTTTTACATCGAGTCCGTTTCAAATCGTTCCATTTCATTTCCATTTGTGTTTTTTTGTGCGGCATGTGGCAACACCGGCGCGCTCTGTCGATCTCTTATTATTAATTACCTTCTTTTATACCGAAGTGTAACAATCGATCGTCTTGATTAAAATATCTACCTAAATAATAGATGAGCACAATGACTCGTATCGTGTAAAGGTCTGTCGGTATCGATATCTTGAAAGCGCGTAGATCTATCCAATCTATGTATTACCTATGCAACCTTTATTGTATACAACTAAATGATTGAACAATCCATTAGCCCACTTGATTTTAAGTGGTAACTGCCTATAACAATGCATTGCCTCACTGAGCACGTGTACTGAAAACGAGCACTGTGATGCATTTCAGTGCGGCCATTACTCTGAGACATAAAGCTGCTGAGTGTAATTGCAGCGGAACCCGTACCCTTCAAACTGGACACAGTAATGCAAGTATCACTACTTGGTGGCAGAAATAGCTACGGTGGTTCTAGAAGCTATGCTATTATGTATCGACATAAAACTAAAATATGATATAAATAAGAATTCATTTAATAAAAATGGGTATCCCATTCCAGTTGGCACTCCTTCCAGCTCTTCAAAATAACTGTAGATCATTATCTACAGTTATTTTGAAGAGATTCTGTTGTTTCATTTTCCGAAACTAACCTAATTTGAAATCTAACATTGTTGCCATACAATAACACGAATTTAAACGACGGAGACAGCTATCATTTTAGTAGTTTAGAAAACTGCACCGACGGAATCGGGCCCTGTACCATTTACCTGTCTAAACTATCTCTTCGGTACCTACGTAATTTAATTTTAAGAAACAAATTAATTGATCTTCATAAAATCATCATTCACAGTAAGCAGCCGATAATATTCGGCTTGTTTATTGAAATCACGAGTACTAAATAAACTCTCTTGTAGTAATAAAACAATAAGGTTGGTGTATATTAAATGCAATCGAAGCACTACCTGGTAATGTTTGGTTTACTAGCAATTGCCACTGTCTTTCTACGCTTTTATTTTACTGCAGATTTTTTTTTGCGAAGATTGTATAGGTACTGCTAGCACGGATATGCCAGTAAACGTCAGTCAAACCTGCCACAGCTCTAATTTAATGCAGTGCCAGATACTCGCATAAAAATGGTCTCCAACTCAACTAGTCATCAAACTACTCGTAATAGATATTCTAAGAAAATCTCATAAGTAACATAAACAACTAAAAAATATATAATTAAAAAAAAATAAACAAACTAACAGATTTTTTTTATATTCCATCCAATATATTATAAGTAAGTCTCCACACCATATTTATAATAAGTATTTTGATAATAATGCGCACACGCATGGGCGGCCGAGACGCGTATAAATTGCTCAATTTGGTCCGCAGCAAATGGCATATTAAATTATTATTTCTTGTTTATGTATCTCAAAGGGTTCGTCTGTTTGTCAATCGAATGTGTTACCAACATGGGCTCTTTTTGTGTTGTAACCGCTTTATTGTAATTTTTTAAGGCTTTTTTTGTTAACCATTATCGTACCTAAAGTAAAAACTTCAAATAGGTATGTAGAAAGGTATTAATTAGTTTGAAGTCTTTGTATAAGGTCAGTAATCGACGCTTATGTCGCTGACATTATTTCACTTCATGTTTGTTTAAATTTAAACAAATTTTGGGACGAAACCGTAATAGAAATATTAAAAAAAATTGAAATTATTGCTTCGGCCCAGTGGGACGAGATACCGATAGTCCGAAACTAGAATAACTTAATTTTACGTGGAGTCAATATTAGATTTCAACAGTAAATTCAAAGTTAAATTAAATATGTTACAAAAAAATCTTGCTTGAGGAGAGCCTTGGTTTTCCCCCTACAAGCAATAATCTTCCGAGCAAAACCGCATGCTAAATCCAGTGTGATATATTTACGAGTGTGTAACCATTTAGCTTCCTCGGTACGCTTTCATGATAACTCCGCAGGGGGAATAGAATTCGCGTGCATGCGAATTAATTTGTTAAATATGACTACTTTTCAAACTTTTCATCAGGTTGTCGGGGAAGTAGTATGTTATTAAAACTGGTACATTTTAATAGTTTATTTTACATAAATCTATATCACAATGTGACGTTTTAGAGATAACAGTTTTCATTTTTTATTTGGACGTAGTGGGTTAGGGTCATAACCTTCAGCACATATCAAAATTTCACTAAGTAGACATTAAATTACGTTGCAAGGGGCCGATTGAAATGTCAAAACGAGATTTAGAATTTGCGGACCTAAGACGTCGATGGGCTAACCCTAGGTAACCCTACATTGTCTACGGTGTTTTAAGGTTTACACGCCTCGCTTCAATACCACCAAGATTACCACTATTTATTAACCTATTAAGGTGACTGTACAAGTACCAACAGACGTACCAACATGAAGAGAAGTTTAAAATCATTAAGTCCGAATCAAATTCGATTGGAATGATCGTGACAAAAAGTCGATCGTATTCGATTGTGTCGGCGAGGTAAAGGCGAGATATCAATAGTCATCGCCCGACGGATTTCTGCTGCGATTCGAATTAATTACAGTACAGTTAGGGGCAAAAGGTGAGCAGGTGTTTTTTTTGGAATATTTTGACTAATGAAGTTGATTGTCTAGGAATACGTGATTTAACTCAACACCTTGCGACTTTAGGCCTGATATTTAGCTGCTACTAACCTAGTCAGTAGTATAAAAGACCATAATATTTACCGTAAAACAGGATGATTTTAGTTTGGTTGAAACTTGGGAGAGTGCTACGCCGTAGACCTTGTTTTACCTAGTATTAGAGATCAACGAGCTACCCTAAAAAAGTATTGTTTTTTTCTGCACTCGCGTACTCAGCTGACAACACGTGCTATGCTTCAGCATAAATTGTAATCTTATCTTCTTTCGGGTGTTCTATACAGTATAGTTAATCAAACTTTTAGGTCTACGTAATACGCGATATAGTCCCTCTACACCTTAGATACCCTAAGAGCAGCTTATTGCTTCGATGCGGTTACCGCCTTGAAAACAATAGAATTGTTTTGTTCTTTCACACAGAAATAAAAAAAAACTGAGTTGCTTTCCGGTGAAATCAGAGATTTAACAGTGAATTAAATAGAGCGTAGACAAACTCTGGGCACAATTTCCCGCATTGCCTTTTGTTACGTTTTTTATTGTTTTGCATTTCATCTTTGATTATCAAATATCTTTAATTAAACAGTTTGCTTGAAATAAAATCAAAGTTAATAAATATTATTGTAAGCGACATATTTAAGTCGCTTATAATAATCAAATCAAAGCTTAAAATATTCAGAAAATACCTTCGAACTTTATTAATTTAGCAATGATTACAAGCAATTTTTTAAATTTATTTGTTTATGAGCAGGGGTCCTCAGTCCGCCATCTGCTTGGGCTGCACTCAATAATGGCGGTGTCCCGCGGAGGCATTGTCCATGGTAATTTGTAGCTAGCATCACTCCCGAAAAACACCCGTACAAATAATAACGTTATTTTAATAAAATACCTACCAGCTACCCCGCAACATGCTGCCAGGGGTCCCATTGTGGTGCAGTTTAACCTGGATACCTACTGTGCATTTCTATTATTGTTGCTGATACTTAGAATATTTTCTGTACGAACTTTACCATACATTTAGGTTCAGAATACAGAGCAAGAAGTAGATTGAAAAATATATACTCGTTAGGTATACATGAAAAAATGAAATTTATAAAGAAATTAAATGAAATATGGTTTTGACGTGAACTCTTTTCACAATTATTGGTCAGGCAGGATACTTTGTAGATAGATTTATTTTATTTTATTTGTACAGTCAATTGAACTAAATTTGTCAAGAGGTTTTTACATTAAGTTTCTAACAGAATTCCCTTCACTTAATGACACAGAAATGTAACTAACATTACTGCAAACAGGTAGAATTTTATAAAACCTATCCCGATACGGTAAACATTGCAAAAACGGCATTGCGTGAGAGGAGTATCGATAAAAATATATTAAATTAATCACGAACGTTCGTGCAGCGATTGATAATAATGTTTTTAAAATAAAATAAAAGCATGCGGCCTCCCGCCCCGTCAGTTGGAAGCACCGGTGGCCAATCGGTCGTCGCTAGAGTGCGGGGCGTGCCTACTTACACACGAGAAGTGTCAGTGCTAAAGCTCTAAAAGGTTCACTTCGAAAACACTCTGAAGCAGTTGGCATGCCTTATGATGTTTTTCCAATCATCTACAATCTATCTATCATAAGTAACGTAACAGAACGCACTTTGTTCCAGATCCAGAAAAATACAGTCAAATGCTTTTTTTTTTAAAGTTTTTGCCCCTTTCAATAGTAAAGAAATAAAAGTAATACCAAATAGAAACATCTTACTGTGACCTCAATTCATAACTCAAAAAGTAGAACTTTTCTGATTTCTTAATTGAAAGTTCCTTTTAATAGACCAATAAATATTTTCTTTGGCTTTAACTAATGATCTTATATGTAGGATCATTGGCTTTAATATATCTACTTATTAATCTACTCATACATATAGTGTATGTATATGAAACAGTTTGTATTTTTCACTTGTATAAATAGCTCAGTCGTAACCACTCTGGCTGGCGCGTTGTGCATTGTGGATTCGATCCCCACCGAGCACAAACATTTGTGTGTTGGGAACTTTGCTTATTTTGGGACTAAACGGTTGTGTAAAATGTCCACGTTTATGATTTGTTTATAGTGGCATTAGTGACACAGGCTTTACCTTTAGTATAGTGCTTGACGGTACATAATGAATTTTTTAATAAAAAAATGTCAGTTTATAATTCAAAATTAATTAATATACTTACATTTTTAGAATCTTAATTAAGAACGTATATACGAAATATTTTAAGGCAATTAGGGAATAACCACCGTAGAATTTGACGTCTGAGTAATTTTTATTTGAGTTCTAACAATAAAATATGCTAGTAATTTATACCGTCATAAAACATATTTATAGGATAGAGTTTCTATGCAGTTAAAAAAAGTACCTTCCTAAGTATTTTGTTTGAATTAATGTAAAAACCACAAAATGGTACGTATTCTCCTGAACTACTGCACTGTGATTATAACGAAAGTGGAACAAAAATTAAGACAGAGTTAAGTTAAAAATAAAATGTTTTTATTTATCTTATCACACTACGCCTGTTTCATCGTAATAAAAGTAGGTAGATAGGTAATTTATACTACATGATATCTAACTATTTACATCTACTAAGGTAATGCCTAATACGTATAATTTCTAATAAAATTTATCGAAAATATTTTTCGTAAGGCTTGTAAGCGCGACACGACTCGCAGCGTGACGCGTATTAAATTAAAAGCGACAACATGTGTTTTCCTTCCCACAGGAAAATACATTAGCAGAAACATTTCCCGGTGATCTACCATCCTTTTTACACCAAAAGAAACGGCTGTATATCAGAAAAGGAGCCTCGATGTGGCGCCCTCGAAAGCTAACAGCGAGCTTTCAACGTAAATCTGATAAAGTGAACACATTACGACACCCACACAAAGAAGTTTTCTTCGTTATTTTTCACACAAGCTCTGCTAAAATCACCTTGTTCTTTCTTTTGTTCGTCTACAGCTAAAGTTAGAGAGAGATGGCGGGATGTTGTGCTTTGCCGATCGAAGCGGCGGATTGGGTGAAAAAGTTGGGTGCGTCCCGCCCTTGCCTCGCATGCAGGGCTGCGTTCGCGCCTTCGCCGGCTCCAAGCAGAATATTTTCTAAGAAGCAGTATGTCGGCTGTAGCGAGGGGCGGCGACGCGGGAGCCCGCAGTCATGCTGAGAGCCTCAGCGGAGTCGGAGGACACACGTCGCGAACCCTTTCAACATTTCGGAAAAAAATTCGTGACATATATCCCAAAAAACAATCGATGCATCTTCTAAACTGTGAAACTGAAATAAGAACGTTATAGCGATAACGACGTGCCTATCTGTGATAATAAGTCATTGCTCTATTTTCATGAGGATACTGAAATTATATTTTCGATACGCACCATTTATAGTTCAGTGAAGTGTTTTGATATTTTTCTGTGCTTATTAGAACTGTGAGTTACTGTGTTATACAATTTCAACTACAAACACCAGGTTGACTAGCTTCAGGTAGGTGAGACATAATTTTATAAATGACAGGGCATACATGACCTAATAAGGTACCTACTACGCAAATTCTAACTACTATACCTATTTCAACAGCAAATTGCTGTGCTAATCCTTCCAACTCTAACTTAGGTATATCAAAATTTTATTAGGTATACCTTCTCTAGGCTGTGTAGAGTAAGCCTAATAAGCTAACCTAACCTAACCTACAATAACAAATAATAAATAGATTAATAAGATTAGACTATGCTCATAAATATTTCAAACATTCATAAATATTTACACGAATGAGAAGGATAAAGATCTAACTTCACGAACTAATAGATGCTGAAAAAATGTTAGTAATAAATTATCTTCTTGAATTTAGATGCAAAATTTGCAAAGATTGGATTTAAAAGATCCAAATTCTTCAAACAACTCCGCTAAAGGCGAGAAAGAATAGGCCTGGAAATTCGCCTCTACAGTTTTCCGACGACCGTCGGCATTTGACGGTCGCCTGAAAACGGAATTTTTTAAACAATTTTTGTTTTTCCATATCTGGCAGGTTTTATCGTGTCAGTTAATTTAAAACATAATTATGCTAACTGAATACCTAACCTACTTCTTAAAAAATTGGTATAACAAACGAAGTAATGTGTAAATATATAGGTATGTAAAATATAATATTAGGTGTTGAAAGATCAGTTTCGTTAGATAAAGCAACTGATCTTTTAACACCTAATATTGAAAAGACGCGCACTTGACTACAAAAGAGGCTGTCAATGACTAGTTAGTGGTCAATAAGTTTGCATTATTCCTTTGATAAATTCAGTTTTTTTTATGTTGCGGTGTTCGTAACATATTTGGATCCAAAAAAGCGGCTGTCATTATTGTTTTGCTATACTACTACGGAAGAAGCTCGTGTTGGCCGCCGTGACGTGAGTAGTTAGTGAGGACTCCAATTACTCTAAAACCATTACTATAGGATACTAACCTACTATAATATGCCTGTGAACTTCCTCTACAAATATACCTAAATCTGAAATGTTAATTCGTTCACGTTTGTTCCTTGATGTATACAAGCGGTGTGCTATTTCATTTTCGGAAAATACCTACTGAAAAACTTGAAGGTATTTCAAATCAGCTTTTAGTAAGATTCAGAAGAATAACCAGTGTTTGAGTCATTCTTATTATCCTGAAATCTAGTAGCCGCTAGTAAGTATAGGGTCAAATAAAACACAAACAAACAATACAGGTAGGGGTTAGATAATCTTTTGGTTTTTTAAAAACATTTAAAAAACAGTTTTTAAGCATCTTATTTCAAATTATGTTAAGGCGTACCTATGTAAAAGGCAGACAGCCCTCTCGGTATGCACATTTCAACATTTTTTATGATATAATATAACTAAATGTAATTATGTAAAATTGCAGCTTCAGGGTCGAGAGGGAATAACAATGCACAGGTTCAGTAAAAATATCACATTGATCCAAACAAGTTTTCCGACCAAAAACTTATACCAATGCGATAAATGAAAGTGCACATTTTTTGGTTAGAAAACTTGTTTGGACCAATGTGATATTTTTACTGAACCTTTGCATTGCTATTCTCTCGACCCTGAAGCTCTGCAATTTCAGACAGAGCAAGAGTGAATGCGTGGCACTCGAAGTTTCACTTCTTCCGCGCGTAGGGACTCCACGCACTATTTTTTTACTGGTGAAAGCGTTTTAATTAAGGAAAATAATAAAAATGAATAGATTACATTTAATGGCGGTTGAATTCCGAGGTAAAGTCTTTTTGAGATCGGTTTAAAAGCAATAAGAAAATACAAAAAGAAAATTATAATTAAAAAAATTACAGATATTTTACAATATTTTTTGTAGTTTCCATTTAATGTTTAATTATTATGCGTAGGTAGGTATATTGTTTAATTCCTGTATTTTTCGGTAGAGCACGTACAGAGTACAAATTCTTACATTCTTTATTGTAGGAATTATTTTTTCCAAACTACAAAGTTATAGCCTCTTGATAAAGAGTATTTTTTACTATGGTTATAGAGAAAGTTTTCCAGCAAACATAAAATCGAAAAAAACCGCCGGTGTGTTTTTGTACTAAAGAGCGTTTGCTCTCTTCTCTTCTTCTATTTATGGCCTCTGTCTGCCCGTCATTTCAACAAAGAATTTGTGGTACTAAATAACTAGTAATTCGCCCCGAACTGAGATCTCGTGATGGTCGGAGGTTAATAAAACCCAAACAATTTTTATTGACCAATGGTTGCAATAAACTTTGCAAATCCCTTCGAAATCACCGTCTAGCTACGTACCAGTCTTACTTGAACTAGAAAATCATTGAAACTCCAAAAAATGGTAGCTCACGTTATACTGGGTTTTCCAATTTTATAATTTTTATAACAACTCAAAAACTATTAGACCTAGAATCAAAATAAAATGGTTTTGGAATGTCTAAACAAAACTATCATATGACACCCCACTTGATATTTTTGTACGACTTTTTTTTACTCCTTTTGGACCCTCATAACTTCACGACCCCTTGACCGATTTACTTCATTTAACAAACCAGTAAAACTTAAGGACACCTACCAAATTCTGTGAAGATCAGATAAGCGGTTCAAAAGATCTCGAAGAACTAATATACAAACATACAAAGCATTTTTGTCCAAGTTGTCACTAAGATTTCGTTCGCTTCGCTCACTCGATCAAATATCAGTGACAGGTTTTATAAGTACGATTTTAACAACGAGTGTAATTCTCTAAGTAAATCTAGTGGAAGTATCAATTTGGTTGAATAAGATGTTATAAAAGTTCATTTAGCTGCCATTATGACTTTTATGATGTCCCAATAAAATCTCAATGATTTTATCTATTTATTTAAAACTTTCTCAAAGCTGTATTGAAAAACGTCGTATTAGGTACCTATGTCGTATCGTCTACTCGCGTCATAGAGATATTACAAACCACGACGCTCACTAACTTTTTTTTTTAATTTTCTATATGACAATAATCTATGCTAGGTTTTTTATAGTTTTATTTGATAGGTATGTTGTTATTTTGCACTAAATCTAAATTTAAATGCAGAAGAGTAATAACTTTGTTGTTTCTTTGCTTTGATGCTATGATAGGCATATAAGTAAGTTTGTCACTAACATCGCTCAAATCTCACTATACATAGAGCAACATTAAAATGAATGTAACATAAATATATATAAAAAAATTTATATTATATGTATTCTCTATCAGCCATCTAGTTCCCATAGTAGAAGCTTTGCTTAGTTTGGGACTAGAAGGTGTTGCGTTAAATGTTCATGAATATTTATTTATTTATTTTTATTTATATAGCTTAAAAGTATCGGCATTTAATTAGCGCATATATACTATTTGGTAATACATCGGGGACAGGCCAGCATGGGGTTAATCAATTCGAACCCGTTATACACCACTTGTTTTCAGATGTTATTTTCATTTTACATACCTCTACTGCGTAACCTTATTCAGTAACATTTGCATCGTATCTTATTCAGATCTGCCTATTTGAGACGCCCCCGATTCTGTTGTTAAATTTCCCTAAACTAACTTGATTTGACAGCACTAAAGTTGTTGCTATCTCTTTCTCATGAACTGAAACGACAAAGACAGCTATCACTATCAACCATCATAATATGCTGTCAAATTAACTTAGTTTAGACTCAAAACTAGGTTTTGATACTAGGCTTCATACTTTCGATTGGTATGAAATTTTTCTATTAACCAATGCAGTAATTTCTTTTTTATTTATATTCTGGACTGAAATTTTTTAGACAACCCATTACGTTTGCATATTCTATGGGCTTCATACTTTCGATTGGTATGGAATTTGTCTATTAACCAAAGCAGTAATTTTTTTTTTAATTTATATTCTGGACTGAAATTTTCTAGGCAACCCATTTGCAATATATTTATTGAGATATTTAATTTAATATAAAATAGTTTTCATCCATTAACCAGCTCGGTCCAAATTTTTGTATGGCGGATCTTAGGCTATAAGCTGAAGCTGTCGAAAACAAAACTATGATAGTCTGTTCTGTGACTCGGTTTTCTAAGTGAGACTACTTGTACTAAATTTTGTGGTAAGACGTAAGACTCAACTTTTTTGTCTTTGTGTAGGTAAATAAACTCAAATTAAAAAAAAATAGTAAACGTACTTTTTTTTCGCATTTTTTTATATCGTTGTGAAGTCAATAGAATCATCTAACGAGATTACAGCTAATTCCAAACTAGAAAAAGTTCGTACTGACAGCTGCGAAATTTTAACCAAAAAGGTGCAGATGTTAGAATTGTTGATGTGCATTTTTGCAAACAAACAAGGCTGGAAATGCTTTGAGTTAATTAAAAAAATTGAGATTTTTGTAATCCTATTGACCGATGACTGTCTGTACAGATCTGTCAACCCGTTGCTTTGTGATGCAGCGGCCGCGCTGCGGGAAGCCAGTAGATAATGTACAGATTAGATGGAAATCTGAAAGGAGACATTGTTTCACCCAGGTAGAGCCTTCGCTCCACGGCACGATGAAGTGTTTTAAACAATATATAAACAACATTATTTAAGTATAATGCGATTATGTTAGACGCCCACAAAAAATGTACAGTTGTCTTGATTGACAGTTGTTGAAGATTTGCACTGGATGCGGGGTGTCGTTATAAAGGGTATAACGAGTGTTCTGGGGCCTTTATAATCGAGAACATAACGATTAGAGATTTTAATTAGATATGCCTATTCTCTATTCTAACTTGCAAAGAAAACGAGTTGTTAATGTTCTGATGAAGCAATAATTGTTTTATAAAATTGTCATCATGAAGATTTAATGATATTGTGTCCCTCGTTCAAGATCTAATTTGAAAAATAACGTAGAGAAAATATTTAATGGTGATGCTCAGTTTAATTTTGCCAGGTAGAGACCGAGCTCCAATAATTATAAAGGGACGCGAAGTAGCAATAAAGCTCTCGTCCTTCTGTCGCATGATATCTACGCTCAAACTGGTTTTATCATTCATAAAACTATTTTAATAAATTATCGATGCTAAACCACGGCCATAAAAGAGATTGGAACCAGCCTAACAAATAAACTAAAATTAAATATACACGAATACAATCGAAATTTTTGTCTCAGCCGTATAAAAGTGTCCTATAAATTTACCCACACTTTAATTTAATGTCCAAATGTACCTGGCTCACATTTTTTTTAGTATAAATAAATGTTCATCGTCGGTTATGGCTGCACGAATGCATGTTATTATTTTGAAAAATGTTTTAAATTTGTCTCGAATTTTCGACTAAGGTTTTGAATCTGGCACAGGCATAAATAATTGCCTACAACGGACCCAAATTTACAATATTTATATTTGTTACAGAGTGTGAAGCCACCAATTTTACAATCAAGAACCCAACGATACAAGATGTTGAAAGGAAGCTGAAACCATCCAAAACCAAGATTCGGGAATAGTGGGCAGCAGCACAATTGGTGACGACGTTTCTCGCGGGCCGCGCCCGCCGCGTGGATGGTGGCGGGCGAATGGGGCTATGCGCCGGCGTCGGCCACCCCCGCCATGAATGCGTTTCTCGAGACGAACCACGCTCACCTCGCCTCGTATGGGCTGAAGATGTCACCGCAGCCGGGGTGCGGCGTGAGACCGCAGCACGGAGCCACCGCGCCGCACCCGCCGCCGCCGCCACCACCGCACCATCCGTCGCACTACCAGCCCTACCCGCTGCACTCGTACCAGCCGGGCTACTTGCGCGAGTATGGAGGCTGCGGCGAGCTGTTCCCGCAGCAGCCCATCGAGCAGAGTTGGGACTGGCGCGGTGACATGCACTACCAGGGCGCGGCGCCGCTGGTTCCTCACAGCCACGCGCACGCGCCCCATGCGTTCCTGCGCTACGTGCGTGCGCCGCCTCGACGTGACATGCGCTGTCAGTGGCAGGACCCCGAGCAGCCGCCTCCGAGAAAGCTCTGCAACAAACTGTTCTCCAGCATGCACGAGATAGTGACGCACCTTACGGTGGAGCACGTCGGCGGGCCGGAGTGCACGACCCACGCCTGCTTCTGGCAGGGCTGCTCGAGAAATGGACGACCCTTTAAAGCGAAATACAAACTAGTGAACCACATTCGCGTACATACTGGAGAAAAACCGTTCCCGTGCCCTTTCCCGGGATGCGGCAAAGTATTTGCAAGATCAGAAAATCTCAAGATACACAAAAGAACGCATACTGGTAAGTTCGATTTAATGACTGTACTCTATAAAATGTGTTCTTTGTCTAGCATACATGATGGGACACCAGCTCTGATTTCGCCAAAACAGTTACAGTTACCACAGATTATATAATACTAGTTACTATCAAAAAAAAAGTTTACACTTCTGAAACATTTCAATTGTCATTAACTGATAATGAATAAGCTGCCCTTCCCCGATAAGCCTGCCGTTGTCACACGGATGCCCAGCCCACTGTTGCGACATATTCGTGCACGCCTCTACAATAACCCATCCGACACAATAACACGAGACAACAAACTGTTATCAAAGAAAATCCTTGTAATACGATCCACAGCATAAACAAGAGCTAACGGGCATCCTATAAATGTCCACATCGACTTGTGAAGTCCGTTTCTCAGTAGGCACAGACAAAAACGCTTCCAGTCAGAACTCCATATTTCAATTCATTACAAAAGACGAAGATTCATCTTAAACGCTAGAAAAAAATAGATCGTAAATTAAAACGTCCAGTTCCGTCGTCTCGGTTCCATTCCTTGTCTCTCTCGCACGCTCAAGCATTGTTATTGGTAAAGTATTGGTACTTAGATACTTAGCTTTAAATATCGGTTTTTGGGAACAAAACTTCTCTGGTGTGAGAGTAGGTAGGTACCCCAGATGGTTTTATTATGTTTTTTCTGACCATCACTGTTTAGTGTGTTGCGTTGGGACTTTTGTCCTGTGCCCCCGACTGTTATTATCTCATTCTGCCTTTGAATAGAGGAACCTTTTTTGCGGGCAAGTTTGAAGAATTGTTTTATTGGAAGCTATAAATTAACTTTCAAGTTTGGTGAACGGGATCCACTGTCAGTCATTATGACATTAATTGGCTGAGTGATGCAAAAGTCTAAACTGACAAAAAAACTACTGCAAAATTGCTAATTAACGTTATACCGTCGCCGTTGTTACCGTCGTAGATTAAGTAGGTAGGGACTGCTTTTTTCTAGCGCGGTTTTGTACGAAATATCATAACACAAACTGAAAGAAAATTTTAAGATCCAAAGCGAGCGAGCCCGTGATGATATTGATATTTTTATTATCCAAGTGTAAGCTGATACTTTCCGCATCGGTAGCGTAGCGTGCCTTATTATATTTTATTGATAGCTTTTTTGAATTAATGCCTCTACTTACTACTTCTCTTTTTACTACTGTAAAATTACTATAAATTTTATAATATTTATTTCTTCCTTATCTTTGTCACACAACACGTCTACATTGATACGGGTAGCATTATTGTTTTCAATCATGATACAACCGGAAAAATAATACTAAAACTGGACGAATCAAAATGCACAGAACGTAACTTATTTTAATTGAACATGTTACTAATTATAAAGTTCACATCAACGAATGCTAAAGTGTCATTCATACCGTACGTTTGATATTCACCGCCCATAGGAAACAATCACGGTTGCCTCAGGCGTTTTCAATAAAACTGAATAAATTGCCCGGCCTGTCCAATACATTATAAATTATGTCGCGGTCAAATCTTTTATTAGCTATTAAAGGTGATTGCGAAATAAACAAGACAATAACCAAATACCCTGAGGGAGGGCTTAGCGCGCGACGCGTCAGGCCCGCAGGCGAATCCGCCCACAACACAACAATTACTTTATTTCCACTTAGAACCTTATAAAACATGACACGTAGATTCCAAATTATTCTTTTTATAGTTTTGTTACCAATCTGATTATGGTAAGTATTGTCATATTTACATACAAGTTTTACTTAGTTCGATCGAGGAGCGAATGCATAGACTACAAAGCTTTAGTTATAAAGTACAGTATAAAATTTTGCTGGCTTTTTAAAACTTTTATGACACGTCTTCCAAAAAACGCCTAATAGTATTTTAATCAAATTAGCTCTGACACTGTTTATAGCCGTCCCTGTCTCATAAACTGAAATGACAAAGACAGCTACCTACTTTAGCGCTGTCAAATTAGGTAAGTTTAAAATGCAACAACAGAATCAACACCACTGACTATTTATTAGTATTTTATTAGTATTTATTGTTTGTTCTATGTCTGGGTGTTACTATGTATTATAAGTATGTATTTACAAAAAAAAAGTATATAAGTATTATATCAGCAATCTAGTTTCCATAGTACAAGCTCTGCTTAGTTTGGGACTAGAGGGCGTTGTGTGTAATGTCCAATAATATTTATTTTATTTATTTATTTTATTTATTTATTAGAAAAGTAGCTTAACAGATAACTTACATCTAAAGCGTTACTTTACACATATGTATTTACAAATCAACATATTAACAATTCTATGAAACCGTTCTATTTTTATTTATTTGAACAGTGCTATGCTTTATACTCAGAATAAAGGTTTTATATATTAAATACCGTTAATATTAGTGTTGTTGGACCAGTTTTTGATGATGCGAGATAAATTTATACAGAAATATAATAAAATGTTAAAACAATATTACAATATTTCAAAGTCATATATTTTAAGAATGCTTAAATTAATAGATAGCAATAAAATATTCCTAAATAAATTAGGTATGTAGTCTAACCAAAAGGCGTCATTATTTTCAGTTATAAACTTCTATTTCACTTCTTGGGTGACCCATTATAGAGACAATAAAAAAGAAGAAGAAAGATTTGAAACGTCGAACAGCGAGAATAAACAGTCACTACATAGTATTCGCATGTCTCACATTCTTCGAAGTGTCAAACCCTGGATGACAGACAACATACTCGCTACTTACATACAACTATACGTACCTCAAACCGTCACAATATTCATTATTAAATATTCAGTGGTCTCATTGTAAACACTTCAACGCTGGTATTGGGGCGGCGAACCAGGGGTGATCACTTCAACAGGGAATAGTGAACACAATACCCTAATAATGATACGATTGCCCCGGTGAAGACGGGCCCCGACTATCAAACGCACTGCTTAGCTAATACGCCGTATTAAATGAACGTTTTCAAAATATTTTGCAAACAATGCGGAACCCTTCTTGGACCCCGCGGTATTGTGCCGTCGAGTGCAGACCAAACCACAGAAGGAATAACAGTAGGTACTTTCGTACAGAAATATCGCTGTTTAGAATTTCAAGTCGCGTAAAATAATGTCGTAAAGTGAAGCAAAGGGCAAAGGTAAAGAAAGACTTGTAGTTTATTCTCCATTCCATTCATTAGTTTGGGACTAGAGGGCGTTGCGTGTAATGTCCAAGAATATTAGATCGAGTGAGCGAAGTGAACGAAGATCTTACTGACAACTTTGGCAAAAATGCTTTGTATGTTTGTATGTTCAAAAAATTGACATTCTATGCCACAAAAAGCGAACATAACAATAGTCATTTTTAATCTGTTAAAAACAGGGAGAGAAAATTGTACTGGATTTCTTTCATCCTCTAGGGGGAGAAAGTGATTTAAATTTGGAATACAATTTATACTGAACTACATCTGTGTTTACACCATTGAGTTTGTATATAAAGCATTATACATCTTTTTGAAAAAGGAATACGCATTTATTATGCAGGCCGTATGAGCTTGATGCCTTTGCTTTTCCGACAAAAAATATTAGTCTAGGAAAATGCCGCGTTTTTATTTTCTTCAAATACATAAATGCTAAGTTTATTTTAATTTATTTTTATAAATAAGTTAATGTTCTAAAATGCTATCTCATATTATTATTGTGTTAATTTTTTCGCAAATGGTACGAAAAGTAGAGTATTTTCCTCAGTGATAAAGCTGTCTTAGTCTTGGGTGAACTTAAATCCCTCGCTATACTCAGGACTCGTGTTAAATCCCTCGCTTCGCTCGTGATTTAAGTTTTTAACACCCTCGCTACGCTCGGGAGTAAACCACGAGTCCTTCATTACGCTCGCGATTTAAATCGTCACCCGCGACAGAAGACACTGCTTTATCCCCTTGTATAATAATCTACTATTGTTCGATAGTACTCTTAAGTTTTACTGGTTTCTTAAATGAAGTAAATCGGTCAAGGGGACGTGAAGTTATGAGGGTCCAAAGGGAGTAAAAAAAAAGTCGTTAATATCAAGTCGGGTGTCATATGATAGGGTTTTGTTTAGATATTCCAAAACCGTTTTTATTTTGATTCTAGGTCTAATAGTTTTTGTAAAAATTATAAAATTGGAAATCCAGCATAACGTGAGCCAACATTTCTTGGAGTTTCAATGATTTTGTAGTTCAAGTAAGACCAGTCTTACTTGAACTACAAAATCGCATCGAAATCGGCGTCTAGCTAAGTACCAGTACTTAGCTAGACGGCGATTTCGATGCGATTTGCAAAGTTTATTGCAACCACCAGTCAATAAAAAATGTTTGGGTTTTATTAACCTCCGACCATCACGAGATCTCAGTTCGGGGCGAACTACTAGTTACTCCGTTGTAGGTATTATGACAAGAAAATATTTTCCGAATTGATACAACCTCATTCTTTCGGAAGTCGGTTGATTAGCCTAATCGTCACTGAAAACTGCCATATTTGTACCATGTTCCGCCATTTTATCCGCGTATGATAATTTTTGTAACCCTATGCGTTCATAATATATGTTGGGTGCATTTCAAAAGGTGTTTATAAGCGAGCGACCATCTGCCTGGATTGATAAACCGTATAAAAAATATAGTCAACGACACAAAAGCATGGATGTGTGCGTTTTATCCTCGAGGGGATTTTGTCCTGCCTTTCCAAATATGAGTACTTATTATGAATTTAGGATTCAATACTGTGTTTCCAGTTTTACACTTGCTTTTAGGTAATTTTTTTCCTGTTTTTCCTTCACAACAATCCCTCCTTCATAAATTATTAAAATACAGCTATAGTTTGGGAGCTTATGGGTTCAAAATCAAATTGTTCATGTTCAATATATGAATTAGTTATAAGGTACCTATGTATTTTAAAAATAAACTACTTACCTACCTATTCTTATTATTCACCTAGCAGAGAAATGAGTTCATCACAATCATCAAAATAAATGAGTAAGCAAGTGTAAAAACAAACGATTATTAGATGGGCGTGGTCGAATCGTCACCCGTCAGTACCACCATAGCGACCCTCGCAAGGCTAACCCCCCACCCATGCACAAATAATCACACTACCACATGCACACTTACCACCCTATCCGCACACCTAGATATTGTCGCAACATAGACAATGAAGACGATAAGCGCTTTATTTTTTTTACATTCTTTGTGAACACCCTTCGGATCGACACAGTGAGGCGTTGATACTCGATCCACATATGTTTATACCAACTTTGTTGATAGCCATTGAATACGCAGTGAGATGCCGTAACTTTTTAGGGGGCAAAAGGAAAAGGTGATCATATTGATCGTAGTGAATATTCCCATACTTTCAACTTCAACACGTTTAAATATTTCAAAAATCTCGATGACGTCAAAGGGAAAGAAATAAATTAAAAGGCCATAACTCTGCTCCAGTATCGGAATGGGCTAATATTCCATGGAAACACGAAATTAGTTTTTGCGACACTGCTAACAGAATTTCGCTAAACACTAAAGTAGTGCGAACAGAGCAAAAGAGTGCGCACAAAAACGTAACAATCAATTCATACCGTTTTCGAAAACGCATTGGATTTCCACTAAAGGCAGCATCTATCTATTATAAAATTGTAAAAAAGCCAAAAACTAAAATTAAAGATACACAATGGTAGTATGCTCGTTGACAGATATTTTGTATTGGTGGAAAGTTTCGCACGCGTACGAAGTCGCGGGTATAAGCTAGTAGATAGATAATATCCTTGGACATTACATAGGTACACAAAACGCCCTCTAGTCCCAAACTAAGCAGAGCTTGTAATATGGGAACTAGCTGGCTGATAGAATACTCTACAGGTATGTATACTTTTTTTTGTTTATACACATACCTACATACCTACTTCTAATCATCTTATAATACTTAGTTATCTATTAATTTCTTACTGAATACTCTCTGCACCGAGATGCCACTTGCCACCCGCGTGACAGCATCCTATACCAAACATGGAACGTCGTGACTCCGCGGCTCTAATATTTTTCTTATATCATATCGATGAGATTTTCTAATTATTTGAATGAAAGAAAATTATGAATTCAATCACAAGATGTTTTGTTCGAAGATAAAGATCGCGGGCGTTCAATCAATCATATAGATTAGTTCAGTGCCGTCCCACCTGGTTTCGTTCAATCGACCGACTAATCGAGAACATCCCAACTTTTACTAATAAACCATTCGTCATGCTGATTTGTATTGAACAATCATGAAAACATCATCTTTACGTATTGCAATTTAATTCCAACAGGGGTTTAAACGAAAAAAAGTTCTTTCCAATAGGCTTTTTGGTGGAAGAGTTCATTTTCCGATTTTTATAAAAGGCTACTAGGGTAAAAGTTGTAAAAGTGTGTTTTTATAAACACAGTCAAAAAAAAAAGAAAAGCCTGAAAAAATATCAGAAAAATTTAAATACATACTTACAAAGTTAAGTTCGAAACTTTAGTGCTCCTCACATCGAGGGTAGGCTAGCACAGAGTAATGTATTCGCAACAAGTCTTGTCAATAAATTGCATTGCAATCTAACAATGGCACATAGAACTAGTGTTTATTCTGTGACTATTAGTCAAATAAAAACACTCAGGATGCGCGTACGCAGTGTAGGCTCTACCTACGCCTCGCCTTACTATCTTACGACCATCATTTCTCGTGGCACTTTATATTACTTCTATTTTATAATGACAGACGCTTTTGTCTGCAAGCTAAGCGTTATTATTTGATATAGGTCTAGGTAATGGGCCTATTAACGATATTGAAAATACAGAAACTGAATATAAAAGCTGCTAAAAAATGGCATCTCTGTTTTCATTTTGTATTCTTTAAAGCACATTATAAAGGTTACATAACTATTGATAACTACCTAATTTGTCTCCTTCTCTTTCATTTATGACTTCCGTCCGTCATATAGACCTTGGAAGAATAATTATATAGACCAATTTTGACAGACAATTGCTAGTGTCATGACAAGTGATTTAGTTTAGGTAGGTAATGATTTTAATACTGCACGGGACAAGACTGCAGTTTAGTCAGTCATCAAGTCGGCTGTCATTTGTTTTGAAGGCAATATCCACCATACTTTTTCCTTTAAAACCTATAGGAAACGAATTCCATCATATTCGAATACCACATAGTGATCTTGGACCATTGTCCAACGTAGTACGCAGTACGTTCACTCTTAGTATTCTAAGACCATGAGTGAACTCTTAGATTATTAAATAATATTGTATTTAATAATCTAAGTGTTCACTCATGGTCTTGTAATAGGGTGTACTAGAAAAACCTGAACGCACTAGCCAGTTATGGACGAGAGCCTAGTTTTTTATGTCGCTTATTTCTTAGCTGTCATAAATCAGCGAACCTAAATGTGCACTGTAATAAGACGACATAAGAGACTTGGTTCAATAGAATTTTTTACATTTCATTACTTAGATGAAGTGCTAAGAAGTATCCTCGTATCGCAATCAACGCGCGAGTCACTTGTCTGCGTTGTTTTGTTGTTGTAGTGCGTGTGCCTAGGCTCTGTAACGTTTTACTAAATATTCCAAAATGTTTTAGCTCTAACTCAGTTCCGCTTGCGATCAACACTTGTCAGGGTGTAATACCGTACCACGACCAGCGCGGTGTGAATTATTTTCAGTTTATTAAATCATGAAATAGTTGGCTCATTAAATTAAATGAGCTATCAGCCTTTTCAATGCGTCAAGAAAAACTTTGCGCTTTGAGGTTCTTAACTGTGCGAAATTCCATCGTCTTGTAGGGCGAATGCGGTGGGTCTCACTGCATCATTCATACGTTTTTTCGTCGACACCTTGTCCGTATCAATATGTATGAAAGTGTGTGATATTGCCGACATCGGCCTACAAAGCTAAGGTGTCTGTTTACACCTATCTTTGGCAGTAGCATTAAAACGTGTGCTGGTAAAAAATTGATTCAAATTAGTATAATGTTGTATAAACCAGGCATTACACTTACTAAGTTGAGTTTAATGCCCCAGAAACGGTCTCTACAATAAAAACTTAACCTACCTACTGCTAAACTTGACTGTCAGTGTTGCAAAGGTGCTGCTGTATGGCGGCAAGCCCATTTGCTGAAGCCACTAATTAGGTGTAGGACTGTAGGTGCATGTCAGTGCTGCTTCTTCAACATATTGTTCAGTAGCACTGTAAAGGTTACAACTTTTATTTTGAAATGTATAAAAATTTTGCTTATCCGTCGACTCGACTCTATCTATGATATAAAGCGCTATTTCAATTTGCTGTATCTGTTCGGGAGTCAGAAAAACGACCAAAGTAATCGAATGCAATGTAGAAGAGTGTTATATAATCTGTGGTTGAAGCGACATAAAGTGAGCGAAATACGCTGTTCTTTCTTTGGTTTTCAGTGATAATGGCTTCAGTTGCCTAACAGAGAAAGCCCTAAAAACTTGCATCCACCACCATTGTGTTAACAGCTTTTGAATCAGCATTCCATGCACTTTTAACACCCGGTTGCCCAAAAAATGACAATGTAAGCATCTTGGAATCGGAGAACAATCGAAATTTTAACACGAATTCGAACGACACGTCTACCGATTGCGATTTTTGTTCATCATATTTTAGATTTTATTGGTTCTTGTTTATCTGAAAACTGTTGTGAGATTGTAGGCTTTATCAATATTATTAGGTATGTATGTACCTAGTGCCAACCAAATATTTAAAAGCTTGAACAGTTGCTTTTATATTTCCATAGTGAAACCTAAGTACCTAGTAGGTAATTACATAGGTAGGTCGGTACGGAACATAATAACATTGTGTAGTCGTATAGGAAGCTTTACTTGGTTTTATATATCTACTAAATACATATTTATTTTTAACTCAAAATATGTGTGGATTATAATTTACGATCTAACTTTAACTTTGAAATCTCAAGTAAAAGAATGTTCGGTATTCGTAGAATGTAGGCGCGTCTCACAACAAAAATTAAAGACGTAAAATAAAAACAAAACGGGCTATTAATATTCGTTAGAAATATTGGTTTGTCCCAAAATTGTGCCCGGGGGCTGAAACACGATCCAACGCGTGGGTGTTGAGTGGACACGACCGACGACGATCCAAATACATAATAAGAACATTTTATTGTATTTCGGTACGACAGATCGCAAAATAGCTTTGTATAGCAATAAGTTAATATCCGTTTAATAATAAGCAGATTAAAAATTAACATCGTTTATGTCGTGTAAATATTTTTGCGTTTATAAAAGGAGCTTTTACAATTTGTTCCATTATTTTGAAGAGAACAGTGTTAAATATAGTGTTCAAATAATTAAAAAACTGCTTATTTTATGTTATTGATAAATAAATAAATATTCACCGACACTTAACACAACGCATCGTACAAGCTTTGCTTAGTCCCAAACTAAGCAAAGCTTGTACGACGGAAACTAGATGGCTGATAGAATACATACACACATTTTTTTTGTAAATACATACTTATAATACATAGAAACACCTAAACACAGAACAAACACCTATGTTTACAACACACAAATGTTTGTTCTCGAACCCACGACCCACAGCACGGAAGGCAGAGCTACTACCGACTGAGCCATGACGCCTGTCAGATGAAGCGTGATGAAGCGAGCGAAGATCTTAAAAAAGTAGTGTCAACTTGGGCGGATCGACGTTTGTATGTTGGCTAGAGCATAACTTTCTAACCGCTAATCTGATAAAATTCTGCATCTAAAAGGTCGACACATTTACTACCATAGCTTGTTGGTAAAATTAATTTAAAAAAAACGGCTAAGGAGTTGTAAAGTAATAAAGGTCTAAATAAGAGTAAACAGAAATAAAAATATTAAATGGGGAGTCATATGATAGGGCTTTGTAAAGTTGGAAGACTAGTATAACGTGAGCCCCTATTACTTAGAGTTTCAATAGTTTCAGGTAATGCTGGTAACTAGCTAGATTGATGCGATTTCAGAAGTTTATCTCAGCTATAGGTAAAAAAACTTCTTTGTGTTTTATTTCCTTTTTGGGAACATCGCAGGATCTCAGTTCGCGGCGAACTATTAATAATATTGTACTTTTAAATAATTGACTTGACTTGAGATGAAGATAGGTAGACAAGTAATATAGTGTTTATACATAGATCTTATTGAAAAGTTATGTCCATATTTTTGCTCACGCAACAATGGATAAATGTCGTGCGTGGCACAATCTGTTCTGGTGAACCCAAATACTGAGAATTATGATACCAGACAATACATAAACTATTTCGAATAGTATCAATTCAATTTGTTGAAATTGTGCAAAGATACCACATACCATACCATATCTACGACATAGGTAACATAGGACTAAGCAGAAACTGCGTAATGCCAAAAAAATATAGCTGTGTGTGGCTGTTGAAAAAGTTGAGAAAAAATATGAAAGCAATAATTATCCGAATACTAATATTTAACATTAGGTTAGTTATATATATAGAACCATTTCAAGTGCGATCCATTTACATAAAGTCTAAATAAGTAAACATTCAGTAAATAACCATTGTGTATTTTGCAAATAGAGTGGATATCATAAAATTAAATATTGTATTAGGTAGTCGTAGTTTTCTTTGTGAATAAATATAAACTATAAATTAATATTTTCTACTTATACCTACCTACCCATCTAAGGTAGGTACTTAAATTTATTTTTGAAAAAAAAAAAGAAATATTATTTTGTTGATGCGGGCGATGATGCCGGTTAGGGCTGTCAAAACGCTTGACGTTAGGATTGACGAGCGTGCCCTGCCTGGGTACAAGTCGTTTTGTACCTTTTTCATACACCTGCCTGTACAATATTGTTTATCCACAATGCTGTGGGAACCAACTGCTCACAAACCTCTTGGTATTGCTAGTATTTGAAATCTGAAATATTACTAAAAATACTTTAAAGGCGCGGGCTACTTCATTTCTATATAAGGGTTTTGTCTCTCATTTTAATGTGTACTGTGTGAAGCCAGAACGTGTCTCCTAACTAAAGTAATAACATAAAAGCTTGAGAATTCACTGCAATTTTTCCTTCCTCCTGATAACATTGTAGCGAATATCTCTTTTGCACGTGCCTAGAAGATAGTAATCAGAGCAAGATAGATAGTATTTTCACGGTTTTGCTTGAAATATGCGACAGCAACTTTAATTTACCATCGTATGGCTAGACAGGAAAAGGTGCTATTATTTCAACGCGTGGACGAAAATGACGGCGTTTGTCAAGTTTAACTATTAATTTTGCGACGTACAGAATACATATTTGGCTGGTCTCGAGAGGGCTAACGTTTATTTTGTCTCAGCTATGATTTAGTAATATTTCAAGTGCATGTTTTAATTTCTGCAAGCTAACAAACAATCAGGCGAGTGTCAGTGAGTAAATTATGGTAATATGGCATGAAGAGAAGCGGTCCCACGAGACCTCTACACTACATGAATCAGGATCCGCCGCCGCCAAGCTGGCGCGGGTACAGGGGGCCTAATACGAAACGTCTGACGACCAGCACACCAGTGGGCGCTGATTTGTATGGAGACGCTGCGCGGATTCTTTGATAAGCTCGGTCTACACCAAGCCAGCACTCGCATGTCAAGCTTCTCAAAGAATCCGCTCAGTGTCTCCACACAAATCAGCGCCCACTGGTGTGCTGGGCGTCACACGTTTCACACCCACACTAGGTATACACTAAAAACTCGTACTAGGTCCTTGAGCGAAAAAAAGTCCTCAAGTCCTCAAGACGAGAAAGTCCTTCACGAGGATTGCCAAACATAGCTTTGATTATAAACAAGCCAACCGGAGCCTGCATACGAGTATTTAAATGTAATGCCAGATTAATTTGTTTGCTCTCCATCGGACTCTACCGTCTCTACACTGTTTCAATTTTTTAATTTATATTTTATCTCGCTGATATGACTGTGCACTTCGTGGTCAGTCCTATATTTACTATTATATATTTATTGTGATGCTTTTGTATGAGTTGGCAGATATTTATCGGTTATCGGAACATTATTCGGTGTTCATAATCGTCTGCATAAAGCACCTTGTCACACGGTCGTTGGGCGCCGAATGCGTTCGACCCCAAGTATTCTTTTTATGCCCGGCCTGTATTCTTGGAGAAGTGGAAAAAATTGAGATATTAATATATCTTTCTAATTCGAAATACGTTACGGATAAAAGGAAGATCATAAATCATTATGGAAGGCACGGGATCTTTGAAATATGGGAGAGAAAATCGATTTTCGGGGAAGTTTCGTCACTGCCGTCAATCAGCCTTTGTGTGTTTGTATTGACAGTTCTAAGAGGTTATAAGTGGTATCCTTGTATAGTTAGGCTTTCATAGGCTTCCATAGCTAGTATTCTCCTATACCTATAGATAATAAGTAACCTTTATAAAATCGATGTTTTCATAGGTTTCATTGCTTATTTATTTTCTAAGCAGTATTCTATTTTTTATATTTTATCGGCTATTGGTTCCGTTGTTGTAGGTACTATCTGTAGTGAATCAGACAGAACATGGTCTGTGGTCATGTCTGGCCTAATAGCGGTTGTAGCAAACCACAAGTCATTCGGCGCTTATTAAAGCTATGATGGTACAGATTGAATTAACTTATTGTGATGTGACCTTTTAATTATTCTCAGCTAGTGACCGTCTGGCTTCACTTGGATTTCACGCTTTTACATACGCTTTTGTAATATTTTGCACATCATCATCATCAATATAAATAAAACTCTTTTGAAGCTGACTGATAATCAACGCACAGCCTAAACCATAAGTCCTATAGGTATGAAATTTGGAGGGCAGTATCCTTTTATAGTGTTGGGGTGCACTAAGAAAGGTATTTTGAAAATTCACACTCTAAAGGGCCTATTTAGAACGCGAGCAACGCCGCGGGCGACGGCTAGTTGTACATACGCGGTTTAGCCAATTCTTGGACTATTTAAATTGTTTTACAAGGCCGTGTCGTGTCGACCAATTTTACCAACGAAGCTTTTCTGAAAAATTCTAACGCTTGCTTTGAGCAACCAAATAAGTTTACTCACTTTGTATTTTTTACACGACCTCCTGCCACGTTTGTTTTCTTTCTAAACTCACCTAAAGCCATTTAACACAATTTGAGTGCAAAGGCCGATTATCTCAAGTTTCACGTGGACTGTGCTATTTCTAAAAAGCTTGTTTTTACAAGAAGCACTTAGAGATAGTAACTTAAAACCTCTATGCGCTAGGCGACTTGCCAACTGTTAATATTATGTTAAATATTTACCAAACGGTTTAATGAAAACACTTTAGCAATGATTTTACGGAAGTTACATTTGTTACACAAAAATTATAAAATATATTTTATTGGAACACAGACAATGATCATACAAGCTAATCCTATTTCCAATGACATCGATAAAAATACCATTTGATTCGTCAATACATGAAAAAAGCAAGAGATCATGTTTCACGTCGATAATAACATAACAAAAAAGTGTCTCCCGTGGGTGATACAGCCGTTTAAGATAACCATCTGACCCTGGCGTCCTGCACGCAAGTATTCCAAACATTTCTTACTCATATTTTCTTTTCTGGCTGACTTGGGTTCCGCAAAATATTCTGTATAAAATTTTTACTAAGCAATTTCAATTATTTTCAGAAAGTAGTAAAAAACACACCTAAGCAACTAATTCACTTATTCTGCGTACCTAACCACCTGCACTCTATATAATATGTAGAGAAAGCAGTCCTATCCTAACGGTAAAACTTATGGTTCTGCCTTTGTGTAATTCATATTCATTCAAGGCAATCTCAGCATGTGCCTAAAACGATAAATAAAAAACAATAACGCATATTACCTATTATAAATAACTTAACCCAGCTGCACTAAATGTTAGTATCTATTTATCTAGCACGGCAATAGGCGCGTGCGCAGAGAACGCGTGAAGCTCTAATAATTTGTCGTTCCTTTTTTGTGACATCCAAAGAGATGAGACGCCCGATTAGTAATTAGACAGGCGACACATGTTTTGGAATCTTTTATCTCCTAAGCTCGTTAAGGACCGAGACGTTTTTATCGATATACCACACCGAATAAAATCATGATAACGATGTTTCCGATTTTGGATTTGTAAGAGATTCACTAAACCACTGAACCAATTTCTACGTGTATCACCATTATACCAAACGGCGAGGCGAAACATGAATGATAGAGAATAATGCACATTTTGAAGATGACGCTGAATGAGAAAGGAAGTATCATTGAATGAAGTGTAAGCCGCGATTCATTGAGTAGGTAAGGTACTCTCGATACAAATATTGCGGTTAAGGAACGCCTCAAAAACCCTATTATTAACACGTTAGCAGACACTTGAGATTAGCATCTGTGCTACCAAATCTTCAGATTTCGAATACAATGCAGGATTACAACCGAAGTGGTTTATTTGTAAACAGTACAATGAATACATTGTCGGGGGCTGCGGTCACACCATCCGAGCCTACTCTACTCCTGATACATCTTATTGAATGTTATTCTCATCACATACGTTTCGGTGAACTCGAGAAGAATTTTATCAATACGTTCGCGGATAGTGTCGGTATAAAAAATATTGTTGCAAAAAGTTGGGCTCATAGCTATTGAATATTCTGAATCATGAAAAAATATGGAGATCATTGAAATATAACACTGCTTTTATTTGAGCTTTCACATATTCTTCGATATTTTTCATATAATGCCCTTTATCCACGTAGTGTTGTTTTGCACTAGAGTTGGTAAGTAGTGCGTATCTAGATGGATATTATAATATGTGCTATCGAACTTGCTGGATCCATTTGGTCACGCAGATAGTCATCTAGTTGGTTACAAGTAGGTATTTTACTCCGTTAGTTTCCAAAATCCTGACCTCTTTGAACTGTTTTTATTAGAAAAGAGATTAGAAAAAGGAACCCGATACAGTAAAAAGGATTATCGCGAACGAAATGTGAACCTAACTATGCTATTGCTCAGTCATCAAGTTGGTAAAAGTAGCAAGTATTTTTAGCAGAGCCTCAGAACTTATTGAGACATTAAACCGAAAATATATCATTTGTCAAGTCGTTAGAGTCTAATATCGCTTGGGTATTGTAAGTTAGCTTTGTTACGACGATGTGACAAAGTCGACTTATAAATATGATTTATGGCCGTGTTAAGTATCCCGTGCAATTGTTGTGAATATTTATTTATACTCGTAAACTATAAACAACAAGCAAATCTGGTTATTTATTACGTGATTGGAGTTTCGCGTACCTGGTCTTTGAGAATTTCAAAACAACTTTGCCCGTGTAAGAATGTAGAGTTTCTTTACATTGCCATGGAACAACATAGTATTGATATTGTCTAAGTTTTAATAAAGCCCAGCAACTGTCTAAATTAGTACCAAATAGCCTACAAGTATATCAAAACTTAATTTATGTATTGTATTGTATTGTAAACATTTCTCTTTTGTCCACAGGTGAAAAACCCTTCAAATGCGAGTATGCTGGCTGCGACCGACGGTTTGCGAACTCATCAGATAGAAAGAAACATTCACACGTGCACACATCCGATAAGCCTTACAACTGTCGAGTCCATGGATGTGACAAATCATACACCCATCCTTCTTCGCTGCGGAAACATATGAAGGTGCATGGAGCGGCGGGAGAGTCGCCGAGATACGACAGTGATGGAGACGACTCCTCATCCGCTGGCAGTGTCAGTGTCACAGCTGGAGCAGCCAGTCCTGCCGCACCCATACCTCCCCCGCCTCATCACCCTCATCACCATCCATCGATAACGGATAAACTAGAAAGCCTCAACGACAAATACCTGAACCCACACGACCCTAAACCCTACGACAGACCGATACCGCCTCATCACAACCAACCCCCACCACCGCACCTGACCAATCTAAGCGGCAACGGAGTGATGGACAATAAGACTGGATTTGGCGGGCATTGGACACAGTTCCACCAGCCAGCGCCGGCCATGCCGCACGGGGTGCCGGACTGGTGGTGTCCGACGCAGGAGTCTTACCACCACCATCACTTGATGCACCACTCAGGAGCCGCCGCCGCCTACTGACCGCATCGCGCTTAGGGAACTCTTCATTCGACTGATATAAGGTTATATGTTTCCACAGAAGCGTAAGGAGAGTTGATTGGACCAACATATCTTCTTCATCCAGCTTAGTTCCTAGATTCTGTGCCTGAGCAATATGAACTGAAACCAAATTGACACAATTATATTTGTTACTTACACATCGAGGATGTTGGGCTGATAAGGAGAGTAAAGAAAGTGATTTTGATAGCCGAAGATTATCAAATAGTGATTTAATGGACGTCCAATTTAGTGCGCGCTTAAACCGGTTCTCCTTCCGTGGAATGAATAGTTCGCTAATGCGCTAACGGGTAATTTTAAGGTGTGTTACGCTTATTAATATTCTAATTAGTATAGCCAGTCCGACCATTTTTTGAAAACAACGCCAGAGCAAACCGTCCGAAATGATTTCCTACTGTAAGAGACAATAGGGCCTAATTTTCAATTCTGTTGCAACTTTAAAACAACAGGGTTGTTAACAATGACCACCAGCTGAATGCTTTATTTACAGCATGTCGTATATTTTCTGTAAACAATTTTGAGTGTTTGTAAAGGAACGTGTTCCATTATTTTTTGGTGAAGTTTCTCTACAACATTGTCCGTTAGCCAGCAGTTGTATTGCCGGGGGACACTCGCATTCAGCAAAGATTTTGTCAACTGCATTGTTGACAGTGATTTATCACAGCCTTCATAGAATAAGAATTACAAACGAATCTATTGTAAGATTGATTTCTGGCAAATGTTCGAAACTCTATGGCACTTTTAAACGCACTTAACAAATAGAATAACTGATTTTTGTCTAGTTAGTACAGTTTGCATTGTCAAATCAGCATGGCCAAAGCACCAAAGTCTTATAAAACGACATAGGTTGTAAAGTGTGTAAATTATAATAATAAGATGTGTATTGTATAAAATAGTTTTAAGAAAAATGCCCAGTGATAGTAGCGATAAGAATTTGATTTTATTGTATGGATATGTGTCGCTAATGATTTGTGCTATCAATTTCTATAACTTTACTACTGCGAGCAAATGTATATTTATATAAAAAACATAGTGTTATTTTTCGATATTGTAGACAGAAGAAGATTGAACTATTCTCTATAATTAAACTACTCAATTAAATGACTGAGGGCATGAAATTATCTTCGATTTTAAGTTGTTCCTTTAAGAGATCGTTGTTTTTTCTACAGGCGTGTATATAAAAGCAAAAATAAAAATATGTCAACTACAAGTCTGCCTATATCATTTGAACTCATTTTGAACGAACGATACCTACATTTTGTTGAGCATGGAACTGCTAAAAAGTAATTCCACTACAACGAAATACGAAATACTATTTCACCTTTTCTATAACCAGTAGTGGTTCAGTTATTAGTGTTCGATGTCATTCGACTTTGCATATTATAAAGCAAAAGCCGTAAGTCACGCACGAGTGTAACAAGTGGATATCATTGATCTCTATCTATGATTGTACGTAGATATATTGTTTTTTATTTGAGATAGAATGTCCTTTGGTCACAATCACAATCTCACCTGATAGTAAGTGACCATGAAGCCAACAATGAGGCAGGACAGTTTAAAATACACTTTAATTTACATTAATTAGAATGTAAGACACATTAATTAGAATGTCCTTGGCCACTATCTCACTTGATAGTAAGTGACCATGAAGCCAACGATCAGGCAGGAAAGTTTAAAAGACACAAATTCCATTTCATGGCAGGTCGCATGATGAATGTAAAGCCAAACGCTTGGTGCGAATGGGTGGAATGCTTACCAGGTATACGGATAAATAAATGAATAGGTATCCAATAATTTTCCGGCAACAATAAAAAACAAACAAAAAACAGATGTTTTGAACAATTCGTAATTAAATTTTATAAGATTGATCGCTCAAGTCAAGAAATCTTAAATGGAAATCCAATTCTCGCGATCATTTCGGTCAAAATCCGATCAAAAAAGCAGGCTCCGTGACGATACCCACAATAAAACACCACAACAACAAAACGAGGAACAATCATACTCGAACAGAGAATTGAATTTATCATTGGGAAGGAACGAGAGGAACAAATGATAAATGATCTCAGAGGCATAAGACAGTGCGAGAGCGAGCGGGATGGCAGACAACGATCGTATTCGATTCGAATTGTCCAAGGGGATGATTTATCGTTTCTCAACAGGGATTGGCCGATGCAGTACTTAAAAGATTTATAGATCCTTATGGTGCATGCGCGGTAGGAGCGTTTTCTTATTATAAATCCTCACTCCTGCGCATGCACTCGCGATTGCCTCTTTATCTGTCTGGTGGAGAAATTAAAAGTACAATGTTAACATATTGCTTTAAGAGAGGAACGACCGGGGCTGGCAGACCACTGCGGGCACTGTAATTGGCAAAGTTAATGCGCCTGCGCACGGACCCAATAGGTAGGTTCTTGGCAGTAACCAGTATCGTAATTGATTATGGCGTTAACATGCTTTTAAACTGTCTGACATAGCATTACGTTTATACTCGTAAGTTAAAAAGTGGATCTGAAGCATGGATCAACTTAATCATTTCGTATTGTTGAATGAATTTACTAAAGCTCCACTTTGTACAATAAAAACATGTTTGAGTCTATGAAGAGAACATTATTTCTAGGCTTATCATAGTGGTGATTTTTGTTTAAACCACTCGTTATTCATCGACTTATATAACACTGCCACAATGTGATGCAAAACTTTTCGTGTCAAAAAATATCATTTGCTAGAGGTTGGTAATAGCATGGTATAGCGTAGAACGATAGCGCCCCTACGCTGTCGATCCCAAAGAAAAAACAAAATGTAATATCGTGTTCAGGCGCCAACGTGGTTCAACTATTACCTACTCTGTAACGGTGAGTAAGCGACGCGGACGTGCATCCCCATTTTAGATAAGATCCGGAGCCTGCGAGTGACACCTGGCCCCGCCTCCCGCAGCCCCCATCATCCCTTCACATACCGGCGACATAGCCTATGAATATCGGATTGATAAAACTGATATACCATATAGAGCATCCTTCCATGGTACAATGAATGCAAATGCTGTTCATAGTGTGCAATAGTGTGTGCCAATTACAGGCATGCAATTGGCACACATTTTATAGAATAAATAGTGTCCCAGAGTGTCCCCATCAATGGTTGCTCAACTATCTTTATTTTACTAGCATACTGGCTCAAATCATATTGGTTAGGTACTGCACATCCTTCTAGGCTAATCGCGATCTTTAAATACAACCTACTTATTACTTACGTACGAATCTTTTATAGTCACCCGATTAAAACAGTTTCAGAAAAACGTTATTTGAGGTTTAAAATTTCAATGATTTCAGTTAAAATATAGTTTGCTAATGTATTCTGGTGCAAAAAATAATTTATGGTAAAATTCTATAGAGTTAGAATTCAAATAAATGCATCCCGGGCGGTCTTTTTTGCTTTATTTTCTGTATGGTCTGAAATCTTTATTTATAAGTATCGGTAAATTATTATACCCTGTGTTTTGAATCCACCGTATTAATAAATAAGCGATTGCCAAACGATAAAAACACAATCTGAACTAATTACAAAAAAACTAGTCCTTGCATACTAAGATTTTTGATAGAGTTTCTTTAATCTGAAAATAAGCGCGTTAATGTCTTTTGTTCAAAGATGTTCATAGGTTTGAAAATTAAATTATCAATAATATTGCAAAAATCAATCAGGGTCCACGGCCGTAATTTCTCTTATTTACAACGGTACACGTCCTATTCACAGTACCAACAGTGGTTTGATCGATCTGCATCTTAGCTGAAACGCCACAGTGCAGCTGGATGAAAATAACCTAAAAATAGAGCTAACAAGTTAATTAGTTCGCGAGGTACGAAAATGATGCTAAAAACAAAAAAAAATCAAATACTTGTGGTCGGCCTACTTTTTTCAAATCATTGTATGCCAGTGATATCTGCATACCAAATTCAAACAAGTGGCCAGTATTCTGCTGGGTTGCGTTGTGATGTGACCTTTTCTCTGAAAAGAAAAACCTAAAAAGAACATCTCAATCCGTGTTCTGAATTTAAATTGGGCATTCCGGAAGCGCGATGCAGGCAAACAGTGGGATATCATTGTTCTGGTGGTACGGAACAAGTGTCCCGACGACCGCCTATCGTGATGGTGAATCGCTCTACGCCATTTCACTACATGGAAACTCAATCCAAAATGCTTTTAGTGACAACTGTGACAAACTATTTGCATATCTAAAAGTAACATGTTATTCTACTTTTCGATTAGGATAATGAAGACACCTACTTGTAAATTTGGATAATATGGGTGCTATCTTAGTTTTAAATGTTCTAATAACCTACATAAATAATCAAGAAGTTTTTTATAAAAATTATGCTAGGCTAGGGCTAGCATAATTACACTAGGATTATTTTGACAGTATAACAGTGTAATTAAATCGGGACTGGGTAACTAGATGCAGAAATGTTGGTCATCCTGCAGCGAGATTAGCTAACAGCGTCAGGAGCCGGCTAGCACGGGATTGCAAGGAATTTTCACGAACGACTAAGAGGCCTACATCGAGCAGATAAGAGTTCACTGTGAATGATGATGAGCATATAATTAAGGGCAAACTTCACTTGTAATACTCAATCGCAAAATATTTCTTGCACTGCCATCGTACATCATTTTCAAAACAGTGTCAATACTTTTTCTTCCCCATTTGCTTACGCACTGTGTATAATTCACACAAATCTTTGTGTTTCTTTATGCGGGGGTCGCGGGCCCCCGTCGCGCCCTGATGATGAGTTACGGGAGAGCACGCCGGAAGGAAGTCGCCCCTCCTATCCCAAGCATCCCCCCACTTCCGATACCAATCGCAAGCTTTAGCTCATTGCTGGCCGTATTTCATAATTTATTGTGGAGTTGGCATTCTATCTACGGCCTACGATTGCGTAGCGCCTACGCGGTGCTACTGAGGGCAATTTTGAATTATTTTCTTTTCTACTATAATGTATCTTGGATCTTATTTACAAGTGAAACACTATAATAATACCTCCTGCTTGGTGGGTGGTATTTGATTTTGTTATTTTTGGCCACCAATTGTTATACTACCCAGAACGGCATTCTATCCACCTACATGACAGTGGTAGGTAGTATTTTGTCAACAAACTATTTATAAGCCATGTTTATTGACTCACATAAGCACCTAGTAAATATATCAGACGATTTTAAATCATTCCAATTTTTGCTATTATTTTTACGAATGATTTTTGCTATAAGTATACCTACCTACCTAAATGTACCTATACCTGCCTATTTACTAGTTTTGGACAGTAAAAAGTTAATTTTTCTTTCTTTTACGATTTTACTAAGTAAAAGATGCATGTTTGACTTTGACGTTTATAGTTTTTCTGCTGATACTGAGCAGTTACAGAGTATTAGTAGTAGAGCTCTTTGTGAGAGCTCGTCCGGGGAAGTACTAGCACCGTACCTATTTCTGCCGCCAAGCAGCGATGCTCGCATTGCTGTGTTCCGGTTTGAAGGGTAAGGGCGCCGGTGTAATTACAGGCACATGAGACTTCAAGATCTTTACGTCTCAGAGTGATGGACGCAGTGCATTGCCTTACAGGGCACGACCTCATTGGACTTGCTCTGTGAGGTAATGCATTGTTATAGGCAGAAGTTACCACTTAACATCAGGGAGTTATCAGCTTGTTCCATTACTTTTATCATAAAAAAAAAGTTACTAAGTACCTACTAACCATTTGGGTACATAGCGTTTTCATTATTTTATATTTACAGTAACCGACCTGTTTATGTCAGTAACTCCTATATCAGTGGGTGTTACACCAATATGCGCGAATAATTCGTTGTGGCGTCGAAGTCATCCGCACGCGGCAAGTCGTCGTCGCCACGTGTCGCCTGGGCCCATATCCTATTGTAATATGAGTTATTTATGAATATTGTTTTTCGCACTGTGCACAAGCTATGGCACGCGTCACTCGATGTTACACGCACTTATGAACACCAGTAAGCTGCGGTTTAGATTAAGTGGAGCTCGTGATTTTCCAAATGTATTTGATGATGGGAAGTGAGTTATGCTTGATCAACAGAGGGATAACCAGTTTTACAGTTCATTTGGTGATAAGATAAACCTTCGACTACTCGACACACTTAGTACCTACTTGTATACCGGTGGTACCTATGTCATAAGAAAATAAAATATGTAAATGTATGATTTTCAGCAATAATAATTATTGCCATCAATAACAGCTTTAAAAAGTCCACAAAAGGTTAGGTTGTTATCTAATACCACAGATCATAATATAATATACTATGCTAGTACTTACTGATAAAGGAGGTGTGTTTACCAAACGTTAATTATGTTAAACTAATTGTTAGATTCTTTTTTGAGTCTGAAATTTATTCTTTTTAGAAAATTGGATTGCAGTGTGAAATTGAATGAGTCCTCAACAAGACAAGTACTAAGTAAATAAAGCTCTATTATTTATTATTTTGTGTACAGAAACGTGGTAAGGTAACCGTTTGAATGAAATACTTGAATATTTGAAAGGCGATATAAAAATATGTACATTCTTATCCAACATAATATGAGTCTTGTTGCACTCAAAACCAAAATAAGAATAAACTAAACAATTCATAAAATAAGTAGTAATTAGAGTACAACAAAGTAGTGATAAAATGTGATAAGAAATAATAAAAACATACAAAAAGATACGACGAGGATGGGATTCGAACCCACGCGTGCAGAGCACATTGGATTAGCAGTCCAACGCCTTAACCACTCGGCCACCTCGTCTTGTTGGTCGCCGTCGAAATTACTAATTGGTTTATTTTAAATGGGTTCTACACTAATATAATGTTGTTATCATAAAGATGGTACTCATCGTGACGTCATATATTATAGTTGTTATTGAACACAGTCGGATAGCTCCACAATGAGTTCATGGCACTTTGAAGGCCATTTCTTTCACAATAAATGTGGAATCGAGTTTCTTACCAAGTTGGTAGTATTTGAGATGAGCTCCACTTCGCTTGTGTGACTTTTTAGAAGTTATGAAAAAAAACTGTACCTACTATTTAAATAAATTAGTTATTACAAGATTCAGTTAAGATAAAATATTATACCTACCTAACTCGTATTCGTACCGTATGATTTAAGTCTTCTGTAAATTCCAGCTGATTACCTTTCGTACCTTTGTAAGTACGTAAGGTACCTAATCTTCCTCCAAAGAAACGTCCTGTTGTCCAGCAACATTTAGTAGGACCTTATTGTCAATAACTTGTAACATAATGGTGGTCGAAGGCGCCAGCTACAGTCGCCGTCTCCTGAATATGACAAATAACGTTAAAAATGAAACTACACGAATACCAACATAAAATAAAAATGTCAAAAATTTAAATTAAGGATTAAAATATTTAAATTTAGTGCGGGCGTTCCGATCGCGCCGCGCCTGTCCGAGCGAGCGAGCGAGTGCTTGCCACTTGGAAGCTGACCTACTGTGGAAAAGGACTTCGCCAGAAACTATTTGTTACACAGTTCAAAATGCAGAGATGTACAAAATGGTTTTAAAAAAGCATTTAAATACAAAATGCTAAATACTTTTCAGCTTTACTATTTCAAATGCAAAATACCAAATAGTTTTGCGTTTTGTATTTCAAATGCTAAATGCAAAATAGGTATTTTCAAAATACTTTTTCAAAATAAAATACCTTTGGACCAAATCTTAGATATTTTTATTTATTTTAGGTATTTATCATGAGAAATAGAGACATAATGCCGAACTGAACAATAACGTCTAATAACATTGCACCTTATGCATGACATTTTGGTCATATAACATCAGTACGCGTATCAATTAATTGCCTTAGTGTCGGTAGTACCATTGATTTGTACCATTGATGGTACAAGTGACACAACTTTGTATCTTTAGTACCATTTTGTTATGCTATTAATAATAATAATACTAACTTAAAATTGCGTAGGCTGGTATAATTTGACTGGTAATTTTGGCTAAACTTAATCACAAAGTATTTTTCATTTTGAAATGAATATTAAAAATGCAAAATACATCTCAAAAGGTATTTCAAATAAAACACAAAATGTTTTTTACTAAAAGGTATTTAAATACAAAATACAAAGTAGGTATTTTGCATTTTGTATTTGCATTTTAAATAGAAGTATTTCAAATAAATCGCATCTCTGTCAAAATGTTTTTATAATATACGAGCTTCCACGCATAGACTGCCAAAGAATAGCACCTAATAATACACTCCTTAATAGGTATCATACTTAGAATCACTTCACGCACACAGTGAAAATATTGGACCACACCACTGAAAGTATTTTTGTACCCTATCATATTGTACCGCTATCGTACCAGCAGCGCCTTATGTCTGTAGCCAAAATACAAATGAACGTACAGTGTGTCAATCTCAAATTTCAGGTTGTCAATTGCTAATATATAGGTTTGAACGATAGGACTGTAGTCAAAAACGTACGTCCAATTACTATTACAAAACACATTGGTTTAAATCAACTACGCTACTATGTAGTTTAACAATCATACAATAAAAGGCTATAAAAGGAACATAGGTACTGGAAAAAAAAACAGAAAACAGCAGTGGGTATGGGGCTAAATTTAGTGTATGTAATTTAATTTATATACTAAGTAAGTTCTACAAAAACTAAAACTATTTTGATCCAGCCAAGTAAAATCGAGTTATTCTTGTTTCGGACTACCTGTACCTCGTCCCACTAGGACGAAACAATAACTTCAATTTTATTAATATTTCTATTACAGTTCAACCCAAAATTTGTTTCAATACAAACATGAAGTAATCTGTAGTAAAATAACGGATTACCATGAAAACCCTTCTCCACCCTGAGTTACCTTCACCAGAATACTATAAATTAATGGAGTGCACTGTACCAGAGAATTTTAAATATTTGAAGGCACAGTTTAGAAAAAATCGAAATCTCTACCACAGGATAATATATTACTCAAAATAAATAATACAATCATGAAGTAGTTATAAATGTAGTGTTTATAAAACGTAATCGAAGTTTTATGGCTCATATATTTGTGGAGACGGGCCATCATGGGACCTCTTGGACCATTTTGTATTAATTGCTATGACGGGGCGAGACGACCTTTGAAATTATAACTTGAATGTTTGTTTGTTTACTTTGTTATTGTAAAATGGAGAAATGTTCGTAATAAATGTCTAAAGATGGATTCTACACATGATTAGGTATGTGTAAAATCCACCTTTAAGCATTTATAATATACTAGGTGCCGCCCGCGACTTCGTTCGCGTCCCGTTGGATCCCGTTGATTTTTCGGGATAAAAAGTAGCCTATGTGTTAATCCAGGTCACGGACAATATATACTCCAAGTTTTATCCAAATCGGATCAGTAGTTTTTACGTGAAAGAGTAACAAACATTCATCCATCCATCCATACATACAAACTTTCGCGTTTATAATACTAGTAACTACTAATATTACTAATAATATTACTAATACTACTAATATTATAAACGCGAAAGTTTGTATGTATGGATATATAGCTTACCTGAGCTATAGGTACATAGCTCAAACCAACTATATTGGACTTTACATTATGGTGTTTTTGAATTGATATTTGCCTCTGCGTAGATATAAAAATATACACAGGTACACCTACTATACCTACAAGATGATAAGGCTTATAAAAAATATACTTGTAGATAAATACATAAGTATTAAGTAGGTATCGGATTAGACAAACAAATTATTGGACGATACGAAATACTTAATTATCTAGTAGGTAATTGAACATGCTTCAAAGAAATACAACAGGATTAGTTTCAGGTATAATCATAGAGCAACAGTTCTGCACTTGGCAGGGTATAATTCACCCTCCATCCCTCTTTGAATGTTTGCGACAAGCGACCTTTGTGCACTAATAAGTATAAAGTACAAACTTTCACATCGACTTTATTCCAATAGCAGTATGGTTTAAAATCAAACAGCTGTGAGGAAACCTGTCCCAAACATAGCAGGAAGAAACGCAATTTCTTTTTGACAGCCATATTAAAAGGTTTGATGGATACGGAAAATTGAAAGTAAATTGAGCATTGCGTTTTGATGTTACTTTGTGAAAATCAAAGGTAGCTAAGGAACATCGTTTGGTACCTACCATGCCAGCAGTCCCAGAGGCCGCTAAGGGGATTTTTGGCAAAAAATACTGATGAATGAACCATACCATACCTAACTATGATAACTGAATAAAAAACTTAAAAATAAAATATACCTAAGTATAGGTACATTAGCCTACGCTACATTTTTTTAGCTGAACATACCCAATATTTTTTATTTCCCTACCCAAATAGCACTTTTTTTTAGCTCTAGTGTCGTCCAACCAATAGAGATTTTGAAACATAAATAAATCTGTAAAAGCCAGTTTCCCGATTTCAAAACGTTTGACCGCTGTTCGAATAATTAAAAAAGGTAAATAGGTACATGTCTATACTATTATAAAACTGTAAAAAGCCAAAAACTAAAATTAAAGATATGGATAAACTAAATATGCAGATCTACTAAAGAAACAATTCTGATTCCGAAAATCGAGTTTGTCTGTTTGTTTGTTCGCGGATCACGCCTTAACTACTGGACCAATTTCAATGAAACTTATACCATTCAAAGCCCTTTTTCAGATTGAAACATAGGCTATATTTTATTGAAATGAAAGACGTGGATTCTTAGATACAGCTTGACCTGTCTAAACTAAAAGCTGCCTTTGGCACGAGGTTCATGGTATGCTGGTTTACAGATATTTTGGTGGAAAGTTTCACACGCGTACGAAGTCACGGGTATCAGCTAGTATACAATAGAACGGCAATCTCAATGGGTAAGTATTTCTTAGTATGATGTGTAAGTCGTAGCTATGTCTTGTTTTCCGCGGTTGCTAGGCGACGCGACGCTCCGGTGGGCGGCTGGGCGGTTGGATCGATCGCCATCCAAACCCTCATGCCTACCTCCACATGTACCTCCAGGTAAAGTGATATAAATTTGTCGGCTTATACGAGTATGTGGCTATTGTAGCCTGGTAAGGCTTTCTTGATCCCGAATCTTTCATTCAAGTGAAAAAGACCACTTTGGTTCATATAGAGTTTTTTTTTAAATAACAACAGGTACAGCCGGTTTGTCGAACGCAGATCATCTTCATAATTAACTAAGATAAGTGTAATGACTGATTTAATACAACTTTTATGCAAAATTATGCGATTTACAACGTGCGACAGTGCCGCATGCTACATATTGTGACATGTGGCACCTTGTGGCATGCTACAGATAGAAAGCATTTGCGGCATTAGTGGCATGCGGCAGCCTATTTTACGCCGAGGCAACATCGTTAATTATCACAGTCTGACACATGACGCAAGGTGTTGCCATGTCGCACGGTTCTTGCAACAATGTGCGACATCTTTTATTTTGTAGCCGCAATGCCGCAGTGTTGCCCCGGTGTAATTCAGCCTTAACCAATTTTTTGGTAAATACCTGAATGTTACACGCTTGCCAGCCATTGTGTTATTATCTTATTGCTTACAGTAAAGTTACCTTCTAAAGGCCTATTATTAAATACTTGTTATGGATCTAAACTCACGATGATTAATAAAGCAGCGGGCACAGCTACCCCAGCACATTTTATTCATTACAATCGAAGTAATAAATCTTATTAGATCTTTAAAATTAAATCAACAAGAAGCTTGCGAAAACAACGCGCAAAGTTAAAAGTAGGGGTGCGAAACTTAATTTAGAAACATACCATAATGAATTCGAAGGAAGATTTAATAAACTTGCTCTGCAGGAGCCCATCGTAGGGGTTACTACCACAATTTCGTCAAACACTTTTTCACCCCTATCTAATAATGACAGATAAACACTATTTTTATTTATTCGTAAGTAACGATCAGTGCTTTTTGTTACTTATTAAAAAAATATAAATATACGGTACCGGCGTCTCATCCAGCTATATTTTTTCCCATCCAATTGATAACGTAGGTAGGTTAGGTACTTACTGTAAAATAATCAATATAAATTATCCGGCAAGATGGGGCGACGATCTGAGACATGTAGCTGGCAAACAATGGATGAGAAGAGCCGAAGACCGGGCTCAGTGGCGCGTCTTGGGAGAGACCTACGTCCAGCAGTGGACTGATATAGGTTGATGATGATGAAATTATGCTCTAAAAAAACTTACCAATTCTAGTCATAAAGCCCGAGCACCAAAAAACATGTGTTATTTATTGTTTCTCTATCTGCAAAAATGATCTTTGTCTTTTGTCGTGGTCGGCATTTTTTACGGTCAAAAAACCGGTCGTTACATCCATTCGATCGGGACAGTTTAGTTGAATCTCTGCCGATTTCCTTGTAGATGGTTATCTTTATAGGCTCGCCTTCTTTTGTTTTTGCCGCTTGCTCCCTTTATTTCTGCGTGAAAATAGCGTAAAATCAATCTAGCCATAGAGTCGCACAACGTACAATCGGACAATCTAAAATGATGACGCTAATGATGCTATGAAATGAACAAGTAGAACATTTGGTTTTGTAAGCAAGACTAATGTAGTGGGGCGTGTAGTTTTAGTTACAATAAGCGTCGCCTTGTTTCTTCTCAATGTAATAATAGTATACGGAAGAGAAAATTATACCTAACTTCTAACGCTCTTGTTACAATAGCTGATTATTGAAGTGAAACTTTTAATGCGACTTCCAACATGGTTGCGTTAAACGTTTAACGCTCCTGGGGAGGGGAAATAGAAAGAGACAGAGCGAGAGTGAATGCGTGGCACTCGGAGTATCACTTCTTCCGCGCGTAGGGACTCCACGCACTTTTTTCTGGTCAAAAATTCAAAATATGTATTAAAAAATACACCTACCTGCCCAAAATAAATAAGCTGATTAAAAAAGTGAAATTACATTAAAAATAGAATAATCAAGTTGGTAAATAAACAAAAGGCTATAAATAATATCTGCGGTGATATATTACGTCAGAATAAAATAAACATTATATTAAGTTGATAAAAATCTTTCATCCCTTTAAATACATTAGGCGTCTATCCTATTAAAATTATAACCTATAATTTAATTTTCTACTCTTTTACAAAAAAAACTAATGTTGGGTGTTGTCAGGTGAAAAAGGTGATTCCACATTTTGTTTTTTATGATAACCCGAAGTTTAGTGGCCTGGAAAAGTAAGGTTAGGGTGTTTTCGTAGAAGAGGTCATAACTCATAGTATTTTTGTCAGTTTCTTACTGTTAATGCAGGAACATTTTTTACTTCATACTAGACTAAACAGAGCTAAGTATTTGGTAACTACCATGATAGAATCAGAGGCTAAGAGATCCTTAGAGAAGTCAGTGACATCAGCATAACTCTCACCAACTAAAGTGGTAGTGAGCTCGTAGAACTCTGTTAGACTATATGCTCTCAAATGATGACACACGAACCGGAAATACATATTAATTCATTTTTTTTTCTTTTTAAACTGTTACTCGCTCATTTAATATTTTAAGCATGTTGTCTTCACCTGTAATTGTAGTGGCACTTATATGTATAAATTTAGAAATGATTACTTAAATGATAAAATTAGTGTACATTGTGTTGGTGTTCAAATAAATAAATAAATAAATAAATCGGAGCGTAAGATGGTATGCCACCGTGATGGACCGACAGAATTGTGAAGGTCCGTGATCTTTCACCATCGTTGTCGTGGAAATCTATGGGAAGGTTTGTAATATGTAGGACATGTAGGAATGTATTAAAAATGAACTATGAATTATTGTTATAGTCTTGTGTTGATAGTAATATATTCACTTGGAGGAATTAACTCCCAAGCATATTCATATTGATACAAAAATGAAACTAAAGCCAAAATAAAATGGATGAATTGTATACCTACCATATTTGTATACGGTTTTCCCACGAGCTGGGTACCTCAGCGTGACGGATCGTCCCGCGACAGCCGCGCATCCATCAGGATTGATCGAAACAGGTAGATAGTAGGGTAGTAGGTACCTGATGAGTCTGATGACTTATTATGCCGAGGTATGGTAAGGTGAATCTGCACACGATTGATTTCATATCGCTTTTTTGGTGAGAGTTGTCAGTGCTTGCTGGCACTTTTGGCATGGAAATCTCTTTGCAATTCATATTTCTCCCTTTACGTGAAATGTAATTTTTGAACCTTCCTCTGACTACGCTTACTTGGAAAGTATTTGCAGTGCCTGGGGTATATAGTAATATAGTCTATTTTCATATTTTTTTCTTATGGCAGCGCGTCCATGCATGCGATGTACTTTTTGAAGTGAAAACTTCTTTTGGCGCACCGCACACAGATTTTTACATAAGTTAGGCTGATCCGTCACGCTCTGAAGTGAAAGGTCTATTAATTTAATAGTTATTATTGGTACATTATTTTGGTTTACATTGTGAGGTTAGTGTGTGTAGTTAGCGGTTTATCGTGCTAATATTGTATATTGAAAAAACATTATTCATGAAGTTTTCACTTCTGCCGTGCGGTCTTAAGCACACACTCTTTTTTTTGTATGCACTGGTGGCGCGAACACCTTTTTTCAGTTTTTAACTGCAACAATAGCCAATACTCGAGACCTACAATCCGACATGACAGACGCAATAAAATGATTAATTAGGAAAAGTTTTACAAAAAAAAATGGATAAAAAACTTTTTGCCTTTTGTTTATGCGGCGACGCCAACATGTCTACGCCCGATTCGAATTTCGAAGGACCATCATTAATTATATTTTTGTCTTACTCACGCATTCCATTTTCGAAGTCGATTATGATCTATAGATGATCTATGAGTCTATCGATCACGCGCATTGGAATTCATTTTATTCATTTATAGTGGCACATTTTTTGCAGGTGATTTTTGACGTATGGACCTTTTGATTTATTGTTTACGCTTAAATCATAAGTTGTAATTTTAATTAGCGTATCCAATTATATATTTTTGAGAGCCTTTTAATACAATATTTAAGGTATTGTTGAAGGCAGTCCACAAAAGAAAACAGTTCTACCAAATCGTCTCTCCGTGGTTAAATGAGATCCTACCGCAAAGATACATTAGTCATTAGAGTATTTAGATAATAAGCATAGTTATATAGAAGACCTATTATCATATCTAATTAACTCTAAATATTATTTTGTATTCGTGATTGCATGAAGCGAGACAAAAAAACAAACGGTCGGAATGACCGCGCCAAAACCAAAACGCTCTGTCCAAAACAAATAAAACTCAAACAAAAAATGAAGCCGGTTAATAAGCTGGATGACATTTGGGAATTCGAAAAATTCATTCAAAGCATTATTAATAGCGCTCTTGAAGCGGGCCCTTCCAAATGGTTATTAAAATGAGAAGACAACATTACTTATCCTTAGACAAAATCCTCTCGGACCATTAATCCATCGGCTGTTTGGCCACGCCATTGTTTTATTGCCGGACACAACCGGGCAGGCTTCGTATGCGCACGCGCGTATGTACCGGTAGGTACCTACTCTTGTTCCGACGACGTCGCTTCTTCGTAACAAGTCTCGGATGGCGTGATAGCAAATAATTTTATAAGGACCCTTAACAATATGTCAAGCCAATCGTATTCATTTTTTTCTCGTTTTCAATAAATAATACGTTGCTCATAAGTTTACATTGTTCGATTTGGTCGGTCGCAACCTTACGACGATATTTCTTAAAATTATTTTAACAAAAAAGGTTACAAAGCGGTTCTTTATGCATTTCGGGCCTACATTTGTTATTATGGGAGAATGATAATGTGATTATTGTTTTGCGAGCTTTTGATGATTGATAGCCGATTGTCACGGATAATGAAGTGCTCTGAAGCATACGATTTTACGCCTTATTGGCTGTGGAAATTGAGTTGATTTTACTGGTACTTAGATATTAAATTAGGATTAATGATTAATTATTTACTTACTGCAGGAATTATTCAATATTTAACCAAAAGGTATTTGCTCAGAGAGACAGCCAGTGTCTTCATAGCCAAGGTAGAGCCGAAAAGTGAATTTAAGAAAAATGCTAAACTACGAGGCAGATAGGAAGATAGGTCGGTAGTTATATCTGTCAGAGTCTAGTATTTGGTAGAGTCATCTGCTATATCAATTCGGTATTTATAATCACCTCCTTATTATAGGATAATTTTCTACAAAGCAAAAATCACCAAACGATAAAATAAGACTTTGATTCAACTACAGAATTGACCAAGACAATAATAAGTTACAAATTTTAATTAATAGTCACGAAACTGAACTGAGATGGTTTTTGTGTTACCTAAAAAACGAGTAAACTTACCAGCATTATACCAGCAATTGAAACAATACCTACCTAATATACTAGGTACCCATAGGCAGTGGTTTTTACCTGGCTATATAAGTGTGCGCGTACCTACTGCATGCACGAAATGATATTAGGGTTTCTTCTCACACGAAATATTACGTTTATGTTCAAAAATAAATTAATAACAACCTGCCATTATTTAATGTTTGTATTAAAAATTAATGGGTACCTATTTGTATATTTTTTTGAAATGCAAACGGGTCTTGGACCGTAGGCGTGGCGCCCCGCCCTGGATCGCCAACCCGCTTATTATCCAATTATCCACATCACTTCTGTATCAAATATTTTATCTTCACTGACGCCAGATATTTCTTAAGGAATTCCTTTGTTTTATCTACATTTTTTATAACATACCGATTATTACCGATGCTCCACCTCATGCACTGTACGTCCATGGAAGACGTATCCTGCGAACGCACTCCATCACTCTAAGACGAGTACCTAAGGATGTTAAGTCTCATATGCTTGCTATTTGCACTGGCTCTTGTAAAGAATGGAACCCGGCCTAAAAGGGTTAGAAACCGTAGGTATCTACCTACTAAGATTAATTACGCCTAACCAAGAGTTCCAAATGATATGATTACGAGTCCTGTGGAATTGTCAACAAGCTATAAAGGGAGCACCACATACATAATTGAATCAGTGTGCTCTACATTATCCCTAGGGAGCTCTTACGGTGTGGGAATCTAAATAGAATAATTTTATTTGTGTGCACCATTCTACATTAGTGATATTGTCAAACATTCTGAATTCCTTAAAACTGTATTGACCATCAACTGAATATCTAGTTTGGTTGATTACTTGCGTTCTTAGGTATTATTAAAATAATCATTTATAATATTTATTTATACTTATTCTTAGTGAAAAGTACTCATACTTACTTAGTACTGTGTTTATTTTTCTCATAAATACTATACATGCCGTCTGTTGTTGGAAGAAAATGTAGAGCTAGCTTGCAAGCGGCATTATCTTTACTTCTACATTTTCTCTCTGTGGCAAATATTTATTCTGTAACTGCAGTCAATATAGTTCTATTATTGTTTCATATACATACATAGTGTACTTTATTTTAACCGAATGTAGGTTTAGAGTACCTCTCTTACGCTTTCTATGTTTTATTTAATTAGAAAATACCTGTTTGAATTATTCAGTAACATCATGAAACGTCTCATAATCATGTCGCTCAGCCAAACATTTGAAACTAATAAAGTTGGCTAACTCCACCCTGCAATCAACGTCTAATTCCGTATTCCAGCTTACGATAATGATTAACGACGCAGTTTAATCCGATCGGGATTAGAGTTCCGGGGGTAGGTGGAAAAAACAAATGAATAAAGGGATATCTCAGGGAGTAAAGGGATCCGCTGTGTTAGGGTTGGCTCTTTGCTACGTGCAGTATAACTAGTCAGAGTTTTATTCCGTCCCTCTACGCATAAAGTATCCCGAGAGCAAATTTCATTTAATTTTCATTTCATTTAGCAAGCAAGTGATTTACACAATGTTATATTATGCAAATACACATGTTCACAATGCCAAAATATAGAATAATACAAAATCAATGTAAATAACAATAGTCTTACATTAATTAATTCAATAAATATTGGCCCCTAATCAATTAACACAGTCGACTACTAGTTTATTCTACTGCAAATGTCACGAGCCGATCTCCCAGGCTCTTCTGTCATCAAGATATTCATTTTCGTTGATTAGGTAGATACATAATATATTAGAAAGATTTTTCGTTGGTTGATAACTTGATACTATACCATCATGTTTTCTTTCATCAACAAAACCAACTTTGGCACTTGGCTGGCATCTCACGTGAAAGATAAAACACAAAAACATGTCTTCTCAAACGTCACTATCAAAAACGTGTATGCTTCGTGTACGGTCATAGTGTCTTATCTTGGGCAATAAAAACCATATCTTACTTAGTAAAAAATATTTAAGAGGTTTGTTCGTCATGTAAGTACACATGATAACTTGACAGCCCTAGCGTTAGTCTTTATGTCAACATGGGGCCAAAAAATATGCTAGGGGATGCATGTTTGTTTTGATTAAATCTTTTTATTTAGATATAATGCAATAATTTTTTGGTTTCTTTAGCCAATGGACTATGAATATTATGAAATGTTCGCTATAAATCGAAGAGAGTTCGTTCCGGAGATGATGGTACCTACCTAGGTAAGACAAAACAAACTTGTGACTTACTTACTGAAAAATTTGGTCCTCAATTCATCGTGCCAGTTTTCTATGAACTCTCTATATTAGTTAGATAAGTGAAATAGGCTTCATTTAGCTATCGTTATTTCTCTAATAAATAAATGGAATCTTATCAGGGTAATCCACGTGTATTATTTTTTTATTATAATAAAACTCCACAATCGCATGCTGCAAATGTCTCAGTAATTATTAACTCGTGAAATGAAAAGGTTTTATTTGTAAAATACAGAATAAATAAACAAATAATAGGCTGTATAAAATTAAAACTAGATTAAATCGGTAAGTTAAAACATATCGTAAACAATAATTAATCTATGTCCTCATACAAGATAATTTTACTTACAAACCTTTGACGCAGATAAAATGGTAAGTGCAAACCATTCTTTATATTTTGGACCTTTCATGACCGAGCGAGCATGATACATAGATGTTTTGTAACAAAATTTTTTTTATAACATGTTTCAGATCCACGGTCATGAACGGCCGGAGCCCTATACTCTGGGTGCTGGGCTTGGCTTGCGTTGGCGGTATCAGTGGAGTCATCGCTTTCGTAGTCATACGAAACACAGGCACTTCCTCCGACACTTTAGACTACGATGCCCATTTTTGCCAGCCGCTGGTCATCGCACATAGAGGCTCCAGTGGGTATGTTCCAGAGCATACGCTTGGCGCATACGCGCTTGCTGTCACAATGGGATCTGATTACATCGAACCTGATGTAGTCATGACCAGAGACGGACAGATCATAGCTAGACACGACAACGAATTAGGACTCTCGACGAATGTCGCTCAACACCCGGAGTTTGCATCTCGCTACAAAACTCAAACTGTTGATGGGTTTAACATATCTGGATGGTTCACCGAAGATTTCACTTTGGAAGAGATCAAAACTCTGCGCTCGATAGAACGTATCCCACAGTTGAGGTCTGGGAACGCTCGAATGGATGAAGCCTTCGATGTCCCTACTATGCAAGACATCATTGACTTGGCCAAAGGCATGGAGATCAGCGAACGACGACGCATCGGAATCTACCCTGAAATTAAACATGCCACTCATTTTCAACGATTAGGTTTGGCAATGGAAAAACCACTAGTGGACATTCTTCATCGCAACGGCTACCTTGGGCCTGAAGCACCAATCTACATTCAATCCTTCGAGATTACTAACTTGAAGGAACTGAAAAACTTGACTGATCTTCGTTTGATTCAGCTGTTTGGTGGAAGACAACAAGCTCAGCCAGTCGACCAAGCTGCTCTCGGTACTTCTATTACCTACGGTGATATGGCTACCGCGGAAGGATTACGGGAAATTGCAACCTATGCTTATGCTGTTGGTCCTGATAAGAGTTACATTATACCTCGTGACGAGAACAATAGACTTGGGACCCCGACAAGTTTCGTGGCAGATGCCCACGCTGCTGGTTTGAAAGTGCATCCGTACACTTTTAGGGCTGAGAATTTCTTCCTTCCTGTAGATTTTCAAAGCGAAGGTTCAACAGATGCACTTGGAGACAGCATAGGGGAATTGAGATCCTTTTTCGATGCTGGGATCGATGGTGCATTTTCGGATCAACCAGATGTTATGGTGCGTGCGCGTGGAACGTGTCGAGTTGGGCATAATTAAGATAATAAGAATAAAGGTACATAGGTAGGTATTTATTAAGCTTACCTTGTGTATAATATGCATGTGTAAGCGTAATGAAATTACTGACTTTTCTACACATTTGTTGCTAATTTAAAGACCTCTGACAGGGAACGTTTTTTTATTATATTTACATCTGCTTTGGAGGGGTCATATACCTACCTACTGATAGTTGTAACTAATTATCTCTATCGAAAGAGCTGACCTCAAAGTGGCGCTATCATGGTACAGTTGCATAGACAGAGAATAAACTCAAACATTACACATTACACGCTTAAATTACTTACATTACATTATCAAATCTTACACGATTGTAGGAAGCTCAGAATATTTAGGCACCTACTCCTACATGAAAGTAAGAAAAGTTTGTTTTACGACATAACAATATGCGTTCTTGAAGTTTAATTTAATGCCCTCTACCTTGGTCTCCTTTCCTACTACTATTATTAACCTGGCCTGTACCACAGAATATTACCTAATGAATAAAACGATACTTTTAATCAATCCTGTTACTGTACTCAAATCGAGTAACCAATAACCCCGACGATGACGACGACTTGTAAGCGTTTTTGTTAGCAATAGTACTCTCTTAGAGACCTACATCTAGTATGCCAACTCTTAATCTGAAATTGTGATTGTCATAACTCAAATAAACAACAGAGCAGTAAATAGTGTTTTTGGTTCGTGTGAAATATAAACTAAAAATGTTGAGTAAATATTTTAATTTAATATTAGTGCTGGCGCTACGAACCGTATTTTCTGCACCAACTAATGAAATTATTGAGACTATAACTCAGAAACAGCCGGATCTTTGCAAACAAGTGGTTATAGCACACCGTGGAGCCAGTGGTTACATCCCAGAGCATACTCTTGCATCATATGCCCTCGCTGTGTTCATGGGAGCAGATTACATAGAACCGGACCTCGTGATGACTAAGGATGGTCAACTGATCACACGGCACGACAACGAACTCGGTGTGACAACCGATGTCGCCAAAAGACCGGAGTACGCTTCCCGCCACCGAAACCAAACTGTGGATGGAAAAGATATAACTGGATGGTTCACAGAGGACTTTACACTGGAAGAAATAAAAAAACTACGCGCTGTCGAAAGGATCCCAAAAGTTAGACCTGGTAACGCACGGATGGATGGTACCTTCACGATACCCACTTTCCAAGAGGTCATCGACCTGGTTAAGAGTCTCCAGCTGAGCCAGAAGAGAATTATTGGGATTTATCCAGAAATAAAGCACAGCACGCATTTTCAACGCCTTGAACTACCGATGGAGCATCTTGTGGTAGAGACGTTTAAAAACAATGGATATAACAAGTCTACAGATCCTGTTTACATCCAATCGTTTGAGGTGAACAATTTGGTGGAGCTTAGGAGATACAGTGATCTGAAGTTGCTTCAGTTGTATGAAGCCGACAAATCACTGCAGCCGTTCGATCAGGCGCAGATAGGTTCCTCCCTCACGTACGAGGACATGGCTACGGCAGAAGGACTTCAAGACGTTGCAAAGTACGCTTCTGCTGTGGGTCCCGATAAAAGCTATATTATTCCTCGAGATGAAAACAATAGACTAGGAGCAGTTACCAGTTTTGTGGTCGATGCCCATGCAGCGGGGCTGAAGGTGCACCCTTATACTTTCCGAGCAGAGAACTCGTTTTTGCCGACTGAGTTTCGTAGTAATGGCTTGTTAACAGATTTTGGGGATTTTAGCAGCGAGATGAGATCGTATTTTGCTACAGGAATTGATGGAATCTTCTCTGAACAACCTGATATATCTGTTCGTGTTCGAGGACCATGTTAAAGAACCTCTTATCAAAAAATACGTATTTAAAAACACATGACTGTCGCAAAGAAACGAATACATATTTTCCAACAATGACAAAATAAGATGTTTAGTGACAATGGTAATACTTACCTACCTATAACTAAATAAGATAAGATTTTGTTATCATCTCAATGTCGATATCTTTAACCTCTTACTTTAGAGGTGGTACTTAGACAGGTAGGTAGGTACAGACAGGAAGACAAAATGATTGAAATCATTTTATAGATTCCTTTGTATAGTATATAGGTAGTTAATAATAAAAGGACCATTTTTTTAATTTAATTCTGTATTAGTGACGCCATTGCCCTTTAGGGAACCTTAACTACCAAACCTAAACAATAGCAAAAACCTATTCACGTTTGTCTGAAGATATCTTTACGTATTAAGGGAGATACTGCGAAATATAAATATGAATGCTTTCTCAACATTTTCACAAAAATTTATCTCATTCTAGAATAAACAAAAGAGGAAAATTGAAGATTATGCGGTCTCTACGTAGTTAGCTACAGATCTCTGTAATTAGTAGGTACTTATGTAAGTGCTATAAATTAAATTCGTACTAACAAAGAACCTAATACAGGTCAAATAGGATTCTAGTACCTATAAACACGCATCAGTAAGATAATTTAGGTCTTAGATAATTACGCTAGTTTTATGAATGACTAGCCGTCTTCCGCGGCGTTGCTCGCGTTAGAGTGTGACTTTTCCAAATTCCTTTCTTAGTGCACCCCTACACTATATAAGGATACTACCCTCCAAATTTCATACCTCTAGGACTTATAGTTTAGGCTGTGCGTAGATTCTATGTCAGCTTCAAAAGAGTTTTATATATATTGATGATAAGTACCCGTCGAGCCATAATTTGCATAGGAATTCCATTTTGTAGTTTCCTCTAGTTGTCCATGATGCGGCATTGAAAACCTTGTTGTTATTTCCTCATACAGTTTCCTCGATACCTGTACTGTACGTCTACTTGAGATAAGCACTTTCAATTGAAACTGTTTCAACTGAACGTGTAGCGTAGCGTACCTAGTGTCTTTATAATAATACTTAATATAATAAATAATTTTATTTAAAACCTGGTGTTGATGTACTTGTAACAAGTGTGTCTAACTTTTAAAAGGTCAGTAAAACATGGTTTGGTTTTTTTTAATTAAACTTAAACTTAGTTATAAATATATGTATTTTTAATTTATTTTAAAAAGCTATCTATAATTTTTTATTTGAAGTCGTTTTTGTCATTTTGTAGTTGGATATAGGTAGTAGTAATATCTCGGCTATTGATGTCGGTACAAGTAAGTAATAGGTAGGTATAACTATTATTTTATAAATACAATATAAATAATAATAAATATTCTTGGACACACAACGCCCTCTAGTCCCAAACTAAGCAGAGCTTGCACTATGGAAACTAGATTGCTTTAATAAAACTTATACACTTTTTTTTTTGTAAATACATATACTTATACAATAATACAATAATAACACCCAGATAAAGAACGATTTAGGTCCATATTAGCCTCTACCACAGATTATATAATACTATACTAGTACCTCTACTAAATATCTAAGGTTGTCAAAACTACTACCAAAGCACTATTACGATCACAAGTCGAGGCGAAGATTATTCGAGGGTATAGTATTATATATAATCTGTGTTCGAGGTAAGACTAAGAATAGGACATTAAGTCACGGTAACTAACACGCTTTGTAAGTACTAAATAGGTAGTTACCTAGCTATCTTTTAGACAAGGCTGCGAATGCCGATTGCAGTTATGCGCCTAAGATCAATGCCAAGTTTATTTCAGCCATATCTAATCTAAAAAGTCAAAAATATTTCTTTGGGTGTTGTTATTTTAGGAACATCGCGAGATCTCAGTTCGGGTGATTTACTAGTCTGATGAGAGCAAGGTAACCTAATTATTGCAAATTACATTACGTAGGTAGGTACCGATTACCATGTAAACCTACTCGACTCCGCATTACTAATATTTTATTGTTATAAGTAAGTCAATGTAAATCATTATCGTAATTATTCGTACTTGACCTACTAACTTCAAGCTATTTTCGTAGAGCCGTAGAGGCTCGTAGCCCTAGCCGTAGCACGTAGCGGCTTGTAGCTCGTAGCTCAAGTTACAAAAGGATTAAATTTATCAACAACCTAGTCAAGATACCTATATTACGCGCGTTTTTCTTTCATTCCAGGAAAACCAAAGATGAATTATTTGCTCACACTAAGTGCAATACTCGCAATGAGTTTTCTATCGAATTCAGAGGTGATATCTATAACAAAATCAGAAAACACCCTTCCTGAAATATCGAATCAGGATATATGCAGTCAGGTGGTGATCGGTCACCGCGGTGCCAGTGGCTATACACCAGAGCACACCTTGGGATCTTACGCGCTTGCCATAACAATGGGCGCTGACTACGTGGAGCCGGATTTGGTTATGACCAAGGATGGACATCTGATCGCCCGCCACGAAAATGAAATCAGTCAGACTACCGACGTCGGGCAACACCCCGAGTTTGAATGTCGACTCCGCACCCAGACAATTGACGGTCAGGAGCTAACAGGATGGTTCACAGAGGACTTCACACTCGAAGAGCTGAAGACACTGCGCGTTATAGAGCGTATTCCTCAAATCAGACCGGGTAACGCACGGATGGATGGTGCATTCGAAATACCTACCTTTCAAGAAATTATAGATCTCGTGAAGAGTATGCAGCGAAGCCAAGGTCGAGTGATCGGTATCTATCCAGAGATCAAACACAGCACCCACTTCCGGCGTCTAGGCTTACCCATGGAGTTGCCCGTAGTCGTAACTCTTTTGGATAACGGTTACTGGAAATCCAGTGACCCTGTCTACATCCAGTCGTTCGAAGTAAGCAACTTAAAGGAACTGAGTAGGATCACAAACTTGAAACTGCTTCAGCTTCTTGATGAAAAGTCGATGCAGCCGTTTGACCAGATAGTCCTAGGCACGAATCTGACTTACGGCGACATGGCTACAGCAGAGGGTCTGAAGGAGGTAGCGAAGTATGCATCTGCGGTGGGACCTGACAAGAGCTACATCATCCCTCGGGACGAGAACAACAGACTGGGGGTGGCGACTAGTTTTGTTGAAGACGCCCACGCGGTAGACCTGAGAGTACATCCTTACACATTCCGAGCGGAGAATTCTTTCCTCCCGGTAGAGTTTCAAAGCGAGGATCCCTCTCCAGCTGCGATCGGAAACTTTCTTGGAGAACTGAATGCCTATTTTGCTGCCGGGGTGGATGGCCTTTTCTCTGATCAACCGGATAAAGCTGTTCGCGCTCGTGGAAAGTGTCAAAAATAAATAACACTTTGATTATCAGCAGAGCAGCACCAAAAAATGCGTAACTCACCAAATTTTTTCTATGAGCACAATCAAAGACCACAAAATAGATACTCTCCAACTCCAACCCTTCTCCAACCAAACTACGTAAACCTATTATAATCTGTGTATTTTAGATAGGTTAGAGGGGAGGTACCCTACACCTACCTACCTTGTACCTTGCTTGTACCTACGTACCTATTGTAGGAGCGCGATCTGAGTGCAGTCGGGGTATCAGGTGGGACGCGGGCGCCACTCCCCCCGCCCGTCAACACCACGCCGCGGCCGCCTGTAGTTTAGTGCCGTGCTTGATGTCTCTCACTCGCGCGCGCTATCGATAGCGTTTTACTCAAGTTGTGAACTCGTGTTTATTTTGATGATGATGATTTTTTTGTTCAATTTTGATCTGCGATCAGTCTTTAGACTATGAGCAGGTTTGGTGTAAGCAGTCAGGCATGTAGGATGGGAGCTCCAGCGAGCACTTCTCCTTTTCTTGGAACCATGACCCATCTAGTTCAAATTCAAATTCAAATCGTTTATTGCGCTTATGTTGTTAAAAAGATGTTGTACAAAAGATAGTGTGGGTACCAAACATAAACCCTGTTAGGGCACAGCAATTTGTTCAGGTGTAGATAGGCACTAGGTGGCATATTTATGCATCTAGTTTTAAATATTTTAACTTTCATCTAGAAATTTTAGCTTATATTGTAATTTTATTCATCACACATCAATGACGTGTGATGAATAAAATTACAATATAATTTATTTTTTACAATAACAAACTCGTTTGATTAAGATTCCCGGCTTTTCCACACAGTTTTCTTAAAGTAGGGAATAAAATGCATGATATTTTCTTTTTTTTTTGTACTATAACTTGTAGTAGGTACAAATATCTAGCGGAAATATAATAAATAAAATGTCTTAAAATACTAACAGATACAAGCAGTTTGAACGTCAACTTTTAAGGTGTCGAATATCGAACTCCGTTCATTGTCGCTAATTAGGTCACATCATTAGCGCATTCCTCAGAACTGCACTCAGATCGCGCGCCTACTGTACCTATACCTACCACTACGGAACTTCGATGAACGGATGTACCCTATTTCTATGGGATGTACTCACAGATGAACGAAGACTTGTCTGTGGATGTACCGTACCATAGTGAGTGACATAATAGCGTCTCTATCTATGTACATTTGTCAATTTATTCTATAATAAGATACATGTACAAAGTACTCAAACATTATATTCAATGGCTATAATTGAAAATATCCTCTCTATTAATTTTTCGTTCTAAAGATTTCGCCTACAATTAGCAGTCACTGTCAATGCCAGTCAGTTAAAAAAGACAATGTCAACACGACATGATTCAAATTTTGTAATTTTTACAACACATATCATTTTTTCTTGTGTTATTGTGAGTAATTGTTGTTTAATTTTGGTGGAATTTTGACCAAATAATACTTAGGTCGTAACATAAAGTATGAGCCACGAGCCATTGGAATAAAATGTGTGTAAAGTGGTTTTTCTGAATGTGAAGACTTGACTTGACTTATCATTTACACAAGACAAACACATAAAACAACTAGAGTCCTTTTCATGAAAGAAGTCCTGCGGAAATTTCCGGAACTAAACTTTAAAACTAAATTTTAAATTAGTTGTCAGGTGCTGTTAATGTGTTCGGATGCTAGTGCGTTTTTATTTGGTTTCTGTGATCAAAGTCTTGTTTTCAATGCCTAAAGTTGTTAAAAGTGCTGCCCGAAAAATAATACTTAAGGTCGACTACAGCGCCGCGTCTGCGGGACTTCTTTCATGGAAAGGACTTTAAGGGAGCGTCCCCATCAGACACGGCGCACGGTGCCGCGAACGGTGCGCCGTCCATTGCCCATGACGTTCGAGCTGCATCAACAGCGAAATATCGACTGAAAGGGGCAATGGACGGCGCACCGTTTGCGGCACCATGCTCTGGCACGCCGCCATGCCGTGTTACGGCGAGACGGCGCCGGCGCCGCGCCGTGTCTGATGGGGACGCTCCCTAACAAACTATGCGAAAAAACATAACGTAACATAACTAGGCGGTATGGTTTTAAAACTATAGCCTGCTCCGAGGAGCGAAAAAAAAAAAAAAACATCTTCATGTCAAGCACGTCAAGTTTCATGTTGTGTGTGCGTGATTTTTGCAATACAAAATTGATAAACAAGAGAAATGTGAGCAAACTTATTATTATTACGCCCCGCAATGATAAGACAATCTCTCAAATTCAGAAAGACATTGTCTGTCGTTGGCTGCTTGTGTGTTGGTAAGTACGAAAATAAATTATTGTTATTTTGGTTGTTTACCACTTCATTTTATTAGATCTATGGATATACCTACTTACGAGTATTCATACGATATATTGGCAAAATTGTCCTAGAGGCAACGCAGAGAACACTTCTAGGCTAGAAGTGTTCTCTGCGTTGCCTATAGTTTAAAGCGTACCTACATAATCATAATAAATACCCACCTCACCTCACTCAGATTACACATACATTCGGCTACCTACCTAACATTATTAGATAAACTGTACCATACACGGGTAGGTATCCGCAAAGCCGGTTTGATACCCGGTGCCGCTGCATTGACCTTGCTAAATACTTGTTACCAATTTAATCTATCCCCCTATCCCTAAATTCAATGTCTAAATAAATTGTTTCAGTGATTGTTGTATATTTTGTTCTCATAAGAGAAAACAGCATTGATCAGAGGCATCCTCAAAAAATATCAGATGACAACAGAGACCTGTCCCAATTAATCAAGATGGAGAATCATGAAAGTCACAGCCATGATAGTACAAAAAAAGAACTACAAGAAACCAAGGCAAAGTTGGCAGAATTGGAGAAAAAGATGGCTATATTAGAGGGACGTATACCAGAGAAATATCCAAATGTTAAGTTTTTAGGTGTCAAAGAAAGAAAAAGGATAATAGTGAGTACAAACTTCCTCTCCATCACAAAATACATAATCCTTACTAATATTATAAATGCGAAAGTAACTCTGTCTGTCTGTCTGTCTCGCTTTCACAGCAAAACTACTAAACAGATTTGAATGAAATTTGGTACACAGATAGTCTAGAGCCTGAGAAAAGACATAGGTTACTTTTTAATGCGAAAAAAGGGTTGTAAGGGGTTGAAAGGGGGGTGAAAGTTGTATGGAAGTAATTAAAAATGCTACCCAAAAGACACTTTCTCCACGCGGATGAAGTCGCGGGCACACCTAGTGATTTTATAACAAAACAACAAGTTTGCAAACTAGCTAAGTTGCCATGTCGGTATGCAAAATATTTGCATAAGTGAAACTGGTTACTATCAAATTAAAATAATGTTTTCATTGAACAAAATTATTCTATAAATGACTATATCATATTCTTTTTTGTAGCTCACAAATTCATCAAGCATATAAATCGATCAGAAGTCTATGGATAGAGAAAATACAAAATTACTCTTTAACAAGCCTATGGCCAGCAAAGGACTTTTAGTTTTATGTGATACTCATTAGTCTTTTACAAAATGATTTATTTTTCTAGGTCACCGGGGGAGCAGGATTTGTTGGCTCCCATCTAGTTGATATCCTTATGATGCAAGGTCATGAAGTAATTGTAGTTGACAATTTCTTCACCGGACGCAAACGCAACGTAGAACATTGGTTTGGACACCGTAACTTTGAAATGATACATCATGACATTGTAAACCCACTTTATGTAGAGGTATTATTTTTATCCTTATAACCTACCTTTTCATTTTCATTTTCCTTATCTGAATATATAAACTCTTTTGAAGCTGACTGACAATCAACGAACAGCCTAAGCTATAAGTCCTGAGCACAGATCATAATACTATACTAGGTAGTACCTAGAGGTATCAAATTTAGAGGGTAGTATCCTTATATAGTGTAGAGGTGCACTAAGAAAGGAATTTTAAAAATTCACACTTTAAAGAGTCTAGAGCGCGAGCTAAGCGGCGGGCGACATCTAGTAACCTTTTAACTAGACTGTAGAGACACAAACATTTTTATTACATTTTGTTTATGTTTAGTGGACTGTATGCCTAAGCAGAAATGAATGCAGAAAGCTAAATATATACACACTGAAAAATTTCACCAGACATTTCTACCCAGGCCATAACCATTAAAAATATTGTTTTGAATTTCAGGCTGATGAAATTTATCACTTAGCTAGTCCAGCAAGCCCACCACATTACATGCAAAACCCAGTTAAGACTATTAAAACTAACACCTTAGGGACTATTAATATGTTAGGTAAGTAATGCAAGAATTAAGTACATAATATGTAAGAAAATATCACAGAAGATCCAGTCTAAAACTGCACACTTCTCAACTATAGCTTCTTGTCAAAATTATCCATATAATATTAAATTACTTTTTGAAGTTATACTTATATATTGCGACTTCCAACTGACAGGCGTTATACGGGAGGACATAGTCTCGGTCTCTACCTCTAACTCATAGATGGCAGAGTTCAGCTTTTTTTGAAGTTATACGACTTCCAACTGACAGCGTTAAACAAAAGAAAAAGAGACATAGCCGTAATTTCAACCATCGGCAGCAGAGCTACTGTTGGCCGAACAGTGATACGTTGGACTGCGGTCAGACCGACGACAACGGGAGCAAGTTCAAATCCAAACCGACATTATAGACTTTTTGCAACTTTTTACTTTTTATTTTAAAGTGAAAACTTAGTACTGCATATTGGTTAAGTACATAAAAATAAATACTAAATTAATTTCACATTAAACACAGAGCGAAAGTGAATGCGTGGCACTTGAAGTATATTATCTTCTTCCGCGCGTAGGGACTCCACGCACTGGTTTTTTTTTACTTATAATATTGTGATTTGATACATTCATGAAAAGCATAATATTTCACTTTGAATGAAAAACTTGGAACCTTGTTTGAGCCTTTGACAACTCTCTTCCTATATACTAACATAATTAACTTCCTGTTGTTCTTATAAATGAGATTTGATGTTTTATAACAGGGTTAGCTCGCCGAGTTGGTGCAAAAGTTTTGATAGCAAGCACATCAGAAGTGTACGGTGATCCTATGGTCCACCCGCAGCCGGAATCTTACTGGGGCCATGTCAATCCTATAGGTGGGTTATTTACCTATCAATTTTTGAATCTAGCTAATATCTAAAAAGACGATATTTTCCTAAAAACAGTAGTTCATCATCATCATCATCAACCTATATTGGTCCACTGCTGGACGTAGGTCTCTCCCAAGACGCGCCACTGAGCCCTGTCTTCGGCTCTTCTCATCCAATGTTTGCCAGCTACATGTGTCAGATCGTCACCCCATCTAGCCGGAGGGCGACCTACACTACGCTTGCCTAAACGCGGTCTCCACTCGAGTATTAGTTTGCTCCAACGATTGTCGGTTCTGCGGCAAACATGACCGGCCCACTGCCATTTCAGCTTGCTAATCCTCTGAGCTATGTCGACCACCTTGGTTCTCTGTCGGATAACCTCGTTACGGATTCTATCCTTCAGAGAAATTCCGAGCATAGCTCTCTCCATAGCTCGCTGAGCGACTTTCAGCTTGTGGACCAACCCTACTGTCAGTGTCCACGTTTCGGCAGCATAGGTCATGACATGTAGGACGCAAAGAGTGGTTAAATAATTCTAATTCTTCGTGGGTGAATGAGCTGCACTGACATTGTGCATTGTTTCCCTGCTGACCTCACCCCAACCAGCTCAACTCCTTAAAGTAACGGAGAAGGACTTTGGGTTGATGGCAGCAATGTTCCAGCATCCCCGATGGTGTTGTGGATGCCGAGGAGTGAGATCCGATCAGCTCCTGCAGTCCCGTTTTGGATCAGGCTTCGTTTGTGGCAGTGCAATGCAGCAAGACATGCTCTTACCGTTTCTTAGTAGTTAACTAGCCAGATTCTATTTAAGTACTTGTTTTGTTTTAAAAGGTCTTTATTTATCTTAGTAAATATAAACGTAATATAACTAAACACAGTTTAGTACACTACAAACATAGTACATATTTTAGTAACTCGACAGGCTATAGCGCCTCTAAAAGTTTTAGAGGCGCTATAGCCTGTCGCCTGCCTATTTAAGTACTGTTTTTTTTATTATTTTGCATCTGAATAGCGTTGCCGCGCGCCACCGTAGGTAACAATTTGTAGGTTAGGTACCTACATCTTTTTAAATGATAGATAGCTATTCGGGAACTGTTCGGATAGCTCGCCATCGCTGTTCTTATGCCTGTTCTAATTATTTCAGGTCCAAGAGCATGCTACGACGAAGGCAAGAGAGTGGCAGAAACATTAGCTTACTCGTACGCGAAACAAGAGAATGTTTCTGTGCGGGTAGCCAGGATATTCAACACGTATGGACCACGAATGCACGTATCTGATGGACGTGTAGTATCTAACTTTATTATGCAGGCATTGCAAAATCTAACAATAACTGTAAGTAATCTACTACAGAATAATGTGCCACATCTAGGCACTTTATTTATAGTATACTTTTCAAGTCTTGTTTATCAACTCACCTTTTTTGGTGGAACTGTAGAATGATGTAATTTAACCAGTTTTTGTCATACCTTGAGCTATGGAAACTAGATTGCTGACAGAATATCCAATACCCATATATACCGTTTTTAGTTATGCGACGTTCTGCGCGGTCACTATTTGGATGGGTGACCGTTAGTGGCATTTACATCTGAGCGGTCCCGGCTCTAGCAGTCGTTAAACCACAACGGAGGCCTTAAGGCGGCCTAAAAACTCTGTCGTCAGAGTTGGCCACTAACTCATACGAGCTTGCTTGCTTGCTATACACAAAATATTATTTGTCCTCTATGGGGACGGCAGACCTATACCGACTGAGCTATGACGCCTTTCAATGATCTTAGATAAGGTTCATCTTACTTTTTCTAACAAATCGTTTGGTTGTTCCAGGTGTATGGCAATGGTAAGCAGACGCGTTCGTTCTGCTACGTATCGGATCTCGTTGATGGATTGCTAGCTTTAATGGCTTCTAGTTATACGTTACCTGTAAATATTGGAAATCCTGTAGAGCACACTATAGAAGGTACGTGTTTCAACAGACTCAGATATTGCACTGTATAGAATGGAGAAGGCGGCCGCTGAAAAGCAGAAAGATTTTCAACTCCAGAAAGCTCAGAGTTGGAACTCTTAAACTACTATATCCTATTGTATGTGTATAAATATAAATATTATGTGTTTTATAAATCCTACTCCTACTAATATTGTAAACGCGAAAGTTTGTAAGTATGGATGGATGGATGGATGTTACTCTTTCACGTAAAAACTACTGATACGATTTGGATGAAACTTGGAATATATATTGTCCATGACCTGGATTAACACATAGGCTACTTTAATACTTCCAGCAGTTGCAAAAGAAATATAGGATAGAAAGAGATATTCCCCTTCGCTTTCGCAGAAAGCTATTAAACCGTGTAGGTGCATGATAAATTTTATTTCAGAATTCGCTGTGATAATAAAGAATCTAGTCCCCGGCTGCCGCAGCTTAGTGGCGACCGGCGCGGCGGTAGAAGACGATCCGCAACGCAGGCGGCCTGACATAGCGCTAGCCAAGTCGCAACTCAACTGGGAACCGAAAGTAAGTGGGTAACTCCCATTTGTTCTATAGGACTGTTTTTAAAACTTTTTTATCCCTGTAGTTCCATGGTAGGACTATTGAAACTGGCCCATTAGGGCTAGTTTTCGTTTCAATAGTCCTACCCAAATGGAAGTTACCAGAGATTAGGTATAAAAAAAGTTTTAACAGTTCTAGACGTAACAGTTCTATAGAACAAATGGGAGTTACCCAAGTAAGTTGGTTGTACTGTGGGATTACTATACCTACTAGTGATCTGCGTCAAAGCTATAGGTACAATTTTTAACACCCAACAGAAAAACGGAAGGGGTTTTATAAGATTGACGGCATTGTCTGTCTGGTTGTTTGCTTGTGCCCTCGTAGCTCTGAAAGTAAGGCTCAGATTTGAATGTGGTTTTTTTTTGTAAGAAAGATCTGGGATGGTTCTTAGCCATGATTGGTAAAAATTTGTGGAGCAGCTAAGACAATCGGAATGTTCCTAATTCCGTAAGGAAGTCAACAATATAAAACATTTTTGTCTATTTCAGATATCTCTACAGGAAGGACTTCAGAGAACCATTGACTATTTCAAAGAAGAGTTGTCACGGACGACATTTTATAACAATCAGACATACATGGATGTGAAAACTAAAAATCACAATTAGTGAGTTCCTTTTTAAGACTTTGATGTGATTGTGAAAGTGCCAGGAAATGAAGATGAAGCAATGAGTGCTATTGAAAAACTAAAGTACTGTGAATACAGTCATATTGTATTCTTGTCTTGAGCGTTTGTCACACTTGAGCGCTTTCGTATAACGCTACTTGCTACTTAACTGAGGGTGCCTGAAAGTAATATATTAAAATTATTCTTATGCCATCTATTAAGATTTTATATACAACAAAAAACAAAAGCCATAAACCAAGAAGTTAAAGTTGAAAATATTTAAACGAGGCCGTTACTATTTCGACCGAGACTTGTGTACTTTACTAATAATAAACAAATTGATTAAAGAAACAGAAGTTGAATTCAAGCAGATGTGGTTAGTTATTCGTAAATAATGAAGCAATTTTCGCGCAAATGGGGAAAAAAGAACTTAGTAGGTATTGTTTTCTAATTTGTTTTTGAATATTTATTGGTATAATAAAAAAATAATGCACTGTTTACAAATGTTTTATTTTATTGAAAGTAAAAATTTTTGGCAAGCTGAGTGAATATAGGTCCCGGCTCTAGCAGTCGTTAAGCCATGATGGAGGCCTTAAGGCGGCCTAAAAACTCCGTCACCAGAGTTAGCCACTAGCTTATACGAACTTACTTGCTTATTAGTATTAAAGTACTAATTTTATGATTATACAGCCCCTGTGATGGAGATGGACAGGCTTCTCTACTTGTGTTATAATTATTGACTAAGTATATTTACTACAAAATGCTACAAAATAACAATTGACTAGAAAAACGAACACTAGATCCGTATTTAAATAGGCTTATTTTCTTATATAAACTACTAGCAGCCTCACCCGGGTCTCACAAAGTGTATATCTTAAAAACCAATCTGTAGGTAAAAATATGTACCTAGGTCGATATTCGTGAAGATTTGTGGAATATCTTCATGAGTACAAATCAAAATAAACGTAAGGTCCACAAAAATGTACTTAGGTAAGTACCTACCTACTTAAAATATTCTAAGTACACTTGATTCTTACAAAATACCTACATGACGCAATATTTTCATAGAAAATACTGATCACGATTATTATTAGATAGGTGTCATTATTGCATTTTAACTACTGACATACTGTTTAATCCTACCTATTACTATGTATACCTAGATGGTTATTATTTGACTTTGGTTAATATGTCTGTAATTTAGTTTATATCGAGAATCCTATTATAATATTATAAACGCGAAAGTTTGTAAGAATGTATGTATGTTTCTTCCACTTTCACGCAAAAACTACCGATCCGATTTGTCTAAAGTTGGAACATTATATTGTCCGTGACCTGGATTAACACATAGGCTACTTTTTATCCTGGAAAATCAACGGGATAAAACGGGACGTGAACGAAGTCGCGGGCGGAAGCTAGTTCAGAATATTATTACAACTATTGTAAATACCTATACCTACTAATATTCTGATATTACTTGCACTACAGTGACTACACTCACTAATGTCAGTGAATTTCTATTTTAGTTTTTACCAGGTAGGTAGGTATACCGATTCGTTGGATCATGAAAACAGTCTTGATGTGTTACAGTCACGGAGCTTACTTATCGCCTCTCAGCTTAAACGCTGCATAAGATTGTGTGTCAATATTAATATTATAAACGCGACAGTTTGTAAGGATGTATCTAGGTATGTTTGTTTGTTCCTCTTTCACGCAAAAAGTCATCATCATCATCTCCTTGCCCTTCTCCCACTTCATGTGGGGTTGGCACAACATGTGTTTTTCTTCCATGCTCTTCTATCAGCCGTCATCTCAGTTGTCACTCCTTTCTTACCCATGTCATTCTTCACGCAGTCCATCCATCTTTTCTTTGGCCTACCTCTACTCTTATACCCATCTACATTCATATCTATACTCTTCTTGTTACATGACATTCATCTCTCCGCATAACATGACCATACCATGCTAACCTGTTGCTTATCATCTTTTCATTCACTGGTGCCACTTTCAAACTTCCTCTGATATACTCATTCCTGATCTTATCCATTCTAGTCACTCCACACATCCATCTCAACATTCGCATCTCTGCCGCATGTACTCTTCTTTCATCCGTCCCTTTCGTTGCCCAACACTCAGACCCATACAAAACGACAGGTCTTATGAACGTTTTGTGGATCTTCCCCTTTAACTTTAGGTGCATTCTAGGATCACAAATAGTTCCTGTGACCTGTCTCCATTTCATCCATCCCGCATTTATTCTATTCTTTACATCTCTGTCAATTTCACGCAAAAAGTACTGATCTGATTTGGATGTAACTTGATATATATTATTGTCCATGACCTGGATGACATATAGGCTACTTTTTATCCCGAAAAATCTAAATATAATGAGATATAGAACTATTTTAAACGGTGATTAACATTTGATAGAAGGTTGAGACGCGATTATAAGTAAGCCCCTTGAACACTAGCTGACAAGCATTTTGCCTTTCTAATCAGCTGTACCTCACTTTATTTTACAGCACATACTGGGCATAGCAGTCCAATTATAAACATAAAAGTTATTGACCCCTTCGTCCTTACAAAACTGCTTTCCATCTGAGTACTCCAAAGTTTCATAAATCATAGACATGGCAGATGATGATACTTTGTGTCTGACGAGCATATCGTTGGAACACCCTCTGGATGTTGCAGATGTGTCAAATCTAAGGTCATGTACTCGATTGATTCCATCAAGTGATGCTGTCCATACTCCCATGGACACATCTTCAGAGTTATACAGACTGAAACAAACGAAGAATAGTTTTATTAGGTACTACTTTGCACAGGTACTTAACAAAAAAATATTTTAGGTAATTTTTTACACCTTGGGTGACATTACTGGAGTTTTAGTAAGGATCCCTGATTTTTGGGATTGCACCTCGACTTTCGATATGGAGGTCGTGGGGTCGATTCACGTGCATCAATGGATTTTTCATTTCGGAATATTTATATGTGCATTATCATGAGCTTAACAGTGAAGGAAAACATCGTGAGGAAACCTTTGGCTTAGTCAGCTCTGCACATATTGACAATGTCTGTTGTGTGGGTATGGCTGACTAGGCTGAGAGGATGGTATAGGTGCTGGGCAAGCCTAAGTTACCTAAAATCATCAGAGTTTCTAGCAATAAAGTCCACTATATTGCGTGATATAACATATGCTCCTCCTAAAGCATATGGTAGATATCGGTCACATAAGAACCAATTTCGTTCTTCCCATTTTCCACTTTTAAAAACTCTTGCTTTGCCATTGAAATAGCCCCAGTATAGACCTTTGTAATATCGTAGTTCCTGAAAAAATATTTAATAGAATTAAATTGGTATTCTTTCAGAACTACTTGAAGGGGATGCTTGGTATTTAATCAGTTATCTAATGTGCAAGCTTTGATTACTTTGGGTCCTCATGGTGCTGTATCAAGTGTCCACTATACATATATATTTAAACTGTCCGTCACCCAGGGTGTTGCTCGCGTGGTAGCAGCATACAAATAGTTTTTAAATTTTTTAATAATCCTGAATCACATGTAGAGTCAACTTATTTGAGGAATCTATGTACCAATTTTCAAGGGTCTTCGGGTGCGACTTTTCAAAATTCTTTTCTTAGTGCACCTCTACACTATACATACAAGGATACTACCCTCCAAACTTCATACCTCTAGGACTTATAGTTTAGGCTGTGCATTGTCGGTCAGCTTCAAAAGAGTTTTATAAATTTAGATAATATAGTAACCTACCGCGTGGCTGACATATTTGCGTATTTCAGGAGCATCCATACTAGGTGCATACATTTCAAGATTATGTATGATATGATCGATTCTCAGAAATGAGTCATCATCACATTTTATAAGATACTTAATCTTTTTCATTTGTTTACTTATCCACTTTAAAGACAGCAACATCTTTGGAGTCAAGGCTTTATAACTATCTATAAATTCTTCCAGTATTAACATGTCGAGGTGCATCCTGTTTTCAGTATCTAGGAGCCGCTTGTCATTTCTTCTTAAGCCTCCTGCACCCACAACAAACAGAAATCTGATAACAGGCTTCTGATTGCCCCATGCCTTTTCAATATCTTTTTCTATATTGGTGGCCAATTTCATCCAACTTTTTCTGATGGAGTCCCTTCTTTCATAATTGGATGGTGCACTGGCTATCAACACTGCATACTTATACTGATCATATTCCGATGAGTCGTCTTCTTTAAAACTACTTGATGACCATGTTTCAATGCACGGTTTGGTGGTCACAATAGTATAGAAAATATAAAATATTAATATGCATATGATCCATACTTTTTTGTTACGTTTTAGAGAGAAGACTATGAGCGAATCCCGCATGTTCAGCGTGGCTGCTATCTACTGTTCCCAATAAGAACGATGTTCAGATAAAGCGGCGACGAGGACGATGGACTCTGTCTGTTACGTAGTAGGTAGGAATCTACCTACTTTCTAAATGGGCTTGCCACCTTCCACTTGGCATGCTATGTACAAATCTGTCGCTAATTCACCGTATTATCCTTTTATTTAGCTTATTTTGATATTAGAGCTCGCGGTGTAGGATATAGATGTTCGGTGTCGCGGTGTTTACTAAAATAAAATGCTTTTTTTTTTCTTTTTTTCGTTCCTCGGAGCAGGCTAACCATACCGCCTAGTCTAACGTTGTTTTTTCCCTTATGTTAGTTTGTTTTAAGCGTTGGTTTTGTGGTTTTGCGTAAATGATAAGTCAAGTCAAGTCTTCGTCAAGTCGGCTGTCGTTTGTTTTGAAGAGAAAATGGTGGATTTTCCTTCCAAAACTTGAATCGAATTTTCTCATTCAGAAAAACCACTTTACACACATTTATTCCAATGGCTCACACTTTATGTTACGACCTAAGTATTATTGGTTAAAATTCCACCAAAATTAAACAACAATACTCACATTATTAGTTTTTCTTGTGTTAAAATAAAAATGCTATGTGTTGTTCCAAAAAATGACAAAATTCGAATCTCGCAGGCTATAGTTTTAAAAATCTTAGCATAACTTACATAAAATGAACATGACGTGTAATTTTTTGTAAACATTGTAAACTTAAGGTTAGACCGCACTAGGGCGGAACTGCACTGCAGCGGAGCGGCGCGACGTTTTCAATGTAGTTCGGTATAACGCACTAGAACTGCAGCAGCGCGGCATTTTATCTCTCAGTCGGTTGGCAACAACTGTACGCGATGGATGAAATTGGTGTGAACGGTATAAAAAAAGAGGGACCTGACTTACCTATCACATTCCGCTAAAGCTAGGGCTAAAATTTGGAATGTACTTTCTTTACATGGCATAGGCACCCGCTAAGACGGGATTTTAACAAATTTAACCCCTGACTGGGTCAAACTGGGCCTAAACGTTAGTATGCAAAATCGTATTCCTTGAAGTTATAAATACCAAAATTGGCATGTACCTATATTCATCAAACTAAATAAATAAGAACTGTATTTTAAAAAACTAGCTCTACACTAATTCGCTGTGCTATTAGTTGTTACAGTTTGTATGGAAAAATTGGTTTGTTTCAAGCTTAGGTAGGTACCTAGCATGTCCTTACAAAAAAATTAAATACCTACGAAAGGTGTAGGTAGGAAGGGAGATAGCGTACCTAGGTAAAAAATACCAGCCTCTGAAGCCACATTTAAAGAAGTAGCTAAGTGGGTAGGTAGGTAAGTAGGTAGTAGGTACATATTTAAGATCTCGCTATAAAGTCAACGGGAAGCATAGTATACGTGTTGCTTTATTACTGAGTACCTACCACGCGGGCAAAGCCGCGGGCGCTACAGCTAGTATAATATAGATGGATGCCTCGCAAGTGTCGCGGACGCGCCGCTTACTATAACGCACTAAGCGGCAGCGGAACTGCGCGACGCGAGCGCGTCAACTTTGCCTAGTTGCCCAACACTGTCGCGACGCTCCGCTGCAGTGCAGTTCCGTTGCCTCGTAGTGCGGTATGGCTAGTACATTTACTTGGAAAGAATATTGAAGCTAACTTGGTACCGTGGTAGGAATCGTGCGAAACTTCGATCGTAACTTCGTTTTTCGTTGAATTAGAGTAGGCCCCCTGTCGCGACGCTCCGCTGCAGTGCAGTTTCGCCCTAGTGCGGTCTAACCTTTAACTTCTTTTTCTGTATTGGCACAGATTAGATTAGATTATTAACGCTGACAAATAATTTTTTTATGACGTTGACAGTAAATTGGAAAATACCATTGAGTAAGAAAAAAAATGAAGCGATGAGAGCATCAAGCTCTTGTCACGTGTGCTAGTGCCAATCATTCTTCCACAAAGCTTCCACATTCTTCTAAAAGGTGCCAACCCTAAAGTACGGCCGTCAGAGACAAGTAACTTGTACGGCCGGCTGGACTGATGTTTTTACTGATAATTTTTTTGGATGTTCATCTTTTCCCCAGGAACAGGATGAAAAATAGATGTTAGCCGATTCTCAGACCTACTCAATATGCCCACAAAATTTTAAGAGAATCGGTCAAGCCGTTTCGGAGTCATATTGAGTAGGTCTGAGAATCGGCTAACATCTATTTTTCATCCTGTTCCTGGGGAAAAGATGAACATCCAAAAAAAATTATCAGTAAAAACATCAGTCCAGCCGGCCGTAAATAATCAAATTAAGAAAACAATATTTTCATTCTTAAGCTACGTGTACAAAGATGAAATTTTTACAAGCGATCCGATTTGGATGAAACTTGGAATATTATATTGTCCGTGACCTGGATTAACACATAAACTAGGTACTTTTTATACCGAAAAATCAACGGGATCCAACGGGACGCGAACGAAGTCGCGGGCGGCCTCTAGTTAAGAAATAAAATATCGAGCAAATAATTGACACCTCTACTATCAACCAATAAAAAAAATATCACTATCATTCGATAAAAAAATGGAGCTGATCGAATATTTTTATTATCACCTAGATAAATTTATTTAAACGAATATTATTTTTACGAATGATTGATATCTATCTATGATGAGGGGATGAATGAATTTTGAAAAATGAAGTTTCCTTCATACTTTATCAGGCCTAAGACTGTCTAGTGTTATTTCAGTTTGATAATTTTGCCAAACGAAAATGAAGTTCATGGATTTTTCAAGCGAGTTTATCGAATATTTATTTAGATGAAATTAACCATTAAAAATATCAATATTTTTTTTATCATTAACTAATAAAACAATTCAACCGATATTGACAGCTCTACTTGGGCTGCCTTGCTTAGCCATGAGTTGCAGCATAGAAAAAAAAATACAGTTACTCTATGCCTCTCGTATCGTACGCTGCGCTCGCTGCTCTTCTTGGATTACAAAGTGAAAAAAATAATCGTTTAGCTTTTCTTTCAACAACGTACCTGATCCTTCGATAAGATAAATCTGTGGCCTGATCACTGAGTATTTTAAAGGCTTACAAAGATCACAAAACGAAACAGAAAAGATATTCAAAGGGTACCTTCCTACCTATTTTGAAAAGAGTATCTTTACGAGGGAGCAGGTAGTAAGTACATACCTACCAACGTTTTGTGTGAATAATTTTTTGCTTATTTGGGGGCCGAGCCGGCACAGCTGGTTGTAATGTCATTACTCCAAGACGTCTAGCCTAGCAAACACCGTCCGTCCGACAATTGAGTAAGTATTTTAGCCACATTGGATAATTATTTATCATCTGTTCAGTGGTACTTTTCCAATGTTCACTCTGGATGCCAGTAAAAAAATTTCATTGTTGATAGGGATACCAACCATGGAATCACTCAAGAAGAAAAATCAGCCTGCTCATCCAAGGGCAAAGGCGAACCCTCTGTCCGCCCTAACATTTGCGTGAGTTATTTTATTACCTTGCTACCTTCCTTCATAAAAGAATAGGTAGGTACCTATATACTTTTTGGTTTGTGGGTAAATGATAAGTACCTAGGTAGGTAGTTAAGTACATATTTATTTAGGTGATACGGTGATAAAAGTTATATAGATTCATCTAATACCCTTTGACACTATTCTACCATGAGCAAATTATTTCATTTACCTATTTTCTAAACAATTGACATCATAGTAAGGTAGGCAGGTACTTAGCAGTTTTTTTTTTACATTAAAATCTTTACAGATGGACATTGCCTATATTCTGGGGTGGAATAAAAAAGGAAATGGAAGAGCAGGATCTCTATGAACCCCTTGAAGAACATTCATCTGGTGAGTAAATTAACTTTATAATAATCTAAAAAAAAGGTTGAAGCGCTGAAATATACTAGAGCCAAATGAAAATAATTAATCAAAATGGTGCTATACTCACTGGAGTACAGTCCTGCACTCCACTAAATATCTTCCAATGATCTGCCTATAGCCAGCAGGCTGGTTGCAGATGTGCAAACAAAAAAAAAATTAAAGCATTTAAAACTATGCGTGTACCTCTATGCAGTGTAAAGTTTCAGTCATACAGACTGATATCTCTGTGAAAAAAGATGATCTTATTTATTTGGTTCCCAATGAAACCCGAACCCATTTATTTACCTGTAGAATTTGTGAAATTAAAAGTAGGTATACCTATGTATAACTTTATCCTAACTTATTGTTTAAAGAATCCTGTTCACTATGAACAGTTGTTTGATGTTTTAACAGAGAATCAAATGAATCATCCATTTTTAATCAGTAGCACAGAATATATTATAGTACCTACTACCTACATCAGCTGTACCATGATTGTTGTTAGTAGGCACATTTTATCAGTATTACACCAACTGAACTTGGAAAAATAGAAAACCTGGTTGACATTACAACCAATGCCAAATGTAAATCTACCAAGAATACACTATTCTTATTATATACCAACTTCTACTCCTTAGCTTATATGAGCTTGTATAAAACTGTTTTGTCTAAGTTTCATCCTAATCGGTCCAGCCTCTATGGTGTCATTGAGTTCATTCAGTATTGAGTATTCATATTTATAAAATTTGTACAAGCTTGGTAATTAATCCTAAACACAAAAGTTTGTGAGGATGTATGTATGTTTGTTCCTTTTTCACGCAAAAACTACAGGTCCGATTTGGATGAAACTTGGAATATATAATTGTCCGTGACCTGGAACACATAGGCTACTTTTTATCCCGGAAAGTCAACGGGATCCAACGGGACGACGAATTCGCGGGCGGAAGAAAAGGGAATAAGAAAGTGGATAAGAATATTATATATACTCATGGACATGTTACACAACGCCTTCTAGTCCCAAACTAAGCGAAGCTATATATATTTTTTGTAAATACATATATGTACTTATAATACATAGTAACACCCAGACACAAAACAAACATGTATGTTTGCCACACACAAATGTTTGTTCTCGGTGGGGATCAAACCCACGACCCACAGCACGGAAGGCAGAGCTACTACCGACTGAGCCACGACGCCTGTCACTAAATAATAATAAGCTATTTATTATTTAGTGCTGGGTTTATGTTGTTTTTATGTGATAGGTCCTCTTGGCGACAAGTTTGCTCGATTATGGGAGGATGAGGTTGCCCGGGCAGGCAGTGGAAAGCGAAAACCGAGTCTGCTCCGCGTCATTATGAGGGCCTACGCCGCACGATGTATGCTGTACGGATTTGTACTACTTGTCATGGAGTGTGGTATTCGGTAAGTTTGTAAAATATTCACAAAGATCGTCGAAAGTTCTTATTAGGTTCAGTTCTGAACACAGGTTTATTCTTGAGTTAATGTCTTTGATGTGTATTATTTCGAGGGGAGTTTTCTCAAACATCTCCAAGTACCAGAGCTGATGTCTTAATAAGGTGTAATTAAAGCGTTCATTCAAAATTAATTCTGGCGACTGAAACATTAAATGACATAGACAACATAGATTTCAAGTATTAAAATATTTGGAAAAGTCCCTTTTTATAATGACAAACCTAGTACCTAGTTAAAAATAGTAAATAGTTATTTCGTTGAAGTGTACACGCTTTTGGCATAAATAAATCAAGCAAACTGCCAAAATGAGCAAAAAAAAACAATAATCTGGGTAAGTAACCTCGTCTTCGGGTCTATTCGTGGCTCACGTGCATTTTACGTTATTAGGTAGGTAGGTACCTACCTACCTTAATACGGTACGAAGGTCAGAAGCTTAGTCCTACTTTGTTTCGTAGATCAGTTCATTGCTATTTAATTTGGCACTGATATTTCAATGTACCTACCTTCCGGTAATAGTCGAGACATCTTATAGATGGCTTGCCAAAGATTTCCGCAAAATTCACTCTCTTATCGTCCGATATAAAGTTTGAAGGAGGCGCTGACTATCCGTTTTACCTATATGTAGGTATATTATCCTATCTCTAAAAATCTTAGTATAATCACGTATAATGTAGTCACTGCCTAATAGGAATGTCTACCGTAATGGGATTACCCATTCACGATAGACCGTTTTCATTTTATCTTTATCTAAATATTTGGGTCGCTCTACATTATCAGATAAAATTGGACTATCAATCTACATTACACTTTTATTTGACAATTTGAGTGGCAAGCTTTTAGTTCGGACTGATAAGATAATGCAATCGATAATCGAAGTTCCGTAGGTTTCGATACCTCCCATATACCAATTCCCAAAACATAGAACCGTTTTTTTTCTGTGTCCCAGTTGGTATAAATTACGGTATTTATCATACAAGTGACTTCAGCTATAAGTATTATCAACTTTATTATGTCCAGCAGTGGACTGATATAGGGTGATGATGATGACGATGAACTTTCTTATGAGTTGTTAAGTAGCTAAAGATTTTGGTATGAAAAATCTGATAAATCATAATAATGATCATTACCAGTAATAGTAATAGAATTGTTTCAAAGGTTCAAGGAGTCTACTTATTGTCGCAATAGATGAGATCATAAAACGTACAAAGTTCAAAATACTTTAGGTATTAATTGAGTACCTACTTACCTTACATGACATAGCAACTTCTGCGGTAAACACACAAGTATTATTATTTAGCTAATATGAATATTATGGCATTTACCATAACCATAGAATATACAACCACTGTACGGCGCCGCTTTGTGGTAGGTAGGTACATCGCACGTATTCTTGGCAAAATGTGTAACTGGGAAATACCTTCAAAAAGCAATATTGACGAAACCTTTATAATCGAATGCTTAGCTAGCACACGCGGTTGTTGCATTTCTACTTGGTTAATCAAAGATAAGTAAAAAACCAGTAGGTACTAAGGTACTTATACCTAAGCAGCAACCTGCCCCCAAGACTGACTTATTACATTTTAACGCCAACTTAGTTAAGCGAATGAAGCGCAATCATCTTTTGATTGGGTTGGCCATTAAAAATCTTATCTGAGCATTCTCAGTCTATAGGGATAAACCGGTCGGCTAAACGAATTTAATCCAAATCGTATTTCTGTAATTAATACTTTTATGTTTCTACATAAAAGTATTAATTACAGAAATACGATTTGGATTAAATTGTTCGTTCGTTCCGTTTTTCTAATTGATTAAACCCTGGCCTTGGTTTTAAAATAGAATCTTACTGCGAACGTTAGACATGCCAAAAAAATGACGATCTCTGAACGTTATCTTGATATTTTACTCTGAATACTCCCGGAAGCTATTATATTATGTAAACCTGTGATAAGAATTTCACGAAAGCTGCCAATAACGTAGCTATTCTATAACACTGACATTGTTTTAGCTTGTAGATCTAATCATCTAATAATAACACATTATCAATGTTTACGTGACCTAGACCGATTACCCTCATATCGTATTCTTAAACAAGAGCTAGGTACCGGTCATTCATCTTTCGACCGTGCTGAATAGGTACACTAAGAGCTAATGAACTGTAATCAGCTTGTTTTTGAGTTGCAAAAACTTGCGCAATTAGATGCAATAAAACAACAGACATTATTTTTATTATCCCAATGTGGGAAAATTACCGTAAGCTGGTTAAACCGTTAAAAAATCCCGAAATTTCGATTGTGTGATGATATTTTGGAAGTGGACCGGTTTATCTCGCGTTGTTATATCTTTTGGCATATGCTTGTACAAGAACGATTTCAGTAAGTCTCATTTTAATGTGTTTTATAATGTCTGCTGAGTACGGTTGACCTAGTTAGGTGTTAAATGCGACAAAACGAATGAATCAGAATGAACCCAACCTTTGCACCGCAGCCTACCACAATCAGTCGACCTTCCTGTAGCATTCTATTTGCGATTCTCAGAACGTTTGTTATGGCAAAGCATTGTCACGTGAGATCCCATACATAGGCATCGTATTCTTCACTACGCACGCAGTACCCAGATATAATGTGAGAATGTAGGTTAAGAAGGTACCTTCATTAACCTGCATTAATCTGAATCTAAGGCCGGCTTTTACCAACTCAGTAGAGACGTATAATTTATTTTAGTCTAACCGATAGCGTTATTCTAATTTGTTAAACCGGCCCAAAAAAAAAGTAAAATATTAAAATGACCTAGCCCAACATTTTCACCGATCGGAAAACCAGTTTCTATCAGAATTTTGACGATGGGTTTAATAGAGCAATAAAAGTTGATAATCTACGTTTTATAGCCTATTAAATATTATGTAATGTTGACTTATATCTATTCTGTGCTTCTGTTGAGTAAACTGAACGATAAGATAATTGTAATGTTGTAATGAGATATAGGTAATCACGGCAGACTTATCTTGGCCCGAGTACAACTGCTATATTGATGAATATATCCATCTGATAAACAGATCAATTTTGTAGGACTACATTATTGACTCTGATAAGTTCAAGCTGAGTCATTATTTTGTCCTATGTTATTTCTACCTGAAATACAAGCCGCATATTTAAAAAAATTAACATCTTGTGTACTATTGCATTTGTTAGGTAGATAATGGTGTCGTTCTGTTGTTGAATTTTTCTAAATTATCCTTTGATAGCACTACAATGTTGCCGTCCATTTCTCATAAACTAAAACGACAAAAGCGGCTAGACACCATTGGTTAATTTTGGTTTTGCCATTTGCCTCAAGCCCAAAATGTAGGACTACGAAGTGTAGTTTAGTTGCCTTTCCTTAGTTTTGCTTATTCTTCTTCTACCCGCATAGGATTCAACAACCTCGAATGTTGGGATCTTTCATCGGCTACTTCGGTCAAAACGATCACATTTATATGCATCATCGGCTGGTCCATATACGCAACCGAGCCGCTGAGGCTCACCGCTTGCCGTCTCAATACTCCACTGAACTTAATGCTACTAAGATGTGAGCGAATGAGGCTTACCTTCGTTTAGATGACGCACGTAGTATGCCTACCTCAAATTATCCTGCTATTTTCTTGTAGCCACAACGCGCCAGCGTGTTGACACAATTTTCTTTCGCTAAAATTATACATACTGTTTATCTTACATAAAACTGAACGCAGTATAGTTTGAGGAAGCTTAAAGGTTGTAATTTTATAGATGGGTAGAACAGATAAACTGTGTTACCACTTTATTCACTGTTTATACACAGAGGAAGTCATAGAAAGATAAGTTTTGTTTTCAATAGTTTACCTACTGCTGCAGTTCATATAGATTATTTTAATTTATTGAATTTTAATTAACAAGAACTTCCTTGCCTTTATAAGTGGTAATGCAATTTTCATTTACTCGTAAAGATTGGTACATTTTTGTATAATTCATTAATTATTAAAAAAATTCCTATAGTTTTCGAAACATAGCATGTTAAATAGTGTAAGTTATTTCTTGTACTTTCTCAACTCATACTACTGAAACCATTCTACATAGGTGCTTTACCTAGGGCGATTTATCTTAATATACCAAGTACCTACACTTAAGTCTTAGGCGTGCCCTTATTGTATCTACAGAGCTGTAGATCATATTTCATTCATCCATGTTTTATTGAATGCGTGTGGTTATTCCGATTTTGTGTTTCTTCACAGATTCAGGTAACATAGCATTCGTCTTACGGTTTATGTGATAAGACGCGTCAATTGTTTTACACACCATTGTTATTAGTATGCATTATTTAAACAAAACATTGTGAATAAGTTCTTTATCATTATTTAGTAAAACGATAAGAGACTACCTAGATTTTGCTATCATGATATAGTTACACTTAGTCTTAAATTTTATCGAAAGCGTAGTGTAGCTTTCTAGTTGAAATATGGTTCGATATGTAAAAACATGTAACTAATTTAGAAACCATTTAGATATTTCATATTTCCTTGTTATCCATTACTTGATTCAGTCATTATGCGAAAATAACAATTCTATATGTTTCAGGATAGCACAGCCAATATTCCTAGGGAGGTTGGTAGAGTACTACAGCCCAGACCACAATAACATCAAGCAGAATGAAGCGTACATGTACGCTGGAGCGGTGGTACTGTGTTCAGCGCTCAACGTTTTCGTAGTGCATCCCTACATGATGGCTATCTTACACATGGGGATGAAGTTCAGGGTAGCTTGCTGTTCCCTGATATACAGAAAAGTGAGTATATTTAGTCAACACCAACATATCACGTAATAATGTCGAAAACACTAAATTCACACTTTTTAGAATCATGTTCTGCATGCACACGTGCCGGCAAAGCTACGTTATTTTTGTTTAATTTGACTTTTAGAAGAAAGAAAACGGTGTAAATGAGCCACTAAGGGGATTTCTGGAACTTTTATCCAATTTTCTCTTGCCGGCGGTCGCCGTGGTATCTAAGGGGATTTTTGGATAAAAGTTCCAGAAATCCCCTACGCAGGGGAGTCAGGGAATGAGCCCACTGATTAAGTTTAAATACAACATAAACATTCTTCTAAGGGTAGTCCGATTAGCGCCTGTTTTTACTATAAACTAGAAAAATTATGAACGTGGATTATTCTCGCAATAAGAATGATAAACATTCTTCCAAGGACTACCTACTCCACTCTAACTTTATGGTTTATTAGTGTATTACCATAATATATTCATTGTAATATTAGGTGGTTGAACTATTTATGCATCCTTGTTATTCATTATCTCGTTGACAGTCGTGAATATATTTTGTAGTTCGTGACAATTTTCGATTTGTTTGCATCACTTTGAAGGCGAGACGAGAGTGCGACGTGTTTGTTAGTGGTTTTCTTAGATAGGTACCTTAGCCTTATGTAACGAACGATGCAAGGACTCCATCCAATTTGCCCAACACCCAGTTGTCCTAAAATGCTAGAAATAATAGTCTAAGCAGATGGTAGGTACCTAGTAGCTGTAGAGATACATTTCGTTGTGGCTTCTACGACCTTCGCACGGTTACAATTCATTGATTTCTGAGACAACAGCCAAGTCTGCCAAATCGATGATTTCGCTTTCATCAAATTGATGGGAAATAATCCGTTTATGGATCTACTTATAAAATACTAGTGGCTCGCCCCGGCTTCGCACGGGTATTTGGGTGAATCAACTTTTAAGACACTCCTTTGACGAGATTATGAACAGATAAAAAAAAAAAAAAAAATATTCGAAATATTATGAAAATATAGTGTTTACATTTGTACTATTTATCCTATTTTTAGGTTTTGAAGTTGGGCACGACATCTAAGCTAGTATGAACGAGTTTTTTAAGAAAAACTGACGAGTGTGCCTCATAGATATCCATTGCGTTACTTATTTGTAAATATCAAAACATAAAATAAAACAAAGAAATTAGAAAAATCAACAGGATAATCATTTATTCATTCTTTAATTTTGTCTTTCTACCGTATTAACAATGTTTTTTTATAACTAACTTATGAAATAGAGACAATTCTAGGTCCACTGCGTTACCTTGCAATTTTTCTAAAGTTTAACTTTACGATAAATCTTTACATAGAATAATCAGACTTACGTTTCTTATTCCTACAATAGGCATTATCCGTAAAGATTATTAGCTAAACGTTTTTATGACCAAATGCAATTAATATGAGAGTTATCCTCAAAAGACATAATAAAAATTCTGGGACAATTTGTAACGCCAGAGAAAAATAGTAACGCCTGAGAATTTTGAATAACCAAAGGCAGGCAACAGACAACATAGTTAGTTTAACTAACAATCATTAGGAACGATGTTGTCGCTCAGTTATCATCATTCATCATCATCATCATCATCAATATATATATAACACTCTTTGGAAGCTGACTGACAATCAACGTACAGCCTAAACCATAAGTCCTAGAAGTATGAAATTTGGAAGGTAGTATGTAGTGTGGAGGTGCACTAAGAAAGGAATTTTGAAAAATCGCACCCTAAAGGGTCAATCGCGTATCTGGTGGAGAAGTAGCACGTGGAGGCGTAGATAGTGGAGTTCCATTAAATTCTTCAAAACATCCTAATCTGGAGTCGGTTCTAGGCGAGTCAGGTGGTGTTTCTTGTAACAATCTCTCAACAGTTTGTTTTCGTTTTTTTGACTGGCGTTTTCTTAGTTTCCATATCACATTTGCACTATATTTTTCTTTAGCAGTTAGGTCTTTTATTCATCTTTTCGTTTTTTTTTTAGAGCTCTGTTATTTTTCTTCGCCTCTTTGTTCCTTTCTTTATTATTCTTTAGCATTCTCTACAGCGCTTCTGATTTTCTGCTGCACTAAGAGGAGTTTTGAGTTCTTACGCACAAACCTTGAACAAATTAAACTCTATTGATATTTTCTAGGATAAGTTAAGTTTCTCGAGGAAAATTTGTAATATATGGATCTGAGTGTTGGGCAACCAAAGGGATGGATGAAAGAAGATTGTATGCGGCAGAGATGTGAATGTTGAGATGGATGTGTGGGGTGGCGAAAAAGGATGGTATGGCTTTGTCATAAAAAGGGAAGAATGTCATGTAACGAGAAGAGTAATATGTAATAGAGTTGTCGGTTTGGGTCGACTGTTATGATAACATCTATGTTAAATAAACAATTTGAATTTGAAGAGTTTTACATTATGAGTGTGGATGAATACGTGGGAAAAGATAGACCAAAGAAGAGATGGATGGACTGTGTGAAAGATGATATGAATAAGAAAGGAGTGAGTGTTGAGATGACGGCTGTCAGAGGGAAATGGAGGAAAAATACATGTTGTGCCTAGCGACTTGGTTGGGTTGAATTGAAGTTAGGTTTCTAAATCTAACTTTGACTCAGAACAACATCCACACTATCCATTAATGACAACTCGCAATGTCAATTTGCCTTATATTCTTTGGCGTTACCGGTAACTCTAGAGACAATTTATCCAGCGTTACCGGTAACACTAGAGAAAATTTCAATGAAAAAAATCATATAATATTCCACAGCCAAAAATGTCCAAATATTTTATCATGAACTTGAAATCAGACAGAATAGGCAACATACTGTGTTCATAAAATTAAAATATTTTAAAAACTTACCGTGATTCCCGCCGTAACGCTGCAGAGCGACAATAAACCTACGCGCACCAGTTGAGAGCTTACCGCAGACTGAGGGGCGGGTAAAACGAGGTAGGCCTTGTTGGACCACACCAACGAAATATTAGACAATAATCTCCGTAGATGACATCAAAATAAACGCTATCTCTAGCTAACGGTCATGCATTTTTATCGGTAACGCAGTATAGATCATGTTTTAATCAAAGTTAGGGACAAAAGTTTATGTGCATGAAAGATATACAATTTATGTCAAACTTTTATGAATGTTAACTTTATACGTAAGCATATATTTCCTAGAACCATAATATTATGTGAAAATGTTAGGTATTCATACAACTTTTTTAAGAAACGTCGTACATTGTGCGGTCTCCTAGGCTTGGGGACACATATTTTTTATATGGAGACTGCTTATGTTCTGCTGAGTTACCGTAAAAAAATAAAAAAAAACTGCTATCTAGAAAAAACTATGAAATTACTATGTTAGCAAAGGATCTAACTTTACGGTAACATCAAAACAAACATATTTTAAACTGAAATACAAATCTTATTGCTATTTCCATGTCTGGGACACAAAAGGAGTGCCTTAAAAGTTGATTCACCCATTTAACAAAAATTACATTATATTACCCTAAAAACCCTTACAACCCCCTAAAAAACCCCTACAAACCCCTAAAAACCCTTAAAAACCCTTAAAAACCCACCCTTAAAACCCCTACAAACCCCTAAAAATCCCAAATGCTGGGTGCACGTTTTGAAAACACTTGTAAAAATTTCATCTTTGTAAAATGTTACTCGAAAACAAAAAACAACATGACGTGTGAAATTCACACCTTCAAAATAAAAAGTAACATGTAGCAAAAAGTTTATAATGTCGCCTTGGATTTGAACTCGCGTCGGTCTGACCGCGGTCCAATAGTATTACCCTTAAGCCAACAGGGAGGTCTGTTGCGCAGTTGAAATTAAGATTATGTCTCTTATCAATTACCACATGTCACATTTTCAAACATTACGTTTAGCTGTCAGTATATTTACAAAATACACATGAAACAGTTGAGCTATCCACAAACCGTTGCAAACGATTTAGTTGTGCTTTGTTATTCCATGTCAGTTGTGTTTTACACCTTGAGTTACATTATTGTAGTTTTAGTAAGGATCCCTAATGTTTTTGAAAATATAATATAGCCTATGTCACCCGGGGATAGTGTAGCTTCCCAACGGTGAAAGATTTTTTCAAATCGGTCCAGTAGTTTCGGAGCCTATTCAATGCGAACAAAGAATCAAAGTTTTCCTTTTTATAATATTAGTATAGACTAGCTATCGCCCGCGACTTCGTCTGCGCCCTGTTTGATCCTGTTGATATTCCGGGATAAAAAGTAGCTTATGCGTTAATCCATTTCACGGACAAATATATATTCCAAGTTTCATCCAAATCGGACCAGTAGTGGCATGATGATTGAAACACAAAAATCTAAACTTGGTCATTTATAATATTAGTGGGATAGATTAGAATAATATTAGTAATGTACTAGTAATGTATAGCATTAAAAGAATACGCGCCATCTGGTGAGGCTGACTAACGGAGGGCAGGGCGTACGAAACACGCGTTCGTTGCTCACTTCACGCGAGGCTGCCGAGCCAGGCGGATGCGTCGATTTGTTACTCAAGCAGAGTGTTTAATTTGGTACCCAAGCAACCTGTACCCCTTCGCGCACTAGGCAGCCAGGCTGCGTCAGCCAGGCTGCGGCAGCCAGAGCGTGTGTATGCGAATGTATGTGGCTGCCGTCAGCCTCCGCGCACTAGGCAGCCACGAATTCCCATATATTTTACTAGCTGCCGCAGCCTGGCTGCGCAGCCAGGCTGCCTAGTGCGCGAAGGGCCTAAGTATTCCTGACTATAGCGCAAACGTACACAAAAAACGGATGCGGGTAGGGCGCGGGTGCACTCTGTTGAGTTTGCATGGACGAAAACAGAAAACACATGCGCGGACGGGTTGCACGTCAAATACTTACAAATTCTTGCGCCCGATCCGCGTCCGATCCGAAGCAGGTCCTCTGTGTTATATTCGTTTTAAAGTGTGTTATCTATGATATCATGACATATGATTATCATTATGTCTATATATCTCTCTAAAATCTGTGATCGAGATTGGTCACGTTACTGGATTAAGTTGACCTTTTCTGCTTCTTAGTTTGGCGTGAAAAATCTCTTCATTAATCTGTGTTTACTGAACGAATTAAATCCTTCTGTTTCTTGTTGGAATCTTGAAAAAATGTCCATGATAATGACTGCATATAGTTACAGATTCAGATGTATCGAAGCAATTTATATTAAACCTACTACGGAAAGATGGTATTACAAAACTATCAGCACTCAACACTTAGCAGTAGCGTACGTTATAATTTTGCATGCTTTGCAATCACGAGTAGAGCCGAGCCTATTAACTTTTGCAAATGGGCGTAGTTACGCAAAAAGGATTCAACCAACATCGAGTCACTTTTGAGATAGGTACTGTTACAAAAAATTACCAGTTGTTTTTAGCGCCTGGGTCTTTTTTGCTGAAAATAAAGACTAGAAACCATTTAATTTTTAATCAAAGTTGGGTTTGGTCCTTTTGTTTTATCATCATCACTATCACTACATAGTATAAAGCAAAGTCGCTTCCCGCGTCTGTCCTAATGTCTGTATGTATTATACTTAGATCTTTAAAACTACACAACGGGTTTTGATGCAGTTTTTTTAATAGATAGAATGATTCAAGAGGAAGGTTTATATGTATAATACATCATCATCATTATTGCATTGCACCCGTGCGAAGCCGGGGCGGGTCGCTAGTCAACCAATATAACAGTCCATTGCTGGACATACCTAGGTCCCTCCCAAGACGCGGCACTGAGCTCGGTCTTCGGCTCTTGAACAAAAACAATGAATACAACATTCAGTAAGAACCATATTAGCAAAATAAACGATTTCATTACATTTCGCAGATCGTCGTATTTTTGTTTTAGAACGTTCAAATGACGATTGTGAAATATCAAATACATATTCTGTAGTGAAACTTAATAACTATTTACAGTCTCTACGTCTATCGAAAACTGCTCTCGGCGAGACCACGGTAGGGCAAGTGGTGAACCTTCTGTCAAACGATGTCAACCGATTCGATGTTGCGATAATCTTTCTGCATTATCTGTGGATCGGGCCGCTGGCAACTGTCATCATCACTTACTTCATGTGGGTGGAAATCAGTTGGGCGGCTGTGGTTGGTGTCGGGTTCATGCTGGCGTTCATACCTTTGCAAGGTAAGTTGAAAGCAATGGTGAGTACGGACAATATATGCAACTTCCCGTTTAAATTGTACGGGAAATCGAATATATAGAGGAAAATCAGCATAAAATATCGACAGAGGAAAATAACACTGAAATGTATTCTACGCTTTATAAGTAAAATCTTGATTGATCGTGCTCAATCAAACAATCGTGTATAATCTAATTCTAATCATCTAATATTCAAATATCGCTCGATACTATACTAATTTAGACAATTTTTTTATATGTTTTTTTATCTCTAGCTTTAATGATTTATGAAATATTCTTAGATGATACACTTGAATGTTCCAGTCGATAAATTGGTTTGTAGAATGCGTGAGACGGACCGTAAGCGATTCGTTCAGACTTTTTTAGATTTGTTTGGAAACTCGGAAAAAGTGTAAGAATCAGAGTTAAAACTTTTATGAGCTTTCATTTGACAGATTTATTTTTACATCGCACTGTTTTTGAGATATAAGTCAAAAACCCCATACGTGAAACCCTAAAAGTGAAAGTGAAACCTTTGGACTCCTCCCACTCCGGCTTACACGTTCGGACTTTATGTTCACCTTCTAAGCACCGAACAAGTTTCTGAAGAAATAGATTTTGGGCCATTCGTTGACTGGACTGCTATTATATAATAACGTTTTATTGATTGGGGTATTCAAAATGATTGATGGGATAAGGATCTAAGGGAAAACTTGTAATTTAATTATAATCATATTATAGCGTGCTTCGTGGTTGTGTGCATAGGAAAATAGCTTCATCAATAACCGCTTATAATTTGGTGTCAGTGTTGGCAATTTGGAGCACGTGGATAAACAAACCAAAAATAATGTACAAAGTAATTAGGTAAATTACTGATTGCCGAAATAATTAGTTTCACGTTCTGTACGTCCTTGTCATAACATGGTTTGGTGATAAATTAATTTTGAGTCTTGTATGCTTGTATTGTATGTAAAAATACGTGGTAAAATTGCCGTCTATAATAATAAATATGTTTTCACAACTTAGCTAGAACAACTAATTAAATCATAAATCATTTTATTGTTTGTGAATCTAGGTAGGTACAATAAAGGTGTTATGTAAAGAAAAGGGAATCACTAGATCCTGCTCATTAGCGTACAAACATATAAGAGGTAGTTATTATAAGTTAAGTAGGTAGGTACTAAATTAGATAAAATAGGCATGTCAATTAAGTTATTACAAACAATGCAGCAAGTACTTATTAGCAAAATGAAAAACTACTTCGGAAAAAATTACTATTGCCGTAAAACAACACTGTCACTTAAAAACCCATCAACTGTATAGTACGCTTTTCCAATCAGAACATTTTTTAAATGAATCTTTTGGTAGTTTTCTTAGACAAAGTGGTATTTTATTGTATATATTTGGAGCCATACAGAATACACTGGAACGTAGTAAATGGGTTCTGCATGATACATTGCGCATATTACTTTCTAGTCGACTTCCAACTGCAAACCATTCAAACAGCTCTGGATAGGTCTTTACAAAGACGGCGACTTCGCTTATATAAAGTGAGGCCAGAGTTAAAATCCTAAGCTTAGTAAAATGTATTTTGCACGAGTCTCTCTTTTTTAAATTACATATGGCTCTTACGCAGCGTTTTTGAGCCCTAAAAACCTTTAGCTTGTCAGTTGAGTTGCCCCAAAATATTATACCATATCTCAAGATAGAAGCAATATGACCATGATAGGCTAATAAAACTGCTGAAGTGCTAGTAACCCTGCTTAATTTGAAAAGAGCGTATGCAAATTGGTGAAGCTTTTTACATATATTGTCAACGTGAAGTTTCCAGTTTAGTTGGTTGTCAATTGTTAATCCTAAAAATTTTGTGCTGTTAACTTCACTTACCTTAGTACCCAAATAATTAATATTCATGTCAAGATTAGTACTATTTTTACCTTTAAAATCCATTATAAATGTTTTAGTCAGGTTAATGTTTAAATTATTTAATGTCAGCCAATTAATTGAATAAAGAAAACAACACGATATTGTATTTTGGTTTGCTTTAGTTGCAACGATCCAATATAAATAAGTAGGTTAATTGAAGGCGTTAGACAATGAATTCTTCTTTAGTTACCGGTATAAAACGTATTTCACTGCTTGCGGTTTCGCTCGCGTAGTTAGTTAGGTACCTACAAAATGTAGTATACAGTACCTCTATCACGAACAAATCTGGCCGAGAAGTTTAGCGTATTCGAGTTATATTGCGCGTAATGCCAGCTCGACTGCCAACCGTTACAGTGTCACCGCGCAGTGTATCTCGCATACGATAGCGTTACGATACGTTTGCGATTCTCACATTTATTCGTGATCAAGGCACAGAACTACGATTAAAATTTATGCGCCATGATTACTAACAAGCTTTAAAAATATGTACCATTCAAATGTATGAAAGTGTATAGAGTTGTTGATGCTTCATTTCAGAGTAGATCATAATTTGCGTAAGAAATTGAACATTGTAACAGATCTAAATTACATGTTATACCGCGTTCGTATTTTATTTAAGTCTAGCGGCCCGTCCCGGCTTCGCACGGGTATTTAACAATTATTATTTTTGGTTTTAGTAAAGTCCCTATTTTTTTTTGAAAATATAATACCTATAGCCTATGTCACCCGGGGATAGTGTAGCTTCCCAACGGTGAATGAATGAATGAAAATACTTTATTGTACGTAGGTACACCTACGGTGATTTTTTTTTAAGAATTTTTCAAATAGGTCCTGTAGTTCCGGAGCCTATTCGATGCAAACGAACAATCAAATCTTTCCTCTTTCTAATATTAGTATAGATAGATTATTGAAGCGCATAACTATAATAGTAGTAGGAAATGCAATTTCGGTTTGTTGGATTCTTTACGCGTTATAATATTAACATTCGCTCTTATAATATTAGAAGGTTTTGCTGTATACAAAAAGAAAACGGATGGGTAAATTGTTTGGTTAGCGTGCACTCCACCTATCTAGACACAGATCCCTTGACCTGGTTTCACTAGGTATCCTATCTGTAATTCATTCGTCTGAACAAGCTATATCTGATTTACTTACGTACTGAAATAATGTCTGTCTAGTTTTGTATTCGGTATTACAAAAAGTACAACGCAACAACCCGCGACTACGTACGCGTGCGAAACTTTCCACCAAAATATCTGTCACTAGCATGCGATGAACCTCGTAGCAAATGCTTTTGATTTTCAAGCTGTATCTAATAATCCACGTCTTGATTTCAATAAAATGTAGCCTATGTTTTAATCTGGAAAAGAGCTTTTGAATGGTATAAGTTTCATTGAAATTGGTTCTGTAGTTGAGGCGTGATCCGCGAACAAACAAACTCGATTTTCGGAATCAGAATTGTTTATTTAGTAGATCTGCATACTTAGTTTATCCATATCTTTAATTTCAATTCTTGGCTTTTTTTACTGTTTTATAATAGTATATCTAATATTATTTCTATTATTTTATCTAGCATACCTCGGCAAACGGACATCTGTTCTGCGACTGAAGACAGCTTTGAGGACGGACGAGCGGGTACGCCTCATGAATGAAATCCTATCGGGAATCCAAGTCATCAAAATGTACACATGGGAGAAACCGTTCGCAGATCTCGTCGCCAAGGCTAGGAAGTAAGTATACTCTACGATGTGTACCATAAGCTATTGTTATTCGGAGGAAAACATCGTGAGGAAACTCGTGTCTGATTCAACAGCCCGCTTGTCTGAGCATTGGTAAAAAGCGGACCCTGTATAAATAGCTAGCTGTTTTTGTGCGTTTTGTTAACTTCATATCTATACGTGAGAACCTAAGTCGTCATGAGCATTAAATTTATTGGTAATTTTTAGTTACATACAGGTCACAATATTACATAACTGGCTCTTTGGATACATAATTTTTAATAACTTAAATAGGCTGTTGGTCTTCCAGAAAATAAATAATGAAATCATCTATATAAGGTGCAAAGGCCAGCTGCTATGATATATTCTGAGCCAATGAGAGACGCTATAGAACATGAACATGTAAGGGAGATACTCGCCTATGCGGTGTGTTTCATACTTAGTATAAACGCCCAAGAGTATAATACGTAGTCTAAATCACACTGGGATTGGGTATCTGTGCTGTTAGTATCAGAATGGAAGAGTACCATAGTACCCCGATCTGAGAATAAAATTTAAATCTCAAGCAATGTTCTGCCGCGCCGGGGATGTTGTCTCAGTTTCCAACGATTATTAACGAATTCTACTTCATTGCTTTTAGCTAATCAACTAGCCCGACATTAGTTTCAATTACTGAGCGAATAGACCACGAAGCCGCATCTTTCATTGCTTGTTGACGTGGTGACCCGCGTAATATGTTGTTTGTATGTATCGTGCAAATTGTTCAATGATTTCGCCAGTTGAATGATGCCAATTTTATAGGTCAAGCTGAATGTTTACATGCTTGTTCTATGCAATGTAGATGTATTTAAGATGTAGGCTGAGAGGATGCTATAGGTGCTGGGCAAGCCTACTCCACCTAAAACATTGTCCCAGGCAGTACAGTGTCCCGTTAAGTGTAGGCATAGGTTGCCTCCTGATGCTCTATAAATCATCTTCAATAGATGTAAGTAGGTAGTATTTAAGAGCCAAACAAGCGTCATTACTAACTTTTTTACCACTGACTCTTTCGTCTTCTGGAGTTTTTAATCTAGATGGATCTGAGTCACTTCTACGTGTCGTCATGCCATGAAAATCTCATACACAACGCGTGTTAGTAGGTACATAGTATTCAACACTTAGCAAGATTATAATGTAATCGTTTAAGGCCGACGCGACGAGCCGTTAACGCGGAAATTAAGCCACGTCGTAATGACTTTTACTTTATAAAGCACTGGCTTTGAACTAGGAAAAACCTTTGATGTCAAATGGTTTTAATGAAATTCAATACTTACGTAAACGTAACTGTGTTTACCATTCGGCGAAGGACCACATCGTGTATAAATAAATAAAATAAATAACGGACAGCCAGATACTACAGCCTCGTTTAAATGCTAACTGAAAGTAATACTTTTCAATAACTTCCTTATATTTTGCAAGATGATATTGCATTGTCACGAATTTCCATCATACAAAGAGACACATTGTTGTGAAATTATTGTATTTGTCACTGACTTTACAGCAACTATTCTTTGTTGTTCGTGAAAATATAACAACTGTATGAGAAATGTTTTGACAATTGATTGATTATTCAGTTGAGTTTTTCTATAGAACTTCAGGAATTCACATTTTATTAAAACTAATTAGGTAGGTATCTAAATCTATAAATTGTTGGGATTGCTGTGCTAAAATGTTAGATCTACGTCGCATGAATAGCGAATTATGATGCTGATGATACAAAATAAATGTCGTTTAAATTAAGTAAGAAATATGGTAAGATTATGAACAAAGATTCAAATAAAAGAGCAGAAAATCCACGAAATCATTAAATGACTTGGCTGCCAATACTGAAATTATGTTTTTACAGATGTTATAAGATGTATACCACTGTTACACTCATTGTTATTCCGTTATGTAAACCTGAGTTGTATTTCGAGGTCAGCTAAAGTAATCACTCAAAATAATTGTATGTTTTCAATGTCACGAGATAAAAGACATTATTGACTCGTAGAAATGATGAGTTTGCGTCTAGAAAGTAATCATACTGAACGTGACCTATCTGTATTCTGACATCGCTGAGTCGTGTTATTTTGTGGAAGATAATATGCTTAGAAAATATGGCACGGTTCGGAGATAACTTTGTCCTATAGCTCGGATATTTACTGTTGATCGACTACTTCTTGGTATGGCGTAATTACCACTTAATAGATATACGTACATATCTATTACTTGCTGATACCCGCGACTTCGTACGCGTGCGAAACTTTCCACCAAAAATATCTGTCAACCAACATACGATGAACTTCGTAGCTAATGGCAGCTCGTTTAGAGAGTTCAAGCTATATCTAAAAATCCAAGTCTTATAACATGATTTCAATAAAATATAATATATTATTTAATCCGGAAAAAGGGCTTCCGAATGGTATAAGTTTCATTGAAATTGGTCCAGTAGTTAAGGCGTGATCCGCGAACAAACAAACAGATAAATAGACAAACTCAATTTTCGGAATCAGAATCGTTCATTTAGTAGATCTGCATATTTAGTTTATCCATATCTTTAATTTTAGTTTTTGGCTTTTTTTACAGTTTTATAATGGTATAGATGTGGTATGATGACAGTCGAGTTAGGTCAGTTAGTTCACTTTCAGCTCCAACGGCAAATATTTTTTTCTGTCGCGATAAAGAAATACTATAAGTGTTCTTTTGACTGAGTTTACTATTGAAGTTTTTTCTAAGCTTGCTGGGTTCAATACCCTGCAGCATTGTTAGTATATTTTTGCGAAGATTCAATCAACTACCTATGGAGTCGTCGCAAAATACGCCCTGCATACAATTTGCATAAAAATGTTTATTGCGCCTCATAAAAGAACTGCAATAGATATTGCCCGTATTTCGGCTTATCTCTTGTAGGCTTACAGAAAAACATGCCAAATATCTAGTAGGAATAGTACTCAGTACATAGTTTATTATTGTATCTGATCGCTACAAGCTTTTAATGTTTTCAGCTTCATCGGCTTAGCTTATAATTTGCACACCATATTGTTCTAAGTAAACTATTTTACATTTTTATCATAGAAACAAGTGCTAGTTTCCTTGAATAATACAGGAGTTTGTGGAGTTTGTTTTTATTGGATACTCAATGTGTTTCCCCGTAGCAATGCTAAGATGAATTCAATTTTATGAGTAGGTAAAATAAATACGACCATGGATATCTCATCTATATTAACTATGGATATGATCAGCAACGGCCAAATCAAAATATTATTCATTAGTTCTGAAAACTAACAAGAATTTTATCATTCCTCTTTCGAAGTTTACCAGGTTTATCCTTGTCATGATGATCATAGAATCGTCCTTGTAAAATCGAATACATATTTGCTCATTTATCTTTCTTTTACAGGCATGAAATAAAGCAGATTCGCGCGACATCCTACATCAGAGGAGTGCTGACGTCATTCATAATGTTCACAACCAGAATCTGCCTGTTCTGTTCAATACTGGCGTATGTGCTGGTCTACAACGTCATCTCTGCTAAGCAGGTGTTCGTTGTAACCAGCTTTTATAATATACTGAGGCAGACTATGACAGTGTTTTTCCCGCAAGGTGAGTTTTTTTACCATCATTTTTTGAGGTGCTATATTGTTTTTATGCAATAATTTGTATTAGTTATAAATGAAATGTAATATAATATGTACCGGAAATCGTAATCAAATGTCACTTTTTTTTACCAAAGGTTACATGGGTAGAATAATTTCGTTTTTAAAATGTTTTGTCTGCCTTATTAATACTAAGAAACAACCGCATGTCAAAAATGTGTATTTCAAAAACGTCAAATGCTAAATACAGTTTAAAATGTTGCCAGGTATCGCACAAGTAGCTGAAGCAACAATCTCAATAAAACGCCTGCAAAACTTCATGCTATACGAAGATACAAGCAAACCAGTGCCAGGCCTAGCCGAAATACAAACATCTACCAAGACCAAAGTGAAAAAAGAAGAGACAAGAGAATCTCTATTGTCTATCAAAGAAGATTTACTTCCCAAGGAAGATTTGAAAGTCTCTGGTTTAGTCGATGTACAGTTTACTAAGAATATAAATGAAGATGCTAGGGGAAATGGTAAGATTATTGTTTTATTGCGGTTCGTTGTAATTTGTTGAAATAATTACAAACCGCAAATTGTGTCCTACCTTTGAATTGATCAGTTAAACGGCTTATTTTAGTTCAGTTAGGAAGTGTAGTATGGTTCGGGAAAGATGGTTTAATCATGCAGAGTATGGAGAAACAGGTAGATCAGGTGAGCGTGAGTGGGACTGTTAGACAGGAATAGCCTTGACTTATTTTGATCCGATGGAAGTCGTTTTTGAGAAATTTGGTAGTCAATAGTGTCCTAGTGGGGTGAAAGTTCCTTAATCTTTTCCATGAAAACTTTTTTAATGTCACATTTGAAATAACTGTAAGTTGTTTGACAGTAAGTGTTTGAATAACAGGACAACGTCTGTCGGGTCAGCTAGTGAAAGTATAAAGTTATGTTGGGATCAAAGTAAAAAAAAAAACTACTTATACATACACCCCTTTTAAGAAACTGGTGTGATATGCATGTACAATTAATATTCTAAAACTAATGTCAAGGTTTTTTCTTTCGTCTCAAAATGCATTCAATATCTGCGCTAATTAACTTTTATATAAACCATTAATTATAGTGATAATTAATATTCTATGCATATATCACTACCGTTATCATTAATTTATGTGTCCAAAAACTTAATGGTCTAGTTGTGAGTTTTTTTACATTGCTCATAGCAGAGTGACAATTAATAATCGTATTCGTATCGTATTAATATCGTATCGTAAGTCCACGGCATTGTCATTTCTATTTCTGTATTACGTGAGATATTTGAAGCACTTTTAGTAAGAGCCATAGGGTGGGTGATTGCTATTAGCTATTAGTTCGCTCAGAGTTTTCATCGAAACTGTCGCGTCATTCAGACTTTATAGTGACAAAAACATCACCAGAATTGGTCATGCGGTCAAAATAATATGGTATGTGATATTATTACTGCGCGCTGACGTAAAACAAGTTTCATGTACCCGTAACCTAACTCTCCTTAACCTTCAACTGTTTTTATCTTATATTTGAGGTATTCTAAGGTAAATGACTGATACCATAGGGCTATATAATAAGTTGACTTATAGATTTATACAAAACAAACATTGCATTACATGATATAAAATTGTTGTGCAAAGATAAAAATGTCCTCCAACTGTTTACGTATATACTTGTGATTTTCAACTTTGTTTATAGTCTAAACAGGCTTGACGGCTCAGTCGGTAGTAGCTAGCTGTAGGTCGTGGGTTCGATCCCCACCAAGAACAAACATTTGTGAGCGGCAAACATAGATGTTTGTTTTGTGTCTGGGTGTTCCTATGTATCATCATAAGTATACTGTATTTAGAAAATTAAACCAGTCATTGCATCAGTCAGTATTTTGGCCCACGTCGTGATGTTTTTCATTCTTGTACAAAAACATCACGACGATTTTAGAAATAAATTCTTGAGATTTTGGAATTGTAAGTAGGTAGGTACTTACTATGTACCCACTCCTCATGAACTGAATAAACCTACTACTATTTAAGTAATCTGTGGTAAACGGTGTTGGTGCCACAATTAATAAGTTAGTTTAAGAAACCACTTTATTTATATGTATTGAGGTACTGTTCGTTTACGCAAATAAATAAAAAATAAAAAAACAAACGATTTAAAACCTTATTCCCATGCAGGAAACAGCAATATCGCGCCACTGGAATCAGGCGAGGAGGATGAACACGAACTATCGGCGAGGGTCGAGGAAGACGCGAGAGGTGTTCGTTTGAAACACGCGACTGCAAAATGGATAGAATCACACTCTGAGAACACGCTCACGGATCTGTCGCTTACTATAAAGCCTGGCAAGTAAGTTGATCTTCATTATTTTCTCTCGGAAAAGAGTCTTTATCTATACTATTATAAAACTGTAAAAAAGCCAAAAACTAAAATTAAAGATATGTATAAACTAAATATGCAGATCCACTAAATAAACGATTCTGATTTCGAAAATCGAGTTTGTCTGGTTATATGTTTGTCTGTTTGTTTGTTCGCGGAGCACGCCTTAACTACTGGACCAATTTCAACGAAACTTATACCATTCGGAAGCCCTTTATCCGGATAGAAACATAGGCTATATTTTATTGTAATGAAATCAAAGACTTTGATTTGATTTGATTTGATTTGATTTGAAAGACGTGGTTTCTTAGATACAGGTTCATCGTATGCTGGTTGACAGATATTTTGGTGGAAAGTGTCGCACGCGTACGAAGTCGCGGGTATCAGCTAGTTTACATATAAATGTCTCACCATTGTGTGGTTGTGTTCTTCCGAAATTGTTGATAAATTTGTGGTTATTTGTTTTCTTTATGCTAGATTTTGCAAGGAATTCATGTAGTAATTTCAAAAATCGGTCAAGGTTCCGAAACTGGTTCCTTATTAGAAATATAAATAAATTATAAATAAATAAATATTCACGGACATTTTAACACAACGCCTTCTAGTCCCAAACTAAGCAAAGCTTGTACTATGGGAACTAGATGGCTGATAGAATACATATTTTTTTTTTTTGTAAATACATACTTATAGTACATATATAATACTAGTAACTTGCTTATTACTACTACTTATTAGTATGTATAAATAACATTTAATAAGTTGCTCTATTGACTAATTTCCTTTCCAGATTGATAGCTGTGATAGGCCCAGTTGGTGCAGGCAAGTCATCGCTACTGCACGTATTGCTAAAGGAACTGCCGCTACTGTCCGGAAGCGTGTATTTAGGTGGAACTGTTTCATACGCCAGCCAAGAACCATGGTTATTTGCAGGTAAAAAAAATAATCCTTACAATGAAAAGTACAATTGTTTTACCCGACTACGCTGTGAAAAAAGAGGTTATCTAACTGTATGAATTTAACCTTCCAAATAAAATTCTAATTTACATAAAAACATAGTTCAAAAATTATGATTATTGCTAAAATACCATTCAAAAACCTTCCCACGTTTTTACTTCTTCAATTCAGCGATAACAATCACAATGTTCCCGGAACCATTTATGTCATTTTACGTACAATAAGCAAAAGAAAAACACAAATCGACATCATCACAAACGTATTATTACAGGAAGCGTCCGTCAAAACATCTTGTTTGGACAAGCAATGGACAGGCCGCGGTACAATGCGGTCGTACGTCGCTGCGCATTGGATCGTGATTTCTCATTGTTCCCGCACGGAGATAAGACAGTAGTAGGGGAGAGAGGGGTCAGTCTTAGTGGAGGTAAGTCTATTCTAACAGCAATGATATACTCGAAACCAACGTTTCTAATATTAACTACTAGGACAGGGGTGGCGGCGAACCTTTACATATCAACGTGCCATTTTTCTAAAGGAATGTTGAATGATGTCATAGACGTGCCATCAAATAATTTTGACTTTGCTATTACATATTGGGAAAAAAATAACAATTCTTACAAAAAATAGTAACATTTATGTTAGGGTGGTAAGATGTTACTTTTAGCAGGATGCATGCTGAACTGGAGTCGTCTCGCGTTCGCTTGTCATATAATACCTACTTCACACTTTTTTCGTAGTGCATATTGAATTGTGTGATCGTGATGACTTGCCCAAAATATTGTGTGGCGTGCCATTGGTTCCATCCCTGTACTAGGATATGTTCGTTCGTGTGCTGTGTCGATCTTGAATAACAACTGAGAAAATGCTTGAGGATAACGAAATTAAGTAATAAATATTCTTGGACATATCACACAACGCTCTCTAGTCCCAAACTATTTGCTTAGTTTGGGACTAGAGAGCGTTGCTAGATTGCTGATAGAATACTTATTTACATATTTTTTTTGTAAATACATACTTATGATAGTAATTGTGTCAATTTATCTGTTTTCATCTAACACGAGCTTCCGCTCGCGACTTCGTTCGCGTCCTGTTGGATCCCGTTTATTTTCCGGGGTAAAAAGTAGCCTATGTGTTAATCCAGGTCACGGAGAATATATATTCCAAGTTTCATCCAAATCGGATCAGTACTTTTTGAGCCAATTCGTTACAAACATACTTACATACAAATCTTTCCTCTTTATAATATTAGTATAGATTTATAAAACTTTTTATGAACAGGTCAACGTGCCCGTATCTCCCTAGCAAGATCAGTGTACAAACGCGCTGATATTTACCTACTAGATGATCCACTGTCAGCAGTCGACGCTCACGTCGGAAGGCATCTCTTTGAGTCGTGTGTCGTTGGATATCTGAGGAATACAACGCGGATTCTTGTCACGCATCAACTGCAGTTCTTGCGTGATGTAGAACAGGTACCCTTCTTCTTCTTGTATTTATAACCGCTGTCCGTCATTTCGACAAACAAGCTAGTGTAAAGTGAAAAATTTGAAAAATAGTATTGAGTCAAGTCAGCTAATGTTTATTTATTTCAAAATTTCACACAAACAAGTAGTGCTAGGAGGACTTAATGCTAAGAGCATTGTCTACCAGTCTTCCTGGGCATGCAAAAAGGTGGTGTGGCGTGATTTTAATGAATAAATGAATGAATGTTCAGCTCGATTTTCTCAAATTTCATACTGAAATTTGTTTTTTTTAATTTGCTTGTTCCACAATTTGAATATTTTATTACATATTGGGGTCGATTCTGTTGTTCCATTTTCTAAACTAACCTAATTTGACAGCAGACTAACTAAGCAGATACTATGGGAACTAAATTGCTGATATAATACTTATATGTATTTTTTCTATCTAAATTATGTTTTTAATAAATGCACGTTGTTTTAGATAATAATCCTAAAGAACGGTGCAATAGCCGCTGCGGGTAACTTCGATACGCTGAGCGCGTCCGGACTCGACTTCGCCACACTCCTGTCGCGCGAGGAACACGATGATGAAAAGAAACCAACGGTGGACACCTCATCGCAAGACGCCGAAGAATCTTTGCATGGCAGCTTCCGAAAGCGGCAGATGAGCATACACTCTGTAAGTGATAGCTTCAATATGCTTCTTCAAATATGTATAATAGTACATTACTGCAGCGGCCAGCATAAGAGGCGTTGATGGACGTGTAAATGTGAGCCGAGACGAAGCCGAGGCACATATACGTAAGTCCATCAATGCCTAGTTGTGGTCAAGGCGTGTATAGCACTTTTCTCAAATAATGTGTGGAAATTCAAACTAAGTAGTAACTAGACATAACTATTTATTTGAAAATACAATTACTTTTCAAAATCAATGACGAACAACACTAATTTTTCCATCGTTAAAGTCTCCATATGTTTTTTTTTCAATAAACAGCTTTCTATTTGCAAGTTAGTTCGAAATTTAAATAAAACCTTTGATAACTTTTGCCGGCCGCTGCACGCATGTATTTGGACAGTACAGCATTTTGAAAGAAAAAAAGAAAGATCGTATTTATTTGCGACATAGAAACGTACAAGTACAAAATTAAATTAAACATAAACAGTCACTCGAAAGAAATTGATGTCGCAAAACGGACTGTGCCTCAGCCAGCATGTGTCGGTCGGCATGCGACCGACGCTGGTCTTCCGGCAGATTTTCGATTTATCTCGAAGAAGGTTATCAAAATAATGCTCAAATTTCCAAGCATGTTTGAGAAATATAATATACCAGGTGGGATTCAAAGTTCGAGCCTACAGGGTGGTCTGCCATTGATCTATAGTAGGTGCCAAATAGCACCGCAATACGGGTCATTCACCCACCTTCAAAACGATGTCGCAAAATTCAATTTATGAATGGCTAATTCTGTCGGTTTCCATACAAACCTGTCGCTAAGACGGTAATCGCTCGAATCTCGCAGTACGGTTTGTTTACCATTCATAAATTGAATTTTGCGACATCGTTTTGAAGGTGGGTGAATGACCTGTATTGTGGTGTTATTTGGCACCTACTATAAGCATCCTTTATCCGACCGCCTTTGAAGGTTTTATAATTATGCAGGTGAGTTCAGTGGACAACCTCACAGCCACCGCGCCGCCTGAAGGCGGTCGCGAAGAAGCCGAGCTCAGAACAGCTGGTGCTGTCTCGTCTAAAGTATACGGCGCTTACTTGCGAGCGAGCGGGCACGCGATACTAGTCACCTTGATGGTTTTCATTGCTGTACTGGCTCAGCTACTAGGCTCCGGATCTGATTGGTGGACCAGTTACTGGTAAGTTATATACAAACAATACAAACTAGCGGACCGTCCTGGTTTCGCACGGGTATTTAACAAAAATTTTAAAACTTTTAAGGTAATTTTTAACACCTTGGGTTACATTGTTGCGAGTTTAGTAGGAATACGTAATTTTTTGAAAATATAATATATCCTATGTCACTTGGGGATAGTGTAGCTTCCCAACGGTGAAAGAATTTTTCAAGTCGGTCCAGTATTTTCAGAGCCTATTCGATGCAAACAAACAATCAAATCTTTCCTCTTTATAATATTAGTATAGATATAGATATAGATCAACTACCTACTTGAGAGCGAGCTATAGAATACGATACTAATCACTCAGATGGTTTTCATCGCTGTGCTAGCTCAGCTACTCGACTCCGGCTCTTTGGTGAACCAGTGGCAGGTCATGTATACGACAGACAAATTAGTTCCTGTATCACGAACATATCTGACAGTCGCCGCGTTAGCGCATTCGAGCTATATTGCGCGTCACTGCCAGCTCGACTGCCAACCGTTGTAGTGTCACCGCGCAGTGTATCTCGGATACGCTAGCGTTACGATACGTTTGCGATTGTCACATTTATTCGTGATCAAGGCACAGTTGGATCTGGCTTTTCAACTCCCGATATTTAATTGGAAAACAAATGAAAGCTACGTCGGGAAAACCACACCGAATGTTTCAGGTCGATTAGAATGACCATCTTAACTATATACATTATATAGTTGGCATATTATAAACAAGTTTAAAATGTCCTCATATAGTCTATATCTACTTGAATACATTTGAGATATTTACTTTATAATTAGTTCGAGCCTATTTCAGTTAATCTTATAATTTCAGGGTAAATTTAGAAGAGAAGAATCCCTTTCAAAAGCTAAGTGTAACAGACCGATGGAACATTTCCGACCCAGAGAGCTACGCAATGAACTATACGGCATCGCTCATCGACAATGCCTACTTTGAAAACGGACTGTCGAGATATGACTGCATTTATATTTACAGTGGTGAGTTTAATGAAACATTTAGAACGAATTTCTTATTATCTATAGCTTATGAATGAATGAACGGAAAAACATTATTGTACATTCCATAATACATAATACTAGGTTCCGCCCTATTATTATTTTTCGGGATAAAAAGTATCCAGGTCACGGACAATATATATTCCAAGTTTCATCCAAATAGGATCATCCATCCATCCATAGGATGCGCACGTGAGATATTTGTCTACTCGTTCTGTCAAAATGAAGGCATTTTGCTCAAAGACTAGTTTGACGAAAAAATAAATGTTCTAGGGATTATTCTACTGCAGACAAGTTTCACTGGTTTTAAAAATAGAAAACTTTAAAACGATCTTACTATAAATGATGTACATGTGTATGTTCTTTCGCAGCCATGGTAATAGCACTAGTAGTGATCTCCTTACTCCGCTCGTTCATGTTTTTCTCAATGGCGATGCAAGCTTCAACGAAACTCCACAACACAATGTTCGCTGCGATAACTCGGGCGCCGATGCGATTCTTTCATTTGAACCCGTCGGGACGGATATTGAATCGATTCTCTAAGGACATGGGAGCTGTCGATGAAGTACTACCCTCGGCTTTACTCGATGTTTTACAGGTAACATAATATTCTTGTCGTTTGTTCCGTAGTTTAGGTTACTGTTAGGACATGAAATAAGCTTAGGATTGTAATCCAGACACTGAAAACAGTATCATGAGTCTGTGTTAATCTATTGATAAGAAATCTGTAGGAAATGCCAAGCAAATGGCTCACCTTAACCTCTGCCTAATACATATATAACATGGTTACTGAGGACGTGTTCTGTGAGGCATCACACTCTGAGACAAAGGTTGTAGATTTCAAGAAAATACTTTTGGACCTTTGCCATCCATCTACTTCCACAACGGGACATGAACTATTACTACGGAATAGTCACGGAACAGACATCGACTGTAATGATGATGATGATGACATTGTACCATTTACATACCACTGGTACCATTGTCCCAAAAATCCTTTCTTGTTATTCCAGATTGGCCTTTCCCTAATCGGTATCGTGGTAGTGGTCGCGATAGTAAACTTCTGGCTTCTCGTTCCAACATTGGCTATCGGCGTCATATTCTACGGCCTGAGGATCTTCTACCTATCCTCTTCCCGCAGCATCAAGCGGCTCGAGGGTGTGAGTGAGTCATCCTATGCGCACTGCGCTACGTTTTTAGTTCCTCTGATATAACTGGGCCGATTGAAATGAGGTTGGATTTTCAAATGTGATAAGTTGAAGAAATGAAGAACTAGGTCTGTTTGGCCTAGTTATATCAACAGTTACTTCAGCTATTGCATTGCATGTACCTTACAAGATCTAATTTGGTATAGTTATGTTAGTGTAATTCCAAATAGGCTTTAATTAACTACCTACCGCCGTCTCACAGACACCGACGATGTTATTTTTTGTCAATAACTACGACTACGCGTGTTTTTATACTTTGAGGATTTACATACCCTCTTTTGGCCTCACCTAGGACTGCACCTGCGCTTTTCTAGGATATACCTTATTAAATCCATAATACACTCACTCAGCCTCACACACATACATAGGTGGGTTTCTCCTGTGATACCCAGACTCTTAAGAGACTAGCGTGGATCAGGAAACCCACCTACATATTATGTAAGTTTTATTTAATAGTTTGTTTGTAGTATAAGAGGGGTGCGCACTGATTATCGGGAAACAGAATTTCTTGTCCGATGCTCAGGGTTCCCCATAGTGTTTATGAATGGCTACACATTCTGCGTAATGTGTAGTCTTTAGTTCATAAGCGCTCAGTTCCTCACTTTACTTAAAAAAAAATAAAAAAAATATTATTATTATACCTAGGCCCGTTTTTTGATGAGCCAAAAATTTCGGCCCGTCCGAAAGACCGCGGGTTCACCATGCGAACCTCTAAAGAATGGAACACATTAACGGCGTCTGTCTTTCCTGATCACTATAATCTGAATGTCTTCAAAGCAAGGGTGAATAAGTGTCTTCTAGAACGTTTTGCTCCATCGTCGGCTTCATCGTCGCTTACAATCAGGCGAAATTGAAGTCAAACGATGGTCTATATAAAAAAAAAAGTAGTTATGTGACTAAAAATGGGAATAGGTAGTTAAGGGTTAAATATGACACAAGACATTTTTTAAAATACATTTTGTATGTAAGAAACGAATAGTAACAATAGTACAGTGGCAGCATATCCACAGCTCGCAGTCCGGTGTTCTCTCATCTGAACGCAACGCTGCAAGGCATCACCACTATCCGCGCGTTTGGCGCACAAGAAGCACTTATCAGGGAGTTTGATAATCATCAGGACCTGCACAGCTCCGCTTGGTAAGCAAACCACGTCTATATAATATTTATGTATATTTTTCAAAGGTCTAAATAACCTCCCAACTTGATCTTGGAAGCAGCTGCACTAATATCCAGAAAAGTTGACTATCTGACAGTTTTCTTACAAGAAAATCCGCATTCAAGATTTTATAACACATTTGCTGGTAAAGGGTCTCTTATTTCACCAATTTCAGTATCGTGATGTATGTCATTACGCACTCGTGCGTTATGGTAATGTAAAACGCACGGTTTATCAAGATGCTCCCACTAAAACGAACGGGGGCCCGGCCCCAGCGCGGGCGGGGGGCGCGCGCCGCGCTCTACGATAAAAAATAAGCATTTAATTCTTTTACAAATTGTTCAATTTTTTCTAACTGCTTCAACAAGTGAATAAAGATTTATTCTTTGAAGAAAGTCCGAGTTTTATTTATTTCCTCGCAAATGTGTTATAAAACGTCGTATGACATACGTGCGCTTTGAAAATTACAGCGTCTGCTTTCTTGTAGCCCTCGGCTACGGCTCGGGCTGGCAATATCGCCTCGGCTGTAATTTTCAACTTACCGCACTCATATCATAATGTACTATTACGATTCTTATAGGTTTTACAATAATCGTTTGTAAGCTCCTAAATAATCCACAATATCCACTCCTGTTTTATTTTATTTGGTAACCTATAGAGAGAGAGAGATTCAACAGAATTCATAATTCTATTATTTTTTATTGTAGATTACATATGCACTTTACCTATTAAATTAATATTGATAGTAGATGCTAATGTGTTACTGTTTGTTTGGCAGGTACCTGTTTATCGCGAGTTCGCGTGCGTTCGGGTTCTGGCTGGATCTCGTGTGCGTGATTTACATCGCTGTGGTCACGCTCAGCTTCCTCGTTTTCGGAAATGGTAACCACTTATTTCTTTATTTTTTACTAGCGACCCGCCCCGTCTTGTCTTTTTCTAATAGTTTAACGTAATCTACGTAAAACTATTAGAAAAAGACAAGTTTGTAATTTTATTCGTGTGCAAAGTCGCTTCCCGCGTCTGTCTCAATGTCTGTATGTATGTATGCTTAGATCTTTAAAACTACACAACGGATTTAGATGCAGTTTTTTTTAATAGATAGAGTTATTCAAGAGGAAGGTTTATATGTATAATACATCATTATCATCACTGAATTGCACCCGTACGAAGCCGGGGCGGGTCGCTAGTACATTATAATTTAAACATGCAATAGCTGAACTGATGTGAATGAAATTGACAAATATGTGTGGTTATTTCAGAGGAATCCGGCGGTAACGTTGGTCTGGCCATCACGCAGGCGATGGGTCTGACCGGCATGTTCCAATGGGGCATGAGGCAGTCTACTGAACTAGAGAATCAAATGACCAGTGTTGAAAGGTTACAACTTTTTTTAAATATTTCATGAAACCTATTATTTTATTCTGCATTCCAAGAACGCCAATCTATTAAAACATACATTTTAGTTAATTAGATTAGCTTCCAAACTGATTTATTCATTGGTATTATCGGGTCCACCACTGTGATGGTCTATTCTGGTGGTCTACAAGGTCTCCGCAAAACAGCACAGAAATGCAGCAACGATTCATACAAAAGAATCAAGGCGGTCGCGTAGTGTAACTTACAAAACTCCATCATCCAACAGATCTAAAGCCATAACAATCCCTAACATTAACAAAATAAGGTTTGAAATCGGGTCCATTTTCTGGTTGGCGACGACATAATAATATCACCAACGACATTTGACAAACCTTAGATTATCGTTTTGCGGAGAAGACCCTGGCTATTTGTTGAGCTTATCCGTAATTCCTTGTTCTGATCACACCCAAGAATAGCCTTGTATTTTCTTTATACAGAATCCAAGAATACTCAACAATAGAATCGGAACCCCCTCTCCAATCAGAGCCGTCAAAGAAGCCCCCTCCATCGTGGCCCGAAGCCGGTCGCATTGAATTCCGTCATCTATTCCTGTACTATGCACCGGACGAACCCGCTGTGCTAAAGGATTTGACGTTGGTTATCGAACCGAAGGAGAAAGTTGGCATTGTGGGACGGACGGGTGCTGGGAAGTCTTCACTCATCAATGCTTTGTTCAGGTAAAAAAATATCTGATAGTCTTCCTCTAGTTTTCTTCTACGGTTCGCGGGAGAGCCTTTATAGAAACTCACGTGGTTCGAAGATCGGTTTGTTTTCCTCTGTGAAGCATACTTACCTATTTTTGGTAGACTAAAAAAACTAATCAATTACTGTGTTTTCACAATAGATTGGCCACCATCGAAGGGGATATCATCATAGACGGTCGCGAGACCTCGACTCTCGGTCTTCACGAGTTGCGAAGCCAAGTGTCCATCATTCCACAGGAGCCAGTGCTGTTCTCGGGAACCATGCGGCATAACCTGGATCCCTTCGATGAGTACCCCGATCAGGTGCTATGGAGAGCTTTAGAGGAGGTGGGCTACAGTTTTTGATACCAGCTCAGATTGTACTAAATCACTGCAGTGCTTTGATTAGGTTGCGTCAAGTATTTTTTTAATTTAGCTTATGTTATCTTCATAAAAAAATTTATAATACATAGGATGCTAGGAATCCAACATTCACGTAAGATTAAAATTTCGCACAACAAACGTTATTTTAGCAAGCAAGTTCGTATGAGTTTGTGTCCAACTCTGGTAACGGAGTTTTTAGACCTCTAAGGCCTCCGTCGTGGCTTAATGACTGCTAGAGCCGGAACCAACATTTTAACGTGCCCTCCGAAGCACGGAAGCGCCCAGATGTAAATGCAAGCGATCACCTATCCAAATAGTGACTGCGCAGAACATCGATTAACTTAGATAAGTGAAGATTGACTAAGCAAGCTACGCCACGAGCAATTTACGTTATTTTAAAACAAGCAGTCAACTATTCGTTTATGTATTATGTGTCATGGTTATGTGTCTTAATTTTTCTAGGTGGAGCTAAAAGAGGCTGTGATGGAGTTACCAGCGGGACTCAGTTCCCGCATGTCTGAAGGCGGAGGCAATTTCTCAGTGGGGCAGAGACAACTTGTATGTCTAGCGAGAGCCATAGTACGGCGGAATCGTCTACTTGTGCTCGATGAGGCAACCGCAAATGTAGACCCACAGTGAGTTACAAAATGAACTGTATCACTATAACTTTAGAGTTTAACTTCAAAACTGTAGTAACTACTTTGTGTAAGGGCCGTAAGATCAATAGTGGTTTAAACCACGAAATAGAGTTTAACCCTTGTCTCCGATTATTTCATAAGATCAATGGTAGTTAATCAACCATCGGTAACTTAAACTGACAGAGATGACAGTAGATTTAATCCATCGATCAAATGTAATTGTAGTTCACGAAACCCATAGTTTAAACTGCTTTTGATCTTACGGCCCTAAGAGATAGTTTGTCTTGTACGAATCCATAGTACGTCGGAATTGAAATTATTTTGCATAGATGGAGTACCCGTGATTCACCTAACAAGAAACTGCTTCTCACGGTACATCTGTATAGTTTTTCGTGCCTAAGTTTTTTTTTAATATTTTTTTTTAAGTATTTCTTCATCTTTTCTAGGACTGACGCCTTGATTCAGACAACTATTAGAAACAAATTCGCTGATTGCACCGTCCTTACTATTGCTCATCGGCTACATACTGTTATGGACTCGGATAAGGTAAGAGGTCAAAACCATATAACAAACAATATGTAGGCATGTGTCAGTGTATTGTATAGACGTGCTCTTGGACTTCTAAGATTCTTGTGTACCAATGTGTTCTTGTATTTTTGTTTCCAGGTTCTGGTCATGGACGCCGGAACGATGGTAGAATTCGACCATCCCCATATTCTGCTGCAGAAGGCTGACGGCATCCTGCGAGGGATGGTCGACCAGACTGGACGCTCCATGATTGAAACTCTCACTAAAGTTGCACAACAGGTAGATCAGATACAATATGTTTTTTTTTATTTCATTTTAGGTATCGTTATATTTGGTCCAAAAAAATACACATTCTGTAGCATATAGTGGCCACAAAGCACTGTCATTTGTGATGGGAAAGACTATTTAGGAAAGAAATGGAATGTGGGAGACTGATTATACTCCAATCTTTATTATTTTTCACCAGCTCTCCCCAAGTAGCTCAAACATATTAGGTAAATATAATAGGAACCAGTACTCCCAGATTTTACATAAATCTGGTATTAACCTAACTAGTTATTTATTTTACCACTTAGAATCACCTCGTATAGACCGTGTATCTACAATAGCGACATTATATTGACACACGGATGGAGCTACATATTAGTATTCATAAAAAAATAATTAAAGTACAGTCAGCTGCACTAAAATGTGTACAATTCGTAATGTCTATTGCAATACGGTGACACTAGTTTGAAAGTTACGAATCGTACACATTTTAGTGCAGCTGACTGTACTTAATTTTTTTTTATGAATACTAATAAGTAGCTCTACCCGTGTGTCAATTTAATGTCGCCATTGTAGATACACGACGTATAAGACGATTCTAAATTTTCCTTGTGTAATTTTACTAAATAACTATGACTTTTGATTTTAGGCTTATGAGAAAAAACATGAACCGCCGAGTGACACCCCCGGCCCAGCGGAACCCTCCGCCTAAATACAAGTCTACAATAATTTTAGGATATGAATTATTAGTGTAACGTTCCTACTGAAATAATGTACAAAGGATCTGACATTTAATTTAATTTATTTCTCGCATGCGCATGCAAAACATCACATTTTTATGTCCGATAAGTGAAGTGTATAATTTATACCTATTTTATGATTATCACAGTGCATGTTACATCACAATGTATTAGTTTAATTATTAACTATTTTTAAGAATAGTACGAACTTAATTTAAATGTACTTAGCTGAATTTCGTAAACGACAAGTGAGATTTACAATAATTATTACATAGTTGAATAGAAAATGTGTCATTTTGCTAAAATTTTACTGTATACCAAAACTAACTCGAATACTATTATTTTATTATACAATCGACTGTTCGTACATTCGTAAACAAATTGAAAAAGGAAACAAGGTCCAATAATGTGCTTTGAAGCTTTAAAAGTGTTTTAAGTTTATCGCAAGGTGCCTCACTCATATTTTGTACTTAACGTGTAAGTAAATTACAAGTAATCTGAAACAGACTTTTAGTTTGTACTTAAAAATGCTTATATTCCAAATCTTATCGTGAAATGTTACCGTCTTTATGCACTGAAAGTGCACAATTTTGATACTTACTACTTATTATTTTGGAATATTTTTATTCTTTTTTTTTTATGTGTACTTATAATACCTTATATGATTATACATATTATGAATGTGATAAATAATTATGGGAATGTAGCGGCTGCCATTGTAATACGGATAGCACTAAGTAAGCCTTTGTTGTTTTGCAACAAAAATAAATGTTTGTCAATTTATTTCATTCGTTTCAATCAACTACATAATTTACGAGTTATTCAGAGTTCACGCTATCTTCATAATATTTATGTTAGTTTTCATTACTTCCATTACTTCCATTACTTCCATTATTCTAAAGCCCCGTTTTCACTAGGGGACATGTCGCGGGAACAAATCGCCCGACATTCACGTAGTTGTCTCCGGTGGCTGTCGAGGGACACGAAGGTCGCGCGTGTCGACGCTCTCAGAGCATCGACTAGCAAGCTACGCGACTCGTAAATGTCCCAAGCGACGTCAGGCGACATCGCGCGGGACTCGTGAATTTCGTGTCGAGCGACAGAGTCGCAGAACAAATGGCTTAATGCAAATGGAAAACGAGGCTTAATGGTGCAATATTGATCTTTCCAGCAGAACACAGATCATAACGATGAGGCTCAACTGTTGACGACATTATTCTACGAAGCCTTGTACGAGTTAGTTATGAAACAGGGACCCTTCGTTCGTACTTTTGTAACTAAGATTTCATAAACTAGAACCAAATAAATCTGAAATTCCTGATACTTATGTATATCAGGAATTTGGGATTTTCTTTCGTGCTTCTTGATCAATTACGTATGTATTTTTATAACTATATAGGTATCCTTATGGTATGATTGACCGAAAAACGTTGTGATATAGGTTATTATAAAGTAGGTAGTCCTTGCAACCCCAAAGAACGTCAAATTAATGTAATCATTTCTATTTTTCTAATAGATATGAGGGTTTTACTTAAATGTATAATTTATTTATTCAATAAGTCGTATCCTGTCTTTCAGTAAGGGGGTTAAAAGAAAAGCTATTATTAAATTAGAATTTTTTTATTTCGCATCTTTCACAAAGAATGTTAAAGTTGTTATAATTTTTATGGAATGTAACGCGACAAAATACTACAAAAGGTTTAAAATATACTTCTTAGCTTCTTGAAGTCTTATACTAACAAATAATACAATATGTTACGAAATACTTTCAAAAATACAATATTTACAACATCGCTAGAACATACAATACTACTCATACTAAAAGGTAAACATAAGTTTTGAAGACCTAGCAGTATACAAAGTTTCATATAAATATGTACCTAAGAACAGATTCGCCCGAGTCTGTATCCGTCGTGATTATCATAGACTGAACATTCATATACTGCCATACCTTGTAACAATCCGTACATCAATTTATCACAGAACCCTGATCCTTCTCCACACTTTCACTCACTTCTGTTCATACAAAGTACAATGAGAACATAAATAATGCTTACATAGCTAACATCAAAAATAATAATACACGGACATGCCTATATGCGTAAAAAAAGATGCTAAACTTATGCCCGACATAAGCTTGGCACCGTAAAAGACAAATGTTTCAAAAAGAAACATCAGACATCATTCAAGAAGAAAAATAATTCTAACACAGTTCTATAGATAAAACTCGGCAGATCTTAAAAGATGGATGTAAAGGCAGTCGAATTAAGAAAAATGCACATCCATAGTTCTTACTAAGACCAGCGAAGTTAAACACAAGTGGATGATGATGAAGAGTTAAATAAAATAAATAGATGGATACAGCCGTAACATGCTAAGAAACTGTCATAATAGTTTATCTTCGTTTGGCACTAGAGAAATGGACAGAAAGATAATTAGAACAAGAAAACGATGCTGAGGTCTTAGGAAACTGCATACAGATTTGTCGTCTTACATCTAAGGTTACGCTATGTGATAATTGGGTATTATAAGTATTTATAAGTAGCTAATCTATTCACAGTCTTGGGAACATATTGGCAGCAGAGGCTTGCCGAGAAAGGTCCGATCGCGCCGCGGAAAGTCCCAACAGATCAATACTAGTTCAGTACCGGCGCTCAGTGTCACACACTTCACAACCACTAGTATGCTATACACTTAACATAATAAACACAGTACGTAGCTGCCGGCGCGATGGCGCATGGCGCTGTGCAGTGGCGAGAGCTCATTATACGAGCGCTGTGAGACTCCCTGAGCGAGAGTTTTTGTTTTCGTCTACATCAGCCGGGTTGGGTTTTTCCTGGAACAAAAAGAGTTGTTATAAATTGATTGCAACAAAAAGCAGCATGCGGTACCTACACCATATTTACCCAACTTATTAAATACTAGCTCACTAAAGTTAGTCATCATCATCATCATCATCATAGGCAGCTTGCAGTAGCCCACTGCTGGGCATAAGCCTCCTCCCTCAAACGTCACTCGTGTCTATTTTGGGCTTTTTGCATCCAGCGGGCCTAGGATGCGCACGCGAGATATTTGTCATGTCGTTCTGTCAAAATGTAAGCATTTTGCACCATTTTCTGAACTATTGCATTATCTGTGGTAATGTTGTCGAGAAACCGCGCCTTTGAATCTTCAACTTTTGACATTTCTGCATAACTATTAGCTCGTCCTCAGAGAGGTGCGACGACTACGAAGTGTCAAAAGTGTACAATAAGGCGCGTTTTGTCGACAACATTACCACAGATAATGTAATAGTTCAGAAACTGGTGCAAAATGCTTACATTTTGACAGAACGACATGACAATAACTCTAAATCATTTATTGGTAATTTTTAGTTACAGGTCACATACAAATTAATATAAATAAGAATAAAATAATAATAATAATTAATTAGGTACCTCAAGTATTCAAAGAACTATAAAAAATGTAGATGCTTAGGTGCAGAATATTATATATCACAAGGATACATTGCAGTAATGCAAATGCATAATAATGTCAAAATATTTCATTAGGTCAAACAAAATAATTAAAATAAATAACGATAATTAGGTAATAAGATTTAAACAAACAATTCAAGCAGTCAATACCAAAGACTGAAAGTCGTGGAAACTATAGAAGGTCTGCTCGATCAGCCACTGTTTTAGTCGGGCTTTAAAACGGGCAATAATCTCGCGTGCGCATCCTAGGCCTGCAGGTCTTCCCCTGTACGGCAACGATATCATCTACCCATCTGGCTGTTGGTTTACCAAGGCCTCTCTTGTGTCCCCTAGGCCACTATTCTGTCAACAATATACAAGCAATCTTTCAAACGGCAATGTGTTGTTATATGTACCTGTGTGTCATGTCTTGGCGGGGTAGGTCCGGCTGGAGGCGGCAGTGGCAAGGCGAGGCGCAGCGCCGTCCAGAAGGCTCGCTCGTGCACGTGACGCCACGCGACGAGCCGCGTGCCGCGCAATGTCGATACCAGCCGCGAACCGCACTCTTTCGCTTCACGCTTCAGCTTTGGTAGATCCTGTGGTAATCATACAAGTTAGTGGAGACACTGGTGAGATAGTTATTAAGCTGGCTTATCGTATCAGAGGGATGTTGCAAAGTCCAGCCATGGAGATAGAAGAGATACAAGGGCGTACGAGGGCAGAACTATTTTATTAAATTTGAAGATTTATTACACGTCTAATTTACAAGATGTAGCGGATGAGAGGAAGCGGGAAAACGACTCACGCGTCGCCACGTCATGACACTCGTGATAGTGACAGATTAAATTTCAATCAACATTGTCATCAATCAGTCAGCCATTAGATGTTGCTAGTCATATGTTAAGAATATACATTCTAACAAGGGATTGGACGTAAAATAATGATGTGCAAAACTCTAGTGGTTATATTGCGAAAACGTTACGAATTGAAACTGCCGCCATTTGCATCATTTCGACAGATAAAATTAAAAGAAGCAGAAGAACTTTAGAGCGCACACACACGCTAACTGCAAGTAACACGCTAACTGTAGAGTCAGGCTGAAACATGTCGTTCAGCACGAAACAAATGACAATCGCAATCGTATCGCAACATTATCGTAACGTACACGAACGATGACGCGGCAACGCTTAGCAGTCAGGCTGCGACGCAGCGTAATCCTTTACGCTGTATATTAGGGGCTCTGACACCGAGCTAGAGGATTCGATCCCGGGATTCCCGTCATATGTTAGTCCCGAAATTTTCGGAATCAAATTTAATGAATCTAGGGATTTTCGGGATTGATAAAAGTATGTATAAATTCCCGCTTCACGTCGTGTAAGTACTGATATTTTTTTTGTTAATTGGTGATAATCAATGAAATGATTAAAAAGCAACAATGCATTAATGTGTCTGAGTATATAGATGAAAAACAACAATTATTATTTTCTGTACCTCTAAGGGGATAAGATAAAGTCGTACATAGTCTCAAATGTTCTTTTCATTCCATGTCACTATTCAAAGAAAGGTTTTATGTCAAACATAAAAAAATGAAGATGTTTCGTCAGTGTGGGAGTCATTTTAAACTAAAAGATAAATAAAAAATTGATTTTGATATGTTTTACTGTCTTTTTGGTACCACTTTCTATTACCAATACAATCCCGGGACTATCCCGGGATCCCGAGATTAACTGTAGATAATCCCGAAATCCCGGGATCAGAAAAATCGACCGGGATCGAATCCTCTAATCGAGCTGAGCTAACAGCACAGTATACATTACCTGCAGTAAGACGACGACAGGAGGCAGCGGAAGCGCGCGCAGCTGATACAGCGCCGTCAGTAGCTGCTGCGGCGAGTACTGCGCCGGCGACAACACCGCCACTAGTGACCGACACCTCCCGGCTGATCCTATCAGCTCTCCGTACCCTGTGCAATATTAAACTAACGTTACTCTTAAGGTGGATTTGCACCAAACGAACATAGAACTAGAGCTCGAACAAGAGCGTTCTTTCTTAATCTTTTACTCTGTTGTTAATAAAGTCGATGATAGATTGGAATAGTACTTTTTTAAAATCTTTTTTTTGTTGGAATAGTTACACCGTGTTTTGTGCTCTCTTGGTCGAACTTGAATCTGCTTGATACAAAATACAATACACGACGTAACAGTTCCCAACTTAGGTCGTTGAGTGCAGCAGAGAACATGAGCCCATATCACTACCACGAATAATCCTCCTAAATCCTAAATTCTTAGCAGTTTCCCTAAATTCGAGGTAGATATTATGTACTACCCAGCAACGCCACCCATTAGTACATCTTTAGGCTTCGTACATTTGAATATTATTGAGTCGATATTGGAATATTTTTGGTAAATAATATGGCGCTAATGATAAAGGTCACGCGCCAAAAGCTTTTCTTGCTTACACTCTTGTATCTTTGTCTATACTACATCAGAAAACTAACATTTGTGCCTACTCGTATCACCTATTCCTACTTAATGTCTTAGGAGACTGGTGTAGTGGGCGTTATGAAAAATATAGTTATTACTTATATTGCTTCGCCATTTCATTTTTCTATTTGTGACTGTTATCTTTACGTACAAAAAAATATATTTCTACCTTGTTATCTGGGAAATAAATAGACGCTATCGAGTTTCAAAACAGGCTTACGCACGCAGCCGGTAAGGAGATTACTCGGGCAAGCGGTATTTTCTCGCTTTGGAGGCAAAATTAAAAGTTTTTCTTTCCTTTTTTTTTCTTAAAGGAAATTGAATTTTTGTCCCTACGTAAGTATCCGCTTTTACGAATATTATATTAGTAAAAATGTTGCCAGGGGCAAATGAGGCAATTTATTTAATAAAGTAAATTAAAGAATATTTCGATGACGACGATATGACCTTACAATTTTATTTTATTTCTTCTTTACAAGACGATCCTTTGAATAGATTGAAATTTTTTTGTCAAATAAATTGAAATTCATTTCACTCGCTTCAAATTACGGCAATAAACAAAAATCTTTAGAAATATGTACTTATCTTTCTTTCTTTGACGTCTTTTTTAAATGCTTCGCAATCGGAATGATAGTACATTGTGATACATACAAAGATCGTAGATAAGTTATTGCAAACGAGATGACGATTGGCCAGCACGAAGTGTACCTATATAAGTGACACCAATCTTTACAAGAAACGTCTATGCCACTAATGCTAAGCATGCCGAATGTAGAAGCATTGTCAGTCAATAAAAAACAATATAACTTACATGTGTCAGGCTGTGTGGATAACTGCACCGAGTGGACCCGATACTTGTATTTCAGAGCCAGCGTCGGTAGTAGCGCTCCGCGAACCAACTCTCCGTCCACGGCTGTCCAGCAAACTAACACGTCGAACTCCTTTTCCAATACTGCGGAGTAGAAAGCAAAATTATAGTCCAAGTAATACGATTTACCATGATCTAGAGAGGATTAAACTCTGAATTCATGGTAAACATCAGTTTGGTGACAAGTTAAAGTGTGTGACTTCTAAAGACCAATTCAAGTTACGCTTATTGGGGTCAATTCAAGGCCAAGGAAAAATTTGAACTTTATTTGTAAAATATTATAACTAGGCATTCGTAAAAGACATGACGGTATAGGCCCGGCCTCGGCACAGTATCACATGGTTCATGGTTCGGCGTTCCACACGATCGTTTCGTAAAACTATGATTAACTTGTACACCTGACGCATTCATTCCCCGTTCAAAAACTGTAAAAAAGTGTGACTGTTTTTACCAATCGGAAGTCTACACTAATACTAGCAGGCTATATGCGTATGTATTGAACTGGTAAACCTCTTTATTCGACATTCAAAGTAGAAAACTCTCAACTTCGACTTATTGAAACGATCAAACGAAACATTGCGTAAAGCAACGAGGCTTTTGAAATTATGAGCCCGCTTTGATGTAAACTTTACAACACGATCTAAAGTCATACTTTTGAAGTAAACATGTGCTTTTATAATTTCTCTGCAATTTTAAAAGGTTACTTGGGTTTCGTCAGCATTATTATTGTTCGTAACGTGATTAAACTGATGTCAAAACTTTAACTAAAGCTATTTTTAAGTGTCCTGTGATATGACGTTAGCTACCTGAAAAGTCAGTTAATAAATGGTGACGTAATGATCCATCGGTCACAAATTTTTACAATCTTTTCACGCCGATAGGTCAATATATATGTATTCTTATGAAACGTCAGCTCAGCGCTTACTCTAATTTTATCTATATTTCGGCGCCGAAGATCAGCGTGACAAGAACCGTCTGCTCTCACGAGATGGCTGTATTTATTCGTAACTGAAATATCAGCTTCGTAACTGCATTGCTCAAAATAATCTATAACATACAAACTACAAGGTAGAACCAGTATAACCTGAGCTGTGGGTACGTACCTCTTGCTCTATGCGCGGGAGTGGCCGCTCTGGCCCTCGCGTGTCTCGCAGCCAGCAGGAGCCTCGGTACACATCGCCGTCGGAACACCGCCGCTGAGACCAGCAGCAGAGCTCCACCGGCGGCTCCTAGTACTAACGCTCTCCACGGCACTTGGTCGCCGCCACACCACGCTGTGTTGCCTTGACCGCCGCCGTCTACGGGAAATGAACTAATTTAGCTCCTGTGAACTTCTAGGATCTGGGAGTTTATGCTGCGTTTGGCAGAGATTTTAATGTAATAAGAATGACGTCATATCTCACACTCTTACGCCGAAACATACCTAATGGAAGTGGAGTTCAAAAACTTTAGTCGTACTTTTTACAACCTTGTCAGTACCCAAATCCTGGGGATACTTAATCCTGCGACTGGTTTTAACTTATTAAGTTAAAAATATTGTACAAAAATAGCAACCAAAGTATTTGATTTCTGACCTACATATTCTGTTTCTAATTATCCTCGTGGTTTTACTGAATGAGTATTCATATATGAGACGGTTGGAAGGTCAAAGCCTCGGTATACCTATGCGTATGCCTATAGGCATCATTTCAGAAGGCCTCATCAAAGTATTTTAAGACGACGAACGTTTGAAGAATGTGTCAGGATCGTAGCAAATGGACATCAGTTATTTTTGCCTCATATGTCTGTGGATACATGTATGTAGAATAGTTGCGTAGTTATGTAGAGTAGTATCCCACAATAGGAGAATGGGTTTTCGCTCTCTGCAGTAGTTTCAGTCTCTATTTTGGCCGACTGCAGACCATTTTTTATATCATTCTATATTATATAGTATTATTATATTATTTTATATGTATTCACCCAAGTTTCTATCGACCTGTTATTTAAACCAACATTGTTAGAAATTGATGTCTTTGAAACTTTAGTTGTTAACTCACCGCGATTTTCTTTGTTAAGTAAGCCGAAAAGTAAAACCCTGACAAAATTAATTGGGTGTTATTACAAAAAATCTCATTAGTCTCATTAGTCCTCGTTTAAGCCTTAAACGAGTACTATGTAGTCTATGGTTGCGGTGTGCGCAATAATCGAGGCCAAGCTTTGGTTAATTTTCTCGAAAGAAAGTCTATGCATGCTATGAATTCATTTTTCCAAAAGCGAACTTCAAGAAAATGGACCTGGGCAAGCCCAGATGGAACAACAAAGAACGAGGTGGATTACATAATCAGCTGACACAAACATGTAGTCTCTGATGTCTCAGTCCTCGCTCGCTTTAAGACCGGAAGCGATCACCGCTTAGTGAGAGCAACGTATAAGTTCAACTTAAAAAAGGAAAGAGCCAAGATGATAGTAAGATCACATCGTAGGTATGAGAAACATCAGACATGTTTCCTTCAGGAAGAATACAGAACGGAATTGTCTAACCGATTTCAGGGACTTGAAGAAATGAATTTAGACGTTGACCAGCTAAACGAAGTGTTGTGCAAAACCGTAAATGAAACCACCCGTAAACATCTTAGTGGATGTCGCGCGAAAGTAGGTAAATTAACAGCTGAAACCCTGGCTCTTATTGAACAAAGAAGAGGTATGCCGCATAACACTATAGCCGATCAAAGAGCACTAGAAAAATACAATAGAATAATTAGTAAAGCAATTAAACGAGACCTTAGAAAACATAACACACAAATAATTTTAAATACATTAGAACAATATAAAGGACCAAAAATCTTTAGACGTAAAATCAATAAAAATTCAAGTCAGATCTTAAAACTTAAAAATAAGGATGGCCACATTACGACAAACCGGAACGAAATTCTTAAAGTCACAGAACAATTCTACGAGGATCTTTACGCCACAAAATCTGCGGAAGCCGAATCACCAGAGGACCTAAGAGCACCACCCAAAGAACACCGAACTACAGATTCATTACCAAATATTATACCATCTGAAATAGAAAAAGCGCTTTCTCAAATGAAAAGTGACAAATCACCTGGTGAAGACGGTATTTCAATTGAGGTACTGCGTGCAAGTGGCCAACCTGTACAACAAGTACTTCTGAAACTTTTCAATGAGGTCCTCGTAGACTCCAAATCTCCACTAGTTTGGAAAAACGCTCTAGTTACTATATTGCATAAAAAAGGAGACTGTTCCAACTTAAGCAACTACCGCCCTATATCTCTCCTCTCTCAAATTTACAAGCTATTTGCTAAAATTCTCTGCAACCGCATCACCCGTCAACTGGATGAATGCCAGCCCGTTGAACAAGCCGGCTTCCGAAGCGGTTTCTCTACAATTGACCACATCCACACCGTGAAGCAGCTGATGGAGAAGAGTTCCGAATACAACCGGTCCTTGTGTTTAGCTTTCGTCGATTATGAGAAAGCGTTCGACAGTGTCGAACACTGGGCCGTGTTTAACTCTCTCCATCGTTGCCAGATCGACGCTCAATGTGTAGACGTGCTGAGGGAACTGTATGCTGCAGCAACAATGCAGGTTAAATTACATGACCTCACTAGCCCTATTTCCATCAAAAGGGGTGTGAGGCAGGGAGACACCATTTCGCCTAAACTCTTTACAGCCGTTCTCGAAGATGTTATGAAAACACTTCTATGGGATCAAAGAGGCATTAACATCAATGGTGTCTACTTGTCACATCTCAGGTTTGCGGATGACCTTGTTTTGTTTGCCGATTCCCTGGAAGATTTACAAGAAATGCTCAAAGATCTGTTCGATGCCTCCTTGGAAGTTGGCTTAAGGATGAACATGTCTAAGACAAAAGTGATGACAAGTATCTCTGGCGTCACGAATCCAATCATTAAGATTGGACACGAGAAGTTAGAGATAGTTGATTCATACGTGTATCTGGGGCATGTTCTATCTTTTAGCAAGGAGCTTCCAAACAAAGAAATCTCCAGAAGAATTCAGCTTGGTTGGGCAGCATTCGGTAAGTTAGAAGATGTATTCCGATCAAGAAAAATCCCACTGTGCCTGAAAACCCGTCTCTATAACCAGTGTGTCCTGCCTACCATGACATACGGTGCCGAGACATGGACGCTCACTAAGGAGACTGTGCACCGAGTACGAGTTGCACAAAGGGCCATGGAGCGAGCCATGCTCGGCATAACACTCTTAGATCGAGTTCGCAACACCGAAATCCGTCGCCGTACGAAAGTATACGACGTCGGTGATAGGGCGGTAAACCTCAAGTGGAGTTGGGCAGGACACCTGGCTAGACGTGGTGATGGCCGGTGGAGTAAAGCCTTGACGGAATGGTGGCCGAAATCAGGCCGAAGGAATCTGGGCCGTCCGAAAGCGCGATAGGTCGATGACATCGTAAAGGTCGCAGGAAACACCTGGTTGCGGCAAGCACAAGACAGAGAAGGCTGGCATAACATGAAGGAGGCCTATACCCAGCAGTGGGTGATACCGGGCTGAGATAATGATGATGTAGTCTAGGTTTGTTACGGTAAGAAAGTTGATCAGGGTATCAAAGTGTCTGATAGAAAGACCTGGATGAGACTAGCCCAGGACCATAGAGAGTGGCACAAACAAAAAGAGATCTAAACCAGGTGAAGTTGAGCTGCGGATGATGATGATGGTAATAACAAAGAATGATCCAACGCGGTGATAGGGCGTGGTGACCAAGCGCATTGCATGTTTTTAAGCACATTTCTATAAATGTTAACAGAATTGATTCAGATTCATTTAGTTTCGAATTTCGCGAATTTCGTGAATATTGATTTTACAGAAAAGTAATAAGGAAAATGCCGTGAAATTACTGAGAATTCTAACAAAAAGTTTCGAAACAAAGTTTTATTGCGAAAATTTTCAATAAGGATTCAATAATTACTTAAGCGCAGCAAAGTTATCGAAGTCTTAACAGTCTTTCAACCTTTAAGAGCGCTTACTTTCTAGAAATACTCTCATTAACGGTTGTTGACCGTTTTCCTTCAAAACTTTGGTTCAAAACACTCGGACAAGAAATAAAGTTTAAAGTAGATTCAAAGGTCTCTGCCACTCAAATGTGTCAAAGCAATCGACATTTCATAAATTGTCGATCGGACACGTGGAACCACGAGAAATATAATATACAGCTGGAACTATTTGAATTCTCGGAAATGACGACAACGTGACAATTTGCAGAAAATTTTGTGTTTGCAAAATAAGCACGGTAATAAGCTTACTTCGAGTATTTTTTTCACTATCACGTAATATTTAACGTGCATGAAATATGAATGTCGAAAATTGGCTTAACAAAGTTGTCCAGTAGTTTTCAAAAAAGTGGCCAGTCCCCTCTTTAAAATCTGCAAGGCACTTTACAATACCATACTTTACTGATTCCATTGCAATATTTGCAATGGAGACGATCAGTGCACTTTTTGTCGCGGAATTCATATTAGCTCGGTAAAAGAAAGCTGCGAGGATATTAAGTTTTTCAAGTTTAAAAAACCCCGATTCAATTTATTTTAAATCCGCTTCATTCTTGATTCACTTTAAATGTGTGAGTCACGTTCGGTTTTGAACCACAACTATATTATTTTTTCCCCAATTTAGAATACTGGAGAGCAGGAAAACGTTCACAATAATAATAATGATCATCGTCGCTATTTCTCACCTTCGGCAACCAAGTGGTATAAAATTAAGTTTACTAAGGATAATGCTGCCAATTAAGAGAAACTTAGCAAAGGTCCATGACTAACGAAGTATGGTAAAACAGTTCACAATCTGATCACGAACTTAATCATGCTAAAAGCGGTTTTTGCCAAGAAAAGCTGTTAATTAACTTTGCGAAAGCTCGCAGACTGAAAAAATACGTTTTGTACTTTTAGAAACGTCATAGTTTATTATTATAGGGTTGAAGAATGTCGATGACTAGATATCTCAAAAATAATTTTATTGTTTTAGTGTTTCCAAAAGTTTAAAAAAAGGAGCACAAGGTTTGCTATTGTAATGTCTGCCACCTTACTTTTTAGAGTTAAACCAACAAGCAAGAGGCAATCTTGCTTGTTTGGTTGGTTGACCTCTAAGAAATCGATCCGAATTGTGAGAAAATCGCAGCAATAAGCAAGAATCAAACATGAAAAGATGGAAAAGTGTAGGCAATACTTAGAAATGGGGTTTTACGTTATTACTCGTAGTATTTGTTTTACACTTATAAGAAGCTTTTACAATGGACAAAAACAACAGTGGTTGCTTTGTTCGGAACACTTTATTACTACGCGAGTGGGTACCACGACACCTTACTCAATTTATTTTTACACTTATTAATGAATAGAATGTTGTATCGACCCCACATGCATAGGATAAGAGCAGGGGGATAACGCTATGATGAATGTATATTTTGTAAATAGGTTAGCTTGTTAGGTTACTTACTATGAAAATTAACAAACAAATTGAGATAACTGTGTAAAAAAATTATATTCATCCTCTTAAAAAAACAATATGAGTGGCGATTACGAAACAATTAGCTAAATACATTATGGAGAAGTCTAATAACCACATTAATGTGCACACGATCTAGCTAGATCATCCATTTCGGTGAAATCCAATTACTCGGTTGAGCTACTTTGAGTATAGCCACTGGATCATACACGCTTCCCATGGCTGAGCACTAACAAGTATTACCTAGAATCGTCGTAGGTATGTAAGACCGTTCTCACAGTCTATCTATACAACGTAACTACTAACTTTGGGAAAGTAAGCACAAGATAAATACAACTATGGGAATTTTTATGGAACACAAAAAATATAGTAAACTAGCTTCCGTTCGCGACTTCGTTCTCGTCCCGTTGGATCCCGTTTATTTTCCGGGATTAAAAGTAGCCTATCTGTTAATCCAGGTCGCGGACAATATATATTCCAAGTTTCATCCAAATCGGATCAGTACTTTTTGAGCCAATTCGTTACAAACATACTTACATACAAATCTTTCCTCTTTATATAATAATATTAGTATAGATTAGTAAACAACATAGCAGAAAGAGAAGCTAAAATAATGCTATTGGTGTACAATTTAGATATTGGGTACAATATTCATTCACTATCCAGAGCAAACTGGCGGCGAGAGCAAACGAAGCGTACCATAGCTTTCTCTATTGCACTACTCTAGCGTTGTTCAATATTCCTACTTCGCATTATACACTGGAAAAATATTATAAGTTACTTTGTCTGTTCACAGACTTACGGAAAGAATAGTTTTCACGGAATAAGCGTCACGCAAATAAAGCAAAGCTTCACAAGATCGTTATTAGTTCTACGTTTATTAAATTCCTGCAATATACCGTATATTGCAGGAATTCAATACAAGAAGTCGCTTTCCCTTTGGACAAAAAGCTGTTTTATAATTGCAAACCTTAAACTATACTTTAGTCTAACGGGTCAAAGTATAGAGTAACGTTTACTAGGTTTAGTCAGAAGTCACTATACCGATTACCGACTGGTATTAAGAATTTTGTAGAGAAGAGAATGGCTGAAACTATTTTTAGTTACTCATCGAGCTGTTATCATTCCACATGTACAAGACCTTGCCTTTTCGTCGAATCTATACGCAAAGATAGACGAGTTTTAGCATTTCTGAGAATTAAGTAGAATATTATACAAACACGTCTTGAACAAGAATACTTATTTAGCAAAACACGCTGGAGCACACCTGTCTGCCTTATTCGCATCACGACAGCCAAAAGCGTAAGTTATCTCCTAAATATATAAAACTCTTTTGAAGCTGACTGACAATCAACGCACAGCCTAAACTGTCCTAGAAATATGAAATTTGGAGGGTAGTATCCTTATATAGTGTAGGGGTGCACTAAGAAAGGAAAATCGCATCCTAAATGGTAAAATTATGATCAAAGATTTTAAGCAAATAATGCGTATGCTGCTACCACGCGAGCGAAGCCGCGGGCGACAGCTAGTCCTATATACTTAAAAACTAATACATTGCAAGACTGACACAAAACTTCAGTAATTGTTTTAAGGTAATTATTTATACTGGATAATTACAGTACAAAGTTGTTTTTTCTCTCTGGCATTCGTACATCCGACGACAAAAACGCTATTAATCGGTAGTAAGGTATCTGACGATATAATTATGGTGGTCTCTGAATCTTGTCTTTTTTCGCTTCGTTTATTTGCCAGATTCTTCAGATTGTTGGACATCTTTTTAATACCTGTAATTTGTTGCGACGCTAATTTGATACGCGCGATATAATCAACTAGAAATTAAACCTGATCTAAGCTGATACTCCAATAATAAACACGGTGTTGATTATTTTCCAATCAAACATAAGTTCTCTTAACAAAGAGAATAAATATTATTACAAATGTATATGTAATTATTATTATTGTACGTAGATGATTGTTCTGCGTCTGGGTGTATTATAAGTATGTATTTACAAAAAAAAGTATCTAAATATTTTATCAGCAATCTAGTTCCCATAGTACAAGCTTTGCTTAGTTTGGGACTAGAAGGCGTTATTTCATGTCCATGTTTTTTTTTATTAATTTTTTTTTTATATCACACCATTTTTCGGTTTCAATTTTAACTCACACTTCTTATTTTTTTTTATGTAGGTATAGGTACTCTAGGTTACACCGCGTGGATGTTTTGTACACTATAGGTAATAACTAGTTGTGAGCATACCTTTTTACATTTCAATAGCTGGTACAAAAATGTCAAAGTTACTATACACCACACCCTATAGTCACCGACGCAAATATGGTCTTTTAGTACTTTTATGGGACCCATATTTAAATCCTTGCATGATTTCCATTTGACAGATCGAATGACTATGAAAGCGTTATGATAATACTACGTAATATGGTCCGCACAATAAATCGAGCCGCGCTGTAACCCCCTTTGTTTAAAGATATATAAAGATTATAGATGATACGAGCCCTGGATCTGGCTATTCATCTGAATTAATAAATACTACTAGTATTATGAACGCGAAAGTTTGTAAGTATGGATGGATGGATGGATGTTTGTTACTCTTTCACGCCGAAACTACTGATCCGATTTGGATGAAACTTGGAATATATATTGTTCGTGACCTGGATTAACACATAGGCTACTTTAACCCCGAAAAATTAACGGGGTCCAACGGGACGCGAACGAAGTCGCGGGCGGCACCTTATAAACGCGAAAGTTTAGTATGTGAGGATGTTTGTTACTCTTTCACGCCAAAACTACTGATCCGATTTGGATGAAACTTGGAATATATATTGTTCATGACCTGGATTAAAACATAGGCTACTTTTTATCCCGGAAAATCAACTGGATCCAACGGGACGCGAACGAAGTCGCAGGCGGCGTATAGTACTTACTAATTCAGGCGAATAACTGACTACAGGTACATCTCAGCTCACACGTCAGTTATTATATGAAATGATTGGCACGTAGGCGTGACTAGGCGGAGCAACACAATTTCAGCCCACTAATAAATCTATTCATAATCATTTGCTTGTTAGGTCTGGCACTATAGGGTTATTCCCATCGAGCCCACCGGTGGGCCAGATGGGAAAAAAATCCCATCGAGCCCACTCATTTGCATAGTGGGCTCGTTTACTAGGTAAAGCTTTTCTCCTATGTTTTTGGTTAGGATGTAAGTATTTGAATTATGAGCTAAAAACATGATACAAAATTATGTTTATTTTATTATGATTAGATATATAATTTGTATTCCGTTCCATAGAACAGTTTCTTCAAAAGATAACTTGAATCATCTACAATAATAAAAAAATGTTGGAATCGAAACGAAATACGTGATTTGAGTGGAAATTTTACGTTTCGTCTGTTGCCAGGCTCGATGTATCTCAAGAGATCGCGAGAGGAAAATTATTCACATAATTTATTCAAGTAAATGTAATATGAAACATGAATCAGGTAATTTTCTTTTAGCCGTTTTATCCTGCGAGCTTTTCAACTTTTGAAGTGTTCCATATTTTGCAAATTGAATAATATTTGAATCTAATAACTAGATTGCACTAAAGCAAACTCGCATGAGCTAGTGGCCAACTCTGGTGACGGAGTTTTTAGGCCGCCCCAATTTCATTTTCAATATTTCGATTTTCATCGAACGCGACACCTTTTGTATCATCGCAATATTTCCATAAAGAGAAAACAAGCAATTTTTGTATATTTTTAAAACCTTGGAGCATGGAGCCATTTAGATACATGCATATTTCGTTTAGCGTTGAAAATAGATTCCTTAACTACTTCTCGTCCGAGATAAAGGCTCACAATTAGTTTTGTGTGGGGAAAGACATATTATATACGGCAATATACGCTAACAAGGTAGGTACAGACATACGTACGAGTAATAATACTTACATCGATAGTGTACAGTGACGTAATTCTTAGAGACGACATCGTTGCTATGGACAAGGCATACGTAGGTTCCGTAGTCTTGGGCTGACACTCGTTCCACAGTCAGGTACGAACCGATGATGTCTTCTACGTCCTCACTGAAACAATCAATCTATCTTGACTTGGTAACAACTAACAGGCTGAGACGAAAGAGTTGCGGGGAATATTTGCATGATCTGGATTGCTTGTTTCAAATCTGCGTAGTAGTCTTACTCTGTAGTTATTAGACAGCTGAGACAAATAGGAAACTAGGCTCGTGCAGTAGTTTCCCAAACCAATCGAGACACGAAGCTCGGGCCTTTATACGGATGATGACGTCATTTTGTCGTCGGCACGTATTGAAGTAAATACAATAAAGAATATTTATTTGATTCGTAACGTAGTAAAATCTCTAAAATCGACACTGAATCAACCATGACTCTATTTCTATGACACTTTTAAATAAAAATTTCTAGTCAAATCAATGCTTGTTCCGTGTTATAGAAAGTTAAGAGTAAGACATAATGTTGTCATATTTTTATCGATTTATACTAGAGATATTACTGAGAAATGCTGCCAGAGAGAATTGTGTAATCTGAGTATTATTAATACACCAGAGTTTCGTACCACAAGATTATGAGAGATTTAGATTCAAAACCTTCAGGATAACAAAGGAAATCTATTTGTTTCATTATTCAAAGAGAAATCCATTATCCTGTCAAACAAACTCTTCTACAAATCCTGACATCGCATTTTGAAATAGCGAACCCGCTACCTCGAAAAAGCTACCTTTCACCAGAGTAAAATATTACTTTAAACTAAAATATTTTGAAATCTATACATATTAATTATACATACACACATAGCTAAGGCTAAAACTGTTTACAGTTATTTTTGGAACTAAATTTTGAATTCGGTAGGAATTGTCCTACCGAAATAATCATAATTCCTACCAAGGTATTTGAATAAACAAATCAGAAAAGATTATGTAAGTACTAGTAACATTGGAATATTAAAAGAAAAAATATATGTACAGAATGTATTTTACAAACAACAGAACTGAAGCCATACGTGCGTATCCCTACTAAGAAACTCAAACAGAGGTAGCGAAGTTCTGCGAAGCTTAATAGATATCTGCGAATACTTTACGAATAATCAAATTAAATGCCAAGTTCTACTAAGGGAAGCCTTGCTGAAATTAATTCTATGAAATGTCCGTTGTGAATGTTGTGATGTTATTTTTTTTTATTTAATGAGGTACGTAAAAGGCCTTGTTTTTAAATACAATAAATAATGTTTCTTGTATTCTAAATAAAATTGCTCGCATTGGACTAGATTTACAAGATGAAAATGGGAACATTTACACACCGACATTATAATGCTGTATTTTTTTTTTTACATATAAAGACATGGCAGTCTACCTTAGCCTGAGCTGCGTTTAGTTTAGAGTTAAACCACTATCAGGGAATCAGAAGTTTCTTGCTGAATTCAATCCGTAGCACAGTGCTACGCATCGCTACGATAATACTTCTACTAGCCCTCGCAAATACTGTGTTGTTTATGTAGTTATATTTGCTGTTATTTAGAACAAAGCTGGTGTGGGCGGACGCAAACTTCCGCTTCCGACAAGAGTTTCCTTATCCCTGTTACTCGTGAACACTTTCACAAATCAACAAGTAATTGAGCTACGGAAACTCACAAATTTACGATTATCTCAACATAATAAAAGAAAGCGTAATCTCGTGTGTATTTTCTACAAGAAACTTTGAATATGTTTACAACTGTGTTTTTTAATCACAAGTAGAATATTTATAGTTTAATAATTTCAATAATAGTCAATTCTTTTTTTATATGTGTTTTGATGGAAGGGTGGTAACTGTAAAGTACATAAATTCATAAATATCTGTAAAATATACCATTTTTTTTGTATTGTTGTAAAAATTTTTTACTACCGTGGGACATATTGTTCCATTTTGGACTTTCACACGATATCAATCAGTGCCAATTTGTGATCTATTTAAATACGCACAGTTGCGCACATTTCAAATAGTCGTGTGTGTCCGGTTAAGAGTAACCTGCCTAAATCTTCAAACGTCGATTGACTCCGCAACTTACCGTGATGTCTTGATTTCAAGTTGCGTAGGCAGAAGGTCACCCTCCGTTCCGTTGGGCCAGACTTTCCGCCACCGTAGGTCACTTCGCGCGTCAGCCAGGTACGAGCGACCTGCCCAATTATACTGGATGAGACAATCACATCGGTAATAACAGTTTACTGAAATAGATTCTACATATTTGTCATGTACTATGGGTGAAATATTTATGCTACTTTCGTTGTTACTTTGTAATTTCCTACTCTTGATTTCTTTTTTAGGAAAGAAACTATTAATATGTCACCTAATTAAGTTGATAAAAAAAGTGCCAATAAAGTCGAAAAATAATAAACTAAACGAATCAAAAAATCTCTTTAGCTCGTTATCGTGAAACGAATATACGAAATATACGAATATACGAATACGAATGCTTCAGTTGACAAAGTTAAACAAAGATTTTAGAAAATACAGAAAAGTTTACAGTGATACGGATCTCGTTAGCTCAAAATACTTATTAAAAGGAACTGTATTGCAACTGAATATAATCGTCCGATATACTAAGAAATGTATTTCTTCGTAAGAGTTATGGCAGACAGCTTAGACGCTGAAATAACAATGTATACCTAGGTTTGAGTATGTTGTTCTGAGAAAGGGATTTTGAGGTTATATTTCAACTAGCTTTTATCGTCATTCGCACTATAGAAATACGAACAACGGACTTTAATGTATCTAAGCTATATAAACGCTATAACCTACCAAAAGAAGCATTCTGAAAAATCTGTAGGTGAAAAAGCCTTTATGAGTTTCCAATAGTCTGTGCAGTCCTGCATCCACTTACCGATGAGAGCTTCACAATAAAGACGCACCTCGCCCCCCTCCTCGACCCACTGATCTTTCGATATGAACATTGTTCTTGGAGCATCCGTCGGTTTTTCTGTGAAACGATATGGCGTTATTGTAACAATACGCTTCTCGTATTGTTCAAAATACCTCGAATGATACGTGTGAAGAAATAGAACAGTAATAAAATAAATAATATAAATGAATATATAATATAAATAGAATATGTTAGAGATACATCATAATCAAGTCCGCGGCTGGACTAAAACCTCGTTCTTCGATTTCCAGAAAGAACGATTTAAGGCCTTCTCTATCTGTCACCAGTCTGCCGAATTTGGTTACTCACCTAAAATATCAAGCCGAACAGTGTGTGCCTCTGTGTGGGTCTCATTGCTTAGCCGACAGGTGTAGTTTCCGGAGTCAGCGCGCGCTGCTCTCCTCGTATACAGCGTTTGGTTAGCAGCCTCCGGATACAAAATCAGGTTCGAAACTACAGCGGACCATGGGTACGCAACCCCATCCTTGAACCTGGAACAAACGAGACGGCTTACATAAACTAGCAAGACTTTAAATTTTTTTTTATATTTGTAAACCATATCTAGGCAATGCGAATCCGTGGCGGTTAAAATAAAGGATTCCGAATTCATAGAAATGATTGTACGACGAATTGTACATTTCCATTATTCACGAAAGTGACAGAGACGTTTTGACCTTTTCAGGGATATACCTAACCTATAGAATTGAAGACCTACCTACCTATATTTGTAGCTTAGGCATTCTTACAAGAGCAAGCAAATTAGTAACCATTGATATAATTTTGAAAGACTGTTATGTCTGTTTCAAATCTGATGTCATTATTTTCCGAGCCATAGCCGTGCGTGTCTATGTGCAGGAAATAATTCCCGGTAACGAGTAATGTAACATCATTCCGGGCGGGAGCGAGTAATGCAGCTGCTGATGACAACCGCGCTTCCGAGAAACACCGGATTGCATTCGCCTCACAATGAGGAAATCGTCGTACGACGGCTTAAATGGCCAGGTTTGCAATCATAAATCGCTCGTATAAAAATAGCCCTAACTAATAACCTCGCTCGATCTATTCAATATTCGATGTTGTAATTTGGAATCAGGCAGCTGTAGTGCGTTCGGCGAAACACGCTTGTGCAAACAAAACGTCGCGCTAAGTAACCGATTCCCGGGATCAGTAAAATTTTGGCGGAGCTGTTTTTGAATCGTATGTAGGGAAAACAAACATGATTTTCATCGCAAGGCCATCCTGGGACTGTTTCCTAGAAGCTGTTCCTAAACAGCTAATCTAGAGAATATCCTCAGTTGAATCGAGGTTAAATGTGGTTTTGAACATCACAACCAGGCAGGGGCATATTTTTCGTAAATGTTATTTATAGTTTAGAAAGAAAGATTAGTAGTATTATTAGTAATACAATGGGTAGTATTACTAATACAATGGGTTTTTTTATAATTTTTATATAAACACAACAAATCATATTGATATGAACTCAGTATACGTATTAGGTCATCACTATGTACACATACAGATTACACATATATTATATCTCATCAAACTTGATTAAGTACCTAACTTGTTTTGTATTCTTGCAGCAGTAAAGGTTTAACGACCTGTCCACTGAAGACCAGCTATTCGGACGTGTCTTTGACTACCCTAACTAAACAATAGACAGACATCCTCAAATAAAAGAGGATGTGTCTACCCCAGGCACGGTAGACACATTGTCTACTGTGCCTGCACGGATTACCTTCGTGATTCTATTAAATTGTCCTTAACTCCTTAGAAAAACTAAAATTACCTGATGAAAGCTTGCTACTATAGTGTTGCTAGTTTTTGTTCTGCAACATGCGAATGCGACGACAGCTCCCTCATTCTTGCATAGGTAAGAAATAAAAACTAGTGCTATTTATTTGCACGAACTAATCTTATGACCATTTCTAAGAAAATGTTTCATGCGCGTGTGTTTACCAGTCCTCATTCTACTTTCCAGTGTCCCTGGGAGAACGCTGAGAATATTTATATCTTTTTCAAAGATGACTCACGCAACGCTCGCATTATTTATATTAAAAACATTACTGCAAATGGAGGTATCAAACCGCCTTAGTATAATAAATAAAAAACCTCTTTTCTCTTTGGGAAACAAAGTGGATCAGTTAACTAGTTCGAGCACCTACTTAGAATTTATTTGATAATAACGAACCCGGGAAGATAGTAGGATATTCAACTAATTTAATAAGTACCAAGCGTGTTCTTGAGAACATAATACCTATATCAAGTATCTTTTGCTACTTCCGTTTATTTCATAAAGTTCTTGTAAGTTTCACCACTTCTCTTGCAACTAGAAACTGATAAGACGTAAAAAATATCCTAAAGAATTTAAACAAAAACTGAAAACGAATCAACTGTATCATTGCAGATAGAAAAACTACCGACAAGACATTAATTGAATTTAATTAGTAACAAGAGTGCAAAAAACATAAATAGGGGCATTATCATTAACGAGACAAGTGTAGACTTGCTTACTCTTTTTACTTCGCAATTTATCGTTTAGTTCATTTTAATTTATAACTCAATTTCGCACGTGCAAAGGCTTTTCGAATAAATAGCAAAACAAGTTTCGTCGAAACAGTCCATTAGCTGGAGGTGATTCAAGAAGATGGTATTAGGAAAGGTTAAAATAAGAAGAATTCCTTGATGAGGTCATCTCGGAGGCTCGGCGCGGTCTGGTCCCTCCATGGTTTGTAAAAAGCGACGAATAATTCCGAAATATCTTGAACCGGTCTTTGACCGCGTCGGGTTGCATGAAACTCCTTGGGCACAAATCATTCGCGCGCAGCCTCCACTGTCAGACGAGTAATATTACGGGAACCACAAATGGCGAATCGTCTCATTATAACATGAGGCACAGACTACGGAGAATTCAGCTTCATTATGTAGTTTATTTTTTAAATCGCTTCTCTTATCTGCGTAAGAAAGTAGTAGACGTTCCAATTTTTTCGTAAAAAGATTATTAAGGCCGTTCGATTTTATAATCTAGCGGTCTTAATAATCATTGACCCATTGCTCTTATTAGCAATGGGTCCTTTTATAATCAGTGATCTTGTTTCAATTACAAGGCGCCTAACTGTTACTCCCACAGTGCATGCGATAGGAAAACACAAACTATGCAAGTAAATAGTTTTTACATTAAAAGTGTGTCAGTTCTGATGTCGATGTGCATCGATGCGTGTTCCGGTAATGTCCGTTTACCGTACACTATGGAATAATGTACGTGTGGGTATAATTGAAAATTAACTTTCTCTTCGTAAAGCTCGTAAAACATTTAAGTTGGCAAATATCTTTGAAATAAATTACTTTATATGAATGAAAATTCATATAAAGTAATTGATTGCTCAATAGAATGAAAATTCAAAACAATGAAAATTCTTTTATTAATAATAATAAGTACTATGAAATAATCTAAGGCAAAGTCGTTCATGATATAATTTCACAGTAAATGAAAGCTTTCTTAGGTAATGATTGCAACTTTCGTGTTTCAAGAATATTATAATTGCGGGGTTTCATGAGAACTCTCGTTTGTCTTTGGAATAAAATAGCTAGCTAGCTGTGTGGGTTATTTTCCACAAGCCGGCTTACCTCACTCCGAAAATTTGTTCCCAGAAATCTGAAGGAGAAACGGCCACAAAGCATTGAAGGTATAATAGTTTTTAATTAGAACTTATCCAAGCTCTATTTATAAATAGGCAGCCATTCTCCTCGATGGTTTATTTTGTAGTATGTATCGTGTCCGGGTTTTTTTACGACACTGATCACGTCATTTCAGTGGAAGTTCGAACGCACAAAAACTCGCAATTATAGCTAATCATCAAAAAAGTAACAACTTCTTGTTTTTAAGAAATCAGATACCTACCTAACTTGTTTCTACATCTCTAGCACTAAGCTATACTACATTACTAACTTTGTTAGCAAGAACAAACAAAGATTGATTTAACCAGAAGAGTATCCGTAACCTACATAATAGAACCAATTAGGACTACGAGTAAAAGCACCCCAAGGAATTTAAATATCAAAGTAATTCTCATTATGTTACTGTCCCCGAAGAGCAACCAGACCAGATCCGCTTTGTTTGCAGTCTCTGCAAACAATGGATCTGGTCGTGGCTCTTTGTTGGCTCTAGCTATGATTGTTTCTGTGAAACAGCGACAATTACTTCTCTGCGAAAAGTTGACTGCACCTATACTTATACCACGTAATGTGTGTGACACACGCACAGGATGTCATCACTAACAGAAAAAGTCCTAGGACTTTACTATATAAATTCCATGTATTTACATAGCCGTAAAATACAGCTTCCGAAATTTATTCATTCGATAAGCAGCTGTTTGTAAGAGACAGCAGCATCGTTTTCAAAGTTATACGAACGGATTATTGTTTTGATACAAAACTAAATACATTATCCCGCACGTAACACAAGCACCTCGACAAAGGATTACTCAATGACGCAAAGTTAAATGAGAAACTGAAATTGTTGCGGTGGATTGGAAACACGGTACGGTAGAATTAACTTTGTGTGAGCTTTGTGTATGAAATTGATTTTTGTTAACTTCGGGTTGAATTACTTGAGATAAAATAATATATTTTCAAGAAACACTATTGTATGATATAAATTATTTACGTTTCTTTATTTATATGCATACCAATTACCAATCAATAAGTTTCTATGGCAGACTGAAAAAAATTAGGTGATCTACATATTTAGGTAGTTCGATATAAGTATACATATATTTATATAAATTCAGTTATTCAAACATCTTTGACATAGTGTATAAGCGACACGATTCATTTGCGCCGGGGCGGCAGGCCATAGCGGTATAGAAAGTACAGTGAGGAGAGGACGTAGCGTAACGTTTTTGCACGTAGCACAACAATTATATCTTCAAACGTAACTACATGTTTGCCTTTACATTCTTATGTATTAATGACGGAGTAGCTGTAACTGGTATATGATTGGCAGCGTGTGTAGCTCTATACTGTTAGTGCAGTTTAGGGATGCACGTTGGAACAGTTGAACGCAATTAGAAAAACCGCAAGGTACCGGGCGTCGGCAAAAACTTGATCGCATAACAGGTGAGCGGGAAACCGCAAGACCGGCATCTCCCGGCTGTACGCAAGAGACAGCTCGTTCTCGTAGAACATATGCTCGAGATCTTATACTATACTCCAGGCTAGATGATAAAAAAGTCAATCTACTGAAATTCATTCTCAGGATTGCACCGGTTATTCATCAGTAAAAAACAAAGATTTTACCACAGTAATTTTATACAGGATGGAGGATAAAAGCAATGGGACCACGAAAAATGATATCACTCTTATTGCGGCAAAATAATGAGACCCGTCAAGTTAATTGGAAAGCTTTGTGTTTAGCAATCGTTTTGAAAAGTGTAAATCATCACAACATAGTATAAAACAAAGTCGCTTTCCGTTGTCTGTCTGTCCATATGTATGCTTAGATCTTTAAAACTACGCAACGGATCCCCACTGGTAGGGATTTCTTGGTGGGAATTTCTGGAATATATAATTTTGATGCGGGTTTTTAATAGATAGAGTGATTTAAGAGGAAGGTTTATATGTATAATACATGCATAATATAGTATAGGAACACTGATCATTTTGAAAATGATGTCGAAAATAAACACATTTTGAGCGCTTACATTGAAATATTTATTTATTCTGTAGCGTATTTAGTATCAGCATTGCACCCGTGCGAAGCCGGGGCGGGTCGCTAGTAATAAATAAATTCTTGCGCTTCTGGCGTGGTGCTCGGAAAGACGGTGTATCAGGTACAAAGGAAGCCAATAAAACCGTGAGTTAACAGTGAACTGAACACTGAAAACCAAAGTAATTAGATATACACACGCTTTTGTGCAACATAGCTTTTGTCTAGTTACAATAAAGAGTACTATATAGAATGCTTAGTTCTTAGTGGCTGTAATTGCCATGACCCAATTGTTGCGAAAATTAATTTAAAATTAGTATGCTGTATGCATTGTCTGCAAGATCAGTTATATTCTTTGAAGGAATTAAAGACTGCAATGCAGGAAAAAGTACACAATGGTAATGTTTAATTAGTCGCGGGAACGAAGAAAGTCAACATCGACATTCAATATTTGGCATACGAGTACACGCAACGACGAAGACTGAACTTTTAAAAGGAAGATATGATCTAATAGTTGAATAATCTCTTTATTTATTTAACTGAAAAACATACTCCGAACATAAATTATTCTATAATTCCCGAGAGCGTTTGTCATGGCTTGATGGCTAACGCGTTAAAAAACCTCGGAGAGGAAGACGGTAGTCTGTATTTGCGTCCTCGATGTTCAGGGAATGTAGTAGTCCCAGGCAGATAATGACACGTCCCAGAACAGCCAGGTGGCTCGTCCGCCTGCTTATGGGCAAGGAATGCTGCCGCTGCTGAACATTGCCTGGGAACATGACAGCGAACCTACGACGACGCCCCAGTCTGTACCGCGGTCGCCTCAGTTACCGACAACTAACTGTTACCTAAACCGCAAGACATAACAACTATCTATGATTCTACTCTTTAGGAAGACGACTGCTGCAAGGAATAGCAAGTATCAACCGGCTCAACATGCAGCAACATACTGATAAAGAACAACCAAAATCGGCAATTCAAATGCGACTTTTCGGTGATATTCATATAAAATAACGATTTCGTCGGATCGGAATACTGATGAAGCGTACACAAGCGCACAATACACGGATGGATTGGACTACGTAATTACGCCGAACGAGCCTGCACCAACGAGCATATAGGATCAGAATATACATTTGATATGTGGTTGCCATGGCTCCATATTTGGACGCACAATTCTGGACGGAAATATTTGTATAGACTTGGTCTTTGTATTCAAATTAAGTGAAGGTACCGAATAGTCCGGAAACAGGAAATATTTACCCATTTTGCCGAAACTATCCAATTGATTTGTACACTCATAGGATACATAAAATAAAAATATAATATGGGTAAAGAAACAAACAAGGAGAAACATATTGACCAGAATCCGTACTCTAAGTTTTATTTTCTTTATTAGTGGAAAAGGAGTCGCTGCGTATGGACAAAAATCATCTGGTGAAACAAAAATCACTTTTCTCCGCACAAAGCTTGCGAAAATAAAACTTAGAACTACGGGTTCAGTATTATAAGTTTGAGATAATACAATAGCTGTTCAAATAAAATAAATTTTAATCTAATTAAACCATGCAAACAGCCATTATGCGGCATTGATTTTAGTTGACGAATACCTATTATGAGTTTATTCGAGTGAAATACCACACACGTTTCACGAAGCTATTTCGAAGTCCGCGGTATAACATTACCATACAAAAGCATCTTAGTTCATAACCCTATCTTAGTACATGTCTACTCATCGAACAATACCCATTTAACATTCGGTAGCCGACCACCGTTTCTTGGCACTACGTGAAACTGCAAGTGCACAAGAATGTATTATTACTTTAGATCACGCGACGAATACTAATAAGGGCTGATGGTGCCGTCTGTGCGTGCTTCGATGTTTAGAGTTCGATTGTGCGAAATATTAAATTATTGGATTCGTCGAATTCGCCGGAAATGACTGGTTCATTATGCGCGGCGGGTGCGTGAAGTGATCGATTCGGATGGCGTGTCTGCGGACGCAGCGCGGACATGGCGCTTCCGTTCTCGCATAGGCCTGGACGCCCATGTACCGTATATAACTGCATGAGTAAGTGACGGTTCAGGCCACCTGAAAGCAGCTAGTTCCACGAGATAGATATTACTTACAGAAACGCTATTTTATTATCTACGTACGAAGGGGTATCAAATCTAGTAGGTGCAATGTCTTGGTGAAACTATTTCGTCGGACATTATCTATATTTTCAGTTTATGAAATAATCCAGAAAAACTCCAGTATAATGTAACTACTATAGAAGCTGCTTAACTAATAGAGGCCACCGCAGTCGACAGAGGCGACGGACGACACTCACGGCGACAGCATAACAAGTTGCAGCGAGCTATGAGCTGCCAAGATGCACGTGCGATAACGTATACCCGATTTACGACATAATTTCCTCCTCAATATGACTTAAAAGGGGATCGAAACTTGTACGCGATGAAAGGAGCTTGTCATGATTGCTTGGTTATTGTGTAGCTAGAAAGCTCGTGTGTGTATGTGATTGCGTGCGGACACCGCGGCCTGCACCCGCAGTGCCGTCGGCAGTTCTTAGATGCACGCAAGCATCTTCTCGCTAATCAGGTCATATATCGGCGGACTCACTCGTGCAATTAGGCTTCTTGGGAGCGGCTCGTACCTAATATACTAATGCCAGATATGAAGATGCCGTTTTAAGATAAGTACAATATCAATGACCGTCATTGATCAATCTAGACGTCACACGACCCGGGATAATGAATATTATTAAAACGCACTGAGACAGCGAAATATAACATCACAGCAAAATAAAAGAACGACTCGGCTGGAAAATCCCTAACCACGGACATCACCGGGTTTTTGAAATAATCGATAGAGTAGACAACTAATTATATATTCTAACTCTAATGCTACAAAAAACAAGACGGTCAAGTGCGAGCGGACTCGCCCACCGAGGCTTCCCGACAAAATCGGTAGGTATATTTTTTTATTTTACTTTTTTCATAAACTACAAGTTAGAGACTTCGTTTTATTTATCTTTTTAACAGAATCGGAATCGGATTAATCAACTTTAAAAATATCTTCAAGCCGATAGCTTATGAAGTTAATAAGATAGGCCTTGGCCCTGATAGACAGAGGGACGGACGCACAGTAAGGGTTCCAAAACCCAATGGTCCGGAACCCTAATAGGAAATATTGATCAATGCATTGAAGATAAAATTATGGCAGTAATAGTAATACTGCCATTTAAAATAAGTACAGACTTACTCGGAATAAGCAAAATAGTTATTTGCATTCAAGGCGTAGCCTTGAACTAGGATAATTCTCTTTTATACAAAGCAGCCAGGACCGGCTAGCGACTGACATTTATTATACCGGACAATTACAGCTGCAAGCAAAAAGCTTTATGTAGATTGTAACATGACATTGTGCGCGATTATTATAAAATAACTTTAATAACGTTGGTAATCATATCATCATGGTAAGCAATCACTGCAATTGGATGAATGAGGTTATTCATTGTGGATACAATGTATAATGATTTATTCAAAACAAGATAGCGTTTGGTGAATGGTTACGGACTTATGGAGTAAACTAAACCTGTTCCTTAAATGACAACAAGAGGTGACTCATTTCACGTGCTCAACCGGCGATGTAACCTCAGCGACACAGATACCTCAAAATGTCCATTGCTCTAGTTTAACGATTTGTATTTTTACTCCAGTTTTCAAATATTGATGTTGGTAAATGGTAAGTACTACTTACATCCTATAGCAAAATCGTGTTCAGAACTACATTATCAAGCTGGTTGCAGTTGGAAAAATGTATAAATACAGAACCGTAGGTCCGCGATAAAAGTACATTATATAAACGAATACAAAAGAAATGAATGAGTTTTCAGTAGAATTTAGAAACTCTTAGTGACAAAAGAAAATATGAACGAGATTATTTACTTAGTAAGAATACGACACCTCAGCGGAGGTCCCATGACGTTGGCCAGCGAGCACAAATTCAATATTTGCTCATGAGGTGACGAGTTGAGGGCAGGGTCCGGCGCGACTCGCCATGCGAGTTGCTGGTCGAATGTTAATTTCCACGATGAAGCCATTTCTTGAACGTGCAGCGGTGCCATAACGAGCTCGCACCACAATTCTCGAAACCCATTCGATTGACGACGACTTTGCAATTTCTATTGATGCATGAATTATGCGATAGCAAATTATCGCGTGTTCCGAGCTGTCCGCTTCAAGCTTTGACACCATCAATTCATAATAATTCCAAAGGCACTCAGGCAGGAGTTGAGGCAAAAAATAAGAATATTTACGTGATATTATTGCAAATGCTAGGCATTTGTATTATGAACGAATATGAGGCATTCAATTCAATTTTATTCTGATCCCGAGTTCACCAATAAAATCGTTTGACATGCATCTCGCCACTGCTTCTGAAGCTTATTGAGTATCAAGTTTCTCATGCGACATTCCTCACCAACGTCTGACACGGTGGTCTACGTATAGGTTTGTCTGGCCATTTCAGGTATCTACTTAGGTCTATAAGTTACCGTGATGAAAGTCAAGACTACTAAGTAGTAATTATGAGAAACAGATTACCAAAATATTATGAGAGGAGCAAAAATGAAGACAGGAATTTAGAAAAAAAACAAGAGCAGTTATCGACGACAGCTGTGAACAACGATTTATTCCATGTCAATATTTATAGAACTACAACGTACATATTGTGTTCATAAAGACACCAGCGTGTGAACCAAATAGCGATGGTCAGCTATCGTAAGCAGCGAAGCCAGGCAGCGGCTCAAATCTCAACAAACTGACATTTCCGTTTGGAATCATTAGCGATCACAGTGTTTCGAAGAATAGCCGTTTGCATTACGCATACTGTCAAAGTCACGCGTTTCTGTTTTACACATTACGCGCACTTTGCTTTTTTTTTTCGCTTTTTTCCAAGAAAATAGAGGGTGCAGGCAGAGCCTAATCATGGAATACACGCACCTATATAGACATCATTTAAAACGATATACTTATTGTAATTTGACGTGTATACGATTTTAAAGTAGTTAGTACGATTTTAAAGTAGATACTAGTAGTGGCCAAGATAGTCTAGAGGTCAAAATGGGACATAGGCGTCATGCATTCGTATAATGTTAGAGTTTGAGGACCACACTTAATGATCGTGAGATACAATGAGATCTGAACCCCAGGTAGAAACCTGAATATGAAAATGAAACCGAGACGAACTTCTCGGAATGTTACAATAACTCTATTTTCAGGGCTTACATTTTAGGTGGTTTAAATATAACTGACTGACACCAACTTGCTGTTTTGAATAATAAAATAAACGTGTTTATTGCATTATTGTGCTTTGATATTTTAAATTATGTGGAAGGGACGAATGTTAAACACTTTACAGAGAACAAATATTCTCTGCATTATTTAATCAGTAAAATGTAATGCTATGAATAAATGCTACATCGTGCAATCTATCCCCAATTCACCATCATCATCATCATCTCAGCCCGGTATCACCCACTGCTGAGTATAAGCCGTGCAATGGAACCCCGATTAATCTATAAAATGTATAGCCTTTGTCACTATCGACAGGTCTATTAAGGTTAGAGCATACGAGCATACGAGCCTACGAGCCTACTACCTAGAAGTTATATCATTGTAAAAGTCGACACACGATTCGCGGGTGATTCTACTGGCGCATGGCGGGGAGCTCGCCCGTCGCGAATGAATGGCGAGCGACACACAAAACACGCAACGAATTCGACGTACAAAGGCGGCGGCGGCGCCCGCGAATCGCCAGTGTGATAAGGCCTTACTCGTAGAATTGGTATCGTGCAGCTCGGTCACGCCTTTTCGTTAGCATACTTGGAATCAAAATAAAGTTATTGAAAGTTTGAGTCAGGTTCCGTACCAACTGCTAAGATAACGTCTAAACTTCAAAAATGAGTTGGTGCGATGGGGGAGCAACCCTCACATTTGGACAATACAATAATTGAGAGTCCCATTCACGTAGACATCTTGTTGTCCCACCGTAACAATTGCATGAATTATGTGAACAAAAAATGTTTACAAAAGGAATTCTACACTCGAATTGGGGATAAAATAGAACAGTAAGGCGTCAAGGGAGATCAATATGGTAGATAAATAAACGGGCCATTGTAGAGGCTGCGCTGCCGAGAACGCATCTTGATCGTTCATTGTAATTTAACAAATCGAATGAAACTGTATTTGCCATCTAATAAACTACATTAAACTTAACTTTTTATATCGATTTTTATGACGAAAGCCAGAGAAATAAAAATTGAGTAAACTTTGTCGGCTTGTAGTGTTACTGTTGGAAAGAAACGTAAGCTTCGTAAGTATTCTCATTTGGTTTTCGTTATTGATCAAAAGGTCTGGTTATAAATTTTAATGCAGTATGTAGTATTAAAACGGTTTGATGTGGCACAATTTTGCCAGAAATCTGTAGTATGCGGTCCTTATACCCTCGATAAAAATCAAAATAATATCAAAAGCAACATTTAATATTACAAACCAGAATGATTGTAAGCAGATAAGCTAATCAACGAATTTGTAAAACAAAGTGAATTTTCTACCTGAACAAGGGCAGTATCTTGGGTGTTTAAAAATAATCAGCTCAACAAATCGAGTCGTTTGAACGTGTCAGGACATGATGTCGGTTTTTATTTGGGCCCAGTGGGATGCCTATCGTTGTTTTGTATATTTATGGCCACTTCATTAGAAGTATCGGAACGATTGCTTTCAATTCTTCTATTGATACATCACCATAATATTGCAGATGAACCTTCCTTATTTTCGTTTTCATTATATAAACATCATCATCATCGTCCGAAGCCCGACTTTACCCACTGCTGGGCATATATAGGCCTCCCCTAAACACATCTGGGTAATTTCAAGTTGTCTCACTGAGAATCTCACTCAATCAGAATAATAAAAACAAAACATGATTAAAAATTCTCACGGATTTGTGTGGGATCTCGCAATAAATATAAATCAAACGAGATATGTAGGCAAACGATGGATACTCGTAAGTCAGCGCGCCGCCGCCGCTGCCGCCACGCCGCGCCGCCGAGAAGGTATCGTAGAGATCGTTCCCATAGCAGCAATGCAGTGGAAACGAACGATGCAGGGCGGGGGACTGCGGCGCGCAACAAAGAGCCTTCCAGGAACTGCTACAATACAGGTTTGCGGCGACCGACGACGTGCGATACCTTCGCAGATACCGGCCGCGACCAGCCACTAGTCAGGTACATCCGCGCTCACCGACAACCAGCTTGCACCCTGCACCCGGCCCTTTGTCAACCTCACAATGAACAACGGTAAAATCCAGCTTCTGTCTCAAACTGTTTAGAAATGCTTGCAAACTACATAACAACACTAACGAGCCCATTACAACGCCCGTCCCTAGTTCATCCTATAAAATTGATTGGGATCAATAACAACAACAAACAATAAATCATAGTTATTATGTAATCAAAATACAAGGACGTGTTTACTATGTTATAATAAGTAAATAAAACTAGTTTACAGATCGATATCAACCATTTCAATTAAGGACTGTATTTATTGAGTTTATAAAACTACTATCATGTCGAGACACGAATCACAGAATCAATCAAACCGAGCTACTTCATTGTCGATTCTCACTAATCATTATCTAGCTGGGTAAGTACGTTCTGATAGCGATCAAACAACGTGACAAAAAAATTGCCAACATCGAGTTCGCACGACAGGGCTTACCAGGAATTTCAAGATGTACGGCGCGAATATTGATAAGATTTTACATCGCGCAATTGTCACTTATTGTAATACCATATTTTGGCAGGGCACTCGCCTTTATACTTAACTCATCGTGAGACACGCGATTTGCACGGTTTGTTTTAAGTGGGTAAAAAAAGCTCATAAGTTCGGGCCGAATGGTTTTGAAGCAGTTTAGCATAAAAAGTAAAAGTGGGGTAATAAAATAAAGTTCCCACTTCCCAGGCAGGCCTACAACTCGTTCCGGCGTGTGCGCCGCCGGCGCTGGATTTATTACAGTCAAGATGATGACCACTCATTCCTTCTACATACTTGACTGATGAGTTCAACCTTATAAAACCCTAAAAGGTTCAAATCAAGCACATATTGTAAAACCATAAAAGGAGAGCACAGGTGAACTGTTCTGTTACATGTTATAAAGTGTTTGATCCGTTAAGTATTTTAAAACTGTGCATATAGCTGATTCGAACTAACAGTGCAGGTTTAATAAGAAAAATTACGTGAAATATACTAAAGCAATTAAAAACCTATAAACTTACCGTAGTTATTCTCAGTCATTGTACAAGTAAACGATAAAACTGCATATAATAGCTATTTACATACCCACAAGTTTCTAGGAATCTAGTAGGTATGTGTGTAGTTAAATGACTTTTATAGCAAAAAAAAACACTTGGGCAATAACAATCACGCAGAAGAGTTTTGACCTTTACTTCTCTGTAATATTTTACCCACTGAGTAACATAAAATTATACAAATTGCAAAAGTATTTGGGTTTACAAAACTTTTGAAAGGCACCGCGCTATTTAAAAATTTATAATGTTTCAACGAGATTGCTCAAAAAAATCATAATCGAAACCAAATACGTTTATAAGGAATTATTTTTTAATTCCCTTTTTTATAAAATAAAATGGTAGGTATTGTCAACATTTACTCCAAAATTTGTCATTCCACTCAGTATTATGTGGTTCCAATCCAACTTATCAAGAGATTTAGAATCGTGAGATAAGAGAGTATGTATTCAAAATGCCCGATAAAATACTGCAGTAAAATATCCAGAAGAACATTACAATGGCTTGATGCAAATTATTGCAGATGCTTCGCATGCTGTGGGTAAGTTATCGGTGACGTGGCTCGTATTTCGAAGACCGATATAGAGAGAAAGCTATTTGTGTCAATATGTTTATCAAAATAATGAATACGATTTTCTGTCACAACCAGAAATAATATTTTTGAGAATTCAGCTTCTTTGATTAGGGTACCTACTACGAGTTTACTAACAAGTACATCAAACTCTTCTAGTGTTGTGGTTGCTCTGTAAGGAATATTTTCAGAAAACAATAGAAAAACTATTGTGTCCGAAATATGAAGACTCCTAAAGGTTAAGGATCATCAGGTTGCTCATTACATTCGAGCGGGCGGCGGACATTGACTCCATTCAAGGCTTGGCAAAAACACCGACGAACCACTTTTGCACAACAAAAATCAGCAATTACAGTGGCTGCTGCATTATTTTCTTGGAAATGTTTTCCGTGCGTGATGATTGTTAAGATTTGCTAATACAAGTTGGAACAAGTGGATAATGACATAATCCTTTGGACGAAACGGCCTAGCCAGGGTTTCATTATCACCAGCGCTGTGAGTCACGCAAATAAATTTAGCCCGTTGATTATTGTTACATTTTGTTAGTAATGATTTAGCAATTTTAGCATGTGCTGAGTTTATATCAATATTGATAATTTTGTCGCGATACGACCTCTTACTATTTACAAAAACGCGGAACTCTAAGTAGGTCATGATAGAAAAGAGCAAATTAATAGTAACTATTTTTATATTTTGATAAAGAAACACGTTCAGTGTTAAGTCTAAATACATTGTTTGAAAGTAAATATCTGTTGACGTCAGAGAGAGCTGTTGTAGGGGGATAACGTTAAAACGATGTGCAATCACTACTTCTGAGAATCGCACTTGTAGTCACAGCAGGTGCTCTCATTCTATACATAGGTACACTGGACTAAATTATACAACCACATAGTATGTTTGTAACAACTATTTTATTGGAAATATGGAAGTAACTAAAGGTAATTATGGAAGAATATTCTAAGAGATGTTTTTCGTTCACGTAAACTAGTACCTACAACCTTTCAGTTGATTACTAGCCTTGTAAGCCTGATCACGCTTTATCGTTTACAACGAAACCATCCATCTATCTTAGTAATTTGATAGGCACTAATGGATTAGGTTAGGTCAAGCGAAATGAAAAGTCACTACTCTCAGCTCAACGGATACTATAGAGTCCATTAAACTACACATAGGTATTTTACTTACGTTGCTGACTATCCGATGACCGTACCTTTGTATGCGATAAACACAACAGTACAACTTAAGGAACGAAACGGGAAGAAAATTTGAAATTAGCATAACAATAGAAGGCACGAATCGGCTATAACCCGTACGATAGTGATAATAAATGAGTCTCCTACAAAAACTAGCGCTGTTTATGAATTAAAAGTGTAAGACTACATTGATATTTTGATTAATTTATGTTTGAGTGTGAGCCGGAATAAAAGTATAACCGGGATAATTTTACTAATATATTTAGGGTTATACATATTTAATGGAACTCTATGTAATCATTAAGTTGTATGTCCAATTTTCTAGTATGGTATATTATTAACACTATGGTATATAGTATGTTATGAATGTTATGATTGGGGATAGAAGAGATGAACCTATTTCAACATATTTTATGATCCAAATTTTATGACTGCGATATCTGCCTACACTTGTCCTTTGTTGAATACCTACATAAGCTCTAATTTCAATGTTTGTCTCATTTTTCTTTTATGTAGGCTAGGTACCTTTTCTTTGTTTTGCACTAAATACACATTTTATTTTTTTATTCGTTTTCACATTGTCGATAAAATATTGTGTACTATCTATTTTAATCAAAATCGTAAGTTTTTGAGTGAGCTCTTTGTGTATTTTTAAATAACCGGACAGTGCGCAAAAGTCAGCTATCACGGCTGTAGTAGGTACAAACATGGGGCAAGAATCATTATTTCTGCGAGCACACCGAGCGAGATTTCCAAGAAGCCTGCTCTTATATCGCACACACCTGTCCAATGTCCATTGCTCATCGAAAGCTGCGCTATCATTTTTTACTCGACAGATTATGGGAGCTTACCTTTACATCATCATCATTAATGACGTCTGTATCAGGACATTGACCTTCTTAGGGAGGTAAGACAAATGGTCTGCAGCTATATGTATAACATACAACTTGCAACCGTCACAATCACAGCGGTTCAACGAGAATAACTTATAGATATAACAAAAACCGGTTACACATAGCACTGCTCAATACTACCTTGAGTTTTGTGCTGAAATTGTACTTTTCATGCTGGGTAACTAATTCGGATTTTTATAAAATATACATAATACCTATACACTTTGGTGTTTCACCATAGAGTTCTTATCATTGTTGTGTTTCATTCACCCAATTACAATTAATTTATTTTACAATTAAGTAGGTATGTTCTGGCTTTTATTTTGCAAAATCCTTTGACAATGAATGCATAAAAAGAACACTCACCATTCAATGCTCCTGTACCCCTTCACGCAGCAGTGGATGCTCTTGAACTTATCATCGAAACCGAACTCATAGGGGACGGGTTCCTTGGTGAACTGCATCCATGTGCTGTTTGTCGTGAAGGTGTTTAGAGAACAGTAGCCAGCGGAGAGGGTGCCACCAGCGCATGCCAGCAGCAGCGCCGTTTGCAACCACATCTTGCTATCGCATCCTGGTGAAGATAAATAATATTATAATTAGTGCTGACTACACAAAAGATATCCCCGGGAGTATTGAAACTACGGCGGTGTTGTAGAACCCTCGTTGTTTCAATACTCACATAATAGTTATAGAGTCGAAAGCAATGTTTCCAGATCAAGAATAAATTATGAGAAGAGGCGCAAGTTTGTACTTCTTTTTATTCAGATAACTTGAGGGACTATTTCGTACGAGCGATTTAATGAAATACTCGTAGTTTTTTAAATGACCGAAGTTTTCGATTCGTTGTACAAAGCATTACTGTTCTTTGTATGAAATAAAAGCTTTCTCTTTGAATTAAATGTCTACTTTTCAGTATTTCAGAGTGGTTTTATAATTAACTTTTCCACAACTTTCAGCCTCTTTGCTAAGCGCCTCGTTTGTAGTGTGTGCAGAGGCTGCGTAGGCGGAGACCGACTCCGGATATTACATTTCTAACTAAGCATGTTATATGATTAAGCATCTATCTACCTATTTGGTGTTGCAGCGGTAATACAAATTTAAGTATTATTGCAGTTATTCTCACAATATTATATGAATATAATACGTAACGTACGTGATATAATACATTACGTACGTAACGTATCATATGGTTATACGTTTACGTATCAGACAGCCAGGTGACTGATGGTTATATATTGTAATTGTAAGATAAAAAATATCACAGCACCTACCTAATGAACTTTTACATGGTAATAGAAACCATATTTATTTATTTATTTCGTCACACAAACAAGTAGTGCTGAGACAGCTGGGAGGACGCTCCAGAGCACCACTCTACATGGTAATAAAAATACTTTTTAAACGTTTGATATGTGTCGAATATAACTTAGAATAACTAAAATGATCATCACAAGTCAGATACTATAATGCTTTACTTACCTACACTTTCTAATATTACTTATGTGCTCGTACATAAATGTTATGTATTTATTATGGTATTTATTTTAATACTAAACTCGTATTGACATACTTTCCCGAACAATTCGCAATAAACGAACATCGTAATAGCACTCTGGTATTAAATATTAAACCGGGACTTACTCATATTCCGAGTATCATGTTACGCATCACATAGGTAGATATTGTTTTCCTGAAATCAGATTTCTCTCGAACATAAAATACACAACGTTTAATACAACAAATGTACATTTTCAAATAAATATCTTGGTAATTGTAGAGGAAGCGGCTGGCGATAACGATGAAAAGCCTTTGGACCGTAACATTTTCATAGAAGACCTAGGAAATGCATTGCAGAAGGCTGTTTCTAGGTACGATTTCCATACATTACAAACCCATCATAATAGGGAATAGCATTCGATGAAGTAATTAACTTTATGATATCCAGGAATTGCGCCAGCAAGTAAGCATTTGCATTGAAAACAATTCTGGGATATCGGAATTCTTACTTCTTTGGTGCAAGAAGTCAGTACAAGCCAAGTTGTTTATTTTTTAATAAGACCGATTCTCGAAAGCCTTTTACAACGGTTGTTTTGCTCCGACCTATTTATTTATACCTACTCGTAATTCTACTTATGTTCGGTAACACGATTTTAAGAAAATGTCAAGATTTGTCTGTTAATACAGGATTGTTTATAAATGGTTGAATTTACTACACTGGCATCTATTTAAAAGTCCACTAATTAAAGTGACACGTGAGCCGAGAATATTGTATATGTAACTGCAGTACATACCTAGGTTATAGTACCTACTAATATTTCGACAAATTGTATGTCACAGTGTGGGTAAGTTTGATGAATTTTGAACAGATCGACTAACTAATGAATACCAGGTAAATTGCGGTTGAAAGTCTCATTGTCATTAGCATTTAGGACATCAGATTTCCGAGTATTGGAACGAGCCGCTAGCGACCGTAGAAATCGGAATTTGTCATACAATACCCTAAAATTATATTGTACTAACCTACTTATTTTAAAGTGTATGGTTTTTAGAGCATAAAATTATTGTTTTTACAGAAGTGTTGTTGGACCCATTTTTATCGAAGTTGTTTTGGGTTGAATAATATGTCTATAGTAGGTGCCAAATAACACCGCAATACAGGTCATTCACCCACCTTCACCTCGATGTCACAAAATTCAATTTATGACTCTTAGACTTATTTAGACTCATGTAGCATTATTCCTATAAACCTTTTGGTTTCCTTAGTGCTATAGTACAAAATAAGTTATTATGTAATTTTAAAACAATAAATGAAAAAAAAAAAAAAATATGGTAAACAAACTGTACTACGAGATTCGAGCGATTACCGTCTTAGCGACAGGTTTGTATGGAAAGCGACAGAATTAGCCATTCATAAATTGAATTTTGCGACATCGTGGTGAAGGTGGGTGAATGACCTGTATTGCGGTGTTATTCGGCACCACAGTCAACCCATTTATTTTTATGCTTTTCAAGATCATGACAAGCAGGTAAGTGAATATGTACTAAGTACTGACGTAGTCTCAACTCAAAGAAATCCAACCATTGTTTTTTAACATTCAACGTAAAATACACAAATACCGGTTTCAGCAATAACATTGATAATAATCGGTGTGACGTTCTATAGAAAGTCCAAGGTATCAAGAGATTATGAAAACAATATGCCTAGACTGAACATAATGCTATAGAGTGTATTAATGGAGGTTCTGAGTTTCTGAGAGCAACGTACTTGGTTTATTATGTACACTAGCTGGTAGTTATTAAATTGCTGTATCATGTTTTGTATTAATAATGGATGCGGTAAGTCGGCTTTAGAGGTATATATGATTAAACATTCCAAAACCGTTTTTATTTTGATTTTAGGTCTAATAGTTTTTGAGTTGTTGTAAAAATTATAAAATTGGAAAACCCAGTATAACGTGAGCTAACATTTCTTGGAGTTTCAATGATTTTGTAGTTCAAGTAAGACTGGTACTTAGCTAGACGGCGACTTCGATGCGATTTGCAAAGATTATTGAAACTATTGGTCAATAAAAATTGTTTGGGTTTTATTAACCTCCGACCATCAGGAGATCTCACTTCGGGGCGAACTACTCGTTAGAAAAGGTTCTATGCTTATGTTGCCTAAGTCAGAACTAGATGGCGCTGCTAAGTTTAGTCGGATCCTAGAACGCTCTATCGAAGTGTTTTGCGTTTTGTGGGGGTCTCCGTATGTGATCACTCTCTCTGTCTCTTTCTATTCCATTATATTTAGCGTTAAACATGTTGCGCAACCTTGTTGGAAGACGCATTAGAAGTATAACTTCAAAAAATTAATACAGTATACCACCTACTTACAGAAACCAAATGGAAAAACGATGACATCCACAGTAGTATAACGTTTAAAATAAACCGACCATCGAGGTATGTAGTTATAGCACTCATTGCATATTCGTCAGTCCGTCACATACCCATCAACTCAAAATCAATTTGACCCATGATACATAATGAATAATGATGCCAATTTTGCTGTTGTATTTTCAAATGCAACAACAGGATCGGCACCAAGATCTCATATTCAGGTAATAGTACAAAAAAATCTATACCTACTAATATTACTAGCTGAACCTGCCCGCTACTTCGTTTGCGAGGATCTAATTCTAAGGATAGGATGGAATGATTCGGCACGGTGGTGGTGACGTAACGGGCGTCGGCTATGCCAGGGGCGAGTTCCTTCCTCTCCTTAGAATATCAAATCCTCGTAAACGAAGTTACGGGCAGGATCAGCTAGTAGATTAGATTATATAAATATAATAAATACGGAGACAATACGATTGTGAGAGAATCTGATGTTTTGAGTTTATGTGTAGTCACAATAAACGCGTCTCAAAGTATATAAGTAAAAAGGTATGAGGTATCTGAGAACTTATTGGATTATATTACCTACCTACGACTAAACGATTCCACTTCGTGTAAGATAGGTAACGCTCATTCTATCCCCGTTCTGTCAAATTCTCTGTGAGAACAGAGACAGATCTGTTTACCCAAAAGGAATTTAATAGAGTGGAGTTAGAATAAGCATTCGCTTGTTTGGTCTAACCTAAATGCACCATGATATTGTTTAAATAAATTATCATCTCCATTAAGAGGACCCGAGCACCTATTGAAACGCCTACCACTGCTAATTAGAGACAACAAATCTGGATCCCTCCTGCGGCTGAGAATTGCAAAACGGGTATGATACACTTCTCATGTCGGCAACGGTCTCACACACGAGTGACGAGGCATACTTGTAATACAAGGACTACAAGCTCGTTCCGCGGCTGGCGAGTGATTTTTACAATTACGGACAGGGCGGCATACATATCTGCCGGCAATTTGCCGCTCCTCCCGAGCCCCGGTGATCGGTTTCTCGGAAACCAAGCTGCTTCAACCGTGTGCGGAGCTAGTGTGATTAACGCACTAATTATTGCGCAGTACTGACACTGCTGTGCAGCTCTCGAGACGATTATATTTTGTCGTCATGCGACCGACAATGTTCTCGTTTTATCGAATAACACTTTTACGTTCTCTGTGGGTATTTATTTGTAGGCAAATAGATTGTCTATTAATTGGTTAACACGATTTGCTTACAAATTCGTGTACCGAGTTACTTTTTAACTAACTCTTATACCTATCATGTGGACAATTTGTATTATGTAAAGCACCCGAACACAACGGAGACCTCATAAAGGCTTAAAATATTCACAGGCTATATATTAAATTATTTATGGTATGACAGGGTGATTGGCCAATGGTAGTTACTTGGGTCCCGTGGGCCAGGCTTCACTTCCGCCCGTGCACAAAGACGACCGTTACTACTCGTACCTACCTACCTCCGCAATACTCCGTTTACGGTTCGATTGAAATAAAACGTCGTTCGACTTTCTTGATATTTCTTCGATTCTTCGAAGGATTCATTAGTATGCCAACTGCTAAGATAACAGATTGCACAATGTTTCATCAAAGAGTTTATTGGAAATTAAAATCAATATTAACCATTAGGTATTAATTACTGGCTGGAGCGCAAATGTTCTGATAGCACGGTCTTTATTGTGTTGTTCCTACTTAAATGCAGCGAATAAATAAAAATAGAGATGTTTCGGTTAGGGCATTACAGCCTTTTTCTATCTGACAGAGTGTAGGTACCTACCTACCTTACCTACTCAATAGTTAAAAGAGATTCAGGCGAATATATAAAAAATAAACAAATGCAACTTACCTAGGTATAAGCTTCGATACAGTTTAATAGCTCTGGGCGAAAGTTGAGGGGAATGTCTATATATTATCTTACTATCCTATTTTTCTTTCACTGAGCAAAGCACCCTCCCACTTCCCCTTCATTCTAGGCCAGAGGCTAATAAGTTGTGTCGAGTCGGGACCTGTACCTACCTGCGGTTAATAAACACCCACAGTTCAGATTCGGACCAATGTCACTACTTTGCTATCAAGTTATATTAGTCCTTATAAAGGGACTATTTTTAATAAAGGAATATGTTTAAATAAGAATAAATGGGTAGAAAGGCAGAGCTAACTCAAAATAGTCCCGACTACTTTCGATGCTTTATGCATCATTATGAATGTCGTAATCTTGCCTACCATATTTGTATAACTTCTAAGTACATAAATGTAGGTATTCAAAGGGATTGGCGCAACGCAAATCGCAATTCACTTGAATATGTAGGCAAGGCAACCTTGAGAGAGCTCCTTTCCTAGAAATCTTTATACTAAGGTGTGGGCTTATTAGTAGATAGATCAAATACCGTGTCAATCCAATATTCTGACTCAATGCAAATGTACCAGATGGTAATGATTAGATTGGTATTTACTTACGACAGTGACCATGTTACGATTATTCAACGAATTAAACAATAAACTATGATCTTTAATGTAAGTAGGTACCTATCTTAGGCTTTTACATCTATTGAAGATGATATAAGCAGCGTCAGGAGGCAACCTATGCCTACACCTAACAGGACACTGTAGTGCCTGGGACAATGTTTAGATGGGGTAGGCTTGCCATGCACCTATACCCACTCATGTAAGTAGGTACCTAGGTAATAAATAAGAATTTAAAATAATGTACCTGGCAAATGAGAAATTGCGGGCAAGTTCTCATAGAATGTAATGCTAAGGTAATGCTAGAGTTTATTAAACAATAGATACATGATGGAACTAACCCATGGCCCACCTGATGTTAAATGGTAACCACTCTCATAACCATGTAATGCCTCTCTAAGCAGGAAGACATTCATTAATACCATGGTATTGGTATTTTATTTATATCTGAACCTGTATTTATAAATCATCTTCAATAGATGTAAAAGCCTAAGATAGGTACCTACTTGTACCTACTTAAATTAAAGATCATAGTTTATTTTTTAATTCATTGTTAATTTATTTAGTGGTTGTAGGTAGTAACCTCCTGCAGTGGTTTATTTTTGGTTTATTAGTTTAAACTAAATATAAAGGAGTTATCAGTGATATTTGTAAGTATTATATCGTTCGAGATTATATACCTATTTTGAACTTAGGTAGGTATTTTATAGGTAGATTATATACCTATTTTGAACTTAGGCGGAAGACCAGCGCAGGTTGTAAAACCTGCACATGCTGAGATGGGGCCTTTTTGCAACACTGTATATTTAGGCACAATTCGTGTCCTCAAACGTGTTTAATTAATTGTGTTCTTTATTTTTAAGTTTGTGTTGCAAATAAACATTTTGTATTTGTATTTTTTTGTATTTGTATTTCAAGTATATTATTTTGACAGATATCCTTTCAGTCTATAAAATAAATGATCAGTTTGTTAATAGAAGGCACTAGCAGGCCAAGGACAGTCACTATGACCAATGTGATATAACTTTCTCAACATCCAATAAAGATTCATACCTATGTAAAAAGCATTTGCTTTATTCAATAGATTACTAGATCCGGATGAATGGATCATGTTGGATAGGCTTTTGTTCAAGTAAAATAAGGTGAGGTACCTAAATAAATAAAACTTTACTGCCTTTCAAATTACTAGCGAAATAATAAGGTTCTTTCAAAGAATTATACAAAGTTATGTTAAAAAAAATACAGTAAGTTATGTACCTATAAAGGTACAATGTCCTATATAAAGATAATATGTTATTTGTGTTTTACCTAAGCGCTTTTAGGATACATAGGTAGGTAGGTATCTATATTATAAAAAATAGAAAATATACTTATAGGTATATTACAATTACGTAAATTCACTTTAAACGAATGTCCTAAAAGTAAGGATAGTCGGTAGATTCTAAAAACTTATTATAGGTTAGATTAGGGTAAGTTTTTACTTTATCAAAGGGGTAAGTATAAAAAAGTAGGTAATACCTACCTATGCATTTAGCTTTCCAGTGTTATTTAGAAACATTAGCACAAAAAATCAAATCATAAAAACACTTTAAAGTAGGTAGGTAAGGATTACTCACCGAATCTCATGAACGACAATCCAACTTTCCGAGAATTGGAAATTTCAAGGAACCCAATTTTATATGTATACTGCAATAACCACAGTTCTTTACACAACACTACGCCAAATGTTCTGCCGTATAAATGATTATTGTGTCTTGAAATATTCAATAATAATGCTTTATTAAAAAACTTTCTAGTGAACGTACGTAATAAATTCACATTTATAATTATCACAAACAACCGCAAGAAGCGAAAGCGTGCGACTGACTGACAGAAAGAAATGTGCGTGCCGTGCAGTGAAATCAACTGACAGTGACAGTGACAAAGAGTGAAAACTTGACAGTGACAGTAAGATCAGGGACGCCATAATGGCGATGGCTTGACTTGACTGATAAAAATTGAACACGAGTTTTAACATTTTTTGAAACGACACATCACTTCTATTAGATTTTCTTGTGATGTGAGTATTGTTGTTTAATTTTGGTGGAATTTTAACCAATAATCCTTAGGTCGTAACATAAAGTGTGAGCCATTGGAATAAATGTGTGTAAAGTAGTTTTTCTGAATGTGAAAATTCGTGTTAGGTTTTGAAGTGAAAATCCACCATTTTCTTTTCAAAACAAACGACAGCCGACTTGATGAATGACTTGACTTGACTTAAATAAATCACTTGACATTGGCAAAATTGTCTGTCGAAATGACGGACAGAGGCCATTAATCACAGACGAAGTGCCATTAATGAAGAGAAGAAGAAGACTGATATTATTTCAAATTTTTCACTCGACATGTCGAAACCGAACATTAATTCTCACCACCACCGGTCATTCTCCATCGTGCTAAGGTCTAACAAAACGTGACACTGGCGAACATTGAATTGAATTGAAATGACGGACAGGGGCCATTATTAGGATAAGAAGAAGAGGCCATAAATATTGAAGAAATAGATAACATCCTCGGAAATAAAAACTAAAATCAGTACTTCGGAAGAATAATGTTTAGACAGTGTGGACCATATTTAATAGTCTCTAATTTTTTGTACCTCTTTTATTCCAGCACTAAGCAAAATCACAAAGCTTTTTAACATCAAAAGTTTTCACTTTCGGTGGTCAACTGGTAACAACTCCGCCTTGCGGTCGGTAGGTAAGGTCGTGGGTTCGAATCCGGTCATGCACCAATGGATTTTTTCTCAGATTACCTGAATATTTTGAGGAATTTGTTCGTAAAGTTCGTAAAGTATTTATGCGCATTGTCAGTGCTTTCAAATTCAAACGGTACCTAACTGAAAACATCGGGGCATGAGTAGGTAAAAGTGGCACCCCACGCTGTATGTCATCTTTAGAGATTAGATGCAATGCAACGACCTAATATTATTATGTAGGTAAATAAAAATGTTTATTTTTTCTTTTTAGACGGAGTTTTCTTCAAATTGCGCATGAAACGGAAAGCGCCTAGCCCGCGGCGCACCATAGTGCCACGCCACCATGCTTGGATTCTTGTTGCGGACATTCGCACTCGCTCTTCACGCGCCAAGCGAGCAGCCCGCTCGCGTTTGAAATTCAGCCACGAGCGCATTTCGCCTTCGTGCAAATCGAACTGAAATCATAAGAACAGTAATAAGTTATTACATTACCTAGATGAACAAACTGTACTACCAATTTCAATAACTTACTAGTTTCTGCAACTCTTCGTGCTTCACAGTAGCCACACGAAGTTGCTCCCGTTTAGCAACTAGCCTGGCATTCATGTTCACAGTGTCAGTGGCGTAACGCTGCTCCCAGTGAGCCAAGGATTCTTCACGTTCCTAAAATGACAGCATATACCACTGGGTTGCTATTAGTTATGTATATAAAAAATTCAAGGAGGATTATATTGCATAAACCAAACGTGCTAAAAACTCACTAACAGGTGAGGGGAGTCCCTTCGGGCAATTTGAATGAGCACAGTACAGCTTTGTTGGCTGAACGGCTGCATCTGGATCATAATACGGACCTAGGCTAGTGTTCTGATAAAAAAATTAATAGATAAATAGATATCTTTAGACGTTACACACAACCACTAATATGACATTCAACATTGACATTACTATGTAGGTACTATAAGGCCTTTATACACCATGTTTTACACCATATTTGCCGTACCTAGTCCGAGTTTATTACTTTAATCTGCATCTCGTACGCCTTGAGTAGTTCTTGATGAACGCGCTCCTCGTGGTCCATATTCGGTGGAGGTGTTCGAGGCTGCTGCCACTGTAGTTCGAGGGATTCTGCGCGAGCAGCCACCCACTTTTCCGCGTACACGAGACGGACATTCGCATTGAGTTGCTCATCCTGTTGGTGTAATGTGAGAGTTTTATAGGTAAGGAATGTTACAGTCGTAATCGTATCGGGTAGCGTGTATTTTACATTACATTTCGCGTCAGCGAGAGCTCGCATGAATGCGCTGTAGTGACACTGCACGTAGGTTAAGTAGGTAAGTTACTTTTGAGCTATCTACAAACCATCGTAAGTTAGTTATAGTTAGGAATGTAAAGGAAAGGGCAAACTTACATTAATTTTATCTCTTAACATGGCGGTTCTGTGGTCGGCATCGCGAAGCTGCATGACCCACTGGGATCTTTTTTCCTCCAACTCTTGGACTGTTCCATCTCGTGACCTAAAAAAGTGTCTCAGAGCTGTTATCCCACTCATAATAATGTACTTATACTAATGCACGGCAGTGACAACTCGACTGCGAGCGATGCTGTAGGTATAGAGTAACGCTGCTTCTATAGAATAGACATATTTTTACGAGTTCGAGTACTGAGCGTGCTTGAAAGTATTATGTAACATAATTGCCTAAATATGAAATTTCTTAACTACGAGTACTTATTGGTGGAAACCTACTTTAGCAGCTCTTCATATTGCAGACGCATGGAGACTGCAGACGAAGCCCGTTGAATAAGAATACCTACGGCTTTCCGCAACGTAGGGCATTCGCCATTATCAGCCACTTCAATCAGAGTTCTGCTCAAAACATCTTTGACCGTATCCCTGGAAGAAAAAGGTTGGTATATTTAAAAAAAAAAATTGCCATGTGAGTACCTATTTATTTTTCACTAATAGCGCAGTAACTACTTTACTATCCAGTCTAGATACTAGTAAAGTAGTACCTACCAATCTAGAGAGAGACGATATAGCACCTAATCAAAATAGGTACCTACTTAAATTTACTGTTAGCAAACTACATATGTATTTATTTCTGATATTACAAAATAATAGTTTCTATGGACCTACGACACGCTACGACGTCGTAGGCTCGTAGGTCCCAAGCTACGCCATAAAAAAGACATCAACGCGCTATTTGTTTTCAAACTGACCCGATTATTATATTAGGTACCTAGTTTACTTATATTATTATTAATTTATTTATTTACTTAGGTATTAGGTGATTGTCGTTCAACCAAGCAGTTAATAACATAGATAAGTTCTTATCTAATTAATGGGTATTTACATTTTTTAACCTCTTTCATATCATAGAAAAAAATTAGGCTTTTAAAGTATGTTTGTAAGAAAGAAGTCCGTAGTCTGAGTTTTAATTTTTTGTTGATTTGCGAAAAGTGACTACGGGCTCAGTAAGAAGCGACATCTTACATCTAATGTTAGAACTAGAACACACCGGTCTCTCCCTAGTTTTTCGCGCTGAAGCTTTTCACTTTTGTTGCTGATTCTCCAACACCTCGCCCGGAGCTCAGTGCTGCCCTCTGTAAACAGTTTCATTGTAATATCAGTAGAGGGCGTTGGTATACACAAACGCGCTTCAAAATCTTTGGTAACAACGTGTAGGACATGTAGGTACCTAAGAAGACTAATATTGTACATGAGGTAAAGATCTACATATACACACAGGTAGATACTACAGGGACGTAGACTTTTCTTTCATTTTATAAAAATACTTACCAAGAATTCGAATTTGCAGCAGCGCCACTTCCAAAATTAATGCAAATAACAGTGCATCCATGTTACTGATCCTGAAAAAAATCCAGCATCTTACTCGTGAGTTATACCAATTCTTTTACAAATTACAAACGAACCAATTTGGTATTTTGCGTTAGTTAGACAAAAGAGAATCTGAGATTTTCGATTCCCTTTTCTCGCAAATTACATTTTTTGACTTGTCTTAGTGCCTAGTAGTTAGTGTCTGCTTCCAATTTTAACACTGACTGTTAAATTTTTCCATCTCTACTTTAGACTTTAACAAGGGTATTTTTATCTGACGGATAGCGTTATTTAGGGTACTCAAAGATGGTGAAACAGGCCCTTAGTTTTGTAAATTCTTGTGACTTTTAATACTGTTCCTAAAATTTTTGGCTTTATCCTAAACCCACAAATAGATTGGTCTTGCTTCTGTTAATTATTAAAACAAGTCCCTTTAGATTCTATCAGGTGAAATTGAAAGCAAAAGATGGTTTATACAATATAACAAAAAAAAATTTTTTCTCAAAATACTCAAGAGTCTGTCTGTTTATTTCTAGTTTGTTATGCCTATAGGAACATTAAATTATTAGTTTTTTTTTAATATTTTGTATTATGTACCTAGAAATGTGCAAGAAATAAAAGGCTTTTTTATTTTTATTTTATTTATTCAATTTGTTAAAGATCTAGGTAGCTTAGTTTGCACTCTGGATAGATTCGTCTGTAATTTTTGTATCGGGGAATAATAATGAAGTGACAAATTAAAAAATTGTCTTCAAAATAATTGACACAATCAAACTTACCCTTCAGCAGTGTCCATTCTTATTTGTGAACTAGTTTCTCATCTCATCATTTGTAAAGGTTATTAAACTACGAATCGTAGGTTCTCGTTACAGCCAATTTGGTCACAAACATCTGAGTAATGTGGTTTTATCGATAATATTGTATCGTAGCAACTTTAGCTACCTACCTACCATTATTTTCACAGGACGATATGATTGGTAAAAGCGAAATATAGTCTGCAAGGTATTGTAAATAATATGTACCTATAGTATATGGTCTGTTTTTCTAGGCATAGGCAGCAATTTTTTAAAAGTTAAGGTACTATAGCACAGATCGTACTATACAGGGAGCTTTTTTGAGTTCTTTTTCTTCAGTATTTTAACAATTCACTATAATGCTTAGGTTTTTATTGTAAATCTCTTCGGTAGGTACCTTATACTCTGGTTATAAAATTCTAAAAATTACTTAGCTAATAAATAGCCAAAGTAAAAACTTACTAAGTAGTTATAAATAAACCAAAGGTTCGTTTTAATCTGCCCGGACCGCTAGAACTTTAATATTGTACAGAAAAACTTTATGATTCTTTTCTCTGAGAGCCATATTAAAAAGCTTATTAAGCGTTTTTTATTTATTTGATAACTTAAACACTCGTGTTAATATAATGACTTTTATCTGACTAAAGTGAATAAAGAAAAAGGAAAAAATGTTTTCATCCCACCATCTCGGAAAGAGTATTTTTGCTCTTCAATATCTGAGTGCAAAAACCGTTTTTATTCTCTAGAGGATAAAGTAAATTGAATTTAGAACATCGTGCGCACTAAGTTTGTGAATTAAAAAAAACATTAAACCTATTTACTGCTACCTCTATGGTGCCGAATATACCATACAACTTTTTTTTTAATTTGTTAAAAACTCAGACTCGGAACCTTCTTGGTGTTCTTTTTTCAATTTGCTAGTGATTTCCTCGCTGAGGTGGAATGAAAAGTTACGTGTTGCGCTCGAGTGCAAAGATTTTTCACCTCGTGCTCTTTTGATTCCCTCGCTAACGCTCAGGATTCTAATTTTGAATCAGTTTGTGGTCCCCATTTGCGAATCTTTGTTCGCCAACGGTTGCTGTCCAATGTTCCCGATGCAATGGTAAAGTGGACTGTATTTATTGAAGGTTCCGGGATCGGCTGATGGTCTGCCCACGATGGTGGTGGTAGTAAAACGCGAGGTTACAAAACAATATCAAAGCTCCTGGTAAGGTAGGCTCGAGCAGAGCGACGCGACGGCGTTCTAGCACTCGTCTGCGAATCCTACGTCACTTCAAGTTACATTATTCTGCCATCATTTAGGCCAACAGTTTGATTTCCTAAGCGAAGTAGGTAATCAAATCGTGTGGCTCTCCAGGCGTAATGTTTAAATTGAATCATCCTTAATTATCGCTCATGACTCTCTGTCCCAAGGGTGAATTGGTTTGGTAGGTAACGAAGGGTGGGTGTCATAATTTACAGGGATTTGTTATGGGTAAAAATATAAGTTGATGTTGTCTGTCATGATTTATCTATCTATCTATTATAAAGAAGCCAAAAATTCAAATTAAAGATATGGATAAACGAAATATCTACTAGGTAAATAAACGATTCTGATTCCGAAAATCGAGTTTGTCTGTTTGTTTGTTCGCAGATCACGCCTAAACTACTGGGCCAATTTCAATGAAACTTATAGGTACCATTCGTAAGTCCTTTTTCCGGATTGAAACATGGGTTATATTTTATTGAAATTAAAGACGTGGCTTCCTAGATACAGCTTGAACTCTTTAAACCAAAAGCAGTCTTTGGCACGAGGTTCATCGTTTACTGGTTGTATATTGTGGAAAGTTTCGCACGTGTACGAAGTCGCGGGTATTAGCTAGTGCTAAATATGTCAATAATGACATACATATATTCAGTTTCGATATTACCAGCATATTAGTCCCAGTATATAGGTACGTTGTCTCTGGACGCTGTATAAATCATCTTCAATAGATGTAGGTACGGGACATCCAGTACAGTAGTATCTTATGAGTTTACCAACAGTAGATTACTTTTACTAGTATTATAAGATGATCTGTGTTTTTACTAAATAAATTCGTATCATTTGGAAAACTTACCACCGCAAAGGCCAAAGAGCAAAAAAATGTCCATAGCGAGATGAAGTTCCAGTTTAAGTGCTTCTTTATTTTGGTGGTTAAATAAAAACTAATTAATGCCCGTCAAAGGCTGGGACCCGAGTGAGGAAAGTTGATTGGACTCTTTATTTGCGAAGTCTATTCTTGTTACGGCGGAACGAGAACGATACGGGCCCAAATCGTGAGGGTATTTTAAATTTAACGTCTTATACCCAAAGATCTGCAGTGATTTTGAAGTGGTAACATTGACTTTCTTCCATGGACGAATTTCTTCCAGCAGTGTTACGATTAACGTTGATATGTTTTTTCCAACGATTCGTTTTGTGACTCATCAAAACCTGTGAATGTCCTATGAAGTCTCTTTCTATTTGTTTTTACTCCGTACTCACACCATCATCGAACAAATCAAACTTAAACAGATTTTTGACTGATTACAATGGAACGGGATAAAAAGTGTCTTTTGTGTTAATCCAGGTCACGGACAATATATATTCCAAGATTCATCCAAATCGGATCAGTAGTTTTTGCTTGAAAGAGTAACAAACATACTCACAAACTTTCGCGTTTCTAATATTAGTTCGCGTCAAAGTCTTTAGAATTTATCATCAATCTTATTTTTCTGACTACTTAGCTATAATTACTGAAAGTGATTCCGTATTATAGGTAAATTCCACCTAGAAGGGTTAAATAAAAAGCAAATGAATAAGTAACGTTTTTATTGAACGTAATTTATATTTACTGCATCTGTTGTTCTACCTTCACTAGATAATAAGTTATAGAGATCAATTAGATAACATAAAAAAATACGTAGGATAAATACTAGCATAAAACTATCTGTACAATCAAATGACAAATTACTTAAACTAATAGGCGTTTATGTATAATTAATTAACATGATGGAAATAAATAATTTATCTAATGGGTATACGTAAAATGACATCAAAGAGAAATGGCTTGCGTTTACTCACACGACCGCGCCGGTTACGCCAAAGTTACGCAAAGAATCAACTACTATATTATATGAACAGAGTCTGTGAATTTGTTTTAACTTTCGACTCGACTCGAGTATAGCACACGCAAACGCATTCTCAACGCGAGAAATTTTGTATGAAACTCGGATAAGCGCCCCTAGCGGCAGATTTTTCTCGTTTTGCGAATGCGTTTGCGTGAGTTACTCTCTAGTCGAAAGTCAAAACAAATTCACAGACTCGGGGTTCTGCTTTACTTACACGACCTCCGTAGCTCAGTTTTGATTATTTATTTTTTTCAGTTTTTTTTTGTCTCAACTGCATGTTACTTCCGCTTCGTGATATAGCGCGGTTAAGTGGATATCGCTTATATCTTTTGGCACAAATATAGATAGTACATGCAGCGTATCTTTACATTATTTACTAGAGTAAGATCAAACGTCGACTAATAGTTTTGTAGAAATGTAGACTTGTAAAGAAAGAGCGATCTACGTAACAGTTTTACAAGCATAGGAAAATACGATTAGGGAATTCAGTGGGTGAGTACTGAGTACTGTGAATAGGTATACGGGTTCACCACAAGACAAGGTGTTACGACAATAAGTGTAATAAGTATGTTGAGCTGGATAACATACCTACTACTAATTGCGAAGAAGTTTTTTTATACATATCCTACTTTATATATTTGTATGACAGGTTGGGAAAACTTTTGAGCACTATAATACTCGTAGTTACCTACATACCTAACGATTACAATTTAGCAAAATATAATTGATATTATAATATTTAGCAGTGTTTTGCTCCTTATTATACGGTGTACCTGAATAAATTTACTCCAATCAACATTGGCTTTAATTTACCTTAACTTGATAGGTAATAGAGCGTTACTTCGAAGAAATGGATACAATTGCATCTTCTCACTATGATTAGGGTTAAACTTGAAAGGTACTTTTGAAGTAAAACCTTGTCTCCAGCCAAGTAGTGATACAGCTCTCAGGAACAGAAAATAATCGGTCAAGACTGGATTCTAGTTGTCGTAGCGAGCTGGAACGGAATTGGCCCAGAAACCTGTAAAAATAATAACAAAATATCCTTCAATCCTTCAAATATTATATTTTAATCTCCAAAATAAGAGTTTTTTGTTAGACAGATGAACGAATGGCTTTTGGATATTTTTTAATTTAACCCTTAATTGCCAAGTAATGGATAGAAAGATTAATTACTCAACGTCTGTCTTGTTTTGCTTATATAAAGCCTATTTGAATTTAAGATAGATACGCGGATGCTGCATAAATTAAACTGAAGGTTTAATCAATTACTAAAGTGATGGGAAGCAAATATTTCACGCAGCATCTTATTTCTCTACGGTTTGCACTGAGTGAATGCCGGCCGCTCTGTAAAGCAGGTAGAGTCGCTTTATTTGTAAAAATATTGCTTGTTTTAAGTTTATCCCTATTGTTACGAAGCTCGGGTTTTTGGCATTTGATTTCTGATAATAGTGGCAATTCAATTCATTTTTGGTATGGTTAGGTGCAAAAACAATCAGTTTACACCTAGGCTCAGCTTGTGAACATTGTGATAATATTCCTACAAACATATAACGTGAATGTATCAGCTTACGCCAAATATCAGGGCAAATGTGTAGTTTGAAGCAGACCATGCGTAGGCGATTCACTACAATAAATTATTCCGTCTACCATCCACCCTCAGTGTCTAAGCTTAATGCCCCGTGCTGCTTTCTCGACCCAGTTACATTTGCAGTTTGAAATAAAGATTAGTGCTATTGTTTACTGAGGCGGGGTCGTATCGGACTGCAATAAACCTGATTTTAATTTTACTGTTCCCTCTGTTTTTATGTACAGAGCGTACACCTGGCGCTCTGTCATGGAGTTATTTTCAGTTTCCGTAGACTTTTGCCAGTATTAAAGTTCTTTAATTTACTTATTAGGTATTGCAGATATGATAATAGATTAAATAGATTAAAGACAATTACCACCATTTATAAATGATGAAAAATTTCAAAAACATACTTTGTCTGAAACGAGCAACTTTTCATAACCAGTATTATATAAACTGTGTCATAACGAATACCTATGACTATGGCTAAAAAGTAAAACTTCTGGTAGAGATGTACCTAACCGTTTTGGAATCCTCAAAAAACAGACGCAAAGAAGACAACCCTATTAATGTCAATCATATCATAGGCTCTACAGAATCCCGTAAATAAAAGCATTAGTTCTCATAGATACAGTGGTTGGTGGATCTAAGCAATCGTAAGGATTGTCATTTTTGATGCGCGTAGACAATATAGTTCAAAAAAGCTCTATTGTGCATCAAACTTCACGCTGACCTTATTGAAATTTTGGTACAAGCTTTGAACCAAACTTTCAATGTTTGTGATAGTTTTTTGATAACTAACCTCGCTTGCCCACGTTCTGCAGGAACACTCGGTTGGCCATGGCTTGTCGTTGGTTGGCTTCGCGCATCTGCTTGCGAGCTACCTCCAGAAGCAGCCGTTGCCGCAGCACTTCCATCGGGTTGCTGATGGACAGTGATGGCATCTTGCGCTTAGATCGAGCGCGCCCCTCGCGAAACTCCGCTACTCTCTGTAGTAATCCCAAATTTTTAGATAAAGTACTTTGGTATGTATTTTTGACAGACGTCACAGCTTAGTATAGCCACAGATTATATAATACTATACGTATAGCTATGCCTTTCGTGCTGTGGGTCGTTGGTTCTATCCCCATTGATAACAAATATCTGTGTGTGTGGTAAACATAAGTGTTTGTTCTATGTATGTCTGGTTGCTACAAGTATTATAAGTACTTAAAAAAAAAAATTGTAAGTAGTCCATAAGCCACTTAATTCCCATAATAAAAGCTTTGCTTAATTTGGGACCTGTTCTTCAAAAAATATCTATTTATCTACCTAAAACCTCATTAGGTATGTTATATATGCTGTGACTATACGTTTTTATTGTAAAGTAGGTAGTTGTTTTTTGATTTTTTTACATAAAAAAACTTGTATTGGTACCTAATCCCACAATATTCTCTTATTTTTCTGCAGGCAAGGTATTGTAAAAGCACCCTTAAATAAACCACGTAGCAACGTAGGTACTATAGTACACTGCGAATAAATTTTGGACAGCCATAACTACAAATAGTGGGTGTTTCATTGTATTATAAGTATGAATTTACAAAAAAAATGTATGTATGTATTCTATCAGCCATATAGTTTCCATCGTACAAGCTTTGCTCAGTTTGGGACTAGAAGGCGCTGTGTTAAGTGTCCGTGAATATTTATTATTTATATTTATTAGTGAACAATTTTATTCCATGAGTGAACCAATGTTCGTTGTATTTTGCTTTGACAGACTTCAGAACCGTAAAGAGGAAATGAAATGAATCCGGACGAATTTTAATTACTTTTAGGTGGTTTTAGGTGGTGGGTGGAACCGAATTACACCTAGTCGAGGGTCTTCATCGAGGTGAATGCGATACGCGTCATGTTCTTTCCGTTTTCTGATATGAATCTGATATTCAGAAGATTTTAATTATGAATTTTTAACGCTATTTATGTAAAATTTTCAATTAACAAAAAATATAATTCTTGTACCTAGGTACTTCAGTTTTCATATAGCTAATTGTGAAACCGATACCTGCCACGACATGAAATAGATATGGCTAATTAACAAAAAAATGCGTGGTAGGTTTTACCCTAAAACATCCAAAGCAAATCTAAGCTTTCTTCGCACTATTTTTGTCCCAGTCCATTCCTATACCATAAGTCGGAAACTTTACCCATTTAAAAAGAAAAATATATGAGTAACTCAGCGCCGTATAGGCACTCATCTTCTGAAGGTGCTATTATACCTACTTATTGAATTACGCTACCCTCCTTAGGACTGATAGAAATGGGTGCGATTCACTCCCCGATAAAGGGGTAGAGTGATTGTGCGGATCGAACTTTAAAAGAAGACTTTAGTTCTAAAACTATAGGTCTATATGTGTCAATCACCATCCTACTTAATATTATAAAATGTGAATGTAAGTTATTTTGTTACGCTTTCACGCGAAAACTACTTAACCAGTCATCATGAAACTTTGTACACATATTCTTGGAGGTATTAGAAGTAACATAGGATACTTTTTATCCCGAAAAAGGGATCAAAAGGTACGCGAACGAAGTCGCGGGTGGAAGCTAGTAATAATATAAAAATAGCTCTGCTTTCTGACACAAAAACCCAAATCGCAGGAGAACCATAATTTTTAACCAAACATGCTATTGTATCACCTCAGTAGCAGTAGCCAATTAGTCCAGTAGCAAGAGTAGCAAAATGCTACGGGTCTCTCGCATTTGGGGGCCGCGCACCAACGCTTTCTGAGTCAGTAGGTAGTAAATTATACCTTCTAGCCTATAACAATGCATTGTGTCACTGAGCACGTCCACTGAGGACGTGCCCTTCCAGTATTTGTACCGTGATCATTCCTATATCCTAAGCTTCGTAGTAAACCATCATACCAGCCTAAACTAAGTATACCTACTTGAAAAATTAGATTTACGAAGTAAATAAGATGCAAAACTTGATTTCTTGAACGTTTATTGTGTTCAATTGCAGGGACGTGCTATATATAGGTAAATATTTTTTCAAATTCATCAATACCTAAATACAGATAATCAATAAAACATGCAATGTATACTAAATTTACAGTAGACTGACAAATTAAATTTTTGGTTAAAATACTTTTACAAAATTATTTTTTACTTAGATAGATAGATAGATAGATAGATCGTTTATTTGACATACACACAGAAAAATACAGAACGGACGTAGAAAATATAGCAAACATAAAGATACTTCTACAAATAATAACTTTAATACTGACTCTAAATAAAGTTAACTAAGAAATAATACTAATTTGTACTTTAGCTACACAAATGTCACTAATAACAGGACAAGTATAAAATGTAGGTAAATTTTTCTACTAGCTAATAATAGTTACAATTTTTATACAATTGAGTTTGTAAGAGCACATTTTTCTTATTTCACTAAGTACTAACTAAGGCATCTGTTAAAGTTTAAGATCTGCTTAGCGGTTTTGTAATTATTTCTTTAGTAGTACTTGTCGGGGCCTGCAGACCACTGCTGGTATCCTGTAAGCGAATAATAGATAGAATTACATTTCAAGAAATGAAAATTTTACTCCTATCTTAGTGGATCGGTTGACGACGGTCATTCTGTTCATATTTTTTCAAATCCAGATTTACATAAGCCAAGAATAGATTTACAAGCCATTACTAATTTTACGGAAGTTATAAAGGCAAATATACCCCGAACTTGACTTCAAAGTTCTAATTGTGAAAAGCGAAGTTTCTCTTTGTGAATCTAATCAATGTTTTATTTCATTGTTGTCCTACAACTATTACGTGTACCTACCTACATAGTAAAATTTACTTCCTTTTTGAAACAACAATTTCAATGCAGCTTATAAACAGATCATATTATTGAATTTTTTTTTATAGAAATATTTCATTGTAGGTACTTATTTATATTTATGACAATTTAAATTTATAGATGACACAGCCAAAACCACGGAACATTTATTTGTCTCCAGCAACATGTCTCATTTGGAGTCAAGCCAAAGCAGTTTTCTCACCTCGTTTGCCGATATCGTTCAAGAAGTTCCTATTGGCTGCATACCGAAGAGCCTGTGCCTTCCTCTCCTTTTCTAGACTGAGCTTCTGACGCAGCACCGACATCGGCAGGTCGATGGATAGAGAAGGCATGCGCCGCTTAGCACGTCCACTGTTGGTCTTTGCATGACACGCACGAGTATACTGATTAGGTTATCAACTCTATTCAAAAACCTACTTGTAATAAACTAATATCTTAAAAAAATTAAAAATTAAAAAAAAATCACACTTATCAATGAGAATTTGGTTTGTTTCCAGCCCTATCAACGTTGACTGTCACACGTGTGACTGACCGGCTTACAAGATTTATTCTGAGTTCAAAGGTAAATTTCTGATGCCCGTAATAGAGAAAATCCTAGTGGGATTAAGATTACCGAGGTACCTACTTAGATCCATCCCTTATCTATATCATGCACATACTTATTTAAAACTAGCGGACAGTCCTGGCTCCGCACGAGTATTTAACAAAAAAAATATTTTTAGATAATTTTTTACACCTTGGGTTGCATTATTGTAGTTTCAGTAAGGATCCCTAATTTTTTTTTAAAATATAATATAGCCTATGTCGCTCGGTGTAGCTTCCCAACGGTGAAAGAATTTTTCAAATCGGTCCAGTAGTAAACAATCAAATCTTTCCACTTTATAATATTAGTATAGATATAGATTAGCACTTTGGTACAACAGCATTTCAAATTAAATAGTTCTGAACCTGTAGTGTAACCAAGCCACAATCGCTAGATAATAAAATAATTATAAAAATGTATGGTAAAGACTGATCACGTATCTCATATTGACGATTTTGTGTCATTAACATGGGCTATGGGGGTGTATTTAAAAACTCTTTTTCAATCTACTTTATTATAAATGAAAACTTGTTTCATTCAAGGACCAGTAGAAGCAGGCATAGACACGTAGCATATTATAATTAATGTAAACTAAGGGTCCCTTATTATTGTATACTTTGTCCCTTGTGTCTGTTGTTCATAATTAGGTACACCCTTTCGGAAAGTCTTTCTTTCTTCATAATTTAGCTTCCCTTTTGCAATTATATTTTGACATACTTTGCAGAGGTGAGTATCAGATTATTTTGCGTCTCTACCAAAAATCACCTCACTTTTACGCACATAATAAATAACCTAGGCTACTACGCTACGACTTTAGTACAAACTCAGTCCAATTGACTGATGTCTTTGCAACAAGCTTTGTTTGAGGCTTGTATATGAACCCATATACTCTATCAGTTGAGTTCAACTCTAGGTTTTATGGGATCGGAACTTTGGCACACTGATTGCAATTTGAACGATTCCCAATAGGTACTTACTTTATATTTTTTCACTGCGTAAGTAGACTTGGCTCTTGACTGTAGGTATTAACTTAATGATTATAGAAATATCAAACAACATGATTTGAGGTAAGTAGCTGTTTATTAAAATTTTCAATAAAGACCTAAACAAAAATGTTCTGACAATGATAATAATTCAAGCACTTTTACAAATTTACAAGATACATATTTTAGATAGAAAATGTAATATTTATAATTCCAGTTATTTTAGAAGGGATTACTGTAGTAGATTTCATATTTTCAGTACTCCGCTGGGCCACTCCATCGCGCTAGAAAAACAATGTTCAGTAAGTCTAATGTTACAAATTATGGCCACATGTATTTGTATACACACACATGTATAAAATAAAGGTTCTAAAAGTTTCAAACAATATACTAAGAAGATCAAGAAGAAGATTTGAACACGAAATAGCAATAAATTGAAGCTTCATATTTTCCCTACGGGATGATAATTAAATAAGTTGGCTAGTAAAAACAGATGCAGATGCAGTGTTAAGAGCACACCTTAACACTTATTTCAAGTAATGATAAAATAATTATTTTTCATTTTTTTTGCTCCATTGTTCATAATTCACTAAGTAGATTAAAATTTTTATGACTTTATTAAATAAAGGTAATTATTTTATAATATTGAAAACAACCATAAAAAGCAAAGGTTTTATGAAGAAAGGCTAAAAAAATTGATTACTTAATTTCACTGACCTCTTTTCCCGATGCGGTTCAAAATATCCCTGTTCTCGTGTGCGACTCGACCCATGTAGTAGAGGTAGGCAATTTTCTGCAGATGATCCACAGGGGGGTTCACGGTAAAGGACCTTCGCTCCCTGTTTGACCTCTCTCTCTTGACGGATCTCTCTTCATGGATGGATGGCTCTTTCTCGGATGACCTCTCTTCTTTTGGCTCGGTTGTCACCTTCGGTACCTTATGTTTATCGAACACTGAATGTAGACACTTCACAAGATATAAAAAACCCGGTGCCAATCAAAATGATGATTGGGTTGTGTCGCGTCAAAACAAATTTCAGTAAAATAAATAGTGATCCACAAAACGGGCAAGTATAAATTTTATAGTATTCCGAAACGGTCATCAAATACGAATAAACTGACGATGAATGAAATTGGGCTTTTAATATATAATCCAGTGAATGATATCTTGTAATACCGTCTTTTTGTATTGAATTTGAAACTTATTGTGAAAGCAAAAGACAAATCACGGTATAACTATACCGAGCTCACACCGGGTTTACTTGTAACGGGGTAAGTATTTACAAAACACCTCAACCGCTACTAATCTCTAGAGTGGCTTCGAGGTTTCAAATGGACTTTGTCATTAATTTAACTAATTACAGAGAGCTTTTAAACCCTCACTAAAACAAAAGGTCTCTTTAATTCTCAAGTAAATAACAAGCCCGCCAACAAACTTCCAGGGTGCCGCGTTGTCCACGAATGTTGAATCCAATTTCAATAAAATTATATCAATCACAGAGAAAAAATCGATTACCCTATTTGATGGTTTAACGCCAATATTATTATAGCCTCTAATTTGCTTTGGCGACGCCTCCTACTAGATTAAGTGTTCATATAATGTGGGTTTTAAAATAATATTATACTCGCAATGAAATAAGTTCAGGATAAAATGCACGTCGCGTACATTCAATTGTGGAAAACCTCAACTCGTAGCTTTTACGTAAAACGATTAGGTGCTACGTGGGTGTACGCAGTTTTCGTAACCTGAAGGTAGGTTTATGCCTGGTTTATACGGGGTCAGTAACATGGCAGTACAGTAACCCAGTCCAGCGCTGACTTGTTACTGGCTGCATGTAAACAATAGTTTTGTGCCGTTTTGGCAGGTCCGAAACCAAGATAACTGGGTCCAGTCACTGGCATTGTGTAAATGTAAAGGTTTACACAATGCCAGTGACTGGACCTTGCATATAAACGCTTGCTACGCGGGTCTAGAATATATATAATAATATTTTTAAATGATTTAGTTTTCTTACCTGTGAGTCGTGAGGCATATCGGAGAGAAGGTAGAGCCAGGGAGCCGATGCGTAGCGTCCTGCCATCGGTTGCACGGCGTACATACTTTCCTACAGAACAAACGCTAAAATTAATAACATATATACATGTAATAATAAAAGGTCTCTAAAGTGGGCCGAAAAGGGCTTAACCCTGTTAATTAGAGCAGTTAACTTTGGCTTAAAACCGATGAGTCTGGAGTTTTGACCCGATCCCGAATTATTATAAAACACATCATATTCACTTTGTTTGGTCCTACGCACACAGTACAATAGATGCTGTATCTTTTTGTGGTGAATCGGTCTAACATTTGATTTATATTCATATGTATATTTTATTGGTTAAGTGAGTTTGAATTTATTACAACTGTTATGTGACGTTATGAAATGAACAAGTCAACCGAATAATAGTAGTTTGGAGGAAAACCCTTTCTTTGATTACTTATTTCCGTCCCAACAGAATTGTTAATTTCCCAGCTTACGATCAAATGACACACGAAAATCTCCAGGGACATCACCAGGGTGTATGAACTAAATTTCAAGCTGAAATAATGCCTGGGACTACTCAAAACTAGTTTTCGCTTCAAGGTCGATAGCCGTTGACCGCTTGTAGACGTCCGTTTTTTTCACCGGATAATGGACCGTCAAAAACGGCTATCCTATAATTGTTCATCGGACCGATGTCCGGTGCGTGTACACACATCAGAAATCGTACACCACCGCGAATCCGGCAAAAAACACGGTCCGGTATCCGGCGGAACGGACGTCTACAAGCGCCCGTTGGCTGTCAGTCAGTCAGTCAACCTGATGGTAAAGAACTTACGTCATCAGGAGCAGATGGGTCGATCTGGATCAGGTCCATGTTGAGTGAATCGGACGCTGGTGCGGCTACCACCGCTGAGCTGCCGACCACCGCCGCGACGCACCACATAGCCCACCACATCTGTAACAAAGAACACATCATCTGGTTATTTAAGGTGATAAGTAGGTTGGGCTACGGATTCAGATGGTGATGATGATGGCGGTGATGAACTTGACTACTGGACAATAAGTAAAGCCAAAAACATTTAAACATGTCAAAATTTATAGATGTCAAGGGTTGTGGACGCTATTCCACAAAATAATGTCCCCTTTTCAAGTCTTTGCAGCCGTTTTGTACATAACTTCACTTCGACGTGACTTGTCTGTCTTGGAATATATTTCATGCCTTGTGCATTTTTTAAGTGTAGATTCATGTTGACTCATACACTGTACAGCTATGGTCGTGGCGCTGACCGAATTGATTAAAACAAATTTATTTATTTTTATTTTTAAAAGAATGGATACCCAACACAGGTTAACACAAATCGACGTACATTTAAAAGGAAATAAAACAAGGTGCTCCCATAATTACAGGGTACCACAGCATGCATATAAGATCAAGCAACTTATATACAATAACATAAAGTAGGAAGAATAACAGAGTATTGGTTCACATAAACAAAAGTAAGCTTAAGGCAGTTAGGTTAGTAGACAAATAAATGGTAGGTACCTATTTAACGGTACAAAAGCAAGATTATAGTAGAACATAAAGTTAAAGAAAAATTTAAAAATTAGTAGTACTATTAGTTATAGATTGTTAGTTATAGATAAGTACTTATGACTTTTTTCAATCATCGTGAAAGGTTTAATCCAAAACTTAAACAATGAACTAAAAGCAATACTGATTGTTTTAATATAATTCGAGTGGAACACGGTGAACAAATCAGAACACATGTAAAACTGATAACCCTTCTCCCGCATGAATGGAATGTCAAGTATTTCAAGTACAAACCCAAACATGTCAAACATTCTCACAAAGGGACGATACATCGACATATCTCGCGCTGATATTCAGAATAATTTAATGATAAATGTTTAAAAAAAATATCGAGTAGGTATACCTATTCACGTCATACAACCTGCTGGCCTAAGATGCGCACCGCGAGATATTTGTCATGTCGTTCTGTCAAAATGTAAGCATTTTGCACGAGTTTAGGAACTATTGCATTATCTGTGGTACCTAATGGTGTCGACAAAACGCGCCATAATGTACACTTTTGACACTTCTTAGTCGTCGTACCTCTCTGAGGACGAGATAATAGTCATGCAGAAATGTCAAAAGTTGAAAATTCAAAGGCGCGGTTTCTCGACAACATTACCACAGATAATGCAATAGTTCCTAAACGGGTACAAAATGCTTACATTTTGACAGAACGACATGACAAATATCTCGCGGTGCGCATCTTAGGCCCGCTGGTTAGTTATATAGTTGCAAGAATCTCGCAATTAATTCATTTTAGTCGAAGAGTTTTGTTAATTAACTGCAAACTTCCTTATATTTTGCATCTGTTACTCCTTAATTTATTCAAATAAATCCATTATTGAACACCTGCAAAAAGGTTCCCTGTTCGTAAATTTGCGCTTCCGAAGTGCCAAAAACTTTAATTATTTTAAGTACAGAGCTCAACTGTGCCTTGAAAGTCGTCGATGAATTTATTTCAACGCGCGGGTTTCGTTAATTCGGGAACTTTCAATGCTTCCGAGTAAGTACTAGCGTGGACAAATCAGACACTACTTTTTCAATATACTTATTTATTACAGGAAATCATTTGATGACTATATACCATCAATGCTTTAGTTAGATTCATCTTTTTTCAGATTCATCATTCATCATTTTCGATATAAGTCAGTTAGATACCTTTGAGGTAAATTGTTTAAGTTGTAGTTAAGTAAAACTTCTGGTTGAATACCTAAACATTAAAAATCATTGACTACTCCATAGCTTAGATTCACCATCACAAAAACATCTTAATTTTATGTATTCCGTAAAAACGGAGTGCCATTAGCGAAGCTCATTTGTCCGTGTGTCCGCTCAGCCGTACAACGCAATAACTATCGACCGACTGAGCTAGAATTGGGAATCTCTTTTAAATTGCCTGAGGATTGGGAAAGAGATTTGATTTGCAAATAAATTAAATAGAATTAGGTGTCTGGTTTGAAACTAGATATGCTATTGTGTTATTTAGCGAAAATTTTTGAGCGTCAACGAGGGAGCTTTATTTGTGAATGTTAGATTAGTTTGACGGTAGCTCAAACCACAGATCATATAATACTATACAATCTTAACCATCTGCAAGACACCGTTATTTGTACTAAATATGTTCATTTGTAGCAATTTGTTGTGTTTTATAAACACACTGAAAGTTAGATAACATTAATCAACGGTATAAATAAAGCATTTGTCTAAGTGTCTGCAATTTGTCAATAGCTTTGCGGGGGCATTTATCTTACGTTGAAGGGCTTCAACAAGGGTGCCTTATTTGTACAGGTTCGCCAACATCTCAACAAACTTTGTTTATGTTTCACCTGTCTTCGAGTGATAAACACTACAAAAGACCAACTACAATATAATTATGTTCGTTTACTAAGGACACAGAATACCTTAGGGTCTGTTCACAACACGATGTGATACTTCGACATTGTTATGAGAATTACTAGTGAAAGTGTAAACGTAGTTAGTACAAAGTAAGTCCAAAGTACCTTTAATCACTGTAGATACGGACCCGAATCTGAACACTGAAATGCAGGTTTTTTATAAAAATCCTCGGTCAAAAAGTCGGTTAAAAAGATAGCAAGAAATAATATTTTAGTATTGATACATGGCACGCTAGATTGAACATCAAACTGTTTGCAAATCGTCTCGATATAATATTTAAATAAAGTTCGTCCAAAAAATGAAAGTTAGGTACCTTTACTGTTGTGAGATTTTGAGACAGAAAATTTTTCAAGTTATGCCCACTTTTTCCTTTGATCCTTGTATCTAAATATAAGCTTAAACCAAAACGTTACTGCTTTAGACTGTGTATATATAGAATTTGTTGTTTATTAGCCAATATAGGATAACCATTGTTATGAACCCACGTACAATGAAGTCGAAAGTGAAAATTATCGTTGCTGTTAAACGTGGTCCGAGGGCACTCGATACCATAGTCAGGGAAGCGTGCAGCCCAACCGGTGCCTACAATAGACCCCCTGAAATGAACCACCATTGTTCAAGATTCATTCTGTGTTGCTAATATTCGGATCTACGTAGCAGGTACGAGGCGATTACACAACAGGCAATAATGTATGTGGATATAGTACCACAAAACTGACCCAATCGGCAAAGAATTTGGAAGTATTTCGTCTTGAATGATTACGTGGGTAGCACTACACTAGACCAATTAATTGGATCTATTTAAAACTCTATTGTAAAATTATTAATTGAATTTATACAAAACAGTGTCTTACAATAACAATCAGCAGGGGATGCTCCCCTGAAATATCTTCAGAACAATAGTGCAAAAGTGATCTATCAAATTAATAACAAGGCTCTTAGGTTTACGATACTGGAATGAGCCAAAAATGTTGCCAAGTACTAAAATAGGTTGGCGTTCAATGCACATGAATATGTCTATTTAGTAAGTAGTATGCGATGATAATATGATTACCGGGAATTTATAAAATGGAGGGAGGTATTTTTTACTTTGAGTGCGCGTTTCCTAAAGTGATTTGAGTGAACTCTCTAGTATGTTACATATTCAATGAGCAATGCAACAAGTGTCACAGAATCAATTAGCGGACAGCATTCAGAAGTTTAATAAGCCCTTGGACGGGAAGTGCACTACTGTTCCTTCTGCAAGGAGTAATATAACCCTATGGCTATAAGTAATGGGGTAATAGTTAGTAAGTTTTAGTTTCTACATCATGTGATGGAGGGACTCGAAATACAAAGTTGGTAATTTAATTAGCAAATTACTGTAATAGTATTGAATAACTCTGAGCTTTGCATTTTTTATCAGTAGCTCGAAAAGAGACTGGTGTATCTACTCACCATTTTTGTTAGAGGTTTGTGTGAAGTTAGGTAAATCTGAAACAAGAATATAAATGTGTAAACAAAGAAATGTGCTTGTTTTAACCTTAAATTACGCGTGTCGACGAATCAAATGGTTTTAATTCCAGGATCGCTATCACAAAGGTATCGAACTCATTGAATATCACAAGCATGCAAAATTTACTTACCTACAGGCTTTCATATTATTTGAGTTCAATTCAAAATAGCAGTAAAAGGTGATAGAACAACTATGTAGTTTTTCATTTTTAGGAATGATAAATAAACTTTTTATGACGACACTGCATCACAGCAACTGTGTCATATCAATTCGCCATTCCGGAAATGCTCAAATGCGTCTGTGAAAAGATCCTATTTGCTAGTCGAAACAAAATTCTTGAATGAGCAAACATCCGCGCATGACCAAAATGAATAGATGAAGTTTCTCAAAAGGCTTTCTAGCGAGTTACATGTTTGTTTCTAAAGAATTTCTGCTGTAAGATTTTTGAGTTACATTCGTGCGGGCTTTTATATGAAGAATAAAATCGTACATTGCGGGTTTAAATATTTCTAGCAAATCATGTAATGCGCGTAAAGGTTTTTTATTAAAAGTAATTTTATGTTGTTTAAATAAGTACTTAAATACAATATAAAATATATTAGAAATACTAAAAGCAGCTTATAATGTCGAAATTAAGTGGATAGCAAATTTCTGAAATTCCCACTGGTAGAGATTCCTTAGTGAGGATTTCTAGAATATATCAATAATAGGTAGGTATAATAACTTACATTAGATTATCCCTCAGTGCTTGATCAACTTTTTCAGTATAAGACTTCGGAAATTCAAATAATAATTAACTATCATTTTTTTTAATTAATTAAGTGATACACAATCGAGTGTTGTGTAAAATGACGGTAAAAATAATCATTCGCTATTTATAATATCTCCCTTGGCGCTTATCTTAGAAGCATTCATTATTTCATCATATTGTTTGGTTAATGACTAGTTTTGATTACCGACTCTACTCTACATCAGATTTTTTTAGTTGCTTTCATAGAGATTACGGTTAATCATTATACCGTCATCATTAGAGATAATATAACGCAGGTTTTAGTCATAGGATACATAAGGAGGTAGGTACATATTTATAAGAATATGCGCGTGATATAAAAACCCTGAACCTGAAAGGAATTTGTCGTAATTTAGTCAATAAACGATTAAGTTATATGTATTTCGAAACTTGTGATAAGTACAGCCAGCAACATAAGTTAATACAGACGAGAGTAAAGACATGGTCATCAACAAAAACTTGAAAATCGTGGAAATCATGAATGAAATAAATTTCGTTTGATAGACAGTTTAATAAGTAGGTACTCTTTAATTAAATAAAAGTAATTGTTTAAATGTTGCTTGCATAATTTTACTAAGGTTTCCAAGATATATTATAGGTAGACGATCCGAAATGTTTGCCGTCGAATGTATGAAATGAAATTAAATGAAATTTATTGAAATAACAACAGACAATATTACATTTTCAATAATGTAAATCGGTTAACAGCGTTGTGTTTCCTGGTTGGACAACATTGATACCCAAACTAGGATTAACCTGTGTTATGGCGTATCAATGCCCTCCACCAAACAAATTTGTTTTTAATTAGATGGCAGTATTTTATACTTTAAACTAACATGTATACATGTAGACAGGCGTCATGGCTCAGTCGGTAGTAGCTCTGCCTTCCGTGCTGTGGGTCGTGGGTTCGATCCCCACCAAGAACAAACATTTGTGTGGCAAACATAGATGTTTGTTCTGTGTCTGGGTGTTTCTATGTATTATAAGTATGTATTTACAAAAAAAATGTATGTATGTATTCTATCAGCCATCTAGTTCCCATCGTACAAGCTTTGCTTAGTTTGGGACTAGAAGGCGTTGTGTTAAGTGTCCGTGAATATTTATTTATTTATGTATATTTTGGGAGCTTTTGACTATTTATATTACATTTCTTGAAAGTTTAAGTAGTAGGTATTTTTATTCCTTTCAATGATAGAACTACAATATGGTCCTATATTTACTTGAATTTTGACTTATGTTGCTGACTATAATTTTGACTTATATGTTGCTGATTAGGCCTACATTATAAGTCGTAGGTACTTACTACTTATTCATATTTCGCAAGTTACTAATAGTGCAGGATCCCGCTATACAACGATTTTGACCGAGCTGGTTAATGGATGAAAACTATTTTATTATCAATTAAATAATTATGTCAATAAATATATTGCAAATGGGTTGTCTAAAAAAATTCAGTCCAGAATATGATTAATTAAAAATTTCACTTTTTAAACCTCGACAACCGGAATTCAGGACTGATTTTTCGCAGACAATACAATACTACCATACTACCGTGTTAGTAATGAAATAATCTTTATTTTCATTTTACTTTAATTCATTAAGCAGACCGATGCAAGTTACAGTATCGATTGACCTGTTTATGTTTATACCTGCCTACCCAAGAGTTGTGACGGGAAAAAACTAGTCAACCTAACGTTTGCATATTCTATGGGCTTCATACTTTCGATTGGTATGGAATTTATCTATTAAGCAAAGCAGTTAATTATTTTGTTTAAATTTATATTATGGACTGAAATTTTTTATACAACCCATTTGCAATATATGTATTGACATATTTAATTGTTAATAAAATAGTTTTCATCAAATAACCAGCTCGGTTAAAATCGTTGTATAGCGGATCTTAGGCAAGTAGGTAATTCATTTTCGAGGTTTGCCTTTGATGGGCGAAATCCAGAAATAGTTCGGCAAAGTTTATTGCGAGTAAAATTTGTTTATTAAAATATGCTTTGTGAATGGATTGTGATAAAATTAAATATTACATTTCAGACCATAAACAAACCTTTGTGGTGTAAAAAAATATATTGACTGACTTAGCTGCAAAATAAAATAAGCTTCATTTTCTTTAATATATTTTAAAATAGTATCAAAATTAGACACGGATTTGTAATCGGTTTGCCAGCTCCTGCACAAGAGCCAAGCGTCAGTCCCTCGTACATTTCCACATTTGGTCCAACTAGTCGCTCACCTTTCCATACAAACGTGGAAGGTTCACTACTCCACTGTTTGACGTTGACCAACCAAATAAGGATTATATCAATTTATCTGGTCATAATCTATGTCTGTACACACCCCAAATCGTAAAAAAGGAATTAAAAAATACAAGCTTCTAAACTTTCAATACGAAAGTTTAGAACCTTGTATTCATTAAAAATATATTTTTGATCCAAACGAAAGCAATTCATTTTATGGTTGGAAATAAAATTCCCACTGGTAAGGATTTCTTAGTGGGGATTTCAGGAATATATCTAAATAAATACCTACTGGTTGTCTACGTCATTCAGTGATTTTATATCTTCAAAAATAAAAAAAAAGTGTGCATTCACACGCGCTAGAAGTGAAACGTTCAAAAAAAACCAGTGCGTGGAGTCCCTCCGCACGGAAGAAGTTATACTTCGAGTGCCACGCCTTCACTCTCGCTCTGTGTTTAGTGTGAAATTAATTTAGTACTTATTTATTTTTATGTACTTAACTAATATGCAGTAGGTACTTATTTAGTTAGAAAAGGTTCTATGATCATGTTGCGCTAAATCAGAACTAGTTGGCGCTGCTAAGTTTGGTCGGATCCTAGAAGTGTTTTGCGTTTTGTGGAGGTCGAACTGTTTCGCTTTTTCGTTTTATCGACTTTCAAATCACAACGATGCTAAAGAAGTTTTCACTTCAAAAATATTGTAAGTTGTTTGACGCTTGTCAATTACGGTTAATTTATTTGCTAATCTACTGAATCAAGCTAGTTTACATATTTAGTTGAATCACACCATTGATTGATAGGTTGGTAATCAATGGTAATACGATATCCTGACGCTGCATTGTTCCGATAATCAGGTTCCGATGGAGCTCACTCGAGCTGATTGCATTTACCCATGACACCTCAATTATGCGTGCGCATTATTGACGTACATGATGACGCAGATTATTCTCACAACGTACATAAGGCGGCCTACACAGCATCGACGGTTTTAAACAAATGAGAATCACCCATGAAAAAAAGTGCGTGGAGGGACTACACGCACTCCGCGCGGAAGAAGTTATACTTCGAGTGCCACACATTCACTCTCGCTCTGTGTCTCGCTCTTAATGTGAAATTAATTTAGTATTTATTTTTATGTACTTAACCGATATGCAGTACTTATTTAGTTAGAAAAGGTGCTCATGTTGCCTAAATCAGAACTAGATGGCGCTTTGCCAGTTATTGACCCGTAACAATCATCCGCAACATGATATTGTACCGCAAATAATGCACAACACGATAATTCAAAACATGTTTTGGTTCATTTGTCGCGTACCTACTATCGGGTTGTATTTTATCGTGGTACGAATTATCATGCTGCGTAATATATACACAACAACAATCTGTCTCTCTCTATTCCACGCATTCACTCTCGCTCTGTCTCTTTCTATTCCTTCTAACGCTTAACGTTTAACTGTTTATGTTTTGGAAGTAGCATTAAAGTATAACTTCAACATATGTATGTATATGTACCATAATATGTATTATAAGTATGTACATATTTACAAAAAAATAGTAGATTATGCATTAAGGGGATAAAGCAGTGTATTATGTCTCGGGCGATATTTTGAACCCCAAGGACGAGGGATCCTAGGGTTAACTCACGAGCGAAGCGAGGGAGTTACAGAGTTAAAGCTAGAATCCCGAGGCCGAGGGGTTCAAAAACGCCCGAGACAAATACACTGTTTTATCCCCAAAATGCATACTCTACTTTATATAAACACTGCGAGGTAATAAAACATAATACAATTAAAAAGAAAGTACTTACTTTATTAATTTTACAATAATGAAAGAAGACAAATATAGAAAATTAAAAGTAAAAGTTAATGTTAGAGACGTTGGACCAATTGTGAAAAGACAAAGTTATATTATTGTTGAAATCGTTGTAGGTTCTCATATACGCTTCCTTAGATCTTTCAGGAAGCAAGTTTCCAATGATATCAGTTGCTTCAGATTGTATATTTTGAATACATTGTCCTTGATTTAGGGCTCTATGAAAAGTTCTCATTCTAATTTTGAATAAATTCTTCTTGGTGTAGGGCTCTATGAAAAGTTTATATTCTAATTTTGACGTTTGGTCATGGATTGCAAGGAGCTCGTATATTCAATGTTGATTGCATTCCAAATTCAAATGTCATAATTCCCTAGGGGATTATGTAATTCAGTACATTTATAATGACCCGGCTAGACCATAGGACACAAATGACTTGCTTTAAGTTTAGTTTGCATGACACATAATATGCCATTGACGATTATTAATAAATAATAGTAGATTATGCATTAAAGGGATAAAGCAGTGTATTTGTCTCGGGCGTTTTTGAACCCCTCGGCCTCGGGATTCTAGCTTTAACTCTGTAACTCCCTCGCTTCGCTCGTGAGTTAACCCTAGGATCCCTCGTCCTTGGGGTTCAAAATATCGCCCGAGACATAATACACTGCTTTATCCCCTTAATGCATAATCTACTATTATTTATTAATAACATAACTTCAAAATGAAAATAATGCCGCATGCGAGCATCAATATGCCTCGTAGCCGTGGGTTTTTTCTCACATTAGAATTGCGACTACGGTGCGATTGCGGTCGGAAGCCGGACCGTTTACTTGAAGCCAGCTTTATAATGTCGCTGTGAATATTGTTTTAATTGTTATTTTCACAAAACATATTTCGATCAAGGAAGGCAATGGAAGAATCAACCTAATTTCCTTGAGAAGTTTAATCAATTTTGAGTAGACACACATCATGTTTAAAAGACGATGTAACGATAAAAAGTTAGATTGTCTTATGTAAATGCACAGAAAACCGCTTAAGAAATAGGAACTCATCTAACTCCAACAAGCCAAGAAAGTAGGTATAAAGAACTTTAACATTGAGTGATATTGGTTTTTACAAAATGCAACCATAAATGTTTAAAAAATATTTTTTTAAAATAAATATTTTAACCTGCTAAGACGTGGTTTTCAGGGACATCAAACCATCCCCGAATGAGGGACAAATATATACCTACTTACTATTATTAATTTTTTTTTGAAGGTAATTTGGTACCCAATTCCAAATCATCACAGTCTCACGTACCTTTTGTTTAATGTAAAAGTAACTTAGGTAGGTATAGACAATCCCCCTATCTCATAAAAAGTTAAAATAAACATTATGTCCTGTTTACGTATGGTAATCAAGACATGTCTACTCTAACTTTTTATAAGATAGACCAAATAGGTACCTAACTTTCACTGCACTGTACCTACCCCAGCACAATCGCTAATTATCGGATGGCCGACGTGCTCAGACTCAAGATTGAGTACAATAGATTATCCTGATTCGTTGTACTACGTGCCCTTTCTACAAAACTATAGTGTTATTGCTCTCACTTGGTAGGTACCTGAACAGAACAGTACCAATTATATTCCGACACGAGAATAACAAAAAACTTTAAACTTTTTACGGAGCAACGTAAGTGGAGAACAAAGATATGTCTCGATATCTGTCTGCGATATTTCTATGTCCATTACCTATAAGATTTAAAGTAGGTACCTACATTAATACGTACCTAAACATCTTTTTTCTCTATAATTTTAATTTGATGTAGATCGTAGATCACACAAGCAAGTTAAATTTCACCTCACTGAAGCATTTTATGAAACAACGTAGTTCGTCTAAAATAGATATAATTAAATTCTGTAAACTGTGTCAAAGGTGGCCTAAATTGGGAAAGCAGCGCTTTTGTAAAGCATAACGTTGACGCTTGTAAATTCCACACTATAATCTACTTTATACAAACTACGACGCGATGGAACGTGATCAAGAAATTCTTATTTGTATCGATAGACGTGTTACTGTTTAGAGATACTGCAAAAAAATATTAATAATGTAACCATCGCTAAGAGTCGTTTAGAACGTGATTTACTTTATATACAAATCTATGAATAAATTCCTTTACAGCGACAATGGGCGGTTGTACGACACAGATACCGGCACAGTACCGACATGACAGTGCAGGCCGAACAAAAATATTGCTAAGTATTGTCTTTGTTTAGTTTGGGACTACTTACAGGGCGTTCTGTGAAATGTTCATGAAAAATTATTATTGTTACAGTGTGAAAGCGGCTACCCTCCGACAATATCGTGTAGGTGTCGTGTCGTTCACAGTATAACAACCGCCGTCAGCCACACGTAGCTTTCAAAAGCGTACGTGTTGATAAAAAAGTCGCGTGTGATAACCTTCTCTCTGCGTGTGACAAGCAAGCAGGAATAAAGCAGTAAATTCTTTACAAAAATCTATACTAGCTTCAAAAATCTACGCAATACCGAATACCTACCTGGATATTGGCGACAATATTTTTTGTAAAAACTCTATTTAGGTTAATGTTGATAGTTAAATTATATTTCAAATTATTTTTGCTATTGACTAAGTTCATTTTTGTTTTGTTCTGTGGATCTGTTCATCTAATAAAACATTCTTACATTCATCTAGTAAGCCCTTTGTACTACAAAGAGGAGACTCCACTCGACCAAATTAATGTCAGTTTTTGTTTTGAGAATTTAATTTTACTAGTTTCTTTACTTATGATGTAGATAAACTATTGTAGCTAAATCGTCTAGAACTACTAGGAATAATAAGTGATTGGTGTGTTTATGATACTATAAATTCAAACTACACCTAAAATGGAAAAGCATTGGTGCATACCTTTTTGTATCACCAACCAACGTAAGTTATGAGGCAAACTTAAAAAGTGCAAAGGATGCAAGCAAAATGTAAAATTAGATACATGCCTGCTTACCCAACAACCGCCTACAAACCGCCTACAAAGCAGATGACATAAACGTCGTCCTCCCTATTAACCTAGCTATGGGCACAGAATACTTTTTTAATGTAGCTTTTTTTATATTCACTACATAACTACGCAATCTTTTTCTTATAAGTAGGTACATCACATTTCATATTCATGCGAATTTCTCAACGAGCACGCGAATGATAAGTTTTCTTAGTTTAAATAATGAATGAAAAAGTTTAAATTAGCAGTTACTATAACAAGCTTATTTTTAATACCAAAATATTTATTATAAGTACAAGGTGTAAGAAAATACCCGTAATAATTTAAGAATTCTGGGGGTTACACGATATCGTCGGTAGAGCTTTTTGATAGGTACTGTGTCGCCGCCGAATACCGACACCATATTGCTACTGACATGTCGTGGGTATTGTGTCGGGTTAGAATCAGCTCGTGTGCAAACGTCCAATATGATGAACTAGTACTTTTATCGGTATCTCAAGCTCAGCGGGGTGACCTCGTGTAATGACTCTATTATTTATGTTGATAACTGAATAATCCCTTGACGTCAAATTGTGTACAAATATAATTTACAACGCGCTTTTAGAGCTTCTCAGCGGCGCGATGCCTGGCAGGTTTTCTGAGCTGTTTTCATACTAAATCATAGGTATTCTGTGACTAAATAGTGACATTAGAGCATTTCAGCGCGTTTTTGCCGGCAAAAGCTTCTTGTTTTCGTATATCTGTATCCACGTCACTTGACATTATGCAGGGCAGCGAAAGCACTTCAAAGATTGCGATATGGGGGCAGTTTATTTGGATCTTGTAATATTTATCAAAATCTAGGCCAACCTAACTTACACAATTACAAGTTAGTGCAGTCAGTCAGAACGTTTTCAGAATATTAATATTTGGCTCTATTAGCAAGCAAACAAGCAGATATATAATTTCCCATAATAATAGGTACGTACTATTTTTAAAATTGGGCAAGAACTGAGAAGGTTCTGTCATAGATTTTTTTTACATTTATTTATGATGATGACTGTACCCTTGTCCGTATTGCTACTGATTATTAGCTTTCATCAATATATTTCAAGAGAAACTAGCACTCTCTGTGATGATAAACATTTAGCCACATAAGGAAAGCCAATGTGTGTTTGTTAGGTTTCGTTAATTAATTAACTAGTTGTGTAAACATTTCCCATAAACATTTTGGGATCGCATAGTTAGCCTTAGTTTTAGGCTTACGTGAAGGATGTTTTAGCTGAACAATTTCTGTTGTAACGTTGTGACATGAGTGAGGATAGACAAATATGTAGGTCGTTAAGTATATGCATAATAATAGATAATCATCTACATCTTTCATCCCTTACATCTTTACTGACACATCCTTCAAAAAATATTTTAACCGATTGCAACATACCTTTTTTTTATGTACCTACAATATAGGCAACCGTTTGACCACAATCTCACCTGATGTTAAGCAATGAGGTGGTCGACGATGTAGCATGGTTACCTAGAAGATACCTATTCACTCTACTCTTGAAAACTTCCAAATTATACCTATGTATATTATGTATTGCTCGTACTATATAGTAAGTAAACGTTTTACGTCTGATTCGGAAGTTGACAAATGTTTCTGCAGCTGCTGGCAGCAAACAGTTCCTTCTAATACGTTATTTTGCACAGTGCATGGCACTCGCGCACTGTTCAACTGTCAAGAGCGATAACAAAATGTTCTCTCTATTTTATTCTAGTCTCTGTATTTTTGCGTACAAAGCGCATTTCATTACACCAGTCTCGTAGAAAAGTCGTAGCTCTTGTCGTAGTCCTATCTCGTAGCAAGCTAACATCCTGTTTAGAGTTAAACTACACATCACTGCACTCTGTTCCTGTCACCAATACCAGTTTATTCATTGTAAGTTAAGGACCAGTAGATGAAATCTTATATTGTAAGCTTAGTGAGGTGGTAAGCTTGGAATAAACACACAGTATTTTGATTGATAGACAAAAGAGACGAAACACTGAAACTGTGTACCTAACTATTAATTTCGAGCATTTATAGAATTCATCGGTAAAGCGCCTTTATAGATGACGTCTATATACTAGAAAAATGCCTAATTAGTGGGTGATGATGGCTGAATAAGGCCATTTTCAGACCGTGTTGTATTTTCCAATTGCGTCTTGACGCGCGAAACACCTCTGCCTACCTATACCTATTTATTTATACTAAACCACAATTTTGGAATCCAGCTTGCTCAATGCATTCTATGATCATGTACACCGGCCTTACGCAATAGCATCCATATTGGACGTAATGCTGAAACTTGCGTGTGTTGTTGTATGACCCCACATCTCATCAGCTACGAAAACTCTCAATTTCAAAGTCTTTATAGAAAATACCAGCAAACAAGATTCCTTTGCTCTATATAAGCGGTTGTCAGCTTGTAAAGGATGTCGCCTAAAAAGTTGCAATCTCTCTCCGAAATACACAATTTATGGTTAAATTATGAATTTCGGAGAGAGATTGCTTAGCACGTGCTTAGTTTCCTTCAAATGGTCGTATAAAATCGAAAAACTTTGTTGTTTGTCCACGTGCTGATACACAACACACCAAATAAAACCTGAATCGACGCTGGCATTTAGTTTTCAATCAACAGACAATTCTATTGTACTCCTATCATATCACAGCCAGTCAGCGAGAGCTAATAATAATTGGTTCATTACAGGCAAGTATCACGTATTTACTTACACAACATTTACAAAGATTTCATTTATGTATGTATGTGCAAGTTTGGTGATACATTTTTTATTATTTTGTGACAGTCTGCTAAATTATTATTTTATATTGTTTTTAAAAGATTTTCCTGGTTAGAAGCTCGATGCTGTATAGCACTGAAATGCCACAAATCATGCACGTTTCCTAGAGGTACAGTCATCTTACCTATAGCTGTGCCTATAGTCATTAATTAGAAATGATGCATAAAGTTAAGGTGTGAATAAGTTAATGCTAAACGATGTAGTAATTAAACCGCAATTAATCACTTGAACGATTCGTTCAATAACTCCTAACGATGAACAGAATATCAAGAAGTTACGGCTTAATGGAAGGTAAGACGCAGCACTTGAGATATTAGCTTCATTATCAGCTACAGACCCGAGAATCCATTTTGTTTTATGAGAAAAAATGATAAAACAAGCAAATGTCCGACGATGTAGTTCCATCCCCCAATTCTTATTTTGGAAATACAAAAGCATGTATTTACCAGCGTCTGCCGATGTGTATTTCCTTCCAAATGCTTATAATTATGAGCATTCGGAAACACAGGCCGGTATTTTGTGTTGTTACCGGTTTTTGGTGATAATTAGAGTCTACATCAAAGTTGGTAAGAGAGTATTTAGAGTCTACAACAAAGGTAAGGTAATTACTCTACGTACCAGCTTTGATGTAAACTCTAAATAGCACCACTACAAACCTTACGGCTCAAACGCACTAGCGGCCAACCACGCGGGGCGGCCGGCCGCGCGTTTCCGGTTTGTATGCAACCGCAACCGCTGTACGCAGCGGTTGCACAGCGGTTGCAAAACTGGAAACGCACGGCTGGCCGCCCCGCGCGGTTGGCCGCTAGTGCGTTTGAGCCGCTAGTGGTTACTAGTATAGCGTACAAAATGTTAAAAGTGCAAAAAAAACATTTCAAGAGCAAACTGCTGTGGTGTTGTGTACCCACGTACCACCAAAAAACCTAAAGTGACAATTCGGACAATTTGTCCCAAAATATTTTATCCGAAACGTCAGCAAGTTAGTATTATTTTGTAAAAAGTTTTTGGATACTTGACCAACTGTAAGCTACTGAAAACTCGGTTGTTTTTTGCTGCGACAGATTTCCCGGACGTTGTTAGCTAAAATCTTATTAAAGTCTTATTATTTGTACCACAGTATTTTTGATTCGATAGGTACCTACATTATTCGTGCATTTAACTTTTCTGGTGGTATCGAATAAATCAGCACAAGAATACGATTGATTAAAGTCTGATGACTGGCAAAAGGGTGATTAATAGAGCTCTCTAAATAACTGAAGGAACCAGAATACTTTCATTCACTTAAAGAGCTTTGACCAAAGCAAAAAAAATACCTTTTCATAAATAAAATATACCATAATATAGGTGTGTAACTTGGTAATAAGATGAACCGAAAACTTTTATATACTTAATTGTTCTCAAATAATGTATAAACCTAAACTGTAATAAATGTAGACAAATTCATAGTATTTTTTTCTCTTTGAAAATGTACAGTCAAAAACAAATCTAAAATCAGAGTAGAGCACCGCGTTTTAACACGTTCCCAGTCCCTATACAAAATGATTTGACAACTTCATACATCCAAAAACTGGCAAACCATTGTGGGGCCATTGAAGTTGTGAACCCATAGTGGAAGCACGGACTCCTGAAAAAAAGCTTTATGGCCCCACATTGAGGGCACCTGGACAGGGAACGTGTTAAACAGTGTTAAAAATGTTGACAATTTCAAAGTCAGCTTAGAAATTGCCTCATTGCAAACTTGTAAGTAAGGAATGGTAAAGGAGCAATCGGACGAGATCATTTTGAGCAAACCGCTCATGCAAGAAGTCTCCACTCAATTATTGTTTGTGATTATTTCTATAACTTGAGTGTACCTAAGCAAACCGTCACGGACTGTAAGGGAGGGTTATAACGACTCTTATGGTTACATGCTTCTGTCACAAAAGCATTTCTATGTTAATTTTATAGTAATGTTCAAAAAGTCTGCTAAAAGTGCAAAATATCCGAGCTAAGGTCCAGCTAGATGATGGTATTGTCGTTTTATATAACCCACAAAACACGCGTTAGTATAATTCTGGCATTCTCTTCACATTCCACATAGAGTACAAACAGGGTCGTGAACGACAACTTGTTGCTATGGGTATTGTGGCATTCGATATTTCCTTTAAGATACAAAATGATATACTTAGATAGTAAAGTGATGAAACAGTTGTGGTGTGCTTCATAAATTATTTAACGTAGTCCTTTTGAAGTGAGAGCCGTCATAAATAAAATCATAATTGAACGATAGAACTCTGGTTGAGTAAGTACACCAGTCATTGGCTTCATGTAATTACGTCACTTTATTTTGTCCTACCCCGATCGTATTGACTAAAGATCATAAACCCGAAAAGTATAGGTACCTGTGTTTTCAGTCAATCCGATCAATGCTGGCGACACAGTTAAGTAGCTTAGTGATAGACATTAGCAGGCGATTCGAACCTATCATGCGGGACTATCTAAACAGCCTCCAAACAGATCAATCCACGGCTGATAGACAACAGGAAATAAACAAGTTTGACCCAGTTGTCAACGTTTGTCTGTGAGCTCATTTCACTGCTAGAAAGCAATATGAGCCCAATTTAAGCAATTTGCAGTGAGCTCGATAGAAACTGATAGATTTAAACTGAGCCGGGAGTTAGGACTAAGTAGTGTACCAGGCTTTCAAAACTAAATGATATTGGATTGAAAACAGGCGTAGACTTGCAGGCTTGGACGCATCACCACATTTTATTTTTGTATTTTTATTTTTTTGTAAGTATATAAATATTATATTTACAGATTTCTTTTTCAATTTCAAATAGACGAATCTAAACCATTGGTAGGTAACGGAGCATAAATGTGACTTCATAAGTCATAAGTAATTCATAAGTACATTCAGAACAATTTGAAAACCGAGTTTCAGCAGTGGCAACTTTGTTGAGCAATAAGATTCTTGTGTCGGCATGCGAATGCCACGAAACCAAAGTCAGTTGAACCCGCAAGAAAACTTTTCAATCCAAGTTCACTTGTAATTCGGCAGTTATTTCTAGAATAATTCAAGTAAATGACCCATTTAGATAATAGACCATCATGTTTGATACTTCCCAGACGAAATGTTCTACTAAAATCGTAATGTTCTCTCAGAGAAACAACACAACGTTACCTTAGCTCCTAGTACCTACTGCCGGTTTTACAACACATTCTAATATTTATTGAAGGTGTATTTTTATAGCTTCTAGAATGCGGTTGTTTTAATAAGTGATGCTGCAAAGTTTTTGCTTTTGAACCAGCAGACTTCAGACATCTTCGTTCTCGTTTGCCACAGTTTCATTAAAAGTAACTCAGTATGGAAATAGGTAAAACACCCAAAAATCTCTTATCTAACTCTAAGTATAGACCTTTTCCACTACGCAGCCATTTGCAACAAATATACTTACGTAAGTAACGGTGTTTTTATAAATGGTGATTTTGGCTTTACAACTCAAAAACCTCTTAGCCATCTTAGCAGTTATTATCCTTAAGACAGCAAAAGACATTTATCACCCGACTCAAAGACACTGATCCCATAATACTCGAAGGGGTGCTCAAAGCGTTTAGAAGAATGAGGTTCATAACGTTTAACTTCACGACATCTTGTCGTGCCGTTGAAAATATTAATAGCGGGTAATATCCCTTGGTGATGTCGCAGGCAATTGCGACCTGTGATTAACTTAGATGGTGTGTTTTTACAGCTAGCTGCTCAATACCGTTGGTATAGTAGTAGCGATGTAATCGAACAGCCAATATTTTGACGAGTTGGTTTAGGGTTATGACTATATAGACAAATTAACTATTTGCACAACACTTCCATAATGTCACTGCATGTGCATATTTTTAGTTGGTGTTACTCGGGTAAGCCCAATAAAAAAGCTTCAAACTGTAAAATAAAAGGAGACTGAGTTTCAATATATCGAATCTTCTAAATCATGCAAAAAACACTTTGTTATGTAAGTACCTACTATTCGGATGCTCCCTTAACCCCAGGTGTAAGTCTTTGTTGAACATTTGAACATATCTTTGGATTTACGAAACTTAGGAGTTTCAATTTATCAACACAGAGCTTCTTTCTGCGGCGCAATGTACTCGTAGGTACCTACCTACTTATTTTTATCTTATTTTGACTTAGTGACGATTCGGACCAAATATTTTGGGACAAATTCTCCCAATCGTCACTTTTGATTTTAATAATTTTTGTTGTGACGATTCGGACAACTTTAAAAATAGCTGCATTGTACAGTCAGGTAAACAATTTTTAAGCAAAATGTGATATAGCTATTAAGGTGGTTCGATTTCCATATTAATTTATTTTACCAATTTGGGGGAAATTATATTATTATACCTAACAAGCAATTTTTATTTATTTCTTGAATCATAGAACTTAAAATCAAGATCTATTTTTTTGATGACAGCTGTCAAACTTCAAACGCCCATATCTCGGAAACTACTCACCCTAGAGTTCTCGTTCCAAAACCAAATGAAAGGTGTGATCAAGATCTAAATGTTTGAAGACAGCTGTCAAACTTCAAACGGCTATATCTTGGAAACTACTCACCCTAGAGTTCTCGATCTAAAATCAAATGAAAGGTGTGATCAAGATCTATTTTTTTGATGACAGCTGTCAAACTTCAAACGGCTATATCTCGGAAACTACTCACCCTAGAGATCTCGTTCCAAAGCCAAATGAAAGGTGTGATCAAGATCTATTTTTTTGATGACAGTTGTCAAACTTCAAACTGCTATATCTTGGAAACTACTCACCCTAGAGTTCTCGTTTCAGAACTAAATGAAAGGTGTGATCAAGACCTATTTTTTTGATGACAGTTGTCAAACTTCAAACGGCTATATCTCGGAAACTACTCACCCTAGAGATCTCGTTCCAAAACCAAATGAAAGGTATGATCAAGATCTATTTTTTTGATGGCAGCTGTCAAACTTCAAACGGCTATATCTCGGAAACTACTCACCCTAGAGTTCTCGTTCCAAAACTAAATGAAAGGTGTGATCAAGACCTATTTTTTTGATGACAGCTGTCAAACTTCAAACGGCTATATCTTGGAAATTACTCACCCTAGAGTTCTCGTTTCAGAACTAAATGAAAGGTGTGATCAAGATCTATTTTTTTGATGGCAGCTGTCAAACTTCAAACGGCTATATCTCGGAAACTACTCACCCTAGAGTTCTCGTTCCAAAACTAAATGAAAGATGTGATCAAGACCAATTTTTTTGATGACAGCTGTCAAACTTCAAACGGCTATATCTCGGAAACTACTCACCCTAGAGTTCTCCTAGAGAAAATTATTGTTTTTTATTTTTACGTGAAGAACAAACCAACAAAAATACTTTCCATACTTCACATCACAGTCATACAATTAAAAAATTTAGATATAAGAAAATCTAACGCGAACTCTAGGGTGAGTAGTTTCCGAGATATGGGCGTTTGAAGTTTGACAGCTGTCATCAAAAAAATTGATCTTGATCACACCTTTCATTTGGTTTTGGAACGAGATCTCTAGGGTGAGGAGTTTCCGAGATATGGGCGTTTGAAGTTTGACAGCTGTCATCAAAAAAATAGATCTTGATCACACCTTTCATTTGGTTTTGGAACGAGATCTCTAAGGTGAGTAGTTTCCGAGATATAGCCGTTTGAAGTTTGACAGCTGTCATCAGAAAAATAGATCTTGATCACACCTTTCATTTGGTTTTGGAACGAGAACTCTAGGGTGAGTAGTTTCCGAGATATGGGCATTTGAAGTTTGACAGCTGTCATCAAAAAAATAGATCTTGATCACACCTTTCATTTGGTTTTGGAACGAGATCTCTAGGGTGAGTAGTTTCCGAGATATAGCCGTTTGAAGTTTGACAGCTGTCATCAAAAAAATAGATCTTGATCACACCTTTCATTTGGTTTTGGAACGAGAACTCTAGGGTGAGTAGTTTCCGAGATATGGGCGTTTGAAGTTTGACAGCTGTCATCAAAAAAATAGATCTTGATTTTAAGTTCTATGATTCAAGAAAGAAATAAAAATTGCTTGTTATGTATAATAATATAATTTCCCCCAAATTGGTTAAATAAATTAGTATGGAAATCGAACCACCTTAATGTAACCACACGCTCGCAAAGCAATTTAAATAGCTAAATCATATTTTGCTTAACATTTTTTTACCTGACTGTACTCAACGGCTTCCTTAATTTGATGTTCTCCGAATCGTCACAACAAAAATTATTAAAATCAAAAGTGACGATTGGGAGAATTTGTCCCAAAATATTTGGTCCGAATCGTCACTAAGTCCTTATTTTTACGTCAACATCGGAATATCTGCACTTGACAGACATTATTATTAGGACCAGTGCACACTTCGCTTCATTGATTTTTTCGTGATCCTACGTAAAATCATCATGATTGTATGTGTTCATTCCTTATACTTTGCTCCATTTCCTGTTCCTCACTTAGATATTTCGTGTTTTGTGGTTTTTCAGTTCGTTTCAATTCATTTAAAGTTCTTTACAGAACAAAAACTTTTTTAAAATTTAACGCGTTACGGTCGTGTAAAAAATATATTTTGGTAGGATAACTGAAAAACTTTTTGTTGGTAATTTCAACAAAAATGTAATCTTTAGAAAAAATGTTTGGGTAAAGCGTTTTGAGAAATTGTGGTGTCGTGAATTCCCGAATGCTTGCAGAATCTGCTCCTGAAATGCAATCTGAAATTGACGAAAAGAGGTTCCTCTTACCGGATATCGAAAGAGCTTGAACGATATTGAAAACACCTTTAAACTCTTGAAAAGTCACAAAATCTAAATGCTGGGAAAATCAAACGAAAGTGTACTTTTACTTACCTACTAGTGAAGCAGGTTAAGTACCTAGGTAGCTAAAACACCTAAATTTCGATTGAAAAACCAATAAATAGATGTTTAATAAAAAAATTAATTGAATATTTTATTTTAAAATTCAATTAAAATGCAGAACGGCAAACGGACTCGACCTTATTACAAAGAAGTTTTTATAACTTTCGAAGTTATAAGCGTGTTCACTTGTAAAAAGTATTACGATGAATAATGAAAAGCTAGAAATTAACTCTATAAAGTAAAAGAAAATAATAGGTAGATGTTTATTTTCGACGTTTAAGTTTTAATTTATAAGTAGGCACTGCTAATATTCATAAAAGTTTGTATTTTCGTTCAAGTAGGCACATGTTTCCATTCTTGAATGATTTTATATTATCTCAGAAACATAAGGAGTAAAAATACTAAGGTGAGAATAACAAATAAACAAAATAGGAAAAACGGCGACGATGATCACAATAACAAACCATTATACCTATGGCTACAAATAAAGAATTTAAATCTATAGAAATAGCAGGAACGAGCTAAAGAATCCTAGGTTTAATTTGCTCCAGTTATCTGCAACTGAGAGACGGGACTGATATGCTAACAAGCGACTCCGTACAAAGGACTTTACATATTGTGAGATTGTCACACTTAAATGAAGACAGACACGTTTCAGAAAATAAAGCGTGGAGTTGTTAGGAACCGTCTGTAGAGAGTACAGTCAAATCATGTAAAAACTCGGGCATATTTTGACAAAAAAATACCTTAGTAAAGTAGTCACAGTGCAACGCAGAAAACAAAAATCAATTTATAAGTATTCCGTTTTCTGTGCACTGCAGTGTTTACAGCTTAGCATAGAAAAAATTACACATAAAATGTTCGTATCTAATATCAAAATACAAACGAAATCTTTACTCCATAGGTTCCTAGTATGCAATTCTTATGATTCCTGGTAAGTCAGCTTGATGGAACACTGACCCAGTTCCGTCTCAGTACTAGCTCTAACTCAACAAGTGTGGATGGGGAGACAGACTGTGAAACAAAATTAAGGACACCAACTCGATTCCAAGACTGTAGTAAGTAGGAAAAACGAATAAAAAGTAACACAGAGATTTATATATTCATGAGTTTTCTAGAAAGTATGGAGTTCGGTATAGTCTGATATCACTTTTTCTATGTTACAAAGGTGAATGGTCACCTTTGGACGAACAATAGGTCGATCCGAACATTGCCAAAACACAAGTCATTAAAGGTAGTGCCAAGTCGCTTTTACGCAAAAGAGATCAGCCAAATAGGTTCTCGGTGCCTAATGGTTCCATAAAAACAGTGTAGTGGGCTGTATCGATATTGGATTTGTATGATTTAGCTTATGAACTTTCGTCTATTTTTATTTTACAATTTTTATACCTTTACTCGTACCTAAGACCTAAATCTAGATCCTGGTTAAATTTAATTTAGTAAACAAAATTGGTTTAGGCTGGAATATGCATTAGATAATGCGTATTATTATGCATATAAAAAAAACTATAAGGTAGATTTTGAGGCTTTTACCTAGATAAGTACGCTATGTTATGCGTCTTTAACAGTGTAACCTACTTTATACCCAGCTTAAGATTTTGCAGATAAATAGAATTAAATAAAAAAAAGGCAAACATTAATAATTGTACTTCCAAAGTAAAAGAAATGAACAACCCAAAGGAATTCTTTGTGCGCTCAAACAAAACCTTCACTTTTATGGTTGTAATGATTTCATTAAAGTTCATTTTGAATAAAACTTCAAATGTTGAGGCAACGGAAAAAAAAAGACGAACAAAAATAAATACCGGAAACATTTACACTTTACAGCTACTAATAGTAAAACTATACTTTCGGGGAAATATCATCAGTCACACGAATGAGTTAGGTAAATAAGTATCGGTAATTTGCCACAGATGTCAAGATTATTATACATCACAAGGTCATACACGATTTAGACAGAGCTTCCTATGCATTGATTATAAAAGATTTTTTATGCAACGCCGAATAAATAAGAAAAAACTAAATGTGTGAGGATAAAGTAGGTAAAACTGCCTACCGCAGAACCGCCCACTCTCCATCCGACAGTTCAGTGTCAGTGCTATTGTTCGAATATAAAAACAACAGAAAATCTCAGATAATCCGCTTATATAAAGTAGGTACCTTTAAAGTGCGTAAGAAAATGTCCTGCTGTTCACGTTAGACATTGGTCAGGTGATTCTGTTATTGTCAGTTACAGAACTACACCATATCCGCCAGAGCTAAGTTGTGTTGCTAAGGATGTGTTTGACATCATCCCATAGGGATCGTTTGAACGATTCCTATGGGTGGATTTCAAACACATCCCAACATAGCTTAAATCTGGTGGAATGGTTCAACATTCTTATTTTAAAATCGTTTACGCCACAAAACGACACACTACTAAACATTCGTGCCGCTACTAGGTATGCACTACCAGATACCATATAAAAATACATGAAGAATGTGTATTTTAATTGTCTTAGGATCATTAGCCTATCGCGTAGCGGCTAAACCAATTGGAATGGTAAAAGCATGAATTAGAATGTGATGCGTGAACCGGTTTCACACATTCCTACTATAACCTAAAAAAAAGGCTAATATTCTTTTGAATGAAGTAATCCAGTTTATGTGAAAGGTCCATGAATATTTGTTTATTTATATCACGGCCAATGTTATAAAAGTTGTATCTATTCAATACAACTAGAATTATAAACGAACCAATTCACGCGTGTCACACACAAGGTCTAAAGGTACGAAACCGTTGCTAATTACTTTTTAGTAATACGTCCAAACACAAGGCTCAACTACTATAAATAAAAATGGAAGGATCGGAGCTATAATAAACCAATAGAAGTCTGATTTATCGTTCAAACAACTACAGCTCATATTTCTTACCACTAGTGTTCCTATCTCTGACAATAGCAATAGAAATACAAGTGTATTTTTATGAGAAGACCTACTTTTCATTGGATACGAGCGGTTTCCTTTTGTGTATTACTTTACGATATTAAGCTGTCTCACATTCAGCAACTCACTTTACAAATCTGTACAGTGAAACGGCTTATTCGTCAACTCGCACTATAAATATAAAACACTTAGGTATCATCTTGTGTATCTACAGTACATTGGAAAAAAGATTTGTTCCTTAGAGATACACTTTCCTTTGCAGAAAAACTTTTAGAAAAGTAATCTGTTTTTATAGAGGTCCATTTGTGGCTAGTACAAATAACCTTCAGTTTCGCACAAAGAATTATATTTTGTAGAATCATATTTACGGACATTTTCGTATCCGTTGATGAAATAAATTCATCAGCAGTTTGAAGCTGTAAATTAATTTCAGAGGTGGCTGCGGTACTTGTTCGTTCCTCTGACAGAGTGGTTCCATCGAACTAAAACCGCATCAAAGAACGAATTACGAACCCAAACCGATGCAACGCCTTTGAAATGAAATTAGAAAAGAAAATGGTCTAAGACTCGTGTAATGCTGATGATAACTAAGATTATCTTTAAAAGATCTTACTACTTTTAATTAAATTGCTATGCATTATGTACAAAAAAAATATCTGGTTCATTTATATACTGGCATGTCTCTTTGAAGATCTGTCTGCTTCCCCGAACTCAATAGAGAATATTGAAGAAGCATTTAATTTTGAAAAAATATTTTTTTTTACGTTTGGTAAAAAATATAAAAGCTGAATAGTAAAATGGATCTTAGCGTTGAATTCATCAAAAATATTCACTGAAAATAATAAAGCGTGTAATCAAACAATTTCGCATTTTGTAGCGCTTTGAAAACCGAAACTGGAAATACGGTTCACAATTTGTTATTTACCTCTACAATATTTCCAAGAAATTTGCGAATTTTGCTATGCAAGTAACTTTACACCGAACTAAATAGTATTAGGTGGAGGAGACGAGTAATGAGGTTGTCGAAAATAAGGTATTTTCGTGTATTAGAGGTGGAAGGCACTGCATCCGAGGTAATTGCAGACCAGATCTTAACTTCGTTCTCGTAATCTTATCAGCCGCGGGCCTTCGTGGACCGAGAGAACCTTCGTGGGCGATGCTTACCAGGATTATCTAAGCTTATGAATGACAGGTTTTAAAACCTACAAAAAATATGAATTATCCCCAAAGATGAGAAAAGATGTTATCTTTAAAAAATACTTGGGTAGATTACCTACTGAACATAATATTATTTAGCCTATTTTTTCAACAAAACGGATAGTCTAGGTTATTTTAGAGTGTCAAGCAGGGCTATTCTATTTGTTGGGTGACAGTGTTCCAAAGTTCCCATTTGTTATACCCACAGCACTTTTCTCATATTATATTTATGTCACGTTCTAATTAACAATATTGTATTCTTTAGAACGCTGAAACCTCAATATACCGGTTGCTAGGCTATTGGTTAATCAGCCAGTCAATTGGAGATTATAGTTGGAACATGACGAGAATAACGAGTACCTAACCAATCCTTTGTCAACCAAAACTAATCAGAAAGAGTTACGTGAATAAAACTTATGATAGAATTGGTATATTACGTTGTCCCAACTTATGTATCCTTAGTACAAACTTGCCTATTTTCTGATTAAATCACCAGAAAGGGATTCTAAGAATGGACCAATTTGAACGTCCTTTTGGCTGATTAGCACATTGTCGAAGACGAAGGATGAAGATTATTCATTGGTATAATATTATACAACTTAGGCAATGATCATAGCATGGAGTACGTAAGCTTTTGCCACTGCCCAGCTGTCCAGTGGCTACCATAACTTTGCTTCACAGCGATCCTTGCAATTATAAGTACAGAATAAAGGTTTGCCGCTGAAGATAATCAACTTGCTAGTGGCCCAAGCGCAAGATGTCTTCCTTTATAAATGTGTTTGTGTAAGTGTTAAAATATAGTTGCTAGTTCCTATGTATAGCTTTTTGAGTTTCCAGTATATCACACTTCGGAGCGGACAAGACTCTGTTAATTAAAACTTGCAATAAAAATAACGGATTTATGTGCGACCTCATCTAATGAGTACCAGCTGTGACTGTTCAATCTGTCCATCGCTTGCATTTTAATATCAGAGGCAGTTGAATTATTTTATTTACTGCTTTTTACGTTGTGTATTTATTTGAGTGTAAAGAATAAGATTTTTATATGAATACTAGCTTCCACCCGCGACTTCGTTCGCGTCCCGTTGGATCCCGTTGGTTTTCCGGGATAAAAAGTATCCTATGTTACTTCTAATACCTCAAAAAATATGTGTACAAAGTTTCATGATGATCGGTTTAGTAGTTTTCGCGTGAAAGCGTAACAAACAAACTTACATTCACATTTATAATATTAGTAATAAAGTATGATAATTATGTATTATCTAGAGTACTTTTAACCAGCGTAGCAGTCTGCAATCATATTTTTTCCCTTAATCCTCGCTACGACCACTAAACCATTTCAATTTCATGAAAAATTGAAAATAACTCCTTCTGGGTAAATAAATTCCTATTTCTGGATGATGGAATGATTTAATTGGCAATTTGAGTACCTGCAGAGAAACAGTAGTTAAATTCGAAGCAGAGCAGAACAAAACCTCAGATTTGTGTTCAAATGGCTTGAATAAATATTGTTTTTGTTTAATAAATTGAATCATAACGGAACCTACTTGTCCCTATTTCCGTAATAATAACTCACTCGTAGTAGGTATGTTAGTGAACTACAAATTATTTGAAGTTACTTACGTACGTTCAACTCGTGATAAATGTTATGGTATGCGTAAATTCTTTTATAACGGTGTTTTAATTTACAAAGCAATAAAAACAGACAAAAACAGCATGACATAAAAGTTATTGCACTAAAAAGTTACCTTTGTCACGCCTCGGTTTCTTCAAACAAAACTTTGTCGTGTTGAATTAATTATCTTGCTTCTCACCTGAGTTTTGAAAACAACCATATAAGAACAACGCAATGATGAAAATGAAATGTAACTTAGTACATGCTTTCGGAAAAAAAAAATATAACCAATAGAATTTTGAAAACTGTCTACTAGTGGACAAATCTGACAGTCCCGCGTTACGTAAACCTAACGTAATCGAATCATATTGTGCGTCAACGCAAGCTCGACTAGCAAACATTGTAGCGTCACCGCACAGTGTATCTCGGATACGCTAGCGTTACGATACGTTTATGCTACATTAATGTGATAATTAATGATGATTAGGTACCTATGTTAGCGCATAAAATCAACAAGTTGCACAAGGTCCTATCCATTGAATAAGATAGATAGATAGATAGATAATACTTTATTGTACACAAGGATTAAGTACATAAAAATCTTAAAACTAAGTATAGTATAATGGGTGGCCTTATCGCTGAAAGCGATAAGTTAGTTAAGTTCAATTAACCAAGTTCAGGGTTAAACCTTACCATTAGAGCAATAGAGATTGATCTAAGTAGTGCTTATGTAATAAAAAAGAATTAAGAACAAAATCGTTGCACAATCCCGTACATACGTGAAAGTACCGAGACAAATCCCAACACGCAAGATCCCAGCCATTCCGGTAATCCTTGGATGAAAAAATAAGGAATTTTAAGACCTGAGACGTGCGGATACACGGACTAGTGAGAATTACTGGATGACAGCATTTTTATTTCGTCGATAATCTTGAACAATACATATAGAGTGATTATGATACGTATGATACCTCATGCATATCATAATCATAGCCGGGAATATGTTCTTAAACGTTTGACTTCCACCACTATCTAACTAAACTATTCAATAACAATAGGATATAACTTCAATCAATCATATTTCAAGTGAAACGGTATTGGAATACCAATAGACTGGTAGGTACGCATGTAGCAGAACTTGAGAAGTGATTGAAGAATCTGACGTAGCTGATAACAAACCCGCTGAGACGAAAGAGGTTCGTGTTTGATTTACACAACAGGGCAGTTTACAATAGCTTATCGTGTACCCTTGGTCCTGACAATGCGGAGTTATAGAACTATGTAAATAGTCTGTAAAATTCAATGGTGCTGTTTTGTGCTAGCTGTATGGTTGGACTGTCCTACGCTTTGCCGTTATAGCTATTTTTAAAGCACAAGCACTGATCCGGAGTCAAGCATTGATTTTTGTATGAAAATCTCTACTCAAATCTATGCTTGAGTAACAATTTCTATAACAGCACAGGGGGTCTACTGTATGATGTTTTACTTACACATCTCACTTCTAAAGATCTGCAAAGCCTTAAAACTTTTGACCTTTCGGAGACTTTTTGTGCGTTTATAACAAACAATTAACGATACTACCAAATTCCTCTTAAACAACAAGTTCAATTGTTCTCTTGTCCGTCCAATTATACTGAAGTCAATCAGATAAAAGCTGTTGATAGCAAAGTTTGTTGTGAGGTTGTGATAACGGGAGAATAGCCAGCCGTGTCCCGACTTGCAGTAATTATTCAAAACCCGTCAGAAGTCCAGCCATTGTTCCATCCGATCCCACTTACCGGCCGTTTGCTTCCATTTGTTCCCAACTTACACTTTGTTCTGGTTATTGTTTTGGAATGCGAATTTTCTTTGCACAAGCAACGAAATGTAGATAAACACCTAAATAAACACCGAACGAAAGCAGTTTTCGCGACCTTTGCTAATGAAGTACAATAGATGCTTACAGTGACTAGGAACAACAAAGGCTAGGTGAATGACTAAGTGACATTCAAAGGACGCAACAAAGTAGCTTCTGAGAATAATTTTCCTGCATCTGGCATCAACGGAAGAGCCGTTATTATGTCTTACGTCATAAGTAGAGTATACCCTTAAGTTAAGATTGTGTATCAGGGAAACGAGGATAATGATATCCTTTGATAGATAATATGCTGCGCTGATACACGCAAGAAACATGTATTTTGTAAACCTTGTGATCATGCAACAAAGACTAGGAAATGTTGCATATTGAGGTTGCGGAAACTCGTTTTACTTGTTACGTAGCCCTAATTGTTTAGAGTAAGCACACACAGACTAAACGCTGAAAGTTTTCTGAGCATTTGGATTCAAGCACGTAAGCACACAAACTTACATAGTATGAATGGCCACTATCACTTTTGATTTGAATATGCACCTTTGGCTAGCGTTAAACACTTTGGTGCTTTCCTTCCTTGTTATTATTTACTTTACGCCACACAAATTTTCACATTGTTTTATTTAGGTAGGTAATTTATCTACCTTATTTTGAATGCAATTGTCTTTACTGACTTTGAGGGGTAGAAATTTATAGTGTGGTATCTTGCCCCTTTATTAATAACTAGCGGACCGTCCCGGCTTCGCACGGGTTTTCTTAGGTAATTTTTTACACCTTGCGTTACATTTTTGGAGTTTTAGAAAGGATCCCTAATTTTTATGAAAATATAATATAGCCTATGTCACCCGGGGATAGTGTAGCATCCCAACGGTGAAAAAATTATTCAAATCGGTCCAGTAGTTTCGGAGCCTATTCAATGCAAACAAACAATCAAATCTTTCCTCTTTATAATATTAGTTAATTAATTAATTAATAATCACCGGTGATTTTAGCGCGTCTAATAAAAATGGTTTATAAAACGAAAAGAGATGACGACAGATTTAGCAGCCATTTTAGCTATAGTAGGTGCCAAATAACACCGCAATACAGGTCATTCAACCACTTTCACCACGATGTCGCAAAATTCAATGTATGTACGGTAAACAAACAGAACTAACGAGATTCGAGCGATACCGTCTTAGCGACAGGTTTGTATTCGCACGCTGTGGCGCCCTATAATTATGGGAACACTAAACTAAGTAACCATTAGACTAATTGTTTGTTAAATAAGTGTAAACCCGTGTTGGGTGTCCTATTTTAATAAAATAAAATAAAATAAAATAAAATAAAATAAAATAAAATAAAATAAAATAAAATAAAATAAAATAAAATAAAATAAAATAAAATAAAATAAAATAAAATAAAATAAAATAAAATAAAATAAAATAAAATAAAATAAAATAAAATAAAATAAAATAAAATAAAATAAAATAAAATAAAATAAAATAAAATAAAATAAAATAAAATAAAATAAAATAAAATAAAATAAAATAAAATAAAATAAAATAAAATAAAATAAAATAAAATAAAATAAAATAAAATAAAATAAAATAAAATAAAATAAAATAAAATAAAATAAAATAAAATAAAATAAAATAAAATAAAATAAAATAAAATAAAATAAAATAAAATAAAATAAAATAAAATAAAATAAAATAAAATAAAATAAAATAAAATAAAATAAAATAAAATAAAATAAAATAAAATAAAATAAAATAAAATAAAATAAAATAAAATAAAATAAAATAAAATAAAATAAAATAAAATAAAATAAAATAAAATAAAATAAAATAAAATAAAATAAAATAAAATAAAATAAAAGCGTCAGAATTAGCCATACATAAATTGAATTTTGCGACATCTTGGTGAAGGTGGGTGAATGACCTGTATTGCGGTGTTATTTGGCACCTACTATAGCGCAGCTTTAAAAGATCAATATGAATATCTCCCATAGAAGTTGATAATTACTACGACACAAGAGAGATGATCTTTTTTAATTATTTCTCATTTGCGATCTAATAGCATCAAAGCCGTCAGCATCCTAAAATATTAATAAATTGAAAATTGATATTGAGACCAGATCTTCCAAATTAATAAACGCTTTCTTCATTTTAGATAGGCAGGTATGTGCGGAAAATAGACAGCTGAAGTTCTATCTTACAAAAAATTATAAATTATTCATTATTTGATTGAATTTTTAATAATAACAAAGATTTTTATTTTGTTATGTTACAATCTAATGATCCGGTATTCTATAGAATACCTAGACTATTAATAGGTACAATAGAAGTACTAAGTACCTATATTTATTCTGTGACAATAGCAAACAGTCAGAATAATACTAAACGATTATAAAACCAAGCTTCTATAAGAATATTGCGAAGGGGTCCAATAAATAAACTATTTTGAAATTCTGAAAACTACTACTTCTGATGATGTACAGTCAGCATCAGAAGTAGTCGTTTTCAGAATTTCAAAATAGTTTAATATAATATTTAGTATATTTTCTTACATATTGCGCAATTCCTAGATCTAATATTTGTATTGTGGGTAGAGTAAGAACGTTTTGTTAGTTTAGTCCATCATAGTTTGCGTAAGCGTTTTTATGGGTGCTAAGCTTGCCGCACTCGGGAACGAGCCCGCCTCAATTACTATAGCCACATACTTATCTTTGACCATTAACACCTAGGTACCTGTTTAGGCATTTTGCTCAATGGATTATTTACTGAGTTTTATCTGGTGCGTGCTCTCGCGAGTGGCTTGTTGGATCAGCCTCACATTAAGTTTTATCCTCTGCGATTTAGTCAATTATAATTCTTTAATCCATGAATTGCGCCTCGGAAAGAAAGGAACCTGTTTTATGTTATAACTTCTTTCGCTGACTCATATTAACCAAAAACAGGCTGGGCCGGGTATGATTATAATAATAGATTATAAATAATTTAGATAAGCAAGGGGCAAACGTGGAGCTGACTGTACAAAAGGTTAATCCAAAATACCGAACCAATTTTGTTTTAAAAAAAAATACAAAATTTACTTTTTCCAAAATTACGCCGAGATAATTTTTTTCTCAGAGTACTCTCTTTTATGTTCTGATTCTGCCTGTTTTGAAAACAGTGCCTGTGAAGTAGGCGTAAAAATGATTTAATTAAGCTTGTTTTCCCTGCGTAGACAGTAACAAGGAAAGTTATCAAATTGCCACGGATCCCACCTACTACTCTACACCTTGTTTCATAACACCTCTAACCCAATTTGCTGGTTCGTATTATGTACGCTAGAATAGGCAAATACGATAATACCTAAACCTAATGGTGCTCGGATTTATCAACCTGTTGTAGGTAGAACAGCTTAGACATAGGTTGGTGAAGATTCTTTCAATATTTTATGCATTTTAAATCCATAGTCATTTTTTTAATTCTACAAGATGGTATAGAGTTTCGTCTCCAATGCAATCATACATTTATTAATACCGACCTGCACACACTTGGAAATTCCAAAAGCGTTATTATGCGCTGTTTGGTTACAGAAACAAATAAATCTCACATTTTGTAAATACTATTTATGTATACCTAAAAATATCAATGAATCCAATATGACTATTTTATATTGCTGGATAATAATTTCGAAAACGATTGATAAGTTTTGTATTTGTATTGTAATATTTATTTTACTGTATTTTATTTGTATTGTTTATTATAAATGGTATATTTATACTTTTTTAAAGAATAAATTTTAAATTAGGTGCGGTATTTATTTATTTTTGTATAAAAAATAAAACAATACCGACTGCACATTTACGACTTGCTATAATGAAAAATACCTACCAGTCTTTGTTTTATCTATATATTTTTTTCTCTTCTTTATTTTCTTTTCTATTTATTATAATTTTAAATAAAAACAATTTCAGATGTTATCCTGAAGCGTGTTAATTACCATATTATTATAATTAGTATATACATAGTTTAATGTCACTCACCTCGGAACACCAAGTTGTGCGGCGCAGCCAAAAACTTCCGAACAACTAACTGAAAGTTCGCGGACAATGTTCAGGGGGACCAAATACGCGTGCACTTCAGACAACTCGGTCACCACTCACTAGGTACTAAACTAGAATTTAAGCGAATTTGGAAAAAAAATGTTTATCTAGAAGTACAGTGGCCGGTTGCTTCTCTCGGGTGGTTTAGGCGCGCCAAAGTTGTGTGGCAATGGTTTCGGTCTTCGTGCTTATATCTTGCTGAGAGCTGGCTCTACACGCATGCGCCAACACCATTCATGTCACTCTTTGAATGACTGCCTCCGCAACCGTCATCATCTTCAATTTTTCATTAATTTTCTCTCATCATACGTACTCACATTCTATACATCTGAAGTTGATAACTTTGTCAGAATTTCAAAATTGTAGGTATAAGTAATAGAGGTAACAGGTACTTTTACTTTCAAGATAAAATTTTTACTTCTAGTTGGCAAATTAAAAGAAAAAAGATACTTTTCAGTCATAAAACGTCACCTCATGATGGTTGACTCTACAATACAACATACCTAAACTTTTGCTGCGAGGAAGAGATGTTAATAAAATTAAATAATCCGTCCACTTCATCTGGAATAGTGGGAATAAATCAGGCAGGTTTTGATGGAGTCAACCCAAATTATTGAAGTTAGTGTTCTTAGAAATACACTCGAGAGCAATGATTCCGGGTCACTTAAAGAATGTTAAAAATCTCGGAAACTAAAAATGATAGGTTAATGCAATAAATTGTATTTAATAGACAATGTAATACTTCTTAAATGAAAGTAAAAAAATATGAGTCACCATACATTTTATTAACACAAAATTACATAAAGAAAAAAACTGCTGATCTCTCCTTAAAACAAAAATAGGAAACATGAAATTTTTGAACTTTATTACGATTTGACTTGAATTTTAATACTTCGTATTGCCTCCTCGTGCTTCCATTACTGCGTTTACGCGGTTTGGCATGCTGTACACCAAGTTTCTTATACGATTTTGGGGAATATTCTCCCATTCCTCTGTGAGAGCAATTTTGAGCTCACGAAGCGTGATTGGGGGAGGGTTTCGTTGTTTTACGCATCTGCCTAGCTCGTCCCAAGCATGCTCGATCGGGTTGATATCCGGGCTGCGCGCTGGCCACTCCATACGAGTAATGTTCATCTCTTGAAGGTAGTCATTCACAATCCTACCTGTATGAGGTCGGGCATTGTCATGCATAAATATAGCATCCTCACCTAAATTGACCATAAATGGACCAACATGATCATTGAGGATTTCTTCCACATATCTTACGCTAGTTAAAGAGCCGTTTTCTATGATCACCAGCTCTGTGCGACTTTCAGAAGAAATTCCGGCCCACACAAGTACAGACCCACCACCGTAGGCTACTTTTTCTTCGATGCATGCTTGCTTGAATCTTTCCCCTGGTCTTCGATACACTCTGTGTCTTCCATCGTGCTTGTAGAGCATAAATTTTGATTCGTCGGAGAACATAACTTTTGACCAATCTTCAATACTCCAATTTACGTGGCTCTGGGCATATCTTAGTCTTGAAATACGATGCCCACGCTCCAGTTTAGGGCCGTTTGCAGGTCTAAGGGATTTTAAGTTAGATTCAGCAAGCCGACGTCTTACTGTCCATGCACTTGGGTTACTTCCTCCGAGGCGTCGAAACTGATTTGTGAGTTCAGTTCCTGTGAGAAAGCGATTTCGAAGCATGGTGTTCACCAAGTATCGGTCTTCTCGTGCTGTGGTACACCTGGTTCTGCCCGTTCCTGGTCTGCGTAGGTTAGAACCAGTTTCTTCGTAACGTCGGAGAACTCTTTGTACTGTTGACAGCGACACACCGACAGTCCTGACTGTATCGCGCTGACTCCGGCCGGTTTCCAGCATTGTAAGTATTCTGGTGCATTCTTCAGGCGTAAGCGACATAATTTCAGCTTGAATAATGAATATAGAGCACTATCAACATGGTTTATATACCCACATAAATGACAGATTACAAACAAAAGCAAAACCAAATGCTGTAATTTCGTAGTTCCATCTTCGAAAGTGGCCCTTTTTCAAATTTGATTTTTTTAAGATATAACTTTACAATAACTAAGAAGTTTTAATACCTTCATTTAAGGAGTATTACATTGTCTATTAAATACAATTTATTGCATTAACCTATCATTTTTAGTTTCCGAGATTTTTAACATTCTTTAAGTGACCCGGAATCATTGCTCTCGCGTGTATTATCAGTGTTAGCCTATTTTCTGTAGGCTCGTAAATAAGTTGATTGAAACGTCCTTTCTTTTACGGATATTCGAAATACCTACATCTCAATATCGCGTTCCTTTTTTTGGAAATATAAATTACCCGCAAACAGCAAAGGTTCAGATGGACTTCCCAAAGAGAAAATACTACGGCACTAGATAAGACTAAAGGCCCCGCCCATGCCCAGTGAAAAGGTCCATAAAAGTATCGCGAACAATTGCGATAAAAGTGATTTACATCACAAGTTAAAAGCTTACCTTCGTTACTGAAGGGGAGATTATCCCTGGTTTTGAGTTTAAGGATGTACAATCGTCAGATAAATCATAGTTTAGCTTTAGCCCGATACCCGCGCTGATCCACAAGTGCTGAGGCCACTTTACCTTTAAACATTTTATGTGACCTCATACTCTACCATTTGCAAGTCATATTATTACGTGCCATTATCTAACTAGAATATACTTAGTAAAGTTACTTTTTTTCATTTGAATTTATAAGACATCCTGAATATTTTCACTGCCGTATGTGTATGTGTATGTGACCTCTCTTTAGGCATCTTTTTGACTGCCATATTCACAACAGTGAAACAGTGAATTTCTCATGCATAGTTTCAAATACTGGTACGTACTTATTAAAATCGCAAGAACTCAAATCTTTACTCTGCATAGTTGCGACTTTGCTCTTAATGCAGAAGAGTTTCGAATTCTACATGCAGAAACGTTGTTCAAATAAAATTATTGCAAATAAAATAAATAGATTCTGCTAAAGTTCAGATCGTGTTCTTGGCATAAAATAAATACCGCTCTTTAACTTTACAGCTACGAGCTCGGCGCTTGAGCAAATGAAAACGTTCATAAACATAAACATTGGAATAAAATGAGTTTATCTACCTATCTCACTTAATTATTATTACACTCTTAGATGCAGACATGTGTTTGCGCATTTTGAAAATAACCCTGTATACCGGCGGTTCTAGGTGTATAAACGGGTACTTTGAAAGTCCGAGTCAGCGGAAAATGTGTTGCTAGTATTAGCAAAGTGTTGATTCCTATTTTTGAATATGTTGCTCTACATATTACCATAGAATGTAAATGTAAAACAGCCTTTTTGGTCTTTCTAGATTAAAAATCAAAAATAAAAGTAGACAGTGGTGTTTATTCTGTTAATTTTCCTAATCTAATTTGACAGCGCTAAACCTATATCCGTCTTTGTCGTTTCAGTTTATGAGAAAGGGGCGGCAACATATTTAGCGATGTCAAATTAGGTACTATGCACAGATCCGTATGTTTAGCACATGGTACGATAGGTATGCTTACGTGTTTCTATGAGGTAATGATTATCGATCATTAGTCGACAATGACCTATCAAGGTCTCTGCGTCTAGGCACGTGACCCGACGAAATGAGGCACTTTTTCTGAAAGTGGGATGTATGTACAAACGGTACCTACCTATCATGTCAAACACTTGTTCTATCATATTTTTTTATAGTTCACTAGCTGTTGCTCACGTGGTAGCAGCATACGTATTATTTGGTCAAAATCTTTGATCCTAATTTTAGACCCTTTAGGGTGTGACTTTTCAAAATTGCTTTCTTAGTGCACCCCTAAACTATATAAAGATACTACCATACTACCCTCCAAATGTCATACCTCTAGGACTTATAGTTTGGGTTGTGCGTTGATTGTCAGTCAGCATCAAAAGAGTTTTATATTATATTAGAGAAGAAGAAGAAGCAGAAAGAGTTTGTTTATAGTATAAACGCAGGCTGGGTTTCGAATTTCGAACTCTTATAGTATTCAGACTTTTTTTCTAAGTCTTTCAATCATTTTCGAAAGGTTAATAAAAACCAAGTGTAAATATTTAAATAAAAATCCTTTCTAAATATTAATTACTAGCAGCGCCTCGCGGTTTCACCCGCGTAATTCCCGTTCCCGTGGGAATTCCGGGATAAAATATAGCCTATGTTCATCAGGGATAATGTAGGATTCTAATGGTAAAAGAATTTTTTTAATCGGTCCAGTAGTTTCGGAGCCTATTCAATTCATACAAACAAACAAACAAACAAAAAATCAAACCTTTCCTCTTTATAATATTTGTATAGATTATCCAAGCAGGTATACATTTTCTTTGATTGCGATCTTATCTTTGATGGCTCTATCTCAAAGGGTAGATAAACATTAAACGCGGGTTTAGCATAGGATATACTTTACTTATAATACCTTACTATACACGGCCCCCCAAGTTTCACTCATCATTTTGACACTGACACTATGGAGTTACATAATCTCCCGTTGTTTTATTATTTGCGTGAAACTCTATACTTACGTAGTTCTTCTCAATGGCTATATGCAAGAATGAAATTAATAGAGGGTTTTAACTTTTATAATATTAGAATGGGCCTTACTATGGACTAAATAATTAGCTCATTTTAGTATTATAAATGCAGAATATTGCAGAAGGTCCAAGGAACGCACCCCAATTCGTAATACCTATATCTTTGATATTATGTGAAGTACCTATAGTTTGTGTTCTAGAGTGCATAGAGACTACTTTTTGACAAAGTTCTCATGTATGCCAAAATGTAGGCCTATAATTTCAACGATCCTTCTCACTAAAGTTCCTAGTTCTCCTTTCAAGAATAAACTATTAATAATAAAAAAATAAGAATAAACTATTTTACAGTAAATACAATAGAACGCTTTTTATGCAGACGTTCGATTAAACTCTCCATCAAACTACAATATTATAAAAGATCATCATTCTTCTCGTTTCTCTGAATAGATAATGAATTTCTGAATTTCTAAAGCACTCTTCTTCTGTAATGTGCATGCAAACTATGATTAAAATTTCTCATGATGAGATAAAATGATATATTATTTCGCAACTTCTTTGTTGAAATTATGCTGTGTATAATGTGTACGAGTATATTTCAGAAGTCTGGGGTGAATACGAGTGACTTTATCGTGACTAACTGGGCAGCTTTCTACACTAGCAGCGTATGTTTCTTCGTAGGCAGTGCAGCTGTACTGCACTTATTCTAAGGAACACCTGGTCACCTCCATCACTTTGCTCTAGAATGACGTGTGCTATGAAAATTGTTGTCCGACTTGATGCTCTTCGTAGTAAGATTAACTATGGATATGGACTTAGTTGTTTTAGTACTCGTCTCGACCGAATTGTTTACGAGATGAGACAGCAATTAATATTTTTATTAAGATTCAGTCTCATCAATATTAAAAAGGTGAGTTTATCCGGCCATTATTATCCGGTGATCGGCTATAATCCCTGAGGAAATTTCCTTCCCGTTTGACCAGTTACGTGTTCTTTGAGAATAAACGCTCAAATGACTCAAACGAGGATCAAACACCAGTCAAGAGCAAAAATTCCGAGTCAATGATAAAAACTTGAATATCTTGGAAATGCTAGCTTAGAGAAATAAATCGTGTTGGATAGACAACAAATAAAAGTACTTAATTGTTGAACTGCATTATTAGCTTGCATAATTTAACTACACACACACAATAGGAATATTTTTACTTCACCTAAAACTCTAAACCAAAGGGACGCACGTGCTCATCATGTTCCAAGAATGCGTGGTACCTACAACGGTTTAAACATGAAACAGCAACTACTTACAACGCTATGTGACGATCTACCTAAAGCTACACATTGTGATTATCACTAGGTATATGGTAAGAACATAGGTACCTACGCTATGTATGAGGTGTGCATGTACTAAGTACGAAACAAACTCACCATAGCCTCATAAAAGATACAGCTATAATAAAATGAAACTGCCTAAATTATCCCTAAATCAAGTAACAAAAGAGATGATCGTCTGAATATTAGATATTTTACATTGGGCAGGCCCTTTTTGCAAAAGATAATTATCTCATTCATCTTATTGTGAAGTTTGTAAAGAATATTCTTAATATTTCTCGATATCCTTCTCACTGAACACCTTTTATCTAAAATTGTTTAGGTGTATACAAAGGGAGCATGAATAAATAATTTAGTTCAAGCTTATGGTAAGTATTCATTAATCCAGTTGGTTAAGAGAGGGCCTAGCCTAATGTGCAGGGTTTACTTAGGACAAAATGAGTCAAACCGGGAAGTACAGTAAGCCTCAGAAGTTGATCACTTTTTCAGAATTTTAGTAAAACTAACTATAGTTTTTCATTATAATATTACTTTTTTGCAATCTTATGCGTGCTGTTGGCGTTGCCTATTAAATAAATACCTACAAATAAAATAATTCGAAAAAGTTCGAAAAAGAAACGTCTCTAGTTTTCAGTCATAAACCATTCTTACTAATGATGTTCACGATACGTGTGAGTTTACCTGTGTTGCATGTGTGCCCCCGAGAGCGTATGGACGAGGTCGGAACCTCTGAATATGTAGGAACCATATGAATATAGTGAAAATATTTATACATATTGGATTGTATTTTTCGTGAGTCCTTTTCATTAGCCTCCTTTATATGGCTGTGTAGAAACATTAGCGCCGAACAATATTAGTAATGCAGCCTACCATAGAAAAAAAATACCCTTTAGCATAGAAAATAAATAGATCTTTATTAGCAAAAGCCACCGACAATGCATATTTTTTTTCTGATGTCCCTCTGCTAGAGATTTATTAAAAAATAAAAATTTGTTCTCTCATGTTTTGGACCAGTGAGCTCTAAACCAGCTCTAGTGGGTTACTCTCGACCACAGTTCCAATCCGGATTCACGGAATTTGACAGATCTCGTGTAATTTTGTACTGAAAAATTCACAGACGAAGGATCACAATGGACGGAGCCATAGAGACGTTGCCAGCCCGCCCGTCATTACAACGCATTGCCTTATTTCCTTATCTATTACTCTGATAATCACGTTGAGTAAAAGAGAAAGCTATAGGAAGTTTGGCAACACCGCGCTGTTTGTGTACTTCATGTCCGTTTGCGACCGACTAGTCGGTCACAACATTGCTACCGACTAGTCGGTCACAACATTGCTACCGGTGTACGTAAAAAGGCTAAAATAATTCAGAAAGATTGTTATTACAAACGAATATTTATTAGTATAAAGAAATATGTCGTGTTGTGCTGTGTTCTGTCCATGAAGAACAACCAAAGGTGGAGTAAAAGACCCAGAATTATCATTTCACACGTAAGTTTTTTTGGTAAAAATATCTTGACTATTGAAGTTCTAGAGTGATATATGTGTTTTACATGAAAGATATACGTCCCTGGCATCATATAATTACCAAATAGTCGTAGTTAACTGTGGATTCATGTTAATTAAATACATTGTTTTACGCCTCCCGGCTAGTGATGTGCCTGCAGCGTCCTTAAGATTTTATCGATATTTACAACCATGTTGATTTATCCTTTGTTTATATTTAACCCTTGTTTGTGTTACCTATATTAAAATCCTATTTACCTACGCGGGCACCCTAAAATGACAGTTTTTATCATTATTTGACATTTCGCATCGCGTCAACCGTTTTATGCGTCCCACTGCAGGGTACGGGTTTCCCCCATAGAAATCTTTTATTTAATAGTTACTAATAAAATATTTTGTTTTAGGTTTCCGAAATGTCCAGAAATAAGAAGAAAAATCTTTAAAATGATCCGTGACGTAATATTGCAAGTTATGCATTCAGCAAACTATGAAAAAATTTTCGATCTTTAAATGACCACTAGTTTTTTTTTTTTTTCTTGCCCTAAACTCGTGTTTCATTTATTTTGTTTTCGTGCAATTTAATTTCCTTGATAACAGCCAACAGTAGCTAAATTATTAGATTCAATTTCCTTTTTTACTACTGACAACACAGGCCATTTGCCCACCAGCTCACCGGATGTTAAGTGACGCTGTAGTCGAAGATGGTAGCATGCCTAGTCTGGAATGGAGACTGGCTCACAAGTGAGGCTGTGGGAACACACCGTTAGGTGATTGGCGACAGATTAGATTCACATATAGTTTTTTTTTTAAGTTTCATGTCATATGATTTTAATATTAAAATATCATAATTCATAGCTGGGACTGGGATTCTCGGACGTTTAATAACCTAAGATAATTCCTTCTACAGAATTGAATGTTTTAAGGATGACTTAGGGTTAAGAACTTTCAATTAGACAGGATTTAAGTCATTGAATACAAAGAGTAAAGAGCTATTATTTAGGTTCTGTAACTTAAAACCCTGTTTCAGTCTTATTTTTAAATTACAGTAATAGCGAGCCATGTGTGGGTAAGTGTGTTTCGAGATTAGTACGAGTATGCGACCATTTTTTATCGATATATTTCGTAGAGTCCTTTTCATCCAAGAAGTCCCGCGGAAATTTCCGGAACTAAACTTTAAAACTAAATTTTAAATTAGTTGTCAGGTGCTGTTAATGTGTTCGGATGCTAGTGCGTTTTTATTTGGTTTCTGTGATCAAAGTCTTGTTTTCAATGCCTAAAGTTGTTAAAAGTGCTGCCCGAGAAATAATACTTAAGGTCGACTACAGCGCCGCGTCTGCGGGACTTCTTGGATGAAAAGGACTCTAATAGTTTCTCTTCCCTACTCACGCACACTAATGTAACTTTAGAAACTCACACCAACATAAAACTGACACGCTACCAAAGATTTCACTCTGTCCATTGTGATCCTTCGTCTGTGGAAAAATTACAGGACTTCTGTCAAAATCTATGGATCCGGATTGGAATTGTGTTCGACAGTAGCCCACCTGGTCCAAAACATGAGTTTGATAAAAAAAAAGATGCAAGTAGATGATTTTTCGATCTTCTGTAAAAAAATCTATGTTCTCTGTGGTTCTACTGATCAAACTGAGGATCAAACTCATATCTGTGGTTCTAGAAGATTTTTTCAAAACCAATTCAAAACATCAACATAAATAAACATAATTAAAAAACATAATAAACATAATAAACATAATTATTTCTAAAAAAAAATTGATAATAATTCACCTCTAACACCGAGTAAGATAAATAGTAAGTAGATACTAAAATATCTGAATCACCTATTGGGCCATAGGGCCTCATATTACCAAAACAATATTCTGAGTATTGGGCTTGTTTCACTTCATAATTAAAAATTCTCCAAATAGCCCTTTAGTAAGCCCTTTAGTTTTTCGAATTTCATATTATAATAATGTAAGTACCTAATCAATATATATAAAACTCTTTTGAAGCGGACTGATAATCAACGCATAGCCTAAACCATAAGTACTATAGGTATGAAATTTGGAGGGTAGTATCCTTATATATAGTGTAGGGGTGCACTAAGAAAGGAATTTAAAAAAGTCACACTCTAATGGCTAGCGTCCACAGGCCCGCATCGCAGGCATCGGACGCATCGCACGCAACGGATTTTAGTTTGCCTCGTCCGTACGGTGCGGATCAGTGGACGCAGTGGTATGAGTTTTTATACAAGGCAAACTAAAATCCGTTGCGTGCGATGCGTGCGATGCGTCCGGTACGTGCGATGCGGGCCTGTGGACGCTTGCCTTTAAGGGTCTATTTAGAACGCGAGCAACGCCGCGGGCGACGGCTAGTTACTATACCTTGAATCAAATGACAGGTAAGTAAGTCCTTACACTCCCATTATTTATGTGTACTTAACACAGATTCCCAAAATCTGCGTGTAGTTCATAAGTGCTTTAATTATCCATCCATTACCGTTAGAGAAGAGGTCGGTGTCGTAGTCTGATGAAAGCAATAGAGCACCATGCATATATCGTAGAACGTTACTACCACAAAGGGCTGTATTTAGGACTAGCTGATACCAGCGCCTTCGTACGCGTGCGTAACTTTCCACCAAAAAATATCTATCAACTAGCATACGATGAACCTCGTGTCAAAGGCTGCTTTTGGTTTAGAGAGGTCAAGCTGTATCTAAGAATCCACGTCTTTAATTTAAATAAAATATAGCCTATGTTTCAATCCGGAAAAACGACTTCTGAATGGTATAAGTTGGTCCAGTAGTTTAGGCGTGATCCGCGAACAAACAAACAGACAAACTCGATTTTTGAAATCAGAATCGGTTATTTAGTAGAACTGCATAAGTATTTAGTTTTCCCATATCTTTACATTTAGTTTTTGGCTTTTTTACTGTTTTATAATAGTATAGATTGAAAGAAATAAAATGGAATAGACAAAACAGACATACGAAAATGCTACAATTAGATGCAGAGCTACGTAGTGCGCTACGCTATAGACGCGTCGAGTGCCACGCACTAAAGTGGTGAGTGCTACGGTGAGTAGGTATATTACGCGATAACTCTATCGCTCGTAGCACTCGCTGCTACGTTCAACGCTACACCACCGTGGAGTGCTATCATAATTGTTATTATTACTAAGCGGTAGCGTGCTACGATAATACTACGCGATAGAATGCTACGCCACCGCCGCGCCGAGTGCTACGCGACAGTGAGCTACGCCTACGTCAAGTGATCCATGAAATAATGCTACAAGAGTCCGTTATTATTTTATTCTCTAAAAACATTGCAAAAACTAATCTATATTTTTAAATGAAGTCGCTATAAGCATTTTAATGGATGAATGAATTTTGTCCATGCCAGAACGACAGAATACCTAATGTACTAACGTACCAAAACACTGGATTTATTCCTTTTTTCTTTTACTTTTCAATCTGATTTTCCAAAGCAAAACTCAGACTACACGCTTGCTACGCATAGCGTGCTACGGTAATTGCTACGCAATAGAGCGAGCTACGTCGACTGCTACGCATATGAATGCTACGAAACGTACTGTGTCATCGAGCCCACCGACTGGCCCACTGGTGAGGCCGATTTAGGGCAGTTTGCAGTTGAAGTTACCATAATATACCGGTTCTGGCTACGCTCCTGGAACCAATGACGCGCGACCCGCTGATAGAGACCACGCAAATTAACATTTTAATTGTGAACGCCACAGCCTTTTCGGTTACACCAATGAAGTCGTGGTGACAGCACCTAACCCCGTGGAAAATCACAGTTCAACGTTTGACATCCAATCGACCGTGTGACGAGATCATAATGGGTTATTATAATTTTGCGCGAACCTAACGAATGCATTAAATAAACTCACGAAATAAATAGACAGGGGTATAGAGGCTGGTTGTTCCAAAAGTGAGTCAATCAATAGCTCACAACGCACCGATGGTTGCACTATAATATCTACAAATCTTATATCTAGTGCACCCTGAGTGCATAACACCTACCTACGTACTCGTATTTATTATACTCGTAAATACAACATAGGTACCTATGTACGAGTACATGCTTCTCGCTCATGCCTTTTCTACACACGTATGACGCGCGCTCATCAACTATGATGATCACTTTCTACCAGTAGGTCACTATATGGATGGGTGACCGTTAGTGGCATTTACATCTGAGCGCTTCCGTGCTTCGGAGGGCACGTTAAACTGTCGGTCCCGGCTCTAGTAGTCGTTAAGCCACGACGGAGGCCTAGAGGCGGCCTAAAAACTCCGTCACCAGAGTTGGCCACTAGCTCATACGAGATACATACATACCAGTAGTTTCACGGGAAAGTAATTTTTTTTCACTCTCTTAGTAGTGCCAAGCGGTAGTGCCTAAAAAAAGAAAAGTTTTAGTGTTAGTAAGCTCCATAGTTTTCTTCACTTCACTATCACTATCACTACATAGTATAAAGCAAAGTCGCTTCCCGCGTCTGTCCTAATGTATGTATGTATGCTTAGATCTTTAAAACTACACAACGGATTTTGATGCAGTTTTTTTAATAGATAGAGTTATTCAAGAGGAAGGTTTATATGTATAATACATCATCACTGCATTGCACCCGTGCGAAGCCGGGGCGAGTCGATGATAATCTCTTTAGTAATCTTTTAATTAAATAAATAAAAGTAACTTAACCTAAACTTTGTAATCCTCAGGTGCACCTCAGCAAATTCCAGAAATCTTCAAAAATGACATCCCGAAAGATGCCCGTCAAAGAGACAGTGAGAGGATTAAACAAGTTTCCTAATGGTCTCGCGATCTGTGCGGTGTTGGCTTTGGCGCTATTACTGGCTGTGTACATTAGTAGCGGAGATTGGAAGCAGTTCACAGGCCCTGAAGAGACGGATCTTGGCTCGCTGCATGTCATGTCAGAGCGCCATAGACGAAAGTATATTCATTCTCGGACCATTTAAAATGGTGCGGTGGCCAATTATTATACTACCAAAATATAAGTTATGTATTTTTCTAGAAGTGGTATTTTACCCACTTAGTTGAAGTCTCAGATTATCAATATTTTAAAGTTGAAGTCAAATGTACTACAACAGTATTTTTCTCTATTATATTGCTGTAGATGCAAAGGTATATAATAGAATTATATCTCATGTGTATCGTAGCACTGTTCGTAGCTGCTACGACAGCCAATACTTTATACATTATTGATTCAACTAGATGTGTATCTAAATAGGTAGGTATATAAATGTGAGTTGTAAAAATCACACTTTTATTGCAGAATCCAACTCTTTCAACTCGCTCCGTACAACATTCAAATCAGCAAAGCATGCCACCTTATTTCTACCTGAGGAATACACACTAGTCGCGGCCAACCCCAACAAAGCTCCATTCTGCACCAGAAGGTCACCGACCCCCACTGGACATTGAGCCAAGTCCTTCACGCAAACCATATTATCGAAGTTTAAATTTTTCATCCCACCCGAATCCATAAAATCCTTTCCGGCCAGTTTGACCAGCTGACGAGACAAAGTCCTGACAATGCTCAAAGGTCTTCCAATAATGTAAACTTTCAAGTTCCAATCCAAAGAAGTGCCGATGTGGATGACGTGAGTGCATTGCTTCATATTCTCGAAACTTGACAGCAGCACCAGTTTTTGGGATACGACGCCATCGTGACTCACTGGTTCAATGGTGTCGATTGTGAATCCTTTCTTGCAGTGCGGACTGAAATCACAAAAAACCCTTTCTTGCAGTACAGACTGAAATTCCAAAATTACCTACATAAATAAATACTATATTATACCTAAGGTCCTACGTTTTTACCAACTTCCTGCAATTTTACTCAGATAGGTATCTATTTCGGTCTGGTTTTAAAAATAGTTGTACTTAACTATTTTTAACTATGCAATTGAACTCACTCTGTGGGATTTCCTACAAGAACTCGGATAGGTCCAGACATCACGCAGACCCCACTAGCTAAAATTGAGGTTGGGCTTACTACCGCACCCACACAAAGTAGCTCTTTGGATGACGCAGAATGAATTCTTGCCACATAGGGATATTCCTCTATCTTCACTCCGAAGCAGCTCATTTCGCTCTGATTCAACTTCTTAGTTGGAAACCCTCTGTAATGTATTACAAAGTTGTTGATGACACAAGCCATTGTTGCAATGAAGATAGCGATAAGCAAAGCTACAATTCCAACTTTGCTTTTATTGGAACGGTCATCCCAAGGGGTGTTTATAAAATTGTATTTGAATTCGAATTGCTCAGAATCGTCGTGGCTTTCTGTTAGGATTTTGTTATTATCAACCTCCATATTTGTAAAATAATACCTATATTGGTAGATAGGTAGGTACCTACCCCTAAATCTAGTAGGATCCTAGGTATGCATCACTATGTTATATTCGCACCTTCCTATATAACTAGATATACAGAATATGTAAGTAATACCTACTTAGACAAACTTTTCGTAATTATTGGACAATTTGGACATGCCCCTGACTACCTTATGTAACCAAACACATATCCCGAGAGCCCGGGAAAAGGCTCTGCAGGAGGTAGCTGTATCATTTTTTTTTATGGTAATCGTCCGCAGTTCGACATCTAGACGTCTTTTTCATGAAAGAAGTCCCGCGGAAATTTCCGGAACTAAACTTTAAAACTAAATTTTAAATTAGTTGTCAGGTGCTGTTAATGTGTTCGGATGCTAGTGCGTTTTTATTTGGTTTCTGTGATCAAAGTCTTGTTTTCAATGCCTAAAGTTGTTAAAAGTGCTGCCCGAGAAATAATACTTAAGGTCGACTACAGCGCCGCGTCTGCGGGACTTCTTTCATGGAAAGGACTCTATATGCTGTACCTATGTATATACCTGTGTCTCATGGCGTGTAGTGTTGTAGAGCAGTAAGTGCCAATGTCACTATTATTTCAATGTCATGTCAAGTCAATTGTCAATGTCTAGTTTATTTGGATTTCCATTGCGATTGCGAAATTGCTACAAGCAGCGGCAAAGTTTTTTGGGTTTTCATTTCTAATGGTTTTTCCGTATTAATCTATCAAAAACTATATCACAATGCCTACATTATTGCTACTCGATGTGTCCCTATCGATGTTACGGCCTGTACCTTTGCCTGATGCTACTGAAAGCCATACGAGGCACACCATTGCATCTGCTGCAATTAATACATTTTTGGATCACTTGAATGTGCATGCTAAGTTAGAGTATGTTGCATTGATGACATTTTCGTCTGGTTACGAAGGTAATAAAATCAACCATGCGCAGGGCTGATACCTAGACAGATGCTAACTGCTTAGCCAGCAATGTATCAAAAATTTTTATGTACATAGGAACTTACATATTAGCTATTTTCATTGATATAATTTTTTAACTCAAAGACCACCTGCCTGATGGTCAGATGATATTGTGGCCATAGTTGGGCAGCAGTGGAGGGAGAAAACTAGCAAAAAGAAGGCCTATACCCAGCAGAGGGTGCCTAGGGGCTAACATAAGTTTGTTCTACTATCTATCTACTATTTTCTTTTCAGTTGTGGTTCCATTCACTCGGGATTATGATAGCATAAGAAACAAACTACCACACTTGGAAGAAGGTGATAAAACATGCATTGAAAATGCATTAATTGGAGTCAATCAAGTAATTTTGAATGAATGGGGATATCAAACACCGGTGCAGATCATAATGGTAAGAGAGATCTACAGTAGTCTACAGAATCTATATCCAGTGGTTATAAAATCCCTGTGATTGAATTATTGGCAGTGAGTAAACTCTTTATTCTTGTATTTAACTAACTTTTCGGTCTACCGACAAATAGGGATTAATTTATAATAATAAAGTATGCATAGGTATAATTATAATAAAATTTATTCAGAAAAGAAGTCTAGTTCACGAATAGTAGGTGTAACGATGATATTGGCAGGGTATTCACATATCCTGCCCTGGCACCATGCGGTGGCCATTTTTGTTATTTTTATTTCATTTAATAAGATTCAATTTTATAGTATTGTGTATTTTGAAAAATAACAAAATAAATATTTTCTATTCTATTCTAAAGTATAGTAATTATATGATCTGTGGTTAAGATTTGCTTGAGATCTACACCAGTATACAAGCAGATTAATAAAGCTTTCCTTATCCAATAGGTAACAGATGGCAGTGCTGGTGTTGGTCCATTGGGCAGAGGTCGCATTTTCCAGGCTTTGCCATTACCACCTTCATACCCGGCCAAAATACACATTCTGCCAATAGTATCACCACATGAGTCATGCCTTCAACAAAGTAAGTTAATTAGAACAAATTCATCTCAGAATGATAGTTTCCTTCATAACATTTTCATCCTGAGATAAAGTTGGACAAAGATACTCCATAAATGCCATCAAAAACAAACTGGACAACTGGCTATGAATAAATAAAACAGTGCTTAAAAAATTGACTAAAAAACGGCATTTCAACACGGTGTGACGTAGACATAACAGCGAAAGCTGCTCGTCTATAAGCTGATAAATAAATAAATAGTCTTTGTGTAGCAAAAAGTTCCACAGGATAATACCAAAAACATATTGGTTGGTCTAATAATTACAGGGGAAATTAATAGGCATATTTTATTTGTATAACAGTTTTTCTGTAAATACTTAATTACAGGCCTTACCTAATTATAAAATGAATATTTTCCATTTCCTACCCTCGTTTTAAAGAGCTGACAAATTTTTTTTTTCAGCTATGCCACTATACCAAAAGATTATTGACTTGTCCACAAATTCGAATGGTAGCACAAGCACTGCAGTTATGCGAGGATCTATTTACTGCCCCGATCAGCTCTCTGTATCTGGTGTAAGTATGATGCAATCATAAGGGAGGAATCGCAGCTAAAACAATAATAATACACTGTATGTGTAGCAAAGACAGTCTTTAGAGCCTATCCAGATGGGGCATTTCATTTTATTGTACAAGGAAACGTTCGGCATGTTCTGGACGCGATGTATGTAGCTCTAGTATCTCGAAACGCGCGAGTGTCTGGGCATGGGCTAACTGTAGAGCGCCTCTGCACTCATTTGACAGCATGTTACAATGAATGTGGAGGGTGGAGGAACGTTGAAAAATGTTCTGTGAAAATTTTTCAGGCTATAGCAGCGATGACGCGGCTATGCGAGCAACAGTACCAAGAGTTCTGGTGCTCCCTCAAATGCGGGCAGCTGGAGAGTCGCGTTCAGTTGTTTCCACCGCCACAACCGATACCGGACGAGAACCAAACTGAGTCACATTCACTCGCCAGTCAAATACATGTTGTTGGATTTGTTACGCAGCAAGAATTAGGTATGTGTGTCTGTATATCCTGTGACACAAACTGTTGACCGTAACCAACGACGACGCGGCTATGCGAGCAATAGTAGGAAGAATTCTGGTGCACCCTACAATAATCTTATTGTGGGCAGCTTTTCGTGTTGATGACTAATATTTGAAATGACAGGACATTTAAATTTTACTTATACCTGCACATTTTTTACAGGTACGCCTATTGCAGTAAGCAAACACCTAATCATACCTCAAGCCCAAATAAACAATTCGAATAACAGAGAAAACTTCGAACCAAAAACTCCAACAAAGGTAAGTAGGTATTTGAGCATTTTAATTCAGCAATGTACCTGGAGTCAATAGCAAAGTTTAAAGCCTGCTTACACCCTCAAACAAGCAGCAGCAGTCAACTGCTTCAGGCTGGGACTGGATCACTGGACTGTTTATGAACTACAATCTTTTATTGATTGGAATCTTGTTGGAATATAGGTATAAAACTGCTTGTGCAGTCGCGAACGCTCAGGGAACTATGCGGTTGCAGTATAAAGCAGCCGATTTCTCCTGCTTCAGACTGCTCGCGTATGCCCGCCCTAAGTTTTGAGAAACAGTAATAAATTGAAATTTAAAAAGCAATTTACTTGCATATTTTCATCAGGATGGTTCCAGTACCGATGGATCCACGAATGATGAAGACATCACAGATCCAAGTAAAGTGCCAAACTTTACTGTTTTACTACATGGAGCACTCAAGGTAACTCACATAGCATAGAACAGTTATACCTAAAAGAATTCCCGCGCTTACTAAACAAAATCACCCATATCAATGTAAATTTCGTCGGTATGTAGTGGTATTTAGTAGTATTATTTCGGGCAAGTGACATTTCAATTGTTCATTTTCCAGGTGGAAGGTATGGCAGCTATAGTGCTGCTAGGCTCCGAATGGTATGGCACACTCTCGGCTTGGTGCGAGGCATCTCGAGCGCGGCGCTCCTGTCTTTTACTCAGTGTGATGAGGCCGGGGACTAGTGCTGCGCCGTGGCTCGGCCCGCTTGACCAACTGGGTCCCACCGAGGAAGGCAGTACAGATGGTAAGTACCATCAGTTATTAAAACTATGAGCAAATATTCTACATTTTCTCTACAGTAGATACTGTTTAGCCATTCAATAGCATGATATCTTTTCTCTTGAGCTGCATAATACATGACCAGTCAAGAGGGAATGGAACTCTCAATGAATGTGCACGTCGATTTGTAAAATTTACTTGCAATTACTGTTTTCAGTGGAAACATTCCCGGTCCGGTCGTGGCGGTCGTACAGTGGCGGCGGCGGATGTGCGTGGGCGCACACACACGCGCTGCTCGCTGACGTGCAAAAAGTACTTAGACACGCGCGCAAACTACCCGACAAGACGCAACATCTGTACAAGGTATAAACAGCAGTGTTGTTAGTTTACTGGAAACATTCCCGGTCTGTTAGTATACCGTAGCTATATTGTGAACCATAGAAGGCTCCGAGTTTTATATGCGTGTGCCCCCTTAGTGTCCTTATCGTACAGAGGGCCTAGTACGAGTTTTCAGTGTATAGTGTGGGTGTGAAATGTCTGACGGCCAGCACACCAGTGGGCGCTGATTTGTATGGAGACACTGAGCGGATTCTTTGAGAAGCTCGACATGCGAGTACGGGCTTGGTGAAGACCAAGCTTCTCAAAGAATCCGCTCAGTGTCCCCATACAAATCAGCGCCCACTGGTGTGCTGGGCGTCAGACGTTTCACACAAGATTTACACACCAAAACTCGTACTAGGGCCTCAGTTCATCATTAGCAAATTACACAAAGGTTTCAAAAAAGTTTTACAATAATACTAGGAACATTCCATTTTATTTTTCTAACTATGATTAAAAGGTAAAATAAAAGGCCTTCAGATAAAATTATGTGAACCTTCACATCAGCCCAACAGGTAGCAATTTTCTTAAATTGGGTACGCTTTTCAGGAACTAAACCGTCTCCGTCGCGCAGCCATCTCTCTCGGTTTCTCCGAGCTCCTCACATCAGTGGGGGCAGCACTAGAGTGGGAACTAAGCGTATTACCAGCCAACGCCCCACCAGAATGCGCGTTACAACTATCCCACGCCGCCGCAGCCCTTCAAGACCCACGCACAGCGCTAGACATCAAGCACACGCTGCAACCACTCGCAGCTAACTTCACGGTGACGATGCCGCACTGACGTTTGCAGCACTCGCGTACTCTCGCCCCTGAGAGCGCCGGCGCATGGCGTTCGGAGGGCGTCTCTGGGACGCGAGTGACTCAGCCGTCAGAGACAGTAGTAGCTGCAACCACCTCGCAGCTAACTTCACTGTTATAATGCCGCACTGACTTTGCAGAACTCGCGTACAGAGCGTGCGCCGACGCATGTCTATTGGACGCGAGTAACACTCAACTAATTTCAAAGCGATTGACGGCGAGTAGCCGCGTTTCAGATGAGGAGTGAACACAGTATGTGAATTTAAAGACATTGCTAGAACAGATAAACCTATTGTAAATATTAATTTAAAAGTGATAACATAAAAGCATTGGAAATAGTTCAGAAACTGTATACTTCCCAAGTACAAATCGTATTTTCAAATGTTAGAAATTTTGTTTTCATTGTTAGAAAAACCAATAATAATCAGGTAGAAAACAAAACTTTTAAAAGAGATCTCGGTTATTTTTATTTCTATGTAAATAAAATGTAATCTATATAAACATTTCTTACTTTATATTTTTCTCTAAGTTTTTAAGATTTTGTAATGCACTTCTGAAAGTAGGGTCAATCTTCAATGCGTTCTGGTACATTTCCTGGGCTAACTTGTACTTTTTCCAGCGATGGTACAGCACACCTGTAAAGTAACATAATATAACATTCTAAAGATATCAGGTCATTCAGCTAAAATATGAGGGTAACAGCATCATCAATTACATCTCTCTGTTGAATACTCTAAATAAATAAAATAAAATCAATCTATCTATCAGGTCTCAGGCGTGCTACTAGGCTCGGTCGTGTTATAGGGTCCGTTCACACAGACCGGCTCGGAGAGCATCGGCGCGCATTTAATGACAAAAGCAGTGCAAAAATAAACGTTAAGCTACAAATACTAAAAACTCTGTTTTCGACGTGATAAGAATCTGCTCTCCGAGCCGGTCTGTGTGAACGGACCCTTATCATCCAGTGTTTCCACTAGTCGCCCTTGAGCGCTCGTGGTGTAGCTTGCTCAGTAAATCTTCACCGATTATCTAAGTAAAGCGACGTTCTGCGCGGTCATTATTTAGATGAGTGACCGTTAGTGGCAATTACATATGAGCGCTTCCGTGCTTCGGAGGGCACGTTAAACTGTCAGTCTTGGTTCTAGCAGTCGTTAAGTCACGACGGAGGCCTTAAGGCGGCCTAAAAACTCCGTCAACAGAGTTTGCCACTACTCATAGCTTGCTTGCTTGCTACTAGTCACTCCCATCTTGCTGGATGAATACGTGCATCCTTACCTAAGTTAGAATAATGTATCGGTTGCACTTTCTTCTCGAACAGCTCAATAGCTTTCAAGAAATGTTTTTCAGCTTTACTATATCGCTCCATTTTTCCGTAAATGTTGGCGATCGCAAAGTTTACAGACGGCGAATCTCCCAACACCGCCAATGCCTTAGGTATCACTTCTATTGCTTTATCAAATTGACCTGGAAAATATAAAGATGCATAAACCAACCGAAAGATATCTCAGTGAACGACTATTTAATTCTACCAAATAATACAAACAGGCGACGCGGCGACGACGGCGGCGGCGGCCGGGTAGACTAGATAGTGAAACCTCCAGGTATCGTTAGTGAATCCGTCAAACACTTCACACACAACAAACATTTGTGTGTGGCAAACATAGATGTTTCTTCTATGTCTGGGTGTTACTATGTATTATAAGTAGGTATGTATTTACAAAAAAAAGTATATACCTAAGTATTATATCAGCAATCTAGTTTCCATAGTACAAGCTCTGCTTAGTTTGGGACTAGAGAGCGTTGTGTGTAATGTCCAAGAATATATTTCCAAGAAAAGTATCAACGGGAAGGCCATATCGCTTGCAGAACGTAAAGAAAGAAATTTTATTTAGCAGAACAGACAACCGCTGGAGGTTTCTCGAATGGCGACCGCGTATCGCGTGAAGCTTACGACGCCTGACGATTTGCGAGAAGATGGAAGACGAAGCTCTAAAATCGCTCTTTCTATAATTCTATGTATGCCCATCTTCTACAGGCTCATATAGACTAAAAGGTGGCTCTTATAGGCATAGGACCTAATTAAACTCAACCACTTTCCGGGTACACGCGGGATAAGCTCAGGTTAAAAATTAGCACAGAACCTACCTGTGTTGTCTATTAGCGCTAATAAGTTGGTCCAAGCTAGATTGTGTTTCGGCCTCAGTTTTATTGCTTCAAACCAATTATCCAATGCAATTTCAGTTTGGTTTAACTCCAGATTCTAAAATATACACCATAAACAATCGTCAAAATAATTCAAGAAAAAACATTATAGCCCATTAGGTTTACCTAAACAAATGTAAAATGCATTGTAACTTACCAAATTTCCCAAATTATAATAGCAGTCTGGATAATTTTTTCGATACTTTAGCGCCATTTGATATGCGTTGCGAGATTCCTCATATCGTCTTGTGTTAGCTAAAACTATTCCCAAATTCATCCAGGCCGCAGGAAAATCCATCCTGTATAATACAAGAAAACATTATCTCGAGTCTATATAAACCGACAAAATAAAATAAAGGTCACAGAATTGCGGTCTGTGTAACTTTCCTAACATCCCAACTCTCCTCCACTGTCTAATACCGCGTTCACACTATACCCATGCCGCTGCCGGCATCATTGCCGCGGACTTATTGCCACAAAAACATCGCCTTTATTCTCATTAAAGAGCAAGGGCATGAACTTGGGCCGGGAGCGTTCACACTATGCTCGTACCCACTTCAATTTATGTGAATTGTGAACGCAACATAAATGATCATGAAACATTGATAGAAGCTCGCATCTTCTTTAAGTTGACGATAGTCTAGGGGAAAAAGGTACAAAAATAAAAAAAATAAACTAACTTGTGACTTATAGCATTCCGCAAGTACAATTCAGCTTCAGAATATTGTTTTGAATTTTTCAGTAAATTTGCTAAGTTGTTCATTGCTTGATAATAGTCAGGGTACAATCTGAAATCAAGACTTCTTTTGAACCTCGGGTTAATCATAATCGTCGAGTTTCCGCGAATCTTTTGGGACTATCTGACCGTTGCTGGCAAGATAAGCAAAACCGCGCACACGTAGGTATATACCGCGTTCACACTATGCCCATGCCGCTGCCGGAATGTATGGCGACATCAATGCCGCGGACTTATTGCCACAGCAACATCGCCTTTATTCTCACTAAGCAGCATTCATGCCGGCAGTGGCACGGGCATAGCGTGCACGCGGTATTACACGACTCCCAACGCGCCACATCTCCCTCCAATTTTAAATACTACTCTTGGCATTGAAAAACTAAAATTGACAGTATTTTGTTGCTAATCTTTTCAAGATTACCTCAAAGCTTCTTTATATTCTTCCAATGCCCAAGCAATCTGTTGTCTTGCGTCTGCAGCTTTCGCCACATTATAATGCACCTTTGCATTCAACGGGCATACAGTCAAGGCACTCGTGAACAACTGGTATTCATTGCGCCATTCCAAAGATCTGTGCCAGCTTTTTAACATGAATACTACCAGCAATAAACAGTATAGGGATATGCCTATCTGTAATAGACAATTGTAGTTTTATAAAAACTTTAACTTAGGTACCTTTGTAGCGCGGTGGGCGCCAATCTGAGGTTTACTACGCCAGGAAAAGAGTTCTACTATGTAATGGTTCTATAACGCAAATATGACTAGCTGGTGCCCGCGATTGCATCAACCCCGGATTAGAAGTGCAATTTGCGATGCGAAATCATCTAGGCGTTTCTGAAGAGTTCGCGTCCCTTTTATTTTCCGGGATAAAAAGAAGCCTAAGTGTTATTCCAGGGCACGGACAATTTTTTTTTTTAATATTCCTAGTTTCATTCAAATCGGATCAGTAGTTTTTGCGTGAAAGAGAAACAAACATATATACATGTATTTCCATAAATCTTTACAAACTTTCGCGTTTATAATATTAGAATAGGATTAGAATAGTCACTCTGCAGCAAGGCTCTAAGCCAGAGGCGCGTTGCTTTTTACAACGAATCTTCGTTCATCGCTTTGCGACACGAATGTTTATTATATCCTTTGAATAATTCGTATAACATTCAATAATACTATGCGTACCTTTCTCCATTTCCGCTTTTCGATAATTTTGTCCAGTCCAATAACAATGAGTAAGCAGAACCCTGCTGATGGAATATACAGAACCCTCTCAGCAATTACGAAACCGACCGGATAAAAGATGTTGGCTGCCGGTAGAAACGGTACTACTATTAGTGACACGGCTAATATCATATGCCTGTAATATTTTGCAATTGTTAAGGTCAATTCATACTAGCGCAGAGTCGAAACGCATCCAAGAAACTTAACATAGCAAATTCACCCTTAACGCCACAGCGTAATGGACATATAAATTTCTTCTCAGATAAAACAAAGACGCGCGAATTCACGCGCATTCGAGAGACTTCGTGCGTGAGCGCGTCTGAATTTGCTAAGTTGTTCTTCGACTATCTATGTAGTATGAATTGATCCTTATGTTTGATTATTAAATTATGACAAGCCGACCTAACCAGTATGGAGTAGGTGTAGGTACTAAGGAATCATAAATCTTCTTATTATTCGATTTTAAATAGGTATTGTATGTATGTACGGTTTTTATTTTAAAACCTTTTGGGCACCAGCTCTCAAATCATAACATAGTTTAGTTAGATTTAGGTTACCTAGTATTATGATTATGTATCCCACAGATCTAATTACATGCTATAGGTACAGAGTACAGACTTACTTTATATTCTGAGTGCTTTAACTAGCAGATTGATATTATTAAGAAACTTACCTGGTCATTGAAGTTTTCGATTTTTTACAACACAATATTCGCAAAATAAGGATTCCATAGAGATACATCAATGCTATGAATAATAATCTGTAATCATGTAAATCTTTGATCAACGGGACACATCCCATGGACCAGTCATAGCACAGCCACTGAGGCCAAATAAGTAGCACAGCATTTAGAAAATAGATGTAGTTGATGGATAACACCTGTAAATAAAAGACATACATAATACATACTGAATTAATACCTAGGTACGGTAGAAACCGAAGTACTGAAATCTGACGCTCTTACCCAGGTCGCCGCTGCTGCGGCGTTTAGTTTTGACATTTACTTAGTCGCTTCTCAACGTTGAGAGGGGTTCATAGGTACGAGTTTTTTAATCATTTGCATAATATACATCTCTCAACTCTTAAAAGACGCTTGAGAGGGCGTCGTAAGTAAGACCATGAGTGTTCAAGTGAGTGGTTTAGTTTGCTTATTGCTGGAAAATCAGGTGTCACAGCTCAGTTGGTAATAGCTCTGCCTTCCGTGCTGGTCGTGGGTTTGATCACCACCAAGAATAAACATTTGTTCGTGGCTAACATAGATGTTGCGGCCGTACCTCGAGCCAAGCCGCAGCAGCAGACAAGTGCGGGGGAGACGCAAGGGGCGCTCTCCCCCGCCCCGTCCGCGGCCAGCAGGTGGGTTACTCTCGAACACAGTTCCAATCCGGATCCAGAGATTTTGACAGAAGTCCTGTCATTTTTCAGTACAAAATGACACGAGATCTGTCAAATTCCGTGAATCCGGATTGGAACTGTGGTCGAGAGTAACCCACCAGCTCTCCACCAAAACCGCCGCGACAACACGTACATCCCTACTATACGCGCGGGTCTACCTACCTATCATATGTATACGAACATTATTGATTATACCTAATACTACTAAAAGGTGTCTTTCATTGAGTATAAGACAATAGATCTTTGTTCTATGTTGGGTGTTACTATGTATTTACATACCTTTGTAAACATGTTTTCAGTAAAAGCCGCTGGGTTATCAATTTCTTTAAACTGTGGTTTGGTTCCTCCCATTATTCTCCATCTACTGTAAACTAAACACACCGCTGCTATCAGCAAAAAAGTAATTCGACCCATACTTTTCCTCAAACTTGTGTCAGCTCCAATTTTGAATCTATTTGTTAATTCATAGGCAACGCAGAATCCCTGAAAAATGTATAAATAAATTTTTAAACATGGACACAGATACATATCCTACTAATATTATAAACGCGTTTGTAAGGATGTATGTATGAATATTTGTGCCTCTTTCACACAAAAACTACTGACCCGATTTGGTTGAAACTTGGAACATATATTGTTTGTAACCTGGATTAACACATAGGCTACTTTTTATCCCGGAAAATCAATGGGATCCAACGGGACGCGAATGAAGTCGAGGGCAGAAGCTAATCTACAATATGTGAAATAATAAATGTAGGCACATACCAAGACAGTTATCCCATTTTCTTTACAGAGCATGGATATCCCAGAGAGCATTGCAGTAATCATAAGGTATATGTTGTATGTCTTAGATGCATTTATTGCTTTGTTATACATAAGAAAAGCAAGAAAAAATAAAATTCCCGCTAACACATCAGCTCTCCCAACAATACCCGATACAGACTCGATGTGTATTGGATGCACACTAAAAAGTAATGCTGATAGATATGATTTGTTCCTCCAAAACTTTCCTTTAGTCAATATTTTGTCATCACAAAGCATAACTCTGAATGCGAACCAGGCAAATATGCAGCATAAAGTGTGGCAAATTAGATTTGTAATTTTGAAATGTAATGCTACCAGACTTTGTCCACTCAAGAAGTAATTGAGCCTGAAACAATGAGAAAGATTTAGTTATTAATTTAGTATTTAATCAGTTTATTTATTTATTATGGATTGCCAACAAAAGATACACAAAAAAACCAATAGTTTCATATTACAGTACTTTTGCAACAACTAGTAGACAAAACTTTTACTATCACACTCAGAGATAAGTTAAAAGTAGGTAGGTAGTTAAGTTAAAAGATTACACTCAATATAATGACATCTCTTACCAATGAATAACGATGAACATAGGTACCTACCTAGGTATTTCTAATTTTATGTTATGCATAAATTTATGTGACATCTCTGAGTGTGGCAGTCTAAGCCGGTAACTTACTTCTAAAACATACCTAAATGATAGTGTAGTAATTGGACGATATGATTTATGGCTCAAATTACTGTTTAGATTTGCTCCCCAAAAATCATGTGAGAAAGTTTCAGTCCAAAGATCACCGTAAACATCTTTATTTCCCACGACTGATTCAGAATCATCGAATACAAAATCACCATTCAAACCAAACAATAGCGGTAAGGTAGAAAAACTTAGTAAACTGAGGAGTAGCTCTTTTGAAACCATTATTACTGATTCTTTTTGTTTGATTTCAACGAAGTCCTATGAGGATACGTAGGTAAACACCGACCAATCTGGCCAAATATTAAATCCTACTAGATCCAATCCAGTAACAGTAAGTTACCTATTGATTTGTTGTTCACATTATAATCAAGATCAGATGTACGGATTACGGTAATCAATCGCCGAAAAAACTACGAAAAACCATTGCAAAAACAGCATTACCTACAGCAGAAAAACACTACAACAAAATAAGGCACGCAGTTTTTTTTTTTTTTTTTTCGCTCCTCGGAGCAGGCTATAGTTTAGAACCATACCGCCTATTCTTACGTTATGTTTTTCTCATAAGTTAGTTTGTTTAGTTGTATGTCTTGCGTAAATATTTTTTTTTATGTAGAAATCATATCAGTTACTGATACACATCTGAATGAAAACATACCAATAGCTGGTACACATCTGAATGGTTTAGGCACGCACAGATTAAATTTTAGAGGAATCCGCACCATAGTAAACTCCACCACGATAATACGCGACAAATAACAGAAAACATGAAAATTATCGTGGTGTATAATTTGCAGTGCTATGCAAATTATACACCACGATAATATCATATTGCGGATCATATCATATCACTAACTGATACCTACCCACGAACTTCGTACGCGTGTGAAATTTTCCACCAAAATATCTGTTAACCAGCATACGATGAACCTCGTAGCAAATGACTGCTTTTGGCTGAGAGTTCAAGCTGTATCCAAGAATCCACGTCTTTGATTTTAATATATTATAGCCTATGTTTTCATCCGGAAAAGAGGCTTCTGAATGGTAGGTATAAGTTACATTAAAATTGGTCCAGTAGATTCGCGAACATATGAACAGACAAACAGATAGACAGACAAACTCGATTTTCGGAATCAGAATCGTTTATTTAGTGGATCTGCATATTTAGTGTATCCAATTATGTTTAACTTTAGTTTTTGGCTTTTTTACAGTTTTATACCTAATATCATATCATATCATGATTCATGCCACATGATATTTCTAGCTGCGATTCCACGTAGACTAGCTAGCTATTATACCACGCTTAATATCGCAATCGCGCGCCAACTTATTCGAAAGGCGAATATCCACAGCCGTCATGGGAAATCATAATAAAGCTACAGAACATTTTGGAGTTTGAAGGAGGTTTTTGCTTTTACCATACAAATACAAAGCAAAAAATTCTGACTGATTCGTATGCAATGGACGCAGACCTTTAAAGTAACTCTAAAGAGAAGCTTAAAGTTCAAAGTCAAGTAAGTTAATTTGTTAAGTGCAAACGAGTGACTAATGCTTTAAGTTATCAGGACATACATTATCATGCTGCGCAATATTTTGCTCTACATTGCTTTCCTGTGACTACAGGAAAGCAATAACCTCAACTTTACGACTGTAAAGTTCACAGACGAAGTATCATCTTCGTCTGTGGTAAAGTTGAGGTTTTTCGAGCTTGAGTTGTTTGAGTTGAACTGACTATTGACTCGAGTCGCAACTCGAGTTGACTCAACTCGTTTCGTATGCGACAAGTGGGTATAGAAATTAATGCTACTCGTAGTTAAATTAAATGAAAGAAATCAAGTACACATACTACTTAATTTCTTTCATTTAATTTTAATTGTTGGATTCATATTGAACTCAACTGTACCCTCAAGTCGAAGCGTACTTCCAAGTCGTATTATGTTGATCTTTAGGTAATAGCCAAACTGGTACGAGAGAAGTTAACGCGTTGAATCTACTCGGATACAGAAAATTCAACTCGAGTTAACTCATTTGCAAGCCAATTTTTTTAACTCGATAAACTCTATCGTGTTAAAAAACTCAACTTGCACATCACTAGTAGGTACCTATGTTGTTTACTTGTTTTGTATGTTTGGGTTTTTTCAGATTTTTCAGTGATTTTTTACTTGCGATCACTTGATATCGTATTAGCGGTGAAAGCCAAAAATGAATTTCACGCAAGAGCTGTCTCATTTCCAAGGAGCTCTGTTATCTGCAGACAATATTCATAAATTTTCAGAGCTTTCAGCAAAAGGTGGTAAGTAACAAGTTGTAGGTAGGAACACAAATTTTTTTGGTCTTTTATTATATATACGTTACCTGCTTATTATTATAATTGGCGAAGGTAGTGCGCCAAGGTTATTATGTATTCTGTCAGCGGTGTGGTCTTAGGTCCTAATACCGCGTTCACACTATGCCCATGCCGCTGCCGGCATTATTGCCGCGGCAACATCGCCTTTACTCTCACTAGGGAGCAAGGGCATAAACAGAGGCATGATCGTGTTCACACTAAGCTCGTGCCCACTTCCCTGCCCAAGTCCCTGCGACTGCGGCATAGTTTGAACGCAACATAAGAAAGGGAGGTTGTTGCCCTGCAGTGTTAGAGAAAACTCCAGTTGTTTCAATCTCGGGTAACTGTAGACCAGTCCTTTCTAGAGGCAACTTTAAGAACCCTCTCATCTTCACCCTGGTCTATGTCGAGGACGTTTTTATGACTGAAAAGGTGCTTTATAAAGAATAAAATCAAACTGCCTAAAATGGTTTATTACAGGAAATGAAGATAAAATAACGAAAGTAATAGAAAATATATCTAAATTTCTGGAGCGTGGAGGGTATAATCGACAAATCACCAAAGAAAACACTCTATCAATGAGAAAGTTTGCTTTTTACATAGTACTGAATGCAGAATTACCTGTGTTGAATGAAATGCTGGAGCTGAATGGGATTGACTCAGTTATCTGGTCGGTTACCACAATACCACAATGTCTCATGTGCGAACTTATGTGGAATGTGCACATGGACCAGTTCATCCAAGAAATAATATCTTTCACATCTCCTCAATTAGCACTAGAAGTGTCTACTGCATTTTTAGATAACTTCAAATATTTCAACCCCCTAGAATGCTTAGACAGATTGAAGCTGTTATCAACTGCTTGCTACAAAACTATCACTCGATTACATTTACTGAACTGTGACACTGAAGGTGTTAAAAGCAGGACTACAGGAGCTTTCAAGAATTTCCAAAGATGCATCAAATATTTCAAATCCCCTCCAAATGAGCACAAGCTAAATGCACTTGATAAAGATGATCTATATGAATATTTCGGAGAACGACTCCATGCAATGCTTCTTACAATAACAAATTGTATAGAATGCTTTATGAGCAAATTGGAATCAAACATACCTGGCATTGATGTGTATTTGCTTACGTACAATGATGGTACCTTGAAAATAGATATACCTGATGCTAACGTCTGCAACATTCAAGATAATGTTTTGTTGGAATGTCTGAATGCCTGCCACACTGAAATGTTAGATGAATGCAAGGCACTGGTAATGGATGTCAGTGTTGATGTGTTCTGTACTTGGAGCGAAGTAGAAAAAAATGGCAAAACTATGCAGCAAACAATTGGGGAACTCTGTTACAAAGTACGCAATAATCTGCTAAGAATATCCACATTGGCTGAGCATCCACTTCTCAGTATGATGGAACAAATTGCCAGGAAACCAGATGAAATGCAAGACATAATAAATGTCACTAAAGATGACATCATATTACAGAAGGTGGATGATCAGAATGAGGATCGAGTTATATGGATCCAATCCCTTATACACAAGGAAAAACTGTGCCACAACTTGGACTTTCTCAATGTCATATCCGCTAATTTGAACCTGTTTGATCAAGAGCAGTGTCAAAAGCTCTACATAATGTTAAATGAGTATGTGAATCTGAAGTTAGAAAACCAGGGTATTGCAGAGTCACTGATGATCAAAGTGTTCCATCAATGTAGCCTGCAAAACAAATACATGATACTTGATGAACAGTTTAATAATAATAACTTTGTGAATATGAAACAGATGCCAGATTTCAAGGACTCCATGACTAAAACATTTAATCAATTCATTGCTACTCCAGATTCTGATCTTTCTGATGTACTGACACTATTCCTGCAAAATCCACAAGAGGTTTACACAAAAATATTTGTGCTCGCCACCGAAAACACATTTCAAGCAGAAGTGATGCTGAAAGTAATGAAGATGTTTGAAAAGTATTCTAATTACTATTACAATTCGGAAATGGAACCATGCATCATAAAGATTGCACAAGATACCATTCATAATCAACTGGACACAACTGCCAAGGAGAACAATTTCATCAAGTTCATTAGTGGCCTGAAGGATGCCGATATCATATCAGGATCAAAGTTGCTTTTGCTTATCATAATGACAAATATGCATCAAGCACTCATAACTAGAGATGTTCAAAGTATTCATTTCCATGTAAAGTTACTAAAAAATGCTTTCAGACTAGAAGAATTACTTTCATATAGAGCACCAATACTTGCAATGACGAGCAAAATTCTGGATGTATTGAGATGGAACCTGAATACATTTTCTGTGAATGCCGCAGTCTCTTTGGAAGCAGCAATAGAGTTTCAAAAAACTCTGTTCAGTACATACCAGGATAATGCTATACCTGGTAAATCCAATTTTTATTTACAAAATTGTTTACTTAAAGCTTATTTATTTATTTAATACTTTATTGCACAAAATTATAAATTTGTTACAAAGGGTGGACTTAATGCTGAAAGCATTGTCTGCAAGCCAACCCAAACGTGGTGGTGTAGAGAATAATATTTATCTTAAGGCGTATGTATAAGGCAAACAACCCTCTCGCTCGCACATTTCAACATTTTTGAAGATATAATATAACTAAATGTAATCATGTGACATTGCAGACCTTCAGGGTCGAGAGCATAACAATGCAAAGATTCAGTAAAAATATCACATTGATCCAAACAAGTTTTCCGACCAAAAAACTTATACCAATGCAAATTTTTTGGTTAGAAAACTTGTTTGGATCAATGTGATATTTTTACTGAACCTTTGCATTGTTATTCTCTCGACCCTGAAGGTCTGCAATTTCATATAATTTCATTTAGTTATATATCTTCAAAAATGTTGAAATGTGCGAGCGAGAGGGTTGTCTGCCTTATACATACGCCTTAAATAAAAATTAAGAGCTAGCTACTACATAATTGTATATATATTCATAACATCTCATTTTAATACATCATATCTGTTCTAGAAAAAGAAAGGGACTGGTTAATAAGCAAACTAGGTAACCTGCAGCCCTTGAACATGTATTACTACAGAGCTTTATGGCACACTGCTGGAGCTAAATACCTGGACGTTATAGGCGGGTCTGATGGAAACAATATGAGCAAAGAAGCATTGGCATTATGGATGTCCCAGGTGAGCTTTTGTAAGAAAAATATCTTAATTTCTGTTGAATCCTGTTGTTTTGAATACTAGAGATCTAGTGATGTTCCCAAATAATTTATAAGTTTAAAAACTTGAAAAAACCGACTTCCATTTGATACAGCTTCATTATCAGATGATGATGATGATGATGATGGTAGTTCATTAGGTTTGTTCTATTGATCATAAACTCCATTGAAAGGTCACAGGAAAGGAAAGCAAAATACGTAAGGTTGTGTATGTGGATGATGTAGTTTTTCCAGTTATTCCTATTTAACTACTTATTGAACCGCTTTTGATAAAAATGTTATGAGACCAATCTGAAAGTTATACCCTTCAATATTTTTTTTTTGTGTGCCTAATGAGAGCTCCATGGCCATTGGTTCCACAGGTCATTGCAGGATGCACACAACAAGAGTGGTGCTACATTTGGGATAGTCAGGATAATGAAGACTCTGTGAAGCTTGGAACTTTCTACGACTCCATTGGCACGATGACGCTAGCCGAAAAGCACCATCGCACAGATAACAGCCTCGCGTGTCTGCTCTATTGCTATAGGAATTTCATTTACATCATTAGGGTAAGAAACAAAGAAAGATTCATCAAAGTTTAATACAGGATAAGCCTCAACTAGGTACTCGTAGATTTCTAGAAAAAAAAAACTATTTTGGGCCTTCCGCAGCCTTCGGGTATAGGCCCGTCCTACGCTTCGATAACCTTTGTAAGTTTGCTTACCTACCTAGTTTTAGATATATTTTGCCCCTGCTAAACCGCGAACGCCGATTAGTCAGTGCTTCACTTCGTAGCCAGATCGCGCGAAGTCTACATGACCTAGAATAGTATAACAGATGTTTTTTTGTAGAGCAAAGTTTTTATCTTTTCCAGTATAAATACTTCAAGGAGCCACTAACCGACAGCCAAGTATGCAATGCCATCAACCACATAGCGGCAATCGCAGAGTTAATCAGAGACGATTTCATAGAAGAATTCACCACCTATATTCTACCGCTATTTGCGTATCTGTCCGAGAAGCAAAGGGATTACAACATTAACTATTTGGATATCTTGGATCAACAAATGAAAGACTCAACATTGACTTCCGCAGTCAAGAAACGGTTAGGCAACGGTACAGCTTGAAAAGCATGGCACGGAAATGTAACAGATTTGTATGAAATAGGTTGAACCTATTTTAATTTATGCGGCGTTGGTGCATTTTCAGAAACAGACTTTCATGTTATTTATAACCTGTGATAAGGCTTAAGAATTTATTTGTTTTATCAGAATCTATTATGCCGTAGCAATCATAAAAACATAGAAATCAATGATCCAAGCGTCGTCGTGCGGCCGCACCTTGTAGCTTTTCAAATTCTGCCATATTTTAAGCAAAACTTGGTTCCTCAAGAGCCAAGTTTCTAGATCATCAAAAGTGGATAATTAGAAAACTTATTTAATTTTCATCTGTATTTATTTACTATAATAAACATTGTACCTAATGATAATTATCAAAAATATTTTTATTATAAAATTTAAATCAGAACGGTTCCTAATCAACATACACGACGACAGCGATAATACAAACATTATGAAACTATACCATACTTAATTATAGGGCACTATATGTTCTTAGCTCGGAAATCTTCAAAAACGCATTTTTCCATATTTCCCACAGTAATCGTCGAGTTCGATACACATCTGACACAGCTCCTTCGGATGTTCTTGCACATTCTCTCGATCGCGGCTCATATCGCCAGGGCGAAGTTGTCTCTGAAACATCGTATAGTGGAACATACATAATCTAACGTCATACTATGTCCTATAGTATGTAGGTATTTACAGAAAAAAGTGTATAAGTATTCTATCAGCTAGATCCCTCCCGTAGTACAAGCTTTGCTTAGTTTGAGACTAGAGAGCGTTATGTAATATGTCCTGAAATATTTATTATTTATTTATACATGTGTACCTACTACATAGGTACTAAAAGTCTATTTATATACATATTCGCGTGATCTGCAAGACTTTCCGAACGGTTCGAGCTAAATTAACACCATGCTTATTTTTAATTACTGCGACGCGTCCTAATCGCAACAATATTCTGTGTCGCAACGCAGTTTTTTTGAAGATTTTACGAGCAAAACCTAGGTATAATACTTTGCAGTAAGTAGGTATAAGTACACTGAAATCAGTGTTTAGAATTCTACTTTTTGTTTGCTCACCGTTGTATGTGGACGAACATGCTTTCGGCATCTATTGCAAATCTGATATTTATTGCGCCAGGCCCTGCGGCTCGTCCATTGATGTCCACATGATGAGCATCGAAACTGTCCGAACAGAGGCCGTTGGATACTTTCCTTTAACTGTACCTAATAAGAATTTGATCTGTTTAGGGATGTTTGTTTTTGGGCATTGGTTTGATTGGCGCAGGATCGGAATGAATGGCGTGACAAAGAGGAGGCCTATACTATACCCAACAGTGGGTAAGCATAGGTTGATTAATATAGATAGATGGATGTTTGTTACTCTTTCACGCAAAAATTCTTCTTCCTGCCCTTATCAAAAAAAAGTATTAGCAAAAATGTATCATGGACTTCCTTTTATTTAAGATGCTACCTGTTACTTGAAAAAAAAATAATCCTTATGATTGAGCCCTTTAATTGGCATCATATAATAACAGGTTTAAGTTTTTACAATTTAGTGGGTTCGATTCCCGGTTCATACAGGCGATTATTCAAAATTCTTTGAATGCATTTCGATTGTTTTTAAAATCAAAATGAAGTCTTCTTTCAGTAAAATGTTCTATCTACATTATTTAAGATACTTTCCCTCCATGTAACATGGCCGTGGGACACCCTGTATAACATAATGGGACCCGCACGAAATCGCGGGAGGAAGCTAGTTGTAAAATAAATTTAGTTATGTGGTAAGGTAGGTAGGTACATATTGCATATCATATCACATAGGTAAGTACCTACTACTTAAGTCACAGAATGGTCACCTATGTAGGTAGGTAGATAGATTAGGTTACGGTGCGACCATTTTGGAATTTATAGAACTTACCGGTCGTGTTCGTGTAGCTCGGCAGATTTCACATACACCGTCTATTATAACCAATTCGTTTACAGCTTTTCTAGTGCATTGCTGGCATCGTATTGAATCCTGAAAGTAGGTGACAAGTTAACAACTAGGTAGGTAGGTAGGTACCTAACTAAACTAGTGGAGAGAACATAGTAAACTTACTTTAGAGCAGTAGCTAAGATAGTTATGTCCTACACATTGTCTTACATTAGGTACTTACCTAGTACTTACCTAGGTACCTAGTTACCTACTTCCCACTAATATAATAATGTCAAAGTTTAGATGTTTGGTTAGGTTTCAATTACGCTTCAACTGCTACCTAGGTAGGTACCTATATGGAAAGATTTTGATAGTTTGTTCGCATTGAATAGGCTCTGAAACGACCGATTTGAAAAATTCTTTCACCATTGGGAACTTCTTATGAAGCCTCACTATCCGCGGGTGACATAGTAGGCTATAATATATTTTCAAAATCAAAAATTTAGGGACCATTAGGTTGCTATTTATAAAACTCCAATAATGTAAGGTGTAAAAATACTATAGGTATACTTACCTAAAAATAATTTTTTGTTAAATAGGTACCACAATCTCTGAATTAACATTCATAAGTAGGTAGGTAGGTATATATTACCTAATTGAACTGCGATCTACGATTATTTGTTGCTTATAGGTATAGTATAGGTAGGTTAATAGGTACCTAATAATATTAAAATTGGTTTACTAACCTCACAGGACCAGAAGCAACCCATTTTTTCCAAACGAACGCTGTATCAGTTGATATCTAGATATCACAGAGTAGTACCAGTAGTAGCTAACTAGGTAGGTACCTGGATTATGTTTCACGAACTCACAAACTGATACAAAATAATACGATCAGTATCACAATTCACGCTCATCTATCCACTCGCAAAACCCATGTTGTGGTTAGACATGCACAACTTTGAAGTTGGTAGCCAAGTGAAATCATACGACGACCGCACTGGGTGGGTCATTTTTAAACACGTGATAGCAATTAAAATATTTGAAAACAAAGAAGGTCCATTCCTTTGTACCAGGTAGGTACCTTGGCAAAGAATTATTATTGCAAAAACAAACTTTACTTACCTACCTTCTCACTTGAAAAATCGACTCTATGCGTATGTAGGTATTTTTATTTTATTTTATAAAATTGTTCTTTGGTTATCTACCTAGGTTATTAATTAGCTTAGCGGCGACTCGTCCTTTTTAGCAGACTTCACAAAATGTTTGTAACCTCAGAACGCCCTCATTTATGAACCGTTTTGAAAAATTCTTTTTTTATCTGAAAGAGTATACATACTTCCATATTAGTCCCATAAAAGTTTTATCACAATCGGTTCAGTAGTTTGGAAGTAAAATAATGATAACTGGAAAAAACACATCATCCACCTACACGAGATTGCGTATTTTGCTTTCCTGTGACTTTTCTGTGGTGTTTATGATCAATAGAACCAGTCCCAATACCATCATCATCATCATCATTTGGTGATGAAGGCGTATCAAATTTGTAATTGGGTTTTTCCAGTTTTTAAACTTATAAATTAACCACTGTGCAACCACAATCACATACTACCACACCTAAGAAGGCACATAACATATGTTACGTTATTCTCTTTGCGGGGCCTCAGCTAATGTTCTAACAAGTTTATAATATGGAATCGTTCCTTAGAAACTGTGTGAGCGTTGCTGACTAGAGATAATACAATGTAGAGTCACAATAAGTTCTTGGTGCGAAGCTTATTATTGTTCCTCGTATTGAGTTTGTTATGCTTTGTCGTATAAGTAATATTTAATTAGAAGGTCCAGGAAGTTATTTCGACCGACGAGCGAGTTAGTTTAATCGTAACGCTCGCAGCGAACACACAAAAATATAAGTTCACTTGCGACTACACTCGAGTTTTACTAAAAAACCTGACCCATCTTCACACATAATAGCAATTACCTAGCTATAGGGCTATAGGTATCGAATGTTCTGTATAGTTCATGGCCAGCCAAGCCAACACACCGATAGATGGGGTCTTCCCCGTCACAGATTACTACCTAAGATGCTCCCTGAATCTGGCAATGTTGCTATTATAAAAATTGTAAGCCTAATATGTGGGGCGATGCGGTCTGACTACTTTGAGAAGAGAAAACCTATTATGTACTAACAACTTACGTACTAGCGTACTCAGTATGTACGTACACCTATGTAGGTACTTCTTAAGTAGTTGGCAACCAGTTGTCTGGTAGGTACCTACCGCGAAAATAATTTGAATAATTTGGTCAACGTATTTTACCTATTCTGAAAGAAGTATACTCAAGCATGGATTTGAGTAGAGATATAGAAAGGTAGAGATTCACAATACAAACTGTACTACGCCGACGTGTCTCTTTGGGGCTGTTAGTCGAGAGTAGGTAATAGTGTTCTGTGTGTTTTTGCTGCCACGCTGCAGCGTGCTACCAAGGTGCTACCTAACAGGATATAGATGTTCGGTGTACCTAACCACAGATTATATAATACTATACACCTAACTCACCGAACACCTATGACTTAAGGCAAGCGTCCACAGGCCCGCCTCGCACGAATCGGACGCATCGCACGCAACAGATTTTAGTTTGCCTTGTATAAAAACCAGTGTTTCCACTTTTAGAGATTTCGCCCTTCTCTAGGGCGAAACTACTCAGTTCATGTTCGATTTAGGGCTATATTTATTGCAACAGGGATTTAGGGAATTTTAGGGAAAAAATATATTGATGTGGTAACCCTTTTTATTCTATGCTCTATGACTCTACCGATTAGGGGATTCCCCAAATTATCTTCGAATTATAAGCCGACAAATTTTAATATACCTTTTGGACAGTACTTTAACCTTTGTTGCAAAGGACATCAGAAATTAGTAACTTTTTTCTTACATTATTTAGTCGCGAATCAATAGCAACTAATCGATTATTTACTTTTACCTATTTTTATGTTTGAAAATGGAAAACACGGGTGACTTCACACTAAGTTAGGAATGCTGGCTAACAAGTGCTCAATTTTGGAGCCTACGAGTGCCATGCTCAATGCCGCGAAAGCCTGTAGAAGTAATGCTTCGGCGTCTGAGTAGTCCAATTAATTAGTTATGTTCAATTTATTTTCTTATTAAAATATCCCAATAGGATGTGTTTTTTTATTATTTATGCGCCCTAAACTAGGGCATTATGAAAAAAAAAATACGGATTTTTAGGGATAATTTCCAAGAATTTAGGGCAAAACCGAAATCCTCAGTGGAAACACTGATAAAACTCATACAACTGCGTCCACTGATCCGCACCGTACGGACGAGTTTATAAACAAGGCAAACTAAAATCCGTTGCGTGCGATGCGTCCGTTGCGTGTGGTTCGGGCTTGTGGACGCTAGCCATTAGGTACCTACTTTATCAATGCTTGTCACACATGCGTCCATAGAACAAAAATGCCATAAATAGAAGAACAAGAGCAAGTATTTTTTTCTATGAACAAGAGCATGCGTCACTTGTCAAATACCCAAATACCTATCTAGGCTGTCTGAGTAGGTACATAACTTACCTACGTTTACAAAATTCTACGCAAAAATTACCAGTTTTTATCATCATGTTCCTGCCCCTGTTTTCATTCTGTAATTGTGATGAACCAGTAGAACATAAGTCCTATTATGATGATGATGCTTTCCCCAGCATTGACCAGATCTGGGGAATGATAGGAACAGTAGCTACCACAGTCGCATGCTGGCTCATTTATTCCAGGGTAAGATACCTACCTACCTATTTGCTTGGTTGGTACTTACTGCTACGTTGTAGACATGCTACGTCGTAGCGGTGGGGATTTCTGGAATATATCCCTAGTCCGTATTACCACAGAATATTAGTACAAGTGCACTTAAAACTGGCGGCGGCGGCCAAGTGATAGACAGTAGATTCGGTACCTAGATAAATAAATGTCGTATACCTACGTAAAACATGCATACAGTAGATAGTCTACAGTAGTACTTACTTGCCTGTCTACCAAGCTAATACTACATGGTAAGTACCTACCTACTTACTTGCCTGTCTACCAAGCTAATACTACATGGTAAGTACTTATTAGGTGGGTACCTAGTACCAAACAATATAATACAGCTGTCTGAAAGTTGAAAAAGCTGTCCTATCCATAAGGCGTATAAATGGAATGATTGATCTTTATTTGCTAGACGTGTCTATTCTTATGAAGAAAAGTATTATTTCAGGTAAAGGGCAGAAGAGCTAGATTAGCGAGATCAGAAGAACAGCAGCGTCGTATTATAAGAGAAAATGATGACTCTGCTTATCACCAGTTTCATCACAATGCGAATGTCTCCAATGCGCGCCGTACTCACTTGCAAATAAGACCAGGTTTTACGTAAAATATAAAATTATATTTCATTATTGCATAAAAAAATATTGTATTACTTACCTATATAAAATAATATGGCATTATTCACTAGCTAATTATTTATGGTGTCGATTATATAGTTGTACTTTTTTTAAGTAACTTATGACAGTGCTAAGATTAAAGCCGTCTTTTTCGTTTCCATATGAGAAAGGGACGGCTCATTTTTAGCGGTGTCAGATTAGGTTAGTGCAACAACAGAATCGACACCAAAATTATCTGCCCATGGAATGATATAAAGTATTTTCATTTTAAGTATAACATGAATGATAAAATTTATTTACTACAAAATAAAGTTACGAGAGAACTGACCATTGTACCTTACTAATTACGAACTAAAAATCTAAATAACATACAATTATTCGCGTGGGTTACATAAACTATGATGACACTATACTATAAACATTTTTAAAATATTACCTATCAATAAAATATATTGGATTTAAACGAAAATTATTAAACTAATAAGGCACAATCGTCCAACTACATTAACTACGCTTTAGGAGCTTTTCACTAGGTACCTATTTGTTTTGCAAGAGTTAGAGTAGATCTTTATATTAATTTTATATTTAGTTGAACGCGACTGCATTTACTTGGATTTTAAAAACTCGACTTAGTTGTTTACTGTACATCGCCTTGCCAACACGTGGCGCGTCGTCATCGTCGGTCGGGCAAATTATTAGCATGTATTATTGAGCAAGTAATTATTCTCAGTGGGATACATCTTACAATCCTGCAGCAAATACTTTTTCTCGTCCTCGACTTTCCCCCGTTTCAGTAGATACACCAGAATGTACTGATATGGAAGGACTGGAACGTTGTGACGGGCAAAGAACTTGAGTTTCACTCTTTCGATAACCTTCATGTCCACGAAGCAGTAGTCAGCAGTGCAACAACTGCCGGGTGTTCTGATAAAGAAATAAATAGCAAGATCTTACGACATACAAAAAAGATGTATAAGTAGGTATATGTATATATATATATATATATATATATAAGTAGTATGTATACCTACTCCTCATAATTTATAAGTAGTATGTATACTTACTAGTTTGGGTCGGCTCATGTTTTCTTCTTCCACTCACCTCTATCATTCGTCAACTCTGAATATACTACTCTCACATTCCATATCCTCTTTCACAAAATCTAACCACTGCTTCTTCGGCCTTCCTCTACACGTGTTTGATTTGAAGCAAGTTTTTGTTGTCAAACATTTTTTTCTTATTTTTATTCTTATTTGTCATTTACGAAGTTGTAGCATGTAGTAGGTACAAAAATTTGTTTGGGAGTGGTATTTACCTGGGGTCGTAAGTAACAGGTTTTGCTTTGAGCGTCTTGAATATCATTTGATAGTACTGCCTGTACTTCCTCTTCATGATAAGCACAATCTGTTTCCCTTCGAAGGGGAACCTTGCGTTGCCTTGCAACTCGAGATGCCAGTATACTGCGGCCTTTGCTACCTCCACACTTGTGGTGTCTACCTCTAAAATCTTCGGGTGCTTTAGCCATTCGTAAAGGTACTCCTAGAAACATACATTCGTTGAGAAAGAAGCATTTTGATCGAGTGAGCGACGCAAACAAATAATAAGTAAAAGGTGCTTAAAAAATGTGACTGAAAGAAAAGAGAGTCTGGTCAGTGCTAGCAACGTAGAGGTAAATTGGTCATCTGTTGACCGAATAGTTGTAAGGGTCCAAAAGGGAGTAAAAAATTTAAGATGTTAGTACCAAAACAACAAGTGAGGTGTCATAATAATATGGTAGAGGATAGAGCTTTGTTTGGATATTCAAAAACCGGTTTTAGTAAAATTAAACTAAGTATAGTGAATATTGTAAAGTCGTTAAAATGTGTTTAAAACGTGAGCTACCATTTCCTAGGTTGAATGATTATGTAGTTCAAGAATAGGAATAAGAAAAATCATTTATTGTAAAACTGTGTAAAAAAGAGATCTTATAGTTATTATGTACCTAGTGTTTCAACAGTTTACCCATGCTGGGCGTACAATACTTTACATAGTAGGTAAATCTTATAATTTCATTATGTTCTAAGTTACTAGTCGGTAATTAGCAAAATCGTATCGAAAATCGATGCGATTTGAAGTGGGTCGAAGTTTTCTAAACCATTGTTAAAATGTATCTTTGCTTATTTAGTTTTTTTCAGCTGTTTTAGTATTTGGGAACATTTACCTACCAGGTACTTATATTGGTTACGAAAGGGGTGTTCAGAGGGTGATCACGAACAAATCTGACAAACGCCGTTACGTAAACCTACGTCCGAAAATAGGGAAAATGTTCACGACTGTAGGGGTGTCACGGGCATTCTAAATTAAACTTACCTGAAGAAACTTCTTGCATCTAAAACTGTCGTACACAAAGCTGACGGTTAGCAGCCACTTCCCTGTGGCCAGTGCGCAGACCATCATCCCTGTCAAAGTATCATTTGGCAGCACGGATATGAAGTGTGTTGCCATCATTTCCATTTTAGTGTTTTCCGCCACCACACCCCCGAGCTCGTTTATCATGGCTGTTATTCTGTCGCGGTCCTAAAAAATAATCCTACTAATATATAACTAATATTATAAACGCGAAAGTTTGTAAGTATGGATGGATGGATGGATGTTTGTTACTCTTTCACGTAAAAACTATTGATCCGATTTGGATGAAACTTGGAATATATATTGTCCGTGACCTGGATTAAAACATAGGCTAGATACTTTTTATCCCGAAAAATTATCGGGATCCAACGGGACGCGAACGAAGTCTCGGAGGGCACCTAGTAAGTTATAAAGTTACGAGGTCGGTTACGACGTATCAGGTCGTTAGATATGCAGGCGGGGTAATATTGTCAGATACTTATTCCAAAAGAATGTTTTTGAGGGTTTCAAGGTAGCTTTAACCTTAAAACTTAAAGGAGAAAACTTATGACTCGTATTTTTGCAGGCATATACAGCCACGTCCAAGGCACAGAATTGATAAAGTACCTACTTCTCAATAGGCATCTTTGACTTGAAGTCTTTGAATGTATAAAGTTCTCCAAACCCCCCGCAAATGCTCAGTAGGTACTAGGTACTTACACTGATAGATTCTGACAACATAAACACTTTCTTGTCACATGCACATATGAGATTCTGCTTCAGTCTCCAAGACTCCTCTGATGTTCCACTGGGAGAGTTGTAATCACTATCTAGAAAAATTAACTTACATTGTAAATAGAAGTCTAATAGTTGTGAAAGTGAAATAGAAGAAATACACTGTGAAGGGTTGCAGGTTTGTCTACCTATTCAACTTCAACCTGTGTACATCTACTGCTTCCTGGGTACCTTTAGCCCTCCTCATTATTGCACAATTCTCTTGCGTCCGGTCTCACATAAACAATTTAGATTACCCTATCTAGTTTATATGATCTGTGCCCTAGGTAAACCTTATAAATGGTACCTTGACAATCAGAACCACACACATAAACCCTGTGATGCATTGCACTTCGCCCATCACTCTGACACATAATAGTGTTATACCGCGTGCATACTATGCCCATGCCGCTGCCGGCATTAATGCCAGGGACTTATTGCTACAGCAACATCGCCTTTATACTCACTAAGAAGCTAGGGCATGAACTTGGCGATGTTGCTGTGGCAATAATTCCGGAATTAATCGCGGCATGGGCATAATGTGCACGGTATTAGGTTTCATGTGTCTGAAATTGCACATGCATTCTTCAAAATTATACAGTACAGTGGAAGTACTTCCCTGGACTAGCTTTTTCACAAGACGCTCTAGTAAGTATTAGAGCTTCTTCTGTACATTCAATTGAATTAAATTAAATGTGTTTCTTTTATAAGAAGCTCTACTAATACATTAAGTTAACTAATACGGGTTTCTTAGAGTTACCTGAGATAACTTCAACAGGTAGGCTAGCCCTTACTTTCGTAGTAATTTGCATCGGCCCTTTCATAGGGCTGTAGCCATTCGCCTTTTTCTTTTGTTTATAATTCTGTATGTACTTCTGGAAGGGCAAGTAAACAGCTGTCTTTGCTTTACCATTCTCAATGAACTTTCTGAAGCTTACTCTCTTTGGAGTACTTTGCCTGGAAGACCTAAAACACAATTACTCTAGTATCTGTAGTTTTACCTAACATGTAGGTAGAGTTTTGGATAAGTGGTATAGAAAAAGTAGTCTGTTTGTACAGTTGTTTGTTTTAGGGCGACACAGAAGAGAAGAAAGCATCAGCTTCAAAGCATTCCCTATTACAAAGTAAAAGCTCCTTAAAATTATTGTTAGTGGTACAAAGCATAGTGGTCCCCATGCTTACACTCAAAATATAAACTCACTCATTCCCCAACTTTGAAAAGAAATTTTTTAGAGGACTCGATGTAGGGGTTTCTTTCTCAAAAAAACTGTGAGATATGCTGGATGCAGGAGAGTGCTCCTTCTTCTCTTCTACTTTCTTACAGTCAATTTCCTGGTAAATATCTTCAACAGACCAACCTATCTGACGTCTTACAGCTTTTGGTCTTCTGGTTTTTTCCAGCGTTGGAACAAAATCAACACAGTCTAAGCTCGTAGGTGTGGCTGGCTTGAAATGCACTATTTTTAAGTGCTCCAAGTAAGCCAACTTATTAGTGTGCATTTCATGGCACATTGGACACACAAAATGATGCAACTTCACATTTGTGGTACATTTATTTATGTGTATCACATAATCCTCATACTGATCATATTTTGCATCACACAGTACACAAGACACACTTACAAGGGGCTGTCGATCCGGGATTGGTGGGACGGGCCTGGTGGAATGCACAATAGGTGACAGATCAGAAGCCACAAGAGTTTCATTGCTACTGGAGCGCTGTAGCTGGCTATGCTCAATTGTGCATTGGACACGGCATGTGTGAGCACCCACTGTACTGTAAGACTCGTTGCAACACACACATTTAACGGAATCAATGTCACTGTCCGTCTCATCGCTGGTTTCATGGACCCAACCCATTCTTATTTCTTTTTGTGGTTCAATGGTGGTATCTTTAACAATATTATCATTGTTATCTTCTTGAACACATCCTTCATCATACTCTGTGTGCTGATGGAACTCTTTGTGGAAAAAATCATTGTAATCCTCCAGTGCAGGCTGGTTTATGTCGGTATCTGTATTTCATTTTTAAAATAGGTATTAGGATTAACTTATGGAATGGGGATGAAATGTTGTGATACGGGTAAATATAAAGTAACATGGAAATGAGATTAAGAAAAATATGCTGACACATAGGTAGGTACAATAAAAGCAAGGTTATGATGATGGATAGTTATAGTTAAGAACATGGGTACCTGGAGCCTTCCTCAACATGCTATCAATCCTCTCGCATTGTTGTTTGAATAGATAGGCGGTGCTAAGGTTCTCTATACAGGACGTACAAACCCGATCAGTTAGGCCATCACCTTCATAAATCTGGAAATAAAAATTAAGTAGGTCAAAGTACACCCTCGATCGGTGTCAGTGCAATAGGTAGCTGCATGCTCATACTAATTATGTCATAAAGAGGGCTTATTTTAGAGTTATTAGGTAGGTACCTCAATGTTCGTAAAGGACATGACCATTGCCGATAGCTTGATCGAATCATCTTGTTCGTAAATGGAGCAGAAATCACCAAGTTTTAAACACAATCGGCACTTTTGAAATGTGGAATTCATTTCTATAGTTTCACAATCTACTCTAGCATTTGATTTTTGGCTAGGTAGGTAAGAAAATAGACTGGATTAATTGCGTAGCGTGAAAGTTTTATCGTAAGTAAAAATAACTGTAAAGTAAAAAGTAAACAAAACCAAAACAAACATTTCAAAAACTGTCAAACAAAAGTCAAAGCAACCGTCGTTTTCTAGGGCGCGTCAATGCCACAGACAAATAATATATCTTCTTCATCTGTGCCTAGAGGAATTTTATTGGCAAAAGGACAAGTATCCTACAGCGACAGACAGAACTAAATAATAAAGAAAAAATATTATGTACCAGCTTAGAGCATTTAGAAATAATTATTAGAAATTTAGTTCTAAATGCTCTAAGTGTACCAGCTATTGGTATGTGTTCATTCAGATGTGTATCAGTAACTGATATGATTTCTACATAAAAAAAAAATATTTACGCAAGACATACAATTAAACAAACTAACTTATGAGAAAAACATAACGTAATTAACGTAAGACTAGGCGGTATGGTTCTAAACTATAGCCTTCTCCGAGGAGCGGAAAAAAAAAAAAAATTTAATCATATAACCTCAAAAATAAACAACAGTAACTTCAATTTTCAACAATTTGTCCTTTATTTTCTATTTTACCACTCTAGTGGAGCGTTATGCTATGTAGAGGATCTTATTAGATATAAATGGCTCAGAGATAAATCGACATGCAGCCAGAACTTCATGTTGCAAGCAATAATTATTCAGGGTCTTTTCCCCGCTTCGACCGTCCCAAAATCATAGGCTTCATTGGTTTGGAGAACATCAAGTTCGCTAGAAGATTACACGAAGGCCCGGTGCGATATGACCTAAACCTCCATTACGACAGATCTTTACATAAACCAGATGATTTGGATGTTAAATTAACTGAACTACTGAAATTCATATTGGAAAATGAGGCTAGACTGAACCATCCTGAAGAAAATAGTATAGATAAGGCTCAGTTTATGTGTTATCGTGGTCTTATGACCTGTGTGGCCTGTACTCCCTATGAGAACCAGGAACCATGGAATATTGTTGCTATATTATTTAAAGGTAACATTTATCTATGTGCTCGTGACACTAAAGAGAAGAAACAGAGGAAGCAAAACATGACCAAACAAGAAAAACTTTTTACTTCATGGGGCTATAAGTTTGAACAATACATGCTATCAGGTAGGTACAAAATTGCTATACATTATAAAAAAAATGTTGCTAAACCACTATAATTATTTTTTGTATGTTTTCAGTACAGCTTTTTTTAAAGTGCTTTGTTTTTTTTAGACAAGCCAGATACAGAACCTAACCCAAATGAGCCTGTTGATGAAAACGAAGAATTTTCACTTGTTTTTACCACCCATCTGAACAGCCACAGAATTGTGTATGGAGCTGAAATGGATGGTATCAGATGTGACGGGGAACAGGTTTTAGAACCTCCAAACCAAAACCAAGGAACAGAATCTGTTGTAGATTATCTATCCACCAAGGAGTATGTAGAGCTGAAAACTAACAGGCACATCCAGCATCCTAATCAAGAAAAAAGTTTTAGGTATAACTAGGCTTATAAAATTGCTGCCATCGGTTTTATAAAATGTACTAGCTACTGCCCGCAACTTCGTTCGCGTCCCATTGGTTCCCATTCATTTTCCGGCAAGAATATGTGTACAAAGTTTCATGATGATTGGTTAAGTAGTTTTTGCGTGAAAGCGTAACAAACAAACTTACATTAATATTTATTGATTGAGTGACTGAAGCAAACGAAGATCTTAGTGACAACTTGGGCAAAAATGCTTTGTATGTTTGTTCTTCGAGATCTTTTGAACCGCTTATCTGATCTTCACAGAATTTCATAGGTATACGGATAGTACTCTTAAGTTTTACTGGTTTGTTAAATGAAGTAAATCGGTCAAGGGGTCGTGAAGTAATGAGGGTCCAAAGAGAGTAAAAAAAAATATCAAGTGGGGTGTCATATGATAGGGCTTTGCGTAGACATTCCAAAATTTTTATTTTGATTCTAGGTCTAATAGTTTTTGAGTTGTTGTAAAAATTATAAAATTGGAAAACCCAGTATAACATGAGCTAACATTTCTTGGAGTTTCAATGACTTTGTAGTTCAAGTAAGACTGGTACTTAGCTAGACGGCTATTTCGATGCGATTTGTAAAGTTTATTGCAACAATTGGTCAATAAAATGGGTATGTTTGGGTTTTATTAACCTCCAAATATCACGAGATCTCAGTTCGGGGCGAACTACTAGTAATATTAGTAGGATAAATAACTCGCCTTAGGTACCCTACTGTAGGTAGCTCCTCTTAAACAGCAAGCATAACAATTTTTCGTATTTGTTTCAGGAGGTTCAAAACAAAAAAGTGGTGGTGTCAGTCATTTCTTGTAGGAGTTGATACAATACTTTGTGGTCTCAGGAATGATGATGGAATTGTAGAACGCCTAAAATTATTCAATGTGAAAGAATTAGCCAAGATGTCACAGGTCAGTAACATTTAAATCTTATTATTTATCAAGTACTTAGATTTATTTATCAATGCATAGAAGACACAAAGATGGAAGTGTTACTATTGTTACGAGCTGTGGGTTGATTGAACTAAAAGATTGGTTTGACCAAAAATACACGTATATTTAGATACTTGACACAAACTTAGTACACAACAAAAACACTAGGGCACAACTACAATACTCGATAAAGTTCCAAAACACTTGTACAATCGCACTAAATCACTCTTAGAACTCCGATGTTATCGCTTTCGTATCCGAAAACAGAACTGTCCCAGTCGCCGCTCAAAGCTCCTTTTATATCCGAAAATTACGCGCCAGTCGGTTCTAGCAAGTTCGAAATTTCGCGGGAATGTTCTAGTAATTTCCGGTGCGTGTTTATTCTATGGTTCACAAAGTAGTTCTCCTACTACCCAACAGATGGCGTTACTTTATCGACAGTGACAGCTTGTAAGCGATATTTATTTAGTGTTGCCACTATCAAACAGTATGTGTTGCCACCTGTTCATTCAACACGAGTGACGTCGGCGTAACACTATGTAAGATAAATAGTTTTTTTTTTGTTATAATTATTATTATTTTGGTTTTCTCCGTAATATTACAGTTGTATTCACCTACCTATCTAAAAATGAGTGTGTCCCAGTAAAACAAAATTGAAATTCAAAATTCAAGCTAAATCCTCAAGGAATTTTGACTTAGTGACGATTCGGACAAAATATTTTGGGACAAATTCTCCCAATCGTCACTTTTGATTTTAATAATTTTTGTTGTGACGATTCGGAGAACATCAAATTAAGGAAGCCGTTGAGTACAGTCAGGTAAAAAAATGTTAAGCAAAATATGATTTAGCTATTTAAATTGCTTTGCGAGCGTGTGGTTACATTAAGGGGGTTCGATTTCCATACTAATTTATTTAACCAATTTGGGGGAAATTATATTATTATACCTAACAAGCAATTTTTATTTCTTTCTTGAATCATAGAACTTAAAATCAAGATCTATTTTTTTGATGACAGCTGTCAAACTTCAAACGCCCATATCTCGGAAACTACTCACCCTAGAGTTCTCGTTCCAAAACCAAATGAAAGGTGTGATCAAGATCTATTTTTTTGATGACAGCTGTCAAACTTCAAACGGCTATATCTCGGAAACTACTCACCCTAGAGATCTCGTTCCAAAACCAAATGAAAGGTGTGATCAAGATCTATTTTTTTGATGACAGCTGTCAAACTTCAAACGCCCATATCTCGGAAACTACTCACCCTAGAGATCTCGTTCCAAAACCAAATGAAAGGTGTGATCAAGATCTATTTTTTTGATGACAGCTGTCAAACTTCAAACGCCCATATCTCGGAAACTACTCACCCTAGAGTTCTCGTTCCAAAACCAAATGAAAGGTGTGATCAAGATCTATTTTTTTGATGACAGCTGTCAAACTTCAAACGGCTATATCTCGGAAACTACTCACCTTAGAGATCTCGTTCCAAAACCAAATGAAAGGTGTGATCAAGATCTATTTTTTTGATGACAGCTGTCAAACTTCAAACGCCCATATCTCGGAAACTACTCACCCTAGAGTTCTCGTTCCAAAACCAAATGAAAGGTGTGATCAAGATCTATTTTTTTTGATGACAGCTGTCAAACTTCAAACGCCCATATCTCGGAAACTACTCACCTTAGAGATCTCGTTCCAAAACCAAATGAAAGGTGTGATCAAGATCTATTTTTTTGATGACAGCTGTCAAACTTCAAACGCCCATATCTCGGAAACTCCTCACCCTAGAGATCTCGTTCCAAAACCAAATGAAAGGTGTGATCAAGATCAATTTTTTTGATGACAGCTGTCAAACTTCAAACGCCCATATCTCGGAAACTACTCACCCTAGAGTTCGCGTTAGATTTTCTTATATCTTAAAACTTTTTACTTTTTTCGATTTATAGCACTAAGGAAACCACAAGGTTTATAGGGATAATGCTACATGGGTCTTAGCGTCGATAGCCTTATACATTAGGTAGGTTAGGTAGCTACCTGATTAGATAGGTAGGTAGATATCAGTAGGATCTAGCAAAGTGCATTCCATTTACTTAGGTAGCTTGTTTTAGTTATAAATTTGTTTACTTGCTATTTAGTTAGGTTAGGTTAGGTTAGTCTTGATCACACCTTTCATTTAGTTTTGGAACGAGAACTCTAGGGTGAGTAGTTTCCGAGATATAGCCGTTTGAAGTTTGACAGCTGCCATCAAAAAAATAGATCTTGATCACACCTTTCATTTGGCTTTGGAACGAGATCTCTAGGGTGAGTAGTTTCCGAGATATAGCCGTTTGAAGTTTGACAGCTGTCTTCAAACATTTAGATCTTGATCACACCTTTCATTTGGTTTTGGAACGAGAACTCTAGGGTGAGTAGTTTCCAAGATATAGCCGTTTGAAGTTTGACAGCTGTCATCAAAAAAATAGGTCTTGATCACACCTTTCATTTAGTTTTGGAACGAGAACTCTAGGGTGAGTAGTTTCCGAGATATAGCCGTTTGAAGTTTGACAGCTGCCATCAAAAAAATAGATCTTGATCACACCTTTCATTTGGTTTTGGAACGAGATCTCTAGGGTGAGTAGTTTCCGAGATATAGCCGTTTGAAGTTTGACAACTGTCATCAAAAAAAATAGGTCTTGATCACACCTTTCATTTAGTTCTGAAACTAGAACTCTAGGGTGAGTAGTTTCCAAGATATAGCAGTTTGAAGTTTGACAACTGTCATCAAAAAAATAGATCTTGATCACACCTTTCATTTGGTTTTGGAACGAGATCTCTAGGGTGAGTAGTTTCCGAGATATAGCCGTTTGAAGATTGACAGCTGTCATCAAAAAAATAGATCTTGATCACACCTTTCATTTGGTTTTGGAACGAGATCTCTAGGGTGAGTAGTTTCCGAGATATAGCCGTTTGAAGTTTGACAGCTGTCATCAAAAAAATAGATCTTGATCACACCTTTCATTTGGTTTTGGAACGAGATCTCTAGGGTGAGTAGTTTCCGAGATATAGCCGTTTGAAGTTTGACAACTGTCATCAAAAAAATAGGTCTTGATCACACCTTTCATTTAGTTCTGAAACGAGAACTCTAGGGTGAGTAGTTTCCAAGATATAGCAGTTTGAAGTTTGACAACTGTCATCAAAAAAATAGATCTTGATCACACCTTTCATTTGGTTTTGGAACGAGATCTCTAGGGTGAGTAGTTTCCGAGATATAGCCGTTTGAAGTTTGACAGCTGTCATCAAAAAAATAGATCTTGATCACACCTTTCATTTGATTTTAGAACGAGAACTCTAGGGTGAGTAGTTTCCGAGATATAGCCGTTTGAAGTTTGACAGCTGTCATCAAAAAAATAGGTCTTGATCACACCTTTCATTTGGTTTTGGAACGAGATCTCTAGGGTGAGTAGTTTCCGAGATATAGCCGTTTGAAGTTTGACAACTGTCATCAAAAAAATAGGTCTTGATCACACCTTTCATTTAGTTCTGAAACGAGAACTCTAGGGTGAGTAGTTTCCAAGATATAGCAGTTTGAAGTTTGACAACTGTCATCAAAAAAATAGATCTTGATCACACCTTTCATTTGGTTTTGGAACGAGATCTCTAGGGTGAGTAGTTTCCGAGATATAGCCGTTTGAAGTTTGACAGCTGTCATCAAAAAAATAGATCTTGATCACACCTTTCATTTGATTTTAGAACGAGAACTCTAGGGTGAGTAGTTTCCGAGATATAGCCGTTTGAAGTTTGACAGCTGTCTTCAAACATTTAGATCTTGATCACACCTTTCATTTGGTTTTGGAACGAGAACTCTAGGGTGAGTAGTTTCCGAGATATGGGCGTTTGAAGTTTGACAGCTGTCATCAAAAAAATAGATCTTGATTTTAAGTTCTATGATTCAAGAAATAAATAAAAATTGCTTGTTAGGTATAATAATATAATTTCCCCCTAATTGGTAAAATAAATTAATATGGAAATCGAACCACCTTAATAGCTATATCACATTTTGCTTAAAAATTGTTTACCTGACTGTACAATGCAGCTATTTTAAAAGTTGTCCGAATCGTCACAACAAAAATTATTAAAATCAAAAGTGACGATTGGGAGAATTTGTCCCAAAATATTTGGTCCGAATCGTCACTAAGTCGGAATTTTATTCTTCCAACAACTTCTTCAAACAACTATACAAGGTGTTATTGAACTTTTAAAACTTGCTACTTACCAACAGATGGCAGCAGCTAAATTACGAAAGCAATACTTGCACCATTTTTTTCTTGAATTTTATTTTTCCAGAAATTTTGGAATCCTAATGTCTGCTTCAACTTTCTGGATAACTTTTTAACATACGTTAAACGTTGCCTGGCACGAAAAATTAGAAGAATACATGGAGATAAAGCTATGCATACCTTGCAAACATTGCCCATGATCACCATTATGTTTGAATGGAACCCTGATCAGCCAGTTAGGGTGAATGAAAACTATGTGTATGACGACGACCCTATACTGCACGACTGGTTTGTAAAAAACTATGGTAAAAGTAAAGAATTATGAAACTTGTAGGTAAGTTGAAGGATTTGTTTTTTATTTTTTAGGCATAGAACTTGTAGGTACTCTCAGATTTTTGTGGCTCTAAAAGTAGCTGCAGTAGTGGAGCAGAGGGCAGTATGCGCTGATTTTTATGGAGCGGATTTTTTGAGAAGTTTGGTCTACACCAAGCCTGTATTCGTATGAGAATCCGCTTAGCGTCTCCATACAAATCAGCGCACACTGGTGTGCTGGGCGTCAGACGTTTTACACCAGATTTACACACCATAACTAGTACTAGGCCCTCTGAAGTGAGATAAGTCCATGCATTATATTCTATCTCAGTTCAGCTCAGCTCCAAGTCCAGACTCTCACTTCAAAATACCTAATATATGTAGGTTAATTTAATCTGAAATGAAAAGCAGTTCAAAATACTATGATACCATTTATTATCACTGTAGCAAATGGTGTAAATCAACATCCATAAAAGACTAATCAACAACATGGATATTTTTCACTTAAAAAACAATACATACTAAACCTTATGTATTTTACATATTAAAAATATACTTAGAAATAATAACAATTATTAATATAACGATAATGGATTAAGAATAAGTGACGTGTCATGATTTAATATATTGATTGTTTTATAAATCATTTTTAAAGTGTATAATAGCATTTTAAAACAGGTCATAACCACCATAAGTGTTGTATAAAATCGTAAATCACAACACGAACAATGTTAAACAGCAAAATAATTCAAAATAAGAGTCCTATCATTAATTATTAAGGCCTATTCTAACCTACGCGGTATTCGCTGCCGTTGTGGCGCGTCGACTGGCGAAATCTGGTTCGCCCAAAGCGAAACCCGTGCGGTACCAGGTCGCTCTAGCCGTGGAACTGCATACAAAATACCTGAGCGAAATCCTCGCGGTATACCTATACGATATACCTCTACTCACAGCGGCAGCGAATAACACGTAGGTTTGAATAGACCTTTATAGTGTAATGGTATTGTTTAGTGGCTATCAAGTTTTTTTGGTTATAGTTAATCTATCTATAACAAACTTTAATCTAGGCAGCGGACCTCTTAGTGATGTTCTCTTTAAAATTTGCATGTGTGACGTAATATGATTAAACATAGTTTTTTAATACCATTTTAATTGAAAAAAAATTTGAATGTATCATCAAAATTGTATCATTTGTTTAAAAAAAATATAATGCATAATTATAATTATATGATAATAAAATATGAAATGCTTAATTTTAATACACTTCATCTTTTTTTTATTGATTGGTTACAGTGTGTTGATTAAAACCTACTAATTGATACAAAAAATCGAACTGCCAATATTGCCAACAGCAATAATTGAGAATTACATTATATTAATACAGTTGAATTAAAAAAAAATTAATTTCAAGAAGTCATTATTTATGGGGATGAATAGATATTCTAATCTAGGTAGAAGCGAGTCGAGTAAAATAGAATAAAATACTCATTTTATTTTCAAAAGAAAATGTGCAAGTGAGTTGCAACACACCTAGACTACACAACTGTATAAAAAAATAATGCTTGATACGTATTTACATTCTTACAAATGGGTAAAATGGCATATCAGAAATATTCAACCATATTTCTCGATTTTATTTACAAATTATAATGATTTACTAATAAACAAAGTGATTGATGATAACATCTTAATTTTTTTTAAAGATACACAAACACAACACATACATCAAAATGTCAAACTCTGCAATGACAGGAGCCGATACTAAAGCCGGATTTATATAATTGTGTCGTGAGGCGTCATGAGTTAGTATGGTTAGAATTATATTACTAAAGCGCGTCGTGTCGTGACGCTGCGGTTTAGTAATATAATTCTAACCATACAATAATATAATTACGGATTAAACCTTAGGTTTGTTTGTTTAGGTAAGGTAAGAGTGTGGGATTGTATTATCCAGCTGGGTCCCATCAAAATATGTAAAATCAAAATATATACAGTTGAAATACCTTTGTTTAAGTTAAAATATATAATAGTTAAAATGTAAGTTCGATAGATATAAAGTATATATAGTCGAGTTTGAACTGCATAATTGTTATAAAGCGATATAGTGCGATTCAGACTTGTATGTACTTTATGTTCCTTACTATATTGATTTTCGGCATTTCGAGTACCTTTTATACATTTTAAAACTTAGATATTTTCAAGAATACTTCTATATTTTGATTTCATATATTTTGATTTTAAGCAGCTTTTATGTTTCACTAACAATGACTTAAAATTAATCACATATATTATCTACACTTTGATTAGAAGAAACATCAAATTTAAAAACTCATTCAAATTGTTATTTAGAATACCATACTTACATTTTGTTTGGTGTATTATGTATTGTGAATACATATTTTATACTATAATAATATATCACAAATAAAGAATATAAAAACATTCAATATTCGTATTAAATGATCACAAAAAAATGGACATTTCACACTGCTAGTCAAACTATATTAACATGTTTTCATATTTTGCTAGAATCATATAATTAACAATGAAATTACTTATCATGATATAGTAACAATAACAAACATGTGATAGCATGTTAAATTCTTACAGACAAAAGGGGAGGTGGTGAGGAATGAAATATTTTATTAACTAATGTGTCACAACTTAAATGACCTGCTGACTTAAACTATTTATGAGTGTGACGTGCCTAACAGTAACTAAGAAAGAATAAGGTACTCTACCAGATGATTTCGGTAAGTGTACCATTGGAATTTAACACAGATGTGATCACTGACTTCTTTATTCCCATTCCGAGCAAGTGGGCAATAACCCAAAGAAAGTCCCACCCCTACGATTCAAGTTATAAAGTGTGTGATACAGTTAAATTAAACGTGGATCTTGCTGTGAATAGAGAAGTTCTGTAACCTAAATATCTATGTAACAAACATGATGAAAACATGTTCAATTTGCTTACATTTCTCATACACGCAGACAGAAAAATATTATTTGAATCTAAATAATATCACAATATAATGCTCGAATCAAAAGTGATCTTGGTATTACATCGGAGTCTGAGTACCCTAAAAAATATTAATCGTAGTTTTTTATTGTGTTCAATATCAGAACGGGTAGATTGAACTTTTTGCACGCAAGTTTATTTGGGTTCAAAATATCTACAAACTTTATAGCAGTCTTCGGTTTCACTTATATATACCTAGGTGTATCCCTGTCGAATCAGTGTTTAATTTGTACTAGCGTTTTTATCAATCTACGAAGCTTTACTTATACATTGTTATTATTTTATATTTAATCAATAGGCACAGGTTGTGGAAACCGATACAAATAATCAACTATTTATTGTTGGCTACTGTCTAGTTACCGAATGAAGGTAATTACCTGAGCTTTTTTGTTATTTTCGAGACCTATAATGTATATGACTGTCTGTATTATGATATGAATAAAGACTAATAAAGGTAGCTGACTCCAGTGTCGTACCAATACATGACAGCAATAGAATCGTAACAAAAAAAACCCTGCTAACGTATGAAATAAGGCCCAAAATAAACTGTTTCATACGAAGTCAAGACAAAGTCACCCCTGACCAACTCCGTAGTGTTTTATGCTAGGTAATTTTAATTTATGACGGAGGCCTTAAGGCTGCCCAAAAACTCCGTCACCAGAGTTGGCCACTAAACTCATACGAGCTTGCGTTTATGCTGGGTATCATAGATCGGCCCTATTATGGTCATGGTTTAGTACAAGCACTAATAAAGACTATCGTAACGTGACTCTAGGATGTGCGAGGCAAATAAGGCGGTGTGAAAAAAAAAACAATTAATAGCATCACTCATTCGTCACAGAATATTATAGTACAAGTACCTATAGTACAGCGGTTGCCTAGTTTGCATACCGCTCATGTTTCGCACATCTCATGTGGATACGCAGCCTAACGTATTCGATTTACACTGCGTGGCAACGATAGCTTGACTGCAGAACGTTGCATCGACACTTTGCAGGGTATCTCGGATTGTGGTAGGCATAGATAACGTTACGATTGTCACCCACTACCTACAGAGTTATTCACTACTTATACAATAAAAAGTTAAAGATCTCAACAAACATAAGAGGTCCTCTCATACAACACAATTTGTCGACTGGTTGTCAATAAAGCCCTATAAGCTCACGGTAGCAATAACGGTATACAATTTTATCAATTCGCATTTAATGCGTTCTATGTAAATTTAGTATATCAAGTAAAACTCCCTATGTGATAATAAAATATATTAAATCTTTGTGCTAACTTACAATAAATTCATTTCTCATAAACTATATCTATTTTAATAATTTTCTTACGAAAACACAATGTCTAATTTACTAAGCGCGCTTGGCACGCAGCATTGGTCTGGTTAGGTAATAACTAGAGCTACTTCCTTTGATGTTAGTGGAACTGATTACCATGTATCAAGCGTACGACTATTGTTATTGTATCTCACTATTTCTTTAAAAGCACAATATAAATCTTCGATGTCGTTGTGATTGTAATACCTACGTATATCATAGCATATTGTCACGAGGCACATTCAGATACCCTTATTAATAGCTTTGAAACAATTTGGCGATCTATTTTTTCCTCAACATCTTTCTTAGTAGGTACTCATCGATTAAAATTTGGAAAATCGTATTGCCTCATTTATGCTACATTTAATATAAACCACAGTATATTATGATAACCGTAATCAAAATAATGTATTACGATGTATCAATTAAGTTAAATAGATACATAACAGTCAAACCATGTGTATAGCTATGTATTTTAAGAAAGTTTATGCACTCTATGTGTAAGGGTATATTACATGCCATTATTTTACTCTAGTGGTTTATTTCATGAGTGCTTGATAAATATTACATTTGATACAAAAAGTGAAGGCCATTCGTTTCAACTTGTAGGCCGGGTGCTTAACTTTAAAAAGCAGAGTACATATCTATGTAGCAATTGACAAGTATATATTGTGATTGATTAACGAAGATAGTAAATATCGAAAGAGGCAGGTACTATAAATTAACAAGCACGATTAACTTATTCAACGTCCGTGCATTTAGTTACTAAAATATTATAGAGACAGCTCTTGCATCTCTTGAAGTTGAAGTCACGCTTAACAATTTATCACATTATCATGGTGCACGGTATTGACTCAATTTTTGGGAGTGAGAAATCCATAATTATCTAAACGCACGACTTCGCGTTTGCCTTCACTGAAGGCACACTAACGAATATTGTACTCCGTGAAGTTATCCAATATCGCGGTGACTGTACACATTAATCGAATTACCCAGTATTTACATTATGTACAAGTGATGATTTATAAAAAATAGGCTGACTAGAGATCGACGTATGGAGCTCCGTCCATTTTGTCGAGGTCGGCCAGCAAGGCGGGCGTCAATGGCTCTGTCAGCATGTCCTCCCGCAGAATGTCGTGCAGCGGAGACGCTAATCCCTGGTCGCTGTCGACCACGGACTCGTGGATCTGAGCGGAACCACTCACTGAATTGCCATTGATCAAATAATCTCTATTACTGAAACCGAAAAAGCTTTTTTCGTCGACGAACTGTGGAGTGGAGGGTACCGACTTTGATGATATTCCATTTGTCATGGAAGAGTAACTGGTGTCTGCGGCGAACAGTTCCCTGGATCGGCGCGAGTCGATCTGCAGATTGGGCGCTGGGCGTTTGTACGGTAAGGGGGTGCTCGGCACTGAACGTGAAGTATTATAATATTTATTCTTGTCGACGAGGTCACACAGTTCGAAATCCATGCTGTTAGCTCTTTTAAGAAAGTCTTCCACGTTATCTGTTGAGGTGCCATCAGCGGTGAACGATTGATTGAATTGACTTCGGTCGAGCAAATCATCCGCAGTCGGGATAAGTGACGACAGCTGGTGGTCGGAGAGTAGCGCTTGTTCCGGTAAAGGGTTGCAGCCGTTGCTCAAGGTATCGCTGACACTCAGAAGGCTCGGTCCCGTCTCAGCGGCGCTAAGGACGTCGTTGTTGCTGTCGATCGCGTTGTAAATTTTGTCTAGCGTCTCACGATTAAGACCAGCCTTCGTGATATCGCAGGTGTCCGCCAGGGAGCCAAAATCACAAAACTCGTTGGGAATGGGCGTCGGAGGAACCGACCCGACTGGAGTGTTGTTGTAACTTAGCATCGCCATGTTGTTCATGGCGTGCTTCAGCGGAACAGACTGCGATCGAAACGCGTCGGGTCTGCTGTAAGTGACGACCGCCTCTTGGAAGAATCTGCTGACTTCACTCGATAGAGGATCCGCAGAAAGAGGTTGGTCGCCGTTCATGTGATCTCTGAATGGTTGATTTGGCAAAAAGTTCAAATTTAAGTGATTTCCACCGTTGGGCACCGGGCCGCAGTGGTACATTTGATTCTTATACTGCGAACAGAGAATGTTCGGAGACGGGGGTGCGGACATGGGTTGGCAATATTTGCCCGGCCCAGCAATTGGCGTTTTGCTGGTGAATTTTTGATCGTTCGGTACGGCGAATTGTTTTGGGTCGGACATGCCGAGGGTTAAGTGGTTGCGCCGCTTTCTTCCGTTTAGTTTTGGAATAGGTCGTGAACACAAGCGAGATCGCGGCACGGGCGTGTTTCTGGGACTGACGAAGGGACTGGCGGCGGTGCTGTGAGAGATCGGTGAAGTCTGCAACGAGCCACCCATCACTATTTGCTTGTTCAATTTTGTTGGACTCTGTCCCCTAGCCCCGAACCCCAGCGGTGATTTAGAGTTGAAGTTAGCCGGAGAGTGACATCTATCTGAGATTGGCACAAAATCGTACTGTTGCGTTCTACTGGTGGGACTCTGCGGCTCATTGTGGCAGTGACCGTTGTAGAGGTGGGGCGTTCCGATGCTCGACATCAATTGGTTGCTGCTGTTTTCATATGGCACGGAAGAACTTCCGTTAATGACGGGTACGTTATTGCAATTTTTATTATCTACGTCACCCTGTATCGTAACGGGTGTTCCGTTCATTTCTCCCTCGTTGACGGTCATGAGTGTCTTAAATGCGCCTTCGGATATAATCGTTTTAGGATGATCGTCTGACTTCTGCACAGGTCCCTGGGGGTCTTGGTTCGTCTGAGGAGTGGACCCATTTTGGTTTTTCAAATTCTTGGCCAAGAGTTCTCGTAGTTGTGATATTTTTTCGTTTTTGCCCTGGCTATGATCGTCTTGGGGGTCCTGAATGTCTAAAAAAGAGTGGGCGGGCGAAGGCTCGGTCGCGGGTGCGGGTGCGTGTGCGGCTGCGGGTGCGGGTGCGGGTGCTGGTGTCGGCGGCGCCTTGTGGAAGTAGTGCACGAGCTCCTCCTCATGCTCCTGGCTGCTGCCCTCGTTGAGGTAGTCGTCGAGGTCATGCTTGTCGATGTTGCAGATGCTGATGACGCGCTCGCGGTTCAGTATCTCGGTGTGCTTCTCCGCGCAGATCATGGCCGTCTTGATATTGATCTCGGCCAGGCCGCAGCACTGGTCCGGGGACCGGCTAGCGCCCGCCCGCGCTGGACTCGCCGCCTCCTGTTGCTCCCGGGCCAGCGCCGCGGCTCTGCTTTTGGACCGGCTCGGTAAGTTTTTTGGATCCTCTAAAAAAGCAACCTCTGGACGGATGGAGGGCTCCGAGACAGCGGCGGGAGGCGGGGCAGCGGCGAGGCGCGCCGCCGCCAGCTTGCCGCCGAGAATCTCCGCGGCTCGCATCTTCTTCGGCAGGTACTCGGTGCGGGGGAAGTCCTCGGGTTGCACTTGTACAGGAGCGCGCACCTCGGGAGGAAGCGGCCGCGGCGATAACGCCCTCGTCTCGCTCTGGTACGTCTCGAGGATGAGCTTCTTGCCGGGGAGCGGTAGCCGCGGCGGCGGCGGCGGGGGCGGGGGGGGCTCGGGCGGCCGCCGCCGCTGCCAGTCGCCGCGCTCCGTCGACAAGTCCAGCGAGGCGTCGGTGCTCAGGTTTATGGGCAGGTTGTGTCCCGCGTCCGGCACGGAGACGGACAGATCGCGCGCGTACGAAGTATCGAACGCGTACGGATCCTGTCGATACTCGGCCATGGACGCGTGCGGCGAGTGCGAGGGATGCGCTCGGGGCGCCGGGTACGGCGGGAAGGGAGGCCGGTCGTACATCGGCACGTAGGTGGGTTGGTAGCTGTAACCCGGCATATTATCGCCGGGCATGCTCTCTTCGTGTTTGAGAGGTGGGTGGTGACTCACGTATGATGTTGACGAAGGGGGTTCCCCGGCGTGTTCTTGTCCCTTGTTCTTTTTGGGTCGTCCCGGTGTCGCCTGCGTGCCCTGAAAGCGAGGTATATTTTACTTCACATTCAGGGTTTGGTTCTGTGTAGATTACTTAGTAGCTAGTGAACCTACCTACCTTCCTACCTATCTACGTATCAGCGCACTGTGTTTCCAAGTGCTAATATAGCTGGACAATATTATTTTTTGCCTTTTTTGGACTCTATACTATTTCAAAGAAGGAAACGCGATGTCTCTTTTTGTCCAGCTAGATTGGGGTTTGAAACCACTGTGCAGCGTTCGTAAATTATGGAAGTCCGGACTTTTTATTCTATAGTTGTATAGTTCAGTTGCTCACATGTATTTGTTCTGAGTCATGGGTTTGTTTGCCCATACTCACCTGCATCTTTCGTTTCAGTCGAGACATCAACTGCCGATTCGCTTGCTCTTCCGAAGAACCTGAAACAAAGACAGTACTTTTAAGCGCCGAATAAAAAAAGAAGCTTTATTACATGTTTTTATAGATTGACTACATAGGTAATATAATCAGAAAATATTAGTATTTTGATACCTGGAGCCGGTGTGAGAGGTGGCGGTGAAACGCTTGGTAGGGCCCCACTGGAAACGTTAGCGGTGACCGCAGTATGTTGAATACCACCGGACATCAAATGACGAGCTAACTCCGTTATACTGTCGAACTTCACACCTACAAACATACAATAAATTTTCCAAATATTTAAAAATCTCGCTCTTGTATATACTCCACCTCTTTACGGGCTGCTGGTCAGCATCAGACTTCTTGCATTATTACATCCAAATGTTTTCCATAGCGAGATGAATTCTACCCTATCCTATTAATATTGTAAACGCGAAAGTTTATAAGGATGTATGTTTGTTCCTCTTTCACGCAAAAACTACTGATCCGATTTAAACGAAACTTGGAATATATATTGTCCGTGACCTGAATTAACACATAGGCTACTTTTTCCAACGGGACGCGAACAAAGTCGCGGGCGATAGCTAGCATAGTCTAAGGTATCCATCCATGGTGGGTTCACCAATAGTAAAAAATAGAAATGACATTACCATCTAAGAATATATTCTGGCAATAAAAAACCTATTTGAAACTATGTGAACCAGTCGTCCTTAGTAATCACGGCTTAGAACTACCGGTTTTGAAAGTAATAACATACCGATTTTAGCTTCCGCCCAATCGCAAATGACTCTTTCTGTTTCTCTCGATGCCACATTGGGTTCCTGAAATAGAAAAATAAAAAAGTAAATAAGATCACGAAACAAACAATAAAAGCACAGGCAGTTTTTTAAGTAGAGGAACATGTTTACGTCTCAGTGATAAACGCAGTGCAATGCCTCACAGGGCACTTTCTCTGCAGTGGGCGTCCTCAGTGAGGCAATACATTACTAATAGGCAGTGGTTACCATTTAACATCAAGTAGATCATGTGCTTTTCTGTTACTTATTAAGGTTCAAATGGAACAAGCTAGGTGATTCATTTTATTCACGCGTCTTACTTTCGATGATAATGATGATGATGATGATTCTCCCAAGTCAGGTAACTGCGGCACTTCCAGTTTGATCTTCTTACGAAGGCCGGCATAGCAATATCTATATAAAACAAAATATATATAAACACATTTAATTATTTCGCAGTTTATTTTGTAATGGGACTTTTTATGATTAGTGAAATAGAGGAAATTGTATGTGCTTCACTACTTTGGTACTGCTTATATTCGTTTTAGTTATTAGACCTTCTAGCTACTTTCTCATTTCTATGGTCCGTCCGTATGGAGGAGTCAAGTCTAGATATTTGACAGTTTTCGAGAATCTCTACTCAAATCTATGCTTTATTGTACGAGCCTAGGTTTATGGTGAAATTAGAAAAATATGAAAATAAATCATCAATAGCGAGACATGCATGCAATATGAATTACGAAGTCGCCGAAGTCGGATGCAAACAAAAATTACAAGCCGTGTGACGTTTATTGCTTACTATAGCTTCCGCCCGCGACCTCATCCGCGTTCCGTTTGATCTTGTTCATTTTACGGGATAGTATAGGGCATAGTGGACTTCTAATCTAAAGGCAACTTCTTATCTGAGTAACAAGCGCGTGTATCATAACTTTATACAATAAAGTACAATGTATCGGAATCTCAGTGACCCGGAACAATAATACACAAACTTCACAGCGCATTTAGCCAACAACTAATCCAGTTCAGTTGACCAAACTAGAATAAGGCTCTTTGCACGATATTTTTCTTGTGTCTTATAAGAAATGTCTTATTTATAAGACATTTCGTCGCTTGATTGTTTATATGAGACCGTACATATGTATTACAAGATATTTTTTCTTATGTTGGATAAGACATTTGCCATACAAAATTTTTCTTGTCTTGTGTTAGTATCTTGCGTAGTTGTCGCCACTACACTTCGCTTCTTACTTAGCTATCTTTTGTTTCACACTTTTGGACCGCGGCGCCACTTTCGACTGAACAGAATAATAATTGGCGGTAAGATAGTTTTATATACAATCGTGCTAGTGATACGTCACTGACATTGGTAGGTATCTAACCCATCTACTATCAGTTCTGTTCTGAGGCTGATAACAAGTTCACAGTGTTCTTGATAAAATTGGGCTGTTCAGTAAATGACTTGTATAAGTTGTACGAGTAGATTTTAAGGGCATGATTATTATTTTTATTACCCTATTTATAATCATGAACGAGAAAGATTATTTCTTTGGATGTTAATGACACAGATTGATGAAACTTGATATTTAGTTTGAGAGCTTGAGATATAGTTTGACTTTAATTTGAAATACTTGTGATAGTTATCAATATTTTGTTTTTAGTGTTTATTACCTAGGTAAAACTTGTAACTAAGTAAGTACCATAAAACGAAATAATTATGTAAGTAGTAACTTCACAAAACTTTAGACCTTCATAGCATCGTATCAATACTAGATGTTAATCAAACTATTATCGTGTAGGTATCCGATCCGAGGCTATAAGTAAACGATAACTCATAGATTTATTTAACTAAAAATTTGGGGGACACCGTTGCCACTGTATCGGTTATCTATATGTTAGGTAACGCACACAGTCAAAATAAGATTTATCATCTATGATTAAAACCTATTCGGTAATGTAATCAATTCGAATTGGCTTAGGTAGGTACCTGATTTATTTAGGCTTGTTTTCCTATCACGCGTACCGTGTGTCGCGTCCTCGTGGCGGTGATGATCGGAGCTTACTCCGAGAACCGATTATGAGCTGAATCGGCCAATACTGGTAGGATTATGAACTAAATCGGTAAAGGGGTAGTAAAATTTTAATGGAATAAAAAAAAGGCGTACAAAAAATCAAGTGGGGTGTCATTAGTGTAGGACTTAATTTAGACATTCCAAAACCGTTTTAACTTTTGCTCTAGATTAAATAAATTTTGAGATATAGTAAAAATTTTATAGATGGGAAAACCAGTATAACGTGAGGTTAATTTTTTTAAGAGTTTCAATGGTTTTGTATTTCAGGCTAAAATGTGTGATGTGTGGTTCAGGTAAGACTGGAATCCAGCTAGTTCGTGATATCGATGCGATTTGTAAAGCCAGAGTTGAAAAAAAATCGTTTAAGTTTTATTTCCTCTTTGGTACATCGCGATATCTCAGTTCAGGGCAAACTACAAAAGAATATGTAATACGTAGTTCCTACATAAGAAGCGGGACTCCAATTCTACCAAAATTACACACTGAAAATCTCGTTTTGTATGAAACGTGATTCAAATTTTGACCCCCGTTTCATACATTGTTCGTTTTTCGAAAGCACGAATCTACTTCGAGAGTTTCGCTAGACTGGCAAACTACTACTATTTATACCTTCAATAGAAGTATTGATACACTAATTACTCACAAACGTCACAGAACAACAAAGGAAATAACGTAATTATAATAATTACCTACTGACTTGTGAGTAACAATATGTAGCGCTTATGCAATTTAGATTATGCTAATAAATAACATGTCCTGAGTCATATTCGACTCAAAGACGATCGAAAACGAATCAATGTTGATTTATCACACTTTGGACGAATAATACAATGGCCCAAACCTGCATCCACCAACCACTTTTCATTACTAATCTTGGCCTTTTTAATATAACTGAGAAACAACAATCATAACTACACGAGGTAGTTTGAAACAGTAGAAGTTCTATCTATTCTGTGATAGATAGATAGGACAATATAGGTACCGATCCTTCTTTACAAATTAAGGCGAAGGGTAAAGTCAGACAACCTTCTCGCTCGCACATTTCAACCGTTTTGAAGATATAATATAACTAAATGTAATTATGTGAAATTGCAGAGCTTCAGGGTCTAGATAATAACAATGCAAAGGTTCAATAAAAATATCACATTGATCCAAACAAGTTTAAGCGGCGCTTACTATATTATACCAGCGCCGCAAAACAAGCGTTCGGGCGTCTAAAAATTCACGAAAACACCTCTAAGGAAGGGAAGTATTTGAGGAAAAAACTACTGGATGTATTAATTCAAAATAATCCTGGTTAAGTAAGATGCTCTGCTTCAGATTTTGTTTTTGAGATTGAACACTCCTTGTGTATTTATTTACGACAAAAATTTTCAACCCCTGCAGAGTTTGTATGGGAAAAAAGGCGTAAAGCACAGGTTTTGATTGTAAACTGTCCACATACAAAAAAAAACACATGTTTTTTCGAATCCTGTTTGATCACAGTTAAAAGAATACTTCCTGAAATATTCCTAGAATTGTATTGTTTTTTTTATAAAATATGCCGTTTGACCACAATCTCACCTGATGTTAAGCGATGATGTGGTCGACAATATAGCACGGTTACCTAGAAGATACCTATTCTGTCTACTCTTGAAAACTTCCAAATTATAGTCATTCTCTTGAAAACTTCCAAATTATAGGGAACACAGACGCCGCCGGCAACGAGTAGAATAATTTTGTTTTAAACTTGCCTGGAGTTTCCGCGAGTCCCGAGTCGCCTAGGCCGCACAGTTGGGTAGACTTGTTTCATCACTTTCCCAAAATCTGCCGTCGAAAGTGGCTTGGTATTGCAGCTCATACAGTGGGCTCTGTAAAATAAAATAGTATTATCACCTCACAAATTGTTACTAGTTACTATCTGGCTGTATATTATTGTAATGTCAAAGTAATGTAGAAGAAAATCAGGGTAGCTACTGCAATGATTTATAGACCTTATAGTCATGGCAAACAGAACCTTCATGCCTACTGGAGATAACTAAACATATTTTCCATTGTGCTGTACACATACACATATAGTTTCCATTGAGGCAGGTAGTACATAAAGCTAGTCAAAAATTCTTTCTATCTATGAATGAATTCTTTTGCAACCACTAATTTAGCAACTAATTAACTAGCAATTGTAAAATTATCTCACATGTACTCATCATAGACATCTTGCTTGGGCAATGATACATCGGGATCCACCTCTAAGTGCGTCTGTATCCAAATTACGGTTTGTTGAAGTTCAGCCCTGTAAACAAAAGTTACAAAGATGAAAAAGTATTTCACAATTCACTTTGAATTAGATTTGATAAGTTACTGAATCAAGACTGTGATGAATAAATCACAATCACGTCATATCATATTAATTCTACACTACATCACACCCTTATGGGTCAGGCAAGGGTTTGTTTTGTATTGTACTGTAATAATGGTATACCTAATTTTATGTTTGTGATTATCACTTCTATGGCCACTGGACCAAAAGATAATACTGTTTGTAACAAGGAATACCATAACAGCTCTCTTTTGTGATACCCATTCAAGTGTACTGGGATGAAGAAAGATTCATCATTAGCCTACTACTATTATAAATGTGGAAGATTAGATGTTTGTGTTTCAATCATGCTGCAACTACTAGTCCGATTTGGCTGAACTTAGAATATATACATATAGTTCATAGCCTGGATTAACACATAAGCAACGTTTTATTCTAAAAAATTAACACAATGAATGGGATGCAAACGAAGTCTTTCATCAGGAACCAAAGAAGAGTTGAAGAAAATCATTCATCCGCAACCAAAGAACAGTTGAATTTTCATTTTAACATGGGCAACTCCTTTTTCACAATCAGCTGAAAGGAAAGGAAGCATGCAGGTGGAAGCTAATTATCAATAACATGTCTAAGTGGTAATTTTATAAGTACATACCTAGATCCTAGAGGGTTCATAGGTTGCTTGAGAGGATCATGTGGCGGCACACCGGTTGGCAATCTCAAGTAAAGGAGGAGTCTTTCTGCCCCACTCAGAGCTTCCACAGCTTCTAGCAACTGAGATACTCTCTGTCGGCCCTCTTGGCTATAAGACATTTAGTATACTATTATTATCATCACCACTGATATAGTACGTACATATAACTCTGACTATTACACTTATTTACTTACAAATAATCATAAAGTAAAATTGGAATATTTTTCCGTCAATAGTTCTTTGGTATCCTTTTAAAAATTTATTTGTGAACCTATCTTTAATGATAGAAATATTGTTTATTGCAAAGAAAGGTCTGTTTAAAGTTTATTGTGTTACCAAAGTCTGTGATGATAACAGCGAATTCGTAAGCTCTAGCTTGAGTAAACTACTATGTGGTACAATCTGCTGAATATGAACAGCTTTTCGTTACCTGAGGGTGTTCTCGACGATTTGCTGCATAGAAGCTACTTTAGAAGAGTCCATTTTGGACTCTTTGCTCCGGGCAGGGTCGGTGCCGGAGCCTCCCGCACTTGAAGTGCCTGGAGTGAGGCTCGGAACGGCGACACTTTCTTTATCATAAGACGCAGTTTGCCTATGTTTTGGATGATTGACATTTTCTCTGTGAAGTTTCGCGTCATCCACTACATCTCTTTCGGATTTCACATTTTTCGCACTATCGTCACTCGCCCAAGGCTGAAATGGACTTGTATTATCCATTCTAGCCCAAGCTTATTATGATTATATGGTAAATTGACTTCATAGTCATTTTTTGTCTAATCTGAAATAATAAAATGCGTAACAAAGCTCCATTTTCTTGACCATAGAAAAAAAAATATTTTCTTGACATTGGATCAGCTGTGGAATGGAGTGAGTTGGGTGGGTCTGGGTGTGTGGTATGGTAGAGTATGGTAGGAACCGTAGCACCCAACCCGAGCTGAGGCACCCCGAGGATAAAACGCTCTTGGTGGGCCAAGCTGCTTTAGTTATTGTTGTGAGGCTAAGCAACTACCTATTTTGAGTTTGACCAATGTATTACGTATTGTATTACTGCCACTTTATTACGAAGCAAGTTATGATACTTAGGTCCGTATTCCGTAGCCTTACTCAAGCACTGATCCGTACTCAAGCATAGATTTTTGTATGAAAATCTCTACTCAAATCTATGCTTGAGTAACGATTTCTGTCTCGGAATACGGACCATAGAGTACCTACCATGATTTCCTGGAATAGAAAATGGTAGAAAAAGGGATGTGGAAATACCGACAATGTACTTGGCAAAAAGACAAGCGTCCACTGCGAGAACAAAAGTAAAACAAAAAAGAAAAAAAAAACTGTATTCTATCGCGAAGTAAAAAAACTTTTTACATTATTATTTTATTAGTAATAGTTGGTTACTTGTGCTGTAGATAAACTGGTATGTTAAAACCAGACGCTACCCTTAATTTAGTTGGGTAATTAACAAGTTGTTAGAATGTCCAGAAAAAAAAAAAAGGTTTGTTTATGAAAAATGCGAGCGAAGCGAGCCCATCCATAAAATTGGCAAAAAAATAAAATCTTCATTTTTGACCGAACGCTAAGTTGACTGATTGCGAAGTTGACCATAAATAAGCCGTACTTTACTAATCACTAAATTCACACTAGTACCATTTTTACTCTGTAGTTACATCTGAACGAAGCATAGAATGAATCGACCAATCAGGAGCAAGTACATCAATTCCATGGTTGTGCTTTCCACGGGCGTGAATTCCCTACACGTGTCGGGAATGCACGACCATGGAATTGATGTATTTTTTAGTTTTTTTTTTTATACATGAATTCCATGGTTGTGTTTTACCGGGCTGTGCAAAATCGGGCCGTACAAACTCAGCACGTGTCAGGAAAGCACGACCGTGGAATTCATGTATTTTATACATGAATTCCACGGTCGTGCATTCCTGACTGCGCTTTCCACGGTTGTGTTTTCACAGGCTGTACATTCCATGGTTGTACAATAACCGGACCCTTACCTAGGTACCGTATAAAAAGAAAATAAAGAAATGTTTGTGAGTGGATGGCCATCTGTTGTTGCTCTTCAAAGATTCTTAAGAAGCGCAGCAAAAGGCGGAATTTAGTGGATTGGCTCTCAGGAAGGAAGGATTGACTGTAAGTTACCTAGTAGCATAGTAGGTAGGTACCTACCTACTCCAAAACTTAAAAAAAAATTCTCCTACACTAAAATGGCTCTGTCAGCCTGTTTCAGGTTTTATAGCATGCTGAAAGCCGCCTTTTATAGATAGGTAGGTTACCTAGCTTAGAAGATTTAATACTAGAAATCTAGAATGCTTAAAATAATGTTTTATGTAGGTAGGTACCTACAGCAATACACGTTTAGGCCCGTATGCCGATCCGATACAGAAATCATTACTCAAGCATAGATTTGAGTAGAGGTTTTCATACAAAATGTAGGCTTGAGTCCAGATCAGTGCTTGAGCGGTGAATCAGCATATGGGCATAAGATTAAAGCAATGATAGATAATTATGCTTTCAAGTAGGTAGATTAAGGTAGGCTGTTAAAACTTAAATTTTATGGAAAAATGTATGAAGTTTTAAGATCTCGGAAACACTTGTCACAAATATGAAAAGTTGTTGCTCAAGCATAGATTTGAGTATAGATATTTTCATACAAAAATCTTTGCTTGTGTCCAGATCAGTGCTTGAGCAGTAAATCAGTAGTAGGTTGGTTAGTTGTTTGAATTTTAACAATATTTTTAGGATAGGTGTAGGTAGGTAGGTACCTACAGTTTATTTTAAGGTAGTGAGTAGGTAGGTATAGTTTTGGCATCTTATGGTAGGTGTGGCTTGTTTAAGTTTTCATGCCACGCATACTGGCCACAGACACACGCTTCTACTTGAAGCAATTTCAATTTGCGGTAGGTACCATTTATAGCGTCATTGTCACAACATATTTAAGAACTACTATGCAAAAAACCAGCTGTGGCTTCTTCTTCTTTTACTTATGGCCCCTGTTTGTCATTTCGACAGACAATTTTGCAAGTGTCAAGTGAGATATTTGAAATATACCTAATCAACCATGTCAAATCATTCGTTAAGTTGGCTGTCCTTTGGTTTTTTTTTATAATGAAGAGATTTTCCCACAACCTACAAATAGATTTGCGACAAGCCTGCGTTTGTCAAGTTTCTTTGAATGTGTGTGGCCGCCAATAGCTACCTACCTTATATACTTTCCTGAGAACTACAACGACCGATGATATTGTTTTAGTTCTCAGGAAACCTCAGGAAATTGTCAACGCCTCAAGTGTACGTACGCCAAACATATTATTATAACGTCTTGTATCATAATCATAATGTACTATTACATAGGTTTAGATAACTAAGTATGTATCATTAATGAAATTTAAAATGTTTAAGGTAAACAATGGACTATGAAATTGATATTGAAGAACATGATGTGCTTGATAATCCATTCATCAAAAGAGTTTTTCCAGATATAACTGTAATTAAAAAGGAAATAACCCAATATTTTGAACAAGGTATGCACCTATACAACTATGTTTTTAGTTCTTTCCCAATATCCTCATTCCCAAATTGATAAATATGGATATAGATTTTTATAACGTGCCACCAGCAATGATCTAGATGAGCTATGGAGTTGTCATGGTCTGGAGTTTTAAAATTTTTGTGTCTGACTTTTAAATAATCGATAAAAGGTTTCATGTTTATCTAGTAACTAGTAACAACTACGATTGGGTTTTAATCTAAGGCCCGTATGCCGATACAGAACTCGTTACTCGAGCATAGATTTGAGTAGAATTTTTCATACGAAAATCTATGACTGAGGCGTTTCAGCATTGCAAGCCTTATAATTTTATTTTGATCAAATTTAATGATAATTTAGTTTGTTATATATTTTTTCAGATCCCAATGTTCAAACAGAACAAGAACTTGCAAAAGCACATGAAGATCAGCCAAGGTTCAATTTAAAAAACAATGATTCGTGTAATTTTCACTCACCTTCGGAAGTTGAAAAAACTCTATCAATTTGCAGTAGTAAAATAATATTAGGCTCAAAACCTAATATAGATACACAAAATGACAAACTAAAGCATATCTCAAAACCTTACTCAGATAAACGAAATGATAACAAAGATAATGTTTTTGATACACATTTTAAGGATAATAAAAAGCTCATTTTAGGTTCTAAATCTCCCATGGATACTCAAAATAATCCTAGAGACCACATTTTGTGTACACAGGATGACCATGATGAAAAGTTTATTGTTGATGAAAAACAAAACCATGGAGAAAAAGTAGAAATAAAACAATTTAAAGTTATTCTCCAAGATATAAAATCGTACCTAAATCAAAATGGTAGATATTGTAAACTATGTTGTAGATTATTTCTAAGCAAAAATGCTCTTAATAATCATAAAAATAAAGTGCATCATAACAAAATAATTAAAACCAAATATTTTACTGAACCAAATAATACCTCAGAAACTCTGCATAAATGTATAATTTGTGGGTCTTATTTTTATAATAGGAGTAATTTGTATAGACACTACAGAAATATACATAAGAAAAAAGTTAAGTTGAAAGGAAATAATTCCAAATTGAAAATCACAAATACTTACGATAAAATAAACGAAATTAAAACAGGAACCGAAAAACAACAGAAGACAGAAAAAACAGAGTTCGTTACAAAAGCTGTTGGCACCAAAAAGAAAGCAAAGACAGATGTCAAAGTACATGCAATGAAGCATAAAAATACTAATAAAATAATGACTGCCTCAGTAAAAAAAACTGCTGAAAATAAAACGAAGGCCGCTTCTGTTGAAAACGATAACAGAGTTAATTACGCTACACGCTCGCAAAGTTATAGTTCTACAGGTTCCGATCTTTGTCTACATTGTAAGAAAGTATTTCCAAATCAGAAGACCTTAATAGAACACATGTATGAAATACTAGAACCGAGGAAAAAAACAGAGACAATAAAATATACTGCTGATAGTGGTATTTTGACAAAAAAAAAGGACGAGAAACTATTGTTTGTGTGTCGTCAATGCTCTTATTACCTAACGAGCTTTAATGCTTATTTCGCACATATGACCAGAAACCATAAAACTGTTACTTTTTTGGATGTCAAAAAAGAGGAATATGATTCCCAATGCAAATATTGTTCTTATAATAGTTCAAATATATCAACCCACAATAGGCATATTCATTCATATCATATTGATTTAATGTTCTTGCGAATAGAAAACGAAATAGAAAATGCTGAAAATAAACAAAACAACGATAACTTTAATAGAAATGCAATAAATGAATTCAATTCCTTTGCATTAGAATCCGTGGTTTTCGAATGCAACAAATGTAATATTTGCTTCTTATCTTCAAATATTGCTAGTAATCACAAGAAACATATAATGGAACTTAATGATTGGAAATGCTCAATTTGTCAGCACGTTTTTAAAGAACAATACAAAGAATTGCATTTAAAGCAGCATGAGTTTTCTCAAACAATTAAGGTGTTCGAACTCAATGAAGCTTGCAGCAATGTACTATATAATTGCACAAAATGTGCCATACATTTCACTGAAAAGAGATATCAACAACACTACTCAAAGTGTGGATCAGATACAACCGATTCATCTTATTGTATGATATGCGATATATTAGTTGATAAAGCAGAGATGACCCATCATAAAACTCAACATGAACATTCGAGAGATATTTCAGATTTTACTATAATAGATTGTAACATAGTTGTTGATATCGTTACGAATCTGAAAAGGAAAGGCACAGACATAGAGTGTGACATAAGGGCCAAAAAAAAACTTTATGAACAACATAATTGTTTAACATACTGTCACACTTGTAAAAGTTTTCTGAACGGTTTAGGATTGAAGAATAAGCGTCATGTCAAAGGAACTTGCTCTCGTATACTCAGATATGCTTGTAATGAATGTGGGCTTATATTTACCAGTTCGACTTTGCAAATACACAAAGAAAGGCATGGCAAAGAAAAACATTTAAGATTACAAGATTACAAGTTTTTCGATCTTCAAGGTAATCAGATACGACCTCCTATACCTGAATATCCGTGTTGTAAGATATGCAAAGTACATTTTCTGAGAAAAAATGAAATGTATAGACACATTTGTGATGAAACAGATTATTTAACATGTGATATTTGCGATATAAAGTTAGCAGAAAAAACTTTTAAACTGCACATGTCGTTTCACTTCTACGTCGTACGGGAAACTTCGCTTCCAAGTGTCAGATGCAGTCCACCAAATCAATTATCCAACTCGGATGTTTCAAATTTCAAACATAAGATACCGCAATTTCTAAAACACATCATAGCAACAACAAGTAATTCAAATACACATGTCTCTTTAAGCTTATATAATGCTACAACAGTATCTGAATTTGAATCACATCCGAAATCTGAATTAACGATAACAAAATCAGAATTAATAAATAAAACATTAACTGACATACTTGAACCTGAAGTACAAGAAAAAAATAATGATTTTGACGGGGGTGTTAAAAAGACAGGAGTACAAAAAAATAATAGCACTGATATAGTTAGAGAACAAATGCCATATGACGGTTTCTTGGTAGTCATCTACACATGCAAAACTTGTGATCTTTCTGTTGATCTTTACGATGAAGTTGTAAAACATTGCCCGACACATTATAGCGATAAGAAAAACCATAGTAAAATAGCGCCTGTGACGAAGTGTAATCAATGTTCGTTGAAATTTCATAGTTTCTCTTATTCGGACCACCAACGTAGAGTACATTCAAGTGTTTCAAAAATTCAAGTTCAGAAGTTTGATCCTAGTTATTTTACATTGAAAAATATAATATGGGTAAAACATATATTTCTAAATTTACCTGAAGAAGTGGTAAAAAACCTTGTTAAAAACTCTATTTACCAGCATGAACATCGAATTCAGTTAGAACGTATTCAAAAAGGCTCAACACATCTGAATGTCTACAAATGTGACTCGTGTGGCATCTTTGTAGATCCAGGCAGTGTGTATAAACATGCTGGGAGTGCCTGTGGCAAAGCTCGAAAACACCCATGCTCCCTATGTGGTCTGCCATTTATATCAGTGTTTAGCCGCAATAGTCACGAAGATCTACATAAACAGATGAGAAAGAGTCTTACTAAAAAGTCTTTTAATATAGTTCTGTTTAATCAGAGTAAAGACAAAGCTTTGAACAAACGTATTTTTTGCGCTAATAACCAATACCTCTTCTATCAATGTAGAAACTGCGATAGTGCTGTAGAAAAGTCAATGCTTACAGACCATTCATGTGACAGAAAAACTTTGCAAAAGTGTTTAACTTGCGGCCTGTTAATAAGTAAAGATGACTTCGAAGCGCATCTATCAAAGCATAAAGATTTAGAAAAATTCTATTCCGAAAATTTCAAAGTTATATTGTTTGGATGCAAAAACAACACGAGCGATGATAACGATTTGGAAAAACTTTATTCTGGTTTTAGTGGGACAGTTTACGACTATACATTATATAAATGCGGGTTTTGCCAAATGTGTTTGAAAAATAACGATAGCACTGAAAAACATTATTGCATTCCTAACTTCGAACTGAATAAAGCAATGTGCTCAGAATGCAATTTATATTTCCCTTCGGGTTATCTCAAATATCATACAAAACAACACAGGATAGACCCAGATTTTATAAAAGAACATATGAATGTAATCACATTTAATAATCATTTCCCACAAATGAATGGTTCATTTGATTTAATGATACCTAAACATAAAAATGATATAATAGCAATCAAAGTTTCAGACAGCCCACACCATATTGACAAATTACAAACATTTAGAACTGATGTGGAAAACGGCATTGATGACGAAGATAATGGAGATCGTGCAAATACCGCCATAGAAAATAGCATTTATTTTAAAAAAGAGTATAATGATGCAATAGATTTGAATAGAGATCTTGAAATACTTTACAAATGTAATTGTGGATTACATTTCTTAAATCAACAAAAAGTAATGGAACACTCAAAGAAGTGTCAGCCTAAAACTAAACAATTTAAACAATCTTGTTCAAAATGTCATTTGCTATTTAACTCTAGTGAATTGTTTACTCATTTAGTTATTCATCATAGGGACAAATCACAGGTACAACATTTTAAAGTTATAGAAATATCTTTAGACAAACACGACAGTGCCCAGAACTCAATTCCGTTTGAGATAGACTCTGCCCAAACAAATGTAGGTATACCTAAAATAGAAAATAAAAAATAGTTACCTTAAAAAAAAGTACATTACTGCAGCGGCCCGCAACACAGAAATCGATTTTCATAAATTTTTAACTGGCCGCTGCTCGCATGTATTTGCCCAGTATACTGCATTTTCGATTTATCTCGAAGAAGGTTGTCAAAATAATGCTCTAATTTCCAAGCATGTTTGAGAAAAAATATTTCTAGGCTTTACAGCATACTTATTCAATATTATGTTAGGTATGCATCAATGATTATTTATGTAAAAAAATAATTATAGCAAAAACAGTTATAATCTGTCTGTGTATTGTCCGTTTGTTACCTTACCTCAAAACTCCGTCATTTATAAACCGATTTGAAAACATATTTTTTTTGTCTGAAAAGACATACCTACCTACACTTCCCAGATTGGTCCCATTCAAATTGGTTCAGTAAACCTAACTGGAAAAAATATGCCATTCTAGGCACGGCATTGCGTATTTTGCTTTCTTTTCAATGATGTTTACGATCAATACAACAATTCCAATGAACTGCCGTCGTCATCATCATCATCATCATCTGATGATGAAGCCAGAAGGGGGTCGTCCTTTAAAGATTTTATTTTGGTACCTACTAGTACTAGGTAATCGTTATGCTACCTTAACAGAGGAGTGTTTTTGTTTAATTGATTACTACCTATCTATGTAGGTAGTGTAGGTACCTCCTACTACCTACGTACCTTCTTTTAGTTAGGCACGTAGGTACCTAGGTAGTTTTAAGTATCTAATTTTTATGTTTCTAAGTTGCCTTAGTTACAGTTTAAAATGCTAGCAAACGTAGAAGTTCAGTATTTTTATTGAATATACCTACCTAATGTACTATATGTTGATTTTGATTTTTACTAAGAACCTACACTAGATACCAGCTTAGTTACACCCGAATACTGAAACGCTACTTATGTCCGTATGCCGATACAGAAATTGTTACAAGCCACAAGCATAGATTTGAGTAGAGATTTTCATACAAAAGCTATCCTTGAGTCAGGATCAGTGCTTGAGCAGTAAGGCCCGTATACCGTATGTTGATTTACTGCTCTAGGGTTGATCTGTACTCGAGCATAGATTTTTGTTTGAAAATCTCCACTCAAATATGCTTGAGTAACAACTTCTGTGTCGGCATACGGGCCTTAATCAGCATTCCGCATACGGGTTACGGACCTAAGTATTTTTTTTTTGGGAGCACGAATCCGCACGACTGTCAGAATTTGGCAGCGCTTCATACCTACATTATTGTGTGGTGCCACAGATGAACGACTAGCTTATTTGTCACTTTTGTCAGTGCAATTTTGATTTTATGCAGCGGCAACACTAACTGTCAAGGATTGAATTAAATTATAGTAGTCATGTTAGGATATAGATGTTCGGTGTCATAGCTACTTCAGGCCTAAGATGCGCACCGCGAGATATTTGTCATGTCGTTCTGTCAAAATGTAAGCATTTTGTACCAGTTTAGGAACTATTGCATTATCTGTGGTACCTAATGGTGTCGACAAAACGCGCCATAATGTACACTTTTGACACTTGTTAGTCGTCGTACCTCTCTGAGGACGAGATAATAGTCATGCAGAAATGTCAAAAGTTGAAAATTTAAAGGCGTAATTTCTCGACAACATTACCATAGATAATGCAATAGTTCCTAAACTGGTACAAAATGCTTACATTTTGACAGAACGACATGACAAATATCTCGCGGTGCGCATCTTAAGGCCCCAGTACACAATGGCCTGTGATGGGCCACGCTTTACAATGCACAACTGTAGGCCACGATCACTTGGTGTTCACACAGTGGCTCATGTCTCATTGCTGCCTGGCAAACCACTTGCGATGGACGTAGAAGTAGTTACGGCTGCGGCTATTTATTTATATACTGTTTACAAGTATTACAGAAGTGTGTACCGTCACAAAGTTATAAAAAAGAAATGGCGCAAAAGGCGATGGTGGATGCTGACCATTCATCGTAACAGGACAAGGTACGTAGATTTTTTTATGTGGTACTTAGGTTATGATATTATATATCGAATGTTAACGCATGACTAAGAAATTTTTTACCGTTTTCAGGCAAACCATGGACAATCTGTTAAGCGACCTTGTTGCAGAACCAACAGGGGAATTCAATAACTTTGTTCGTATGTCATCTAGTGATTTCGAATATATATTGCAAAAAATATCGCCAATTATTGCAAAAAAGGATACATATTGGCGAGAAGCAATACCTCCAAAAATAAGATTGGCATTAACATTGCGATTTCTTGCAACTGGAGACAGTTATAGGAGCCTGCACTACCTATTTAAAATATCAAGTACACTCATATCTAGAATTATTCCTGAAGTATGTTTGGCTCTGAACCAAGTGCTAAACGACATGATTAAGGTGAGTTAATAAAACATTTGTATATACTTTTAAACATTTATTCGAAAACTATTTCCCCACTACATTTTTTTTATTGGTTACAATCGTTATTGAAAGCTCTTGCATAAGCATCAGCCAAAATATTTTGAGACTGACTCTGTGTCTGAGAATAAAATTCGTCAGAAATTATTTGCATGGACTCCTCAGGTATATGGATCGTAGGGCCAGGTGTATGGATTCTGTTGGGGGATTGATAAATTGCTTCTTGTGTGCATGAGGCAATAGGGAGTTCAGTAGGTGGAAGAGGGGATGGAGTTTGCGTAGGTGGAATAGGTGATGGGCTTTGTATAGGAGACGTAATTATATAAGTTTGCGGAGATTGAGAATGATTTGAAGAGGGGCGATTGATCCAAGGTGACGACGGTGATGGACAAGAATAACTGGTGGCTGAAGAAGACGGACGTTTACTTATAATGATTTGAGCAGGTGAAGACACGTACTGAGGACTACAATTGCGACGCCGTTTTAATAGTAATCCATCAATTTCGTACATTATTTCGTTTCTCTCATTATCTGAATATTTTCTGAGTTTGTTAGCAAGAAGCCTCGTATACAAGTCGCAGTCGTCCTCTATTTTATTTTGTTGGTCTTTATTGAGCATAGCCTGGTTTAACGTATTAAAAGCCTTTGACATTTCCTTATCTGCTTTTTCTAACTCCGGTGGCTTAACTGAACGTCTCCTCTGTACAGGTATCTTAATATTCATGTCCTTTGTTTCTGTGTTGCTTCTAGCATCACTTGGAGTTTCCGTTTCTCTTTCTGTCTGTTCTCCAATGCCTGCCTGAAAAAAAAATAATTTATTTTTTCAGATTCCCACAAGTCCTGAAGAATGGCTGACCAAAACGGAAGGATTCAGTTTTCCCCATTGCCTTGGCGCGATAGATGGGAAGCATATTACCATATTAGCACCAGCCCATACCGGATCTGAATACTTTAATTACAAAGGAAGTTTCAGCATCGTTTTATTAGCCCTAGTAGATAGTGATTACTGTTTTGTGTTTGCTGACATAGGAAGCCAAGGGAGAATTAGTGATGGAGGTGTTTTAAATCAAAGCAATTTGTGGAAAAAAATATGTGATGGGACCCTTAATTTACCACCTAGTTGTCCACTTCCTGGAAGTAATACTAATATGCCTTATGTTTTTCTGGGTGATGGCGCTTTTGCTCTTAGTACTCATATTATGAAGCCCTTATCTGGACATCATCTGTTAGGTACCCCAGAAAGAATGTTCAATCAACAACTATCACGTTCTCGTGCGGTCGTAGAGAATACTTTCGGGATATTATCGTCAGTTTTTAGAGTATTTAAAAGACCTATTCCATTAGATGTCGTTAAAACTTCTATTATAACCCACAGCTGCTTATTACTACACAATTTTTTAAGAAAGAGCAAATCATCTCGCAATATTTATACTCCACCAGGCAGTACTGACAGCTATGATAGGAATGGTGAATTAATCAATGTAGGTATGAGAGTAAACCATGAAGAAAATCTATTACCATTACAATCTGTACCTCGTCGGGCTCCTATTAATGCTACGCAAATAAGATCAAATTTTATGAATTACATCCATCAAAGTCGACTATGCAGTGGTAGGGCCTATGATGCATAATTTAATTAGTTTACTCGTATAGTTAAATTTTTAGAAATAAAAACGAGTAAATACGTAGGGTAGTGGAACCAATAAATGAACGATTAAGCCGAATCGCCAACTTTGAATACCTGTAATTAAATTATCTTAATAGATATAGCTTTGTTTATGTGTATTTTCGGTGCTCGAAATCCGTAAGATTATTTAAAAAATAAAACAATTGTCACAACAAGTCTCACGAGTACCAAGAAAGATGATTTTTGGCGTGAACCTTACACAAAATGACTAAATGCAAGTGACCCGTGACTGGCGATATTTTTATGACGGCGGAGGGAGAAAATGTTGCACTACGCGAGAAATAAGAAATACACTAATAAAAGTAAATGAGAATTTTAATTTTTATGTTTTTATTGCAATTGTTCATCTTCTGGGGGTGTTCATCTTTTGGTTCCACTACCCTACTTACTTTATTAATAAAAAATATTGGAAACTATTTATTTGTTTTACTTACCTTTTGTTCATCTGTCGATATAATACTTTTGCATGTATATTTTCCTTTTAAAAATGCCTCCATAGCATCATAAAAAACCCAAATTGGCTTGTAAATTTCTTCTTCTCCCATACCAGATCGGATCGAATCTTGTTTTTTTTTAAAATGCATCCGAAATGCTGACATCAATGTCTCTTTCTTTTTTTTAAGTTCCGAAACAGGACTTTGCATGGAGTCTGCAATGCGATTCCATGCATCATTCACCTGAAAACATCGTACCTACAATACTACATATTATTTTCAGACGAGGCTCTTTTATCGCCTATGTTCATCCGGGATAATGTAGGATATTAATGCTAAAAGATTTTTTTCAAATCGGTACATTAGTTTCGGAGTCTATTCAATTCCAACAAACAATTTAAGTCCTTCCTCTTTATAATATTAGTATAGAAGTATAGATAGTATACATAATTTCTATCAACATTAAAATAGTATAAACATACCTTGTTCTTATCCTTGTGCAGTGCATTATTTGAGTCCCAAATTGCGGGCTCAGATTGATATAAATCAATAAACCTGAAAGTTTCTTCATTGCTCCACGATACTGACATTTTAGGCGATCAAAAATTCTAGTTCTAGCACGCAACAAAAAAGTGCACTATCCCGGTCAGCGGTCGGTGACGAACTAAACAATGGCCGATTGTGTGAACACCACAGGCCACGCTACGCCACGATTCCTTTGAAGTGTGCCCAAAAAACCGACAACTCCCCGATTGCGCGCCACGATTGACAATTGTCCGCCATCATATACCATTACCCCCTGTACACAATGGCGATGGCCTGTAATGGGCCAGCATGGGCCATTGTGTACTGGGGCCTTTAGGCCCGCAGGTGTACTTCAGCATCCCAGTAATCTGTGGCTACTTCAATAGATGTTCGGTGGGCTACTTTCAAAAGATACCTACCTACTACCTACCTACTCATTACAAGAGCTAGGTACCTACTTCAGGGAGTTGGGAGTCCTGTGACGTTTTATTTTGTATTTGCATCAACCTTCCTTAGCATATTGATCTATTTAGAATGCAGTCCGTTGGCTGAAGGTATTCTATGATGCTAATTTACGAGCGTTTTTTCCAATGGCTGGGGCACTTGAAACTGTCTCGCGTGTTGCTATTAGTGACTGTGATTTTGTTTATGGTGCCTCTTTTTACTCATTACTACTTGTCTAAGGTAAGAATTTATAAATAACTCCAATAATTATTAGCCTACACTACACTACATCGGGTTGTTAGTTGCAGGTAGGTACCTACATAAAACATGAAAGTTATCTTCTTAGTACAACCAGTGCTCATGAATACTCAGAGTTGAGTTAGTGTAGGTAAGGTGTTGCTTATAAATCCAGTTGCAACTCTAGGTAATTACAATAGAATAAAGTATTTAGAAAGTATTTAGGTAGTTACTCCCTTCCACTGGTAAATTATACTTGTAGTGTAAACTCATACATTAAATTGATGAAATTTCAGCTAAGCACCTGCTCCGTAGAAGTAGGTAATTGAGCTATTTCTCTTTAGTCTACCGTTACACTTGTAGATAGAAATATCTCTTTGTACAGACGTTATTGGCATTGTAGATCCATAATGTAGCTATAAATCTAAAATGTTTATTTACAGTATGAAACAATGGCAACTACTATAGGGTCAAGTCCAATGCGACATACATTTGAAGTCCTAGGTGATGTTTCAACAATGACTGCAATAGATCTGAAAATAAGGATAGAAGAAATGTTACGGATCAAGGTAACTATCATTATAATAATCACTATTCTATTATATTGCCTGTCTTATACTATCTGACTTGCCAAAAACAAAGAAATTATTATAATCTGATGGATAGCGTTATTCTGAGTTGGTTAAATCCAAACACAGACCTTTTCCCATGAATTCGAATTTTGTATAAACTGTGTTGGATGGACCACTTGGACCTACAATGGAATTTTTAGACCCTTGATTAATTGCTACACAGAAACAGATATGCCCTTGCAAGCATATGATTATTCAGTTATAGTTTGCCATTTAGTAACTTCGGCTAAACTTCTGCATGAAGTTACGTCTATGAAATATTGATACATTAGAAATATACATTTTTAAGGCATCGGTATCGACCGAGCTACGTGAGCTTGAAGCAAAACGCGGAAGGCTACAGCGCGAGGCAGCGGCGGCTAGTTCTCGCGCCGACAGCGCTAAAGCCGAGCACGCGCGTGCAGCGGCCGAGCTGCAGCGGCTGCGTGTCTCAGCTGACCAGGCACGCATAGCCCAGCTTGAAGCCATCCGACGCGACACACCAGAACTAGCACCACCCATCCCCATCCTACCCTCCAAACCTCCATCCATCCTCCCAGAAATCAACCCAACCTCAATACCACACTGCCGTATGTTTTCGTGCTTTGACCATTCCCGCTGTTCCCTTACTTCTGGGTTCCCGGTATACCTTTACGATCCCGATGTCCACGCGCCGTTAGCAGGAGCAGAAGTTGATGGCTTTCTGAAAACGACTTTACGACAAACTTTTGGCTACAATCCACATTTGACGCAAGATCCGAATGAAGCTTGCGTTTACCTCGTCATTGTCGGAGAATCTTTCCCATTGGAGAAAAGTGCTTCGTAAGTTAAAAGCCCTTTTATCAAGTCTGTTAAAAGCTGAATCCTATGTAGGTATATCTATATTACTAGCTGACCCGGCGAACTTTGTTCCGCCTTAGAGGCAATAAATGACCATATTTTGGATTTTATACCTACAAACCCCTAAAAACCCCGCTGTCAGTTGTGTTTTGTTATTCCATGTCAGTCTTGTTTTGCTATACCATTTCTAACAAATGAAAGGCTGGACTGATGTTTTTACTGATTAATTTTTGTGGATTTTCATTTTTTCCTCGTTAACGGGATATAAAGTATCCTATGTCCGTCTCCTGGTTCTTAGCTACCTCCCTACCAGTTTTCAGCAAAATCGGTTCAGCCGTTCTTGAGTTATAAGCGTAGTAACTAACACGACTTTCTTTTATATATATTATATATAAGATAAGATGTACATTTTGTTAACGCTTTCAGGTCAGTGACAGAGACTTACAAGCTTTATCTAAATGAAACAGCTCTGAAAAATTTGCCTTACTGGGGTGGAGATGGGCGCAACCATTTATTGCTGAATCTGGCGCGAAGAGAGCTGTCTGTCGGCTCCGGCGACGCTTTTAGAGGAGCGTCGACTGGGAGAGCAATGATAGCTCAATCTACATTCACACATAACCAGTTCCGGCCTGGATTTGACCTAGTGACGCCACCAGCTTTGGGTCCGCCTGGAGGCGATGTATGGGCTGATTGCGGACAAATGGCGCCCGCTAGGCGACAATACTTACTCAGGTATATCATTCTGCTGTTTTCTAGGTTGCATAGTTGTAACTTTTGGGTACGAATTCATAAGCAACATCTAGTTTTCAGGGCTCGCAACCACCTCTGACCGGAGCTGAAAAAAATAAAAATACAGAACTCATTGAGCAACTGCAAAAAATGGTGAAACTAGCTCCGGAAATAGACTCGTTTCTTCTACAGTTCGAATGCGATCCTCCGGTAGAAAAAAGAGCTATTTTACCGGCCGGCGATTGGGCGCTCTGCGGGACCGACCGGTCTAGGAAAGCAGTGTTACATTCGTCCACTTTCGCCCTTATTCTCGCGCCCGCTGACATCACCTACACAAGCACAGCATTAGTGCAAGCAAGACTTTACGAAGCACTACGTTCCGGCGCTATACCAGTTATCCTCGGCGGAGACAGAATTAGGCTACCGTTTGATGAAGTGCTGGATTGGCGGCGAGCGGTAGTTTCTTTACCGACAGCGCGCGTAACTGAACTACACTTTCTACTGCGCGCGCTGGGTGACGCAGATCTACTATCGTTGCGGCGACAAGGGCGCGTGCTATGGGAGCGATACCTAAGCTCCGTGCAAGCCAGTGTGGACTCTATCCTTGCCGCATTAAGACATAGACTTTTAATTCCGCCGCGTCCGGTCCCCGCTTCGCCTGCCCCCGCCGCGTTTGACGATTCGTACACGCCTCCGCGGTTGGAGCCGCCGGCCGTTGACGCCGAGCCGGAAGAAACGCTAGGTCCGTTGGAGGCGCCATACAACAGTCCGTCTTACCGACGTAACTACTCTGTGGGTTTGGTTCACGGATATGAAGCGTGGAACGAGTGGGGCGAGCCGTTTGCGCTGTTTCCGCAGCTGCCTTGGGACCCGCCAGTGACATCAGAGGCACGTTTCATGGGCTCCGCGGCGGGGTTCAGGCCGGTTGGCGCGGGCGCGGGCGGCTCGGGGCGGGAGTTCAGTGAGGCACTCGGAGGCGACCGCCCGAGGGAACAGTTTACAGTCGTTATCCTGAGCTATGAACGGGAGGCGGTGCTGGGGGCTGCTATCGCAAGGCTGCGAAGCTTGCCGTATTTAAATAAGGTAATACTCTTCATTAAATTATATCTTACCTGTTGAGAGAAATTCAATCAGCAATTCCATTTGCATCATGCGCCAATCACGACAGGCGTATCTTTGAAACTTTTTGGAAATTCTTGATTTCATTACGTCCTTCCTGCTTTGTCAAAACTAATGGAAATCTCACTCTAAAAGTTTATTCAGAGTAGCCGTTGTGACATAAGCAGTCGATTCAATAATCTATGTTTCCAGGTGATAGTAGTTTGGAATGGCCCCACACCTCCTTCATCTATGGCTTCGTGGCCCGAGTCTGGCGCACCAGTCGCCGTAATCCGTGCTCCTCGCAACTCACTGAACAATCGCTTCCTGCCATACCATCTTATAGACACCGAAGCAGTGCTCTGCGTAGATGACGACGCGCATCTTAGGCATGACGAGATCGTATTTGCTTTTAGGTAATGTACCTTGAATCGAGTATGCAAGAATCACTTTTCTAAAGCACGATTAGTTACCAAGTAATCCTGCCATGCCGAAAACTAATCGAGCCCTGTGTATATGACGACGAACATAGTTTTTGCTATTGGGTAATGAACCTTAGGTCGTCGTAGTAACGATCAATATGAATAGAGATACATGCGCTTGTTTGATTTTCAGGGTGTGGCGTGAGCATCGTGATAGGATTGTGGGATTCCCCGGTCGGTATCACGCCTGGGATGTCAACTTCAACAATGGATTCCTCTACAATTCTAATTACAGGTATTTATTTATTAATTTTTGGAAAACTTACAGCTCTTAAAAACACAATAGACAAACACTTAGAAACAGAAGGCTAATAACAAGTTTTCAAGTTCTAAAATAATTATATATTTTGTATTCGCCTAGTCGGTTTTAAAGTGCGTCTTGTTGTTTTCGTCCGCAGGAGTTACCTTTTACAACCCTGTACTTGTCCCCTGGGTGGTGCTAAACGAGCTCAAACACTGACAACATTGAATAAAAGAAAAAATATGGTTATTTGATTTCTTTGTTTCCAGTTGTGAACTAAGCATGGTATTGACTGGCGCAGCCTTCGTACATCGGTACTATCTGTGGGCGTACTGGCGCACTCTGCCGGCCGCCATCCGCGACTACGTCGACGAGTTTATGAACTGCGAAGATATTGCGATGAACTTCCTTGTATCGCACATCACTAGGAGACCGCCCGTCAAGGTACTGCTACTACTACTAAGAGAAGTTTCGAGTTATTTTCGTCTATTTTCGGAAATACATGCGGTGATGAAAATCTAGAGCTGTTACAACATTCAATTATGCGCAAGAGAATGGAGCAACTAGGGATGCTAACAACTCTATAAACTTAAAAAACAACTCAATACATTTACAAATATTTGAATCGCAGGTAAAAAAATGTATACATATAAGTATTATATCAGCTATCTAGTTCCCATATTACAAGCTTTGCTTAGTTTGGGACTAGAGGGCGTTGTGAAAAAAAAAATATCTACTAGTGTTTTTTGGGACCATCGCGAGATATCAGGGCGAACTTAGTAATTACAATATAGATAGATAAACGTTTTTGCAGGTAACTTCTAGATGGACATTCAGGTGCCCCGGCTGTCCCGTCACGCTCTCATCAGACGAAACGCACTTCCACGAGCGGCATAAATGCATACAGTTCTTCTCTCAGGTAAGTTACTAACTTCAAATCTTCATTATGAAAGTTGGTACGAAAGTTCTACATTATTTTGTGGGCTTCAGATTTATTTACAAGAATGACTATTGGACTATCTTCACAAATGTGCACGAACTACTGAGGGCCTAGTACGAGTTTTGGTGTTTAAATCTGGTGTAAATCGTCTGATGCCCAGCACACCTGTGGGCGCTGATTTGTATGACAGACACTGAGCGGATTCTTTGAGTAGCTTGGTCTACACCAAGCGCGTACTCGCATATCGAGCTTCTTAAAGAATCCGCTCTAGTGTGCTGGGCGTCGTTCACACACACTATACACTGAAAACTCGTACTAGGCAGCAATAGAGGGGACATGCAAGAAATAGTTGATACCTCTTTAATTATTAATATTAAAAAACGCAGGTAATGGGCTACACACCACTTCTAACGACCCAGTACCGAGCGGACTCTGTGCTCTTCAAAACGCGAATACCTCACGACAAGCAGAAATGCTTTAAATTTATATAAACATTGAAATCAAATGTAATAGGAAAAGTATTTCACCATCGTAATCTTGGAAGATCTCGTTCGTTTTAATTTAAGCTTTCTCTTCGCCTAAAGTACATGTTTTAGGAAGTTGCTTAATTCATTCTGGATGAGACTAAAATACCCGATAATTCAGTTACCACTACCATTTTTTTCTTCATTATGGAGGTGACACCAATTGTTCGAGCCACTATTGGTTGTAATAGATGATGTACAAAATGTAAGTACATATTCAAATTACAAATTGAACCTTAAAAAAAAAGAATATTAACATTTCGAGACAAATTATTGAAACACGACATGTCTTTTCAAAAAGTGATATTGAGTGAGTCTCATTTTGCCTTTTGCCTGTGACGTCATTGCATTTACTAAATAATTGTTGAACAAATTGAAGTAAATTCTTGTAACTAATATAACAACGTTTGTAGGTAGTTACGTCGATCGACAATAGTAGTTTGTTCTTTATTTTTACTGTATTTATACTTTATTTTGTATATTCTTTGTACAGTGAGGTACCTACTATTGTTTTTGTGCCTTCTTAGTGTGTAGGTATTTGATATTTATTTAGAAAAGTTTTGTGTATTATTTAAACAATTACGAAGTATACAAAGCAACTTAGGGAGTTGTACTGTACAGATAATGTTGTTGCAAGTATAGATTTACGGAGATTTATGACTTTTCAGAGACTATGTTGCTCTAATAAAATTATACATACAAAATGTAAATTTTCATGGTTGTTAAAGTCAGAAGGCAGCAAAATTAGATGTATTTTATTTAGGTGTAAATGTAATAGACATCTATTGACCTAGTCTGTACTTTAAGAATGACTGAATGCTGAACCCAAAAAAAATCAACCGAGTCACCAATTTTCTTTTAGGATAGTAAAACATTTTAGTCCATTAAAATGTTACATTTTTTAGGCCTTACCTTGCGTTTTTTAGAGGACGTAATTTTATTTTTTAGGGGGGGGGGGTAATGTTAACAATTATTTTTTAACAAATAAATAGTTTAAGAAATATATCGTAAAAACCATTTCAACCCCTATTTTCAAGATGGCGGCCGTGGGACAAGGGCGGCGACACCACAAACTTAGTTTTAGCTTTACACTGACCCCCCTACACATCAAAAAAATAAAATTGCGTCCTCTAAAAAACGCAACCCCAAATGTAACTTTTCAATGGACTATTTATTTTTGGTAAAATACACGCGAGAGCAATGATTCCGGGTCACTTAAAGAATGTTAAAAATCTCGGAAACTAAAAATGATAGGTTAATGCAATAAATTGTATTTAATAGACAATGTAATACTCCTTAAATGAAGGTATTAAAACTTCTTAGTTATTGTAAAGTTATATCTTAAAAAAATCAAATTTGAAAAAGGGCCACTTTCGAAGATGGAACTACGAAATTACAGCATTTGGTTTTGCTTTTGTTTGTAATCTGTCATTTATGTGGGTATATAAACCATGTTGATAGTGCTCTATATTCATTATTCAAGCTGAAATTATGTCGCTTACGCCTGAAGAATGCACCAGAATACTTACAATGCTGGAAACCGGCCGGAGTCAGCGCGATACAGCCAGGACTGTCGGTGTGTCGCTGTCAACAGTACAAAGAGTTCTCCGACGTTACGAAGAAACTGGTTCTAACCTACGCAGACCAGGAACGGGCAGAACCAGGTGTACCACAGCACGAGAAGACCGATACTTGGTGAACACCATGCTTCGAAATCGCTTTCTCACAGGAACTGAACTCACAAATCAGTTTCGACGCCTCGGAGGAAGTAACCCAAGTGCATGGACAGTAAGACGTCGGCTTGCTGAATCTAACTTAAAACCCCTAGACCTGCAAACGGCCCTAAACTGGAGCGTGGGCATCGTATTTCAAGACTAAGATATGCCCAGAGCCACGTAAATTGGAGTATTGAAGATTGGTCAAAAGTTATGTTCTCCGACGAATCAAAATTTATGCTCTACAAGCACGATGGAAGACACAGAGTGTATCGAAGACCAGGGGAAAGATTCAAGCAAGCATGCATCGAAGAAAAAGTAGCCTACGGTGGTGGGTCTGTACTTGTGTGGGCCGGAATTTCTTCTGAAAGTCGCACAGAGCTGGTGATCATAGAAAACGGCTCTTTAACTAGCGTAAGATATGTGGAAGAAATCCTCAATGATCATGTTGGTCCATTTATGGTCAATTTAGGTGAGGATGCTATATTTATGCATGACAATGCCCGACCTCATACAGGTAGGATTGTGAATGACTACCTTCAAGAGATGAACATTACTCGTATGGAGTGGCCAGCGCGCAGCCCGGATATCAACCCGATCGAGCATGCTTGGGACGAGCTAGGCAGATGCGTAAAACAACGAAACCCTCCCCCAATCACGCTTCGTGAGCTCAAAATTGCTCTCACAGAGGAATGGGAGAATATTCCCCAAAATCGTATAAGGAACTTGGTGTACAGCATGCCAAACCGCGTAAACGCAGTAATGGAAGCACGAGGAGGCAATACGAAGTATTAAAATTCAAGTCAAATCGTAATAAAGTTCAAAAATTTCATGTTTCCTATTTTTGTTTTAAGGAGAGATCAGCAGTTTTTTTCTTTATGTAATTTTGTGTTAATAAAATGTATGGTGACTCATATTTTTTTACTTTCATTTAAGGAGTATTACATTGTCTATTAAATACAATTTATTGCATTAACCTATCATTTTTAGTTTCCGAGATTTTTAACATTCTTTAAGTGACCCGGAATCATTGCTCTCGAGTGTATTAATAACTAGCTGACCCGACAGACGTTGTCTCAATGTTATGTCAAACGCCATTAAAAAAGATTATATTGCCAAAAGCGCTAAGGTTACATTACATTTTTGCTAAAGTATTCTTAAATTTTCGAATTTTCTGCGCAATTTTCTTTGGTTTTTCTTCCTTAAGAACCTTCTCCTGACAATAGCAAACACAACAAAAAAAGAATAAGCGAAATCGTTCCAGCCGTTCACGCGTGATGCCGTGACCAAGGGAAATAGGGATTCATTTTTATATATAGAGAGAGATTAACTACTTGACTACGGTTCTTTATATAGGTACTTATAAATTATTTCGATTGTTCTCACAGCTTAGTCGTAGGCTCGATTCCCACCCAGAATAAATATAGTAATCAGTCAAGTACATAACGTCTTTTAATAAAAAAATTGCGAAGTTATTTTTCAAAGTAAGGACACTTTAAAGTAATTTACATTGTTAATAATATAATTAATGATTGTTTAGTTAGTAGTCAAGTACCTAACTTATAATATATTCGAGGATTTTATTACATTATACAAGTAATAAGTATTCGTTCGTAATAAATTGTAAATTTGTAGTAAAATACCTAAAATAACTTGTTTAATAAATGATTTATTTATATCTCTTTGTATCTCTTGCAAAATGCTTGCTTCGTTCTACAAATATGAAACATTATAAATAGAGATTTTTCCGAGATCATTTTTATCTTCCAACATCCTTTACTTTGATAGCTTTTGCTTTCGCTAACCAATAAGGTACCCTAAGTAATCAGTAAAAATCATCATGGCAGGTAGGTACATAGCTTTTACTAAAAACGATATATTTACCTTGATTTGTGAGTTTCATTATTCCCGATAATAAAATTGGGCACAGTTGCATGCGCCATGATCACTGAACTTATTGAAGTCTTAGCAAGTAACAATAAAAATATTACGTGTTAGTAGTTTATTTTTTTATTTTTTATCTTATTAAAATATGACGCCCAACAGAGGTTTACACACTATGAAAAAATTTATCTAAGGGTTATAAAAATAGTGTTGAATGAAAAGTGACAGAAAAGAACCTATGACAGTTTAAAAAATTGTATCATTGTGGTAGTTTAGTTTCTTGTAGGTTTACCTACTTGTACTAGGCATCAATACGTAGCGTAGGGAATAGGTATATAAATACTGATGTGGTGGACGTGGTGGTAAACTGATATGCGACCGCAAGCTCTGTGATACTTGCTACTGTTTGGTATAGAGTATAGGGCATAGGCATTAGTTACCACAAACATACGGACTGTTGTGCGTAGTTTATATTTTAGTACTATCTATCTATAATAATGGTTTGTTGTTTTTATCCTTTGTTCCTCTAACATTACCATCTCATAGTGAAAATTAGAAAAAGTAACGTTTGCAAAAACATAAAAAAATTGGAAAAATGTTTAATAAGCATTGTCTACTAACAAAAATATAATGTTATAATAGCTAATAATGAAAAACTTTATTCAAATAATATCATTTATTACATTCAATATGCTAACGAAGACGTTATAATATAAGTTACACCAAGTAGTAACACACAAACAGTAAAAAAGTTTCAAATATAATTTATGAACACTTTGATAGAAGGTCGTTCGGATAATAAGTTAAACTACTTAAGATTTACAGTTAGTAAAATATTCGACATACTTTTTGATGATTAATTTAATTAAAATTAAATGTATCTTTTATTAAAATTTATTCGACAATATACAGCGCTTATCAATTTGTATAAGTAAAACATAATTCTACTTTACATAAACCGAGGTTTACTTAGGTAATATTAGGCAAACGGCAAAAAGTGTTATAGAGTGCTGGGACAGACTGGGACAAATATCTACCTACGTACTTTGTTTTAAAATTAACAAAAAAGTATGACTTCGGTTATGTTATAGGTGTCTATTCTGTTGTTTGCCACTTACGAACTAAAAGTATTTAAAATACAAAAGTTCTTACTATGCTTAGTTCAAATTAGCATAACACTCAAGAATCCTAAAATAATTATTTTTTAATCTAGTAACGTCAAATTTTAATCAAATACCGTGAAATATGTAATTCAGCACCAAATTTAATGTCGATTAATTTGAAGTAAAAGTACCTACTCGCAGCTGAGTACAGAAAAATTGTCATCGAGGTGGTACCTAAGAATTAGAATATTAGTGCGGTACGCTAATTTGAGTAAACATTATAAAAAAAAAAACCATGTATTTTCACGTAATCTTAGTTAGCTGTAACAACGGAATCGCCACCAATAGCTGTCAACTAACTTTTATGGACATGTTTAATTTAAATTGTAATACATTATACTTAAACGTTATTATGTACGTGTAATGTACTTATAAAGTAAAATGTCAGGTTCCTATAATACTAAAATTCGGTATAGTCTCTACAAGGTGGGGACGTAGGTATGTACGACATTCAATGAAAACACGGGTAGAGACGATTATTACTTGATAGGCGTGACAGCTCAGTCGGCATTAAGAGCTCTGCCTTTGTAGTGAAAATAAACATTTATGTGTGACAAAAATTTATGTTTTTTTCTATGTCTGGGTGTTACCATGTACGTACATATTTACAAAAAAAATGTATATATGTATTTTATCAGCAGGCAGGTCCCAGAGTACAAGCTTAGCTTAGTTTGGTACTTTTTATTCAGGTACTATATATTTTTTAGAACTAATATTGTAGAATGTAGGTACTAACGAACACAATATCGTGTTTTAATTTAATGTCGTCCATGCATCCCCAGCCTGTATATGAAAATATAAACTGTCAGTGTTTATCAATCCAATCAGATATATAATCCAATGAGACCCTATTTTACGGACGGACGGACGATGCTACTAACGGACACTCGTAATATACCTAGTAGGTATAGGAACCAGGCATTAGCTGAAATATTTTCTCCTAAATTACTTACACTAAATAAAATCTCGAATATCGTAGAAAATATCCTAATTTAAGTGAACTCTCGATTCTAAGATATGAGAAGAGGTTTTAGGCGTAATTTTATTAGTAAACGCCTTTTGCATAAGTTATTTAAAATAGATGGGATAGTGTCGTGAGATTATTCTTTCATCATTTACAATATACCTACGAAAGTATTTTGTAAATAATAGTCATTGCGGTGCACAATATTAAGTACTTATAAAATTCATTTTTTTGTGCATACAAATTATGAAAGTGACACTAATTTGTTTACATACATTTCGTATGAAAACGTGGGTACCTACGTTGTAGGTACCTTTTTATTAAAATCGTTTACTTACTATTATTATTTTGGTTCACATTATGTTTAATTGTCCACGTTTTGCACTTCTCATAGGTTGTTTTAACAGTAAACTAATAGAGAACCAGTAAGATTAGTATTTTTTTTACAAGTAGGTAGGGCATTTGTTAGACAAATTCAACATTGGCAATACTGAAGTAGATGCTTGATAACATCGATAACGTACAGATATATGCATTAATTTTTCATGTTCTTTTTGTAAAAATGCAACATTTACTCACAAAAATTACTACAAATACAGCATTTATAATATTTTTGTGAGTAGTAGAATGAACTGTAGTAAACTTTTACTGATTCCCTATTAGTATAGCAACATATTTAGTCTGCGATAGGCACTATTGTAGGTTGTGTTCACAAGTAGTGGTGGGTGACGGTAGCGAGCCTTGTGTGAGGCTCGGGCGGTCGGGACCGCCACTCACGATCTCAGGCGAGGTCGTCAATTTTGCCGCCGTCCAATCGCTTCAGCTGTGAAGATCAATAAATATTATATCTTCGCTGTATCTAGTAACTAACTTAAAAGCTGAGCTTAGAGTTGCTAGAAAACTTGCAAAAGTTGACGGAAGCAATTATCACTGTGTTGCAAAATATAGGTACATATACGGTTCTAAAAGTGGGTACCTATACTCGTAGAACCATAACTTATGCCTAAGAGTGTGCTCTTTAGTGCTAGATTACGTACTAAAACAAAAAAAAACTATCGTGAAATACCAAAAAACAAAATAATTATCTTATGCTTACGCCTTGGTCAACTGTCCAAGCAGTGGGTGCTAGACGTCCAGTACGCTTGTAAGAAATTAACATTTTAATACCTACGAGTACCTACGTTTCTAGTTCTATAGCAAAAAAACACGTGGTTACATTTCTATTCAACCGTAACTTCTTTAGCTAAATCATAAGCTTGCAATACTGTAGTCACTTCAATAACTATCAGTACTAGGATAGGTAGTATTTTATTACGATCTGTGGTATCAGTAACTTCTACTTGCATAGAAGTAGTGTGGTGCTTCAATTGTCTCTATACACCATCCCACCATACTGTGCCTGATTAGGAAGTATATGCACTGTGATATTTTTTAGTTATTTGTGCTCTACTCTGAACAAACTGTTGCATTTATACTTTTATCCAATGGTCGTGGACAATGTAGCGTACCGTAATTAGCTCTATTCTTGTAATGGCCAAGCAAGCATCCAGAGAACCGATGTACTACGTAGAGAATGCCGATCACCCGGGAAACTGCTGAATAAGGAAGGCCAAGCAGTGAACTTTTGCAGTCTGTTATGATGGTGATCACCTTACCGCGAAACCGAAATGGGAATGTCCATTCCCGTCAAGATCCAATTGTGTCTGGAATCCCAGTACTATACACGTTGTAACATAATTACCCTATAAGTCCGAAAGAGAGGTATTCTACAGGTCACGGCGAACAGTGTTTGTTGTACGACTTTTGAGGTTTCCAAGTTTTTCATTCATGAAATGAGCTCGTAACTTTTACTTAAAATGTACCTACACACAGCATGCGTGTGCGTGCGACGCGGTAGAATGGTATCTACGTGTGCATGCGTGTGTACGGGTTTACGCAAATAGTAAACAAACACTTAGGGTTGTCACATATTTCTAAAATAAAAGTTGTACTTTTGTATGAAAATTTCAATTACGATTTATTGACCCTTTGCACATGTCCAAGCACTCAGGCGGTTGGTCTGATTACGCCCTCTTCGGGCTTATAGGGTAATTATGTTACACCTTGTATAGGCCAAGCCTTGTTGAAGGTAAATTCTGTGAAAACGGCACAAACCTATTCTAGACTCTCGTTACCTCCTTCTCGTCGCCGGCGACGCTGCGGTACCGCGGCGGCGCGACGGTGGGCGGCGCTGACAGACAGTGCACGTAAAGCAAAGCCGCGGCAACGCCACCGGCTATCGGTCCGATCCAGTACACCTGTTAAACAAACAACCATAGTATTCATAGTCAAAAGTCATCTAGCTATAGAAGACACTGTACCTACTCGTTGAATTCATAGTCACAGTTATCTAGGGACCGCTGTGCTCTTCGAATTCATAGTCAACAGTCATCTAGGGCCTAGATGACTGTTGACTGTGCAATTCGCCGGGTACAGTGTCCCCTGGAGGGGCTAGTACGAGTTATCCGGCGAATTCTAAGTGAATATGGTTGTTCACATGTGGAATGTAGTGCCTAGACGATGTTGTAGAGATACCTAGAGTGATTTTATAGGTGTAATATCGTTGAGAATTACGTAGGAAATGAGAATCACGCGATTTTACCAAAAAAAAACCTTACCCAATGGTTATCCCATTCGTTGATGACAAGAGCGGAGCCGAATGCTCGAGCTGGGTTCATGGCGGAGCCGGTGTAGTCCACAGCCAATAGATGACCAAGAGTCACGGTCAGACCGATGGCGAGAGGAGCGGTCGCCTTGCTGTCGGGTTTGTTGGGGTCGCATACCTGTGAACGAATATATTATTTAAGGCCTGTCCAGACTTCAGACCTATGAAATGCGAGCAAATAATCGTTCTGTTCAAACCTAGTTTCGCTTTAGCTTCGGAACTCACATACCTAACAGGGGTTTATAGTACTAGGCGGGATACCGCCCGAACGAAACTTTTCTTTCTCATCGCTATAGGCTTATATGATCTGTGCTATAGGTTAGCATTGATTTGCCCTGTAAGCTCTTGCAATGCCAATCTGACTTCTTTCTCTACAATAGGTATTATGTGGCTCTACTCTAGACCGCTAGGATATAGATGTTCGGTGACTCTAGAACTCTACCAAATATGGAACGTTTGTGTAAGCTCTTTAATTGCTATTCCCCACTAGATGGCGTTACTAGTTTTAATTGTGTTTGGATCTCAATGCGAACTGCGAATCGTGCACCAATTTGATAAGAATGTAAGTAAAGTAAATACGTTTATTCGGTCAAGTGCAACTAAATTGTTTCCACACAGAAGCTACTTCAAGCTACTAAATGTGATAAGATAACTTTGATAACTAACGTAAATGTTTGTCTTTAACATCACCACTAGGTACCTACTAGACGTCTATATGCGTTTATTCCTTTTCTAAGTTGAAAAACATTTTTGATTAGTGAAAATAAATTAGTTTAACTATGTACCTTGGTAAAAAGGCATAAGTAAACAAAATCTGAATATAATATTCGCTAACTGCGTATCTAACTATTGATTTATGTTAATCTTCGGCCATTTCGTTTTGCGAGCAAAATACTGAATTCCGTCACGCGATGGTGGCTTCACAATGTTGTCTTGAGGTTCCTTCTTTCTAACATTTTTCTCTTTTGGCTCTAACAAAAGGATTGTACGTAGAATACTGAATGGATTGACTATATATACCTTGTACCTTGTACCTAGTATAGATATGGTTATTATAATGTATTTATGTAGTATTGGTATCATATTAGTAGTTTATATATATTTTAATTTATGCACATAGTTGGTGAAATTAGTTAAATGTAGTCTTCTTATTACACCGTCACTTTCGTTCATATAAAATCCAGTCCATCCAAAGGTTGCCTGGAAGAGATCGCTCATAGCGATAAGGCCGCCCATTGTACTTCACATAAGAATAATGAACTCTGTGTTTATTTTATAATTTCTGTAAAAGTGGTGTACAATAAAAAGTTTTCTATCTATCTATATATTCAATGCTCTGTGGGATCGAAGATGCATTGCTCAGTGACCTACGTAGGTAGTATTTTATCAAATTATCTCACGAAGGTAATGAATCCCAATAAATCAATAATTTGATAAACAAAATAAAGGTTTTGATTTTTGCTGGTTTTACCCGTTTTACCTAACTAATAAATCAGAAAGGTAAGCATCCAATCAATCTTACAAAAGTTTTATAACTACTAGGCATACATAACTATAATATACTTATGGTACGTAAAATCAAACGGATACCTACACTCTTTTTATAAACGTTTTATCAGTTTTATGCACATTACAATCTCTACATAACCGGAGATGAGTGCGCGTAATAGTCATATTAGGATAATAGCGCTTTAGAATATTTGATATTCAGATTCTTTGTTTATTCAATAATAAAATAACATAACAGATGGCTCCAAGGCGTGCCATAGCTAAAATAACTCGAATGAAGCCTAAAAACATCACTGAGATACATAGCGTAACGCGCCGAGTATATCCACCACAATACTTATTTATTCCTTCTAAGGACACGAGCATATATTTACCTGAATGACATTGAATAATTACCAGCTAGATGCCGACCAGATTACGTGCCTGATTACGTTAAAATCATGGACTGAACAATTTATTGTAATTAATGGGTTTATGGTAAAATAGTGGAAGCGGTATTTAGCGAATTCCTTTACGTAATGAGTTGAAGACTGTATTTTTTTTTAATTGTACAATTACACTACAAACCTTGGAGATATCAGTTCTCTACTTATCAGTTATCAGTAACAACATGATCACGATTCTTTTATAGTGCGGTTAACTATGAGAATACCTACAGTCTACAGACGAGTTCCTACTCGACTGAGGCACCCCTATACCCTATAGTATAGTTTCGTAGTTATTTATAATTTACAATCTAATAGCTGATTTACCTACACTTTGTTAAGTGCAAGTGCGAAGTGCTAAGTGGTTTTTGGTGTCAAGTTTTAAGTGTATTCAGAACGTTCACACAGTGTTTAGTTGATTCTGCTCCTTATATAGTACTCCAGATTAATCCATTCGTATTGCCGAGCAATTATTGCTCAAAAAATTGCCCGTAGGTATACGTATAAGCGCACCCTGCAGCCTTATTGTGTAAGTTCAGTGGTAATCGACATCGGCTTCATTTTTGACATTTGAAACCTAGACTGGACTTCAACTGTCACTTTCGTATTCGTTTTGTATACAATACCGAAAAAATTCTGACAGAGTCGACCGGTGGTAATGGGCTTGAACTTCACTGGTAATGCATTTCAAGTTACACAATAAGGGTGCTGTTCGGGCGACGACGCTCCGAGTGCGGGGTAAGCGCGGGTGTGCGGGGGGGAAGCTACTTAACAGTAAAAATAGACAAGGCTTCTGATGACTTTACTTCGCACTTGCACTAATTACCTGCACTCATCTCTTAAAAGGTATGCGTTTACACGCTGATTTTACTTATCGCCTAACACGTCTTGTATACTTGTCACTCGCGCTTGATACTTAACAAAGTGTAAACCAGGTATACCTAAGTATGTAATGACTCTAAAAGCATTCCATAAAAAGCTCTACGAACTAAAGTAATTTTAGTTTAAGCACCAAGCATCATAAATATTTGATTCGGAAGATTGCACGGTGTTTACATCGATTTCCGCTAATAACTTCACGTCACGAAACATGTTTCAATTATAGTTGGCGATTCAATGGTCATTGAGTAGAGCTGTAATTGCAACAGTTCACTTAGGTGTTATTGAAAAAATATATTAAAAACAGGATGAAAAAGAAAGAGCAAACAGAAAATACAGAAGATTAATAGACTTTCGAGTTGAATCTTAGATTTTGTGTGATAACATTTTAAGGAGCGTTATCATATCAGTAGTTTATAAACTTAAACATGACAGCTATGTAGGTATATATATATATAGAGAATGCTCATGAATACTTACACCGCAAACGACGAAGATGAGAACGAATGTAATGAAAAATTCGATTCCGAGTCCTTGAAGCGCCGTGACTTCACTCCCCAGTGCAGTGAGTCCCAGCTTGCCAGCAACTCGTTCTGGAGTCAGCGCTTTCAGGAGACCAGAGCCGGCGGCAGCGCCTGCGCACTGGGCTATGATGTAGAGCACCGCTCGACAGGGCTTCACCAGACCGCCTGCTGCTAGCCCTACTGTGACTGCTGGGTTCACGTGCCCGCCTGATACGTGACCTATCGCCTGTTAGAAAAATCAACATGAGCCAGAAATCAAATGCCAAAGAAATTCACCTCAGGTTTGCAAAGGTTGATGTTAAAAATTAGTCACGAAAATATATTTAATTAAAACGTGGTTTTTATCAACTGTCAGAAGGGTATTAAGTATAACAAAACATGGATGCGTAATTTAGCGCCATGAAGATAAGCTAGCACCACGAAAATAGATAGCGCGCTTATCTCCAATGGTTTCATTAATGTGGGTAAATACGCTACGCAGATGTAGGTACTGAGTAAAAACAATACTTAGCATAGCAATATTCATTTGCTAAGGTTCGGTAAATAAATATCTAGTCGCGACTGGAAACCAATACTTAGTCCCCTGCGACGAGGGTGTGACCACATTTGCTCGGTAAATTACTGTTGGGAATGTTTCCCTTGACGTTGTTTTTCAAGTGATATTTATAGACATGATATCCGAACGTGAGAACTCACTGAATTCAATTATACTTAGTGTAGTATTGAAATGAAAATCAAGCTAAGAAGGCCTGCAGAAAAAGATGAATGCGAGTTGGTCTCCCTGTTCCGTAGAAAACCGATGTTTTCTGATGCTCTCGACAAATAAAACAAGACAAAGAAACTACCCTCCTAAGGTTTTAGAAGCTCGTACTTCTCATGTCTGACCTACTTGTGTTAGTATAGTAAAGTAACTTACAGAGACGACGGCGAAGATGGTCAATCCGAAGGTTAGAGCGATAAGAACGATGTCTCCGGGAGCCGAGGCGTTCGCAATGTTGATACAAGAGCCACAGCCGAAGAGGTTCAAGAGAAGGTTGCCTATAGAAGAATTATTAATACAATAACGTTTTAAGAAGCAGAAACAAGTAAAAATGGTCTAGCGAAAAAAAACAAAGGGGGATTATGTATTGAGGATACTTAGAAAAAATCATGGTGATAATTACATACCTACCGGTAGAGCAATTAATAAGAGAACAATATCAAGTGAAGGAAAACTTACGCGTAAATTGTTACAATCATCAGCCTAGGGTTTGGTACTAATAACAACGAACTTCATTTATTTACATAGCTGTCTATAAAACTGTCAATTGAAGTCGTAAAACGTGAAATATATTATGTTTTTCCATCATTACCTAGATTAGACTAGACCATAATTATTATAGGATTCGATTTGACTCGGTGCCAGTAATGGTCTTACCGATGAACTCGGCGAGGAGTGCCTTGCTGATGCCAGCCGCGCCTCCGGCCAACTCGTCCAGACCCAACTTGTTACCTAGCTCACCCATGGTTCTGGAACAAAACTACATTTTAATGTGTCGCATTCTTTATCCATAAACACCATACATACGGTCTCGGCATAACTTTATATTTACATCTGAATAATCTGAATAATCTTATATCTTTTGCGAAAATAAACTTATGACCTATAAAATAACTGTAAGCTTTTATGTTGGAAGTAGGTGAGCGACCGAATACTTACGTTTAAGAATTACAGTAGAACTAGGACGGTTCGAATTAACTGAGCAAATATTAAATAAATTATATCAAATATAAACTGCGCCACAAGTTCCACACTAGATTCAATAATTATTTATGTAGCACATTATTTTAAGCCGTGTTGGCCGAGTGGGATTGAACCTCGACTTTCGATCCGAAGGTCGTGGGCTCGAATCCCGGCCGTGCGTCAATGGATTTTTCGCTTGGAAAATTTATATGCGCATTAACACGAGTTTTAACGGTGAAGGAAAACATCGTGAGGAAACCCTTGGCTAAGTCAGCTCCGCACGTATTGACCTTGTCTTTCCTGTGGATATGGCTGACTAGGCTGAGAGGATGGTATAAGTGCTGGGCAAGCCTACTCCATCTAAACATTGTCCCGGACAAGCCATATCCACAGGAATCAAATTTACATCTGTAAAAGCCTATTTTACATTATTTTAAAGCAATTGTTGACCATAATCTTTTTATTTTCGAAATTTTTCAGGCCCATAATTCGTGCTTGTGAGATTTTGAAACTTTGAATCGTAACGGTTTACAACACTAAAATTTTACTCACTAATATATGTCGGGTTGTAGACGTTTGCCTCCGAGTACGCGCGCTACCTAACTAAATAAAGATACATCCTGATTTAATAGTGTCAACTTGAGGAAATAAGTAAAACAATTATATGCAAATAATAATTACTCATTACATTTTTCATATAAAATCAGCATCATCATACCGTCTGTAGTAAACAAAGATCTAACCTACCTATGGTGTTATGATCCTAGCAGTTTTATAATGTAACTGTGAGTGATTCTTTCAAGAATTCGTCTGTTCATTCCATGCGGCATGTTGGTACAAAAAGATCTAAAACGTTCTCGTGGCTGAGATCTAACGAGCACTCCATTTATTACAAATGTAAATTAGACGCTTTCGACGTTGTTAGTTGTAGATCTGATAACATTTTGTTAGTCAATTTACATAACCACCAATTTATTTATCTTCCTTTTTGTAGTTAGAATGGAAATGGGATCCCAGAGCGTTAAATTCAACACTTTCCATGGTGTAGTGGCAAATAACGCTTAGCTATTCTTCAATCAAAAAAATATTGTATTATTTTCTTCGGTTACATAACCGAGAAGTCCTTTTAATATATTCTATCTTCTAATAAAGTTTGATTCAGAATTCTTTCTGCTTTTTTGAGAACTTGTTTACGCTTTAGTTAATAAATTCTGTACAACTTCCTACCCACACAGTCCAAAATTATAACAAGTAGTTTTTTTCTGCCTGTGTTCAAAAAAATTAAGAGGGCCCGATTGTCCCTTTGATTTCGTTTTATTAATTTACGCTTGTGTAACTCCGGATTTCGTAGTAGGTAATTAGTAGGACGGAAGGTCTACGGTTCGGTTGCCACCGGTCCATCCAATGTGACAAGTAGTGGGAAATTGGGAAAGTTCCATCCGGACATTAAAATCATATTTACTATGGCTTTTAGAGATGCATGCATATGCATATGCAGATCAGGCATACCTGCATCCCGTCATGAATTTTTTTAGTAGAGTGGTAACTTTTCGACCAAGGAGTCGGTAGTTACTAGTTACTAGATAATTTTCTTTGTTGGTGGTAGAGATAAATAAAAATCATTATTAAAACCATTGAAATAGAAACGATTAATGATAAGGCCATTTAAGTGCCAAAGGACTACAAAATCTCTTCCCAAAGATCTACACCTATCTACTGATAGTAGCAATCAGATAATTTCGACTCACGATATTTCGCAACAAACGTTCAAGTGGGCCATGCAAAAAGCCGTAAAATATGGAATCTTTAATGCTTTTCTCGACAGCTGCATAATGCAATCTGCACTTGGCAGTGATCCACGCCACTTTAGGGTCTACGAGGGCATCCTCACAAGGTCTGGTTAACCGTGACCGATCGCAACTTCGCCTTATGATACGTAAAGTAGGGTTTTATTCTTGACATTACTTTATTTATAACTGTAAATAGTTTACCTACTGACAAGTTAAAATTATTGAAAAATCTTTGCGTGTCCCAGTTTAACTATAACAGGAAAATAATTATAAATAAAATACCAGCTGACATCCAACGACATTGTAAAAAATCTTAGGCTGTACTACATCGACAGTATTTTGTATAGTGTTAAGCAAGCAAGTTCGTATAAGTTAGTGGCCAAATCTGGTGACGGAGTTTTTAGGCCGCCTTAAGGCCTCCGTCGTGGCTTAACGACAGCTAAAGCCGGGACCGACAGTTTAACGTGCCCTCCGAAGCACGGAAGCGCTCAGATGTAAATGCCACTAACGGTCACCCATCCAAATAGTGACCGCACAGAACGTTGCTTAACTTAGATAATCGGTGAAGATTGGCTAAGCAAGCCTAGCTACAGTGTTGAGACTCGATTACCAATGTTGAAAAAAAGTAATTTAAAATTTGGCGAAGAATGTTTTTAAAGTCAATTGCACAACTTATCAGAATGTAGGTACCTGCATTTTTGGATTTATTAATATGGAATTCTCAATAGTGTTAGCACACCGCAAACGGTGAACTGGTAAACATTTCACCTTCGTGGTACGAATTACCCTTTAAAAAACTTACTGGGATTATAAATATACCGTATGCGTGCGAATAATAGCAGATGTAAAGAAAGTGCAAGGTTAGCTGGTTATTATAATAAATATTTAGCACTAGTGTTATGCAGCGAATGGCATTAAGGTGAAAATATTTACTACCTCTTGGAATTAATACCTACAATCATTTAGAGTTGTTGAGAGTTTCGGAGTTAGAAAATAACTGAGATCTTGATGATTAAAACTAAGCTTAAATAGTACTAAATAAATAAATAAATATTCACGGACACTTAACACAACGCCTTCTAGTCCCAAACTAAGCAAAGCTTGTACGATGGAAACAAGATGGCTGATAGAATACATACATACACTTTTTTTTTTGTAAATACATACTTATAATACATAGAAACACCCAGACACAGAACAAACATCTAAGTTTACAACACACAAATGTTTGTTCTCGGTGGGGATCGAACCCACGACCCACAGCACGGAAGGCAGAGCTACTACCGACTGAGCCATGACGCCTGTCCTAACTAAAAGGGGGGTTGAAGGAATGGAAAAAGACTGATTACAAAAACAAAGCCCCTAAGATGATAAATTTTAAGAATTGATACCAATGATGTGAAGTCCTGTTTACCTACCTATAGGGACAGTTCTGGAGATTTTATGCTTTTATTTATTCGTGGTAGGTACACAAAATTGCGGGCAGAAGTAGGCAAGTATAAGGCCGTGCTCACTTTGGATACGATTTCATCCGAATTTGATTCGTACGACTACGCACGAATGATCCCGACCTTCCAAGGACTATGGGAGCGCTCACACTGCATGCGATCAGTCGTACGTATAGTACGTATACGTACGTTTAGTTACGACGTCCGAATACAATCCGAACAGCCTATTTGACGGAGAAAAACGTATTCAGTGTGAGCACTCAATTCGTACGAACATTACTCGTACGTTTACGTACGAACAAATTCGTGTCCAAAGTGAGCACGGCCTTACTAAAGTCTACCTGCCAGGTGTAAGCGACACCACGTTTGCTTTTGATTTAGTAAGCAGCAGATAAAGTTTGAACACGGACGACGACGTGCTAATACTTTGAGTTAACAAATGACTAGTTGCTTGTGTCGCATAATTACACACAGATGACCATGTTACTTAGCTTTTACAATTTCGTTGTCTATTTTATCTCGCGTACCGCTGGAGCTCTACCAAAACACTGTTAAAATGGGGAAAACTCGAATATTTCCTTTGACGGCATTTACTTGCCGAGTATCACGGTTCACTCGATCTAATATATGCTGAGCCAAGGTACGTTTTTACGGCACACTAGATTTGTTTTATACCTACCTAGTTTATTTATTTAATACTTTATTGCACAAAATTATAAATTTGTTACAAAGGGTAGTTTACTTATTATGTAGCACATAGTTTCTAGTATAGTTAGTATTTAATTAGTCTGTATGTTTGTTTCTGTTCTAGTATATGTCGTAAATAATAGTACATTATGGTACTAGTGTGTAATCTAATCATCAATACACACGTGTATCATACGACGTTTTTCAACACACTTGTGAATAAAATAATAATAAAAATAACTATAGTTTCAACAGTGAAAACGAGTTGTGAAAAATGTTTCGCTATGGCGGGAAAAATTAATCAGTTTTCCTATGCGCGCGCATTGCGATCGGCCACAGACTATAGGGTGAGGTTTTTTTTTATTTTCTGCTCATAGGGTTTGCGCCTATTCTGCCACGTACAAAATGGGGAATTGAAAGTTTTCTTTTATTACAGAGAAAACAAAAGTTATATTTGAGTGAAAGTTTTATTTATTAAACACGTACGAGTTAAAATTATCTATTTAAATAAGAAGTTGCATGAAATGAGCAAGCAATAGAAACATTAATTTATTTGTTTTATTGAAAACGATCTTTTTTTTTGAATAAAAACTTTTTTAAGAACAAAGCAACTCAACCAATAAAATTTAAAAAAAAAAACTATATCTCACTAGTGAGGTATATCAATGAAAAAGTCACAGTTTGATTATGGGTGTCATTCTGTGCCTAATTGCGGTGACCATAGAGCCACTTTATGAGCAAGGGTGTTGGAAAAAGTATTCTTATTCTTAATATGCTTGGTTGTTTGATTCCTCTGCTTTTGGCTTGGACGATCCGATTACCTTGCTGGCCTGGGCCCCGATTGCGCTAAATTTACACGGTCGACCGTGAGAGACGTAACGTGCAAGTAACGGTACGTCCAAACTACGTAGCGTTCTAATTTTTCCGGAAATCAGTATTGCGTTAGCTCAATATACGTTTATCATGCTTTTACGCTGCTGGTTCGTTGCCGTGGTCCACCGTTCGTTCAGCCGTTAAATATGTACGTCTTCTTCTTTAGAATTTCGCAAAACCGGTCAATCGATTCATCATTTTGCAGTGTCCAACCCTAGTTTTGATGGCTGACAGTGACAATAGTAAGAAAATGTCGAATGTGTACATAGAACATAATGCGTATTCTGTGGTAATGTATGTTTTTGTCTCGATTTTGTAAACAAACAATTTCATGAAACTCTTTCTATTTCTACATAATTTTAGGAGGTGGTTTGTAAAACTTGATAATGTCCTATTAGAACAAGAAAAGAAAGAGCCCGTGTAACGTTATTACCTACATATTTATAACAATATAAATTGTTTTGTGAAATGCTACCCATCTAACAAATTGTTTTTCTCTACAGGAATGTAACTACCACTAAATAGTTAAATACTCTTGTGTCAGTGCAAATTTGGTGCTATAGGTTATATACCGTACATGCTAAATAGAAATAGCTAGCAAGAAATAGCACCCAACATCCTAACCTGACTGATGGAAATAAATACCTACGCAAAAACAATGTTGGAAGGTGTACCTCTCCCCGTCTCCTGCTGAGACAGGACAAACTAGACTATGACGATGTAAGTATACAAAGCATCTACCTACCTATATTTTCTAGTAGTTAGGCACTAGAACATTTCAATGTTTTTTTGCAAATCTTTTGGGTGCAAAAACAGTTTCAGACAAATCAATCCCATTTTATATTAGTAATAACATAGAGTTATTATGAATGAAATGTAGCTAGGTACATCAAATTCATATTCAAGAAAACTTACCTATATTATTTTGTTTCAGTATTTGCATACCACCATCGGCTATACAAGTGATGTGACTAGTAGGTACTTACACAAACTTTGCTAGTTTTTTCATATTTTTGTTAACCGCCTAGTAAAGTAAGCTTAGCTATAGGTTTTATAACTGAATAAAATAACATTGATTATTATTTTACTTTATTTCAAGAGTTTTAGTCTTACTACCCCGGTCACATTGTAGGTATGTATTGCTAGTATATTAGCTCACAGTGGTAGCTTGCTTTGCAAAATGGATGGGCATCACTTTATACTCTGTAGTACCTAAGTGTAATTCACAACCTCAAGCATGTTAGGTTACGGGTCTAAGATGAGTGTCTTCAATCTGCATCCAAAGAAGCTGAAATAAATAAAATTCATTTATCATGAACTTACATAATAAAATTATAGTAGGATATACTTGTAATATAATATGGAATATGTAGCCCTTCAGAAATATCATACCATGAGGTATGGGTATAGTTAGTTTTGAACTGATCGGTGAATAGCTTAATACAATTTTAGAACAGCGTAAGTTGTAAAGATAGGTAACTGATCAGTAGTAAGGAAGTATTTAATATAAATAATTCTGTAAGTACCTGGATGTCTATAACTTCTTCAAGGTTTTCTTCACTCTTCTATGAATTGATTCATCTCATCATGAGCTCACCTAAAACGATTGGCACTGCTTTATTCCTATCGGATGTAGGTCTGTATACTTCTGCATCTCAAGCTTGTTAAAGACCTGAAATAAAGAAAAGTTTAATTAGCAGGAAAAACTTACACAACATTAAGCTTATAACCTATTTACCCATAGTTTATTGTAGAATGATAGATGGATAGTTCTATAAAATAGTTTTTAGATGAAGGTGGGTAAGTATCTATAGGATTCCCTCTCATCATGCTGTAATGGGAAAGTCAGTAGGCAAGTAGGTACCTAAGTAAACTCAAGGTTACCTATGTAGATGTAAAATCTCAGAAATTGTAGTTATTTATGTACCTAGATAGGTACTTTAGACCTATCTATCTACTGTCTACTTGTGGAGTATGGAGTGGAACCAAACGGTAAATCATCTAGTCATCTAGCCTAGAGTGAGAGTTTTGCTGAGTCCACAGATGAGAAATTTTCCTTAACACAACATTCTTACCTTTGTAGCGTTGTTTGAAGGAAGTATCAACATATTATGTGATGTGGTACGATTGGTGGCAAGTGATGAGTAAACTTTCTAAACATTTGATGAGGCTAGTAGTCCAAAAGGGTCCATTATAGTGTAGGTATCTTTTCGACAAATTGCTGATCACTCCGCACTTTAGATAGATGTATCTTGCATTCTTGGCTTGGACAACGCATCCAATTCATTTGCCCTCACTAGTAAATCCTTACAAGTGCACTTTTAAATTATTTTCAAGGAATATCAGTCACAAATAATTCTAAAACACTGTAACGTAGTAACAACGTTCACAAAAAGTACCTCCCGATGTACTTTTTCAAGCACGCTAATCAAACGTTATTCCGACATGTTTAGAGTAGAAGCAACGAGCGTCTAACGGATCAATTACGGTCAGAAAATTAAGGCGATACGATATCTGTGAAAATCGGCCATAACGAAGCAGTAACAGAAGCGGCTGAGCAGTTGCAACTTAGCGCGATTGAGGCCCTGCTATTCCTTACTTACTTTGTTTATGTTGTCTGAACTAGCATCAACGTAAAAATAGGTAAAGTGTAAAGTACGGCCTAATGGATGATTTCGACCTTCAATACTGAAGCTCTACCGAAATGATCATTATCACTTTACCTACCTAAGTAATTACCTACCAAAACACTGTATTTACGAACAGGTGCGTAGGTGATACTATCTGTGGTGACATGTCAGAGAAATTACCTACCGGTAAAAGTTCAAGGTGCGTTCCGAATGAGACTCTGGATAAATAATTTCATCTTAATGTGTGTCAATGAAATTGTGTTACCTAACTAGCGCTTTTCCTCGGTTCTGCCGACTCCAGGGACTTTCTGAAATTGTTTGAATAAGCTCTACCATAGAAAGTTACAGAACGAATTCGTATATTTACTGTAGCTACAGCTATATATCCCTAAACGATCCAGATATCATGCCTGTAAGGTCTTTGAAAGCCAAACAAAGGAAGTTTGCAGGTGTGCTACAGTGACATGTGATTTTTTACCGACTAGAAAAGAAAGATTAGTAGGTACTTTTTTTAAGTGTTCTTGGCAATTGAAGCCTGAGTTTTTCAGAAGTGCAAAGATTAGAAGGTAAGAAAAGAAAAGATAATAAGAAAAGAAAAGAAAACATCATGAAAGGACTTACTGACGACGCGACGGGGCAGCGTTTATTAGTGAACATTGGAGTTACCTATACCAATACTGACTGAGTTTTTTGTTAAGTTTTCGAACAATGCCATCAATTCATTTCGACTTGCCTCAGATTAGATACCTTCTAGTTACCAACATTGAAATGACATGCACGTTTCAAATGAGGTATCCGGTAAGGACTACTAAATACTACTTGCCACCAGATATCAGAATATTAGGTAGGTAGTTAATTGGTAATGGTGGCGACCACGTTGTTACACTTACAACAAACTAACTAAAATTATGTAAAAATATCCAAATTAGCCTATTCAATGACAATCTGACTGACAAATTTTAAAATTAGAATTTTTCTATTCAGCTGCTGGTACTTGTATGCGTCTAATTAATCGACATCAACATGGATTCTTCTTTATTTGATTACAACATTTTAGCAACAATTTTAGCATTTTCACTCTTGGGTGTTTATATACTAAATTTTTATTATTTTAAACACTGTATGTGGTGAACAATAGAATCGACGCCAATTTCTTTAGTTACGATACATGGTAGTTAAAGCAAAGTGGGGTGTTAGAGAGCTCCATCCATTGCGTATCCGCGGACACTGCATTTGAGTTTACTTACCTCAGTACAGTACCTACTTATTTCAATGTGTTTACAGGAACATTGCATTGCGATGAAGGTTCAGTATCAAGTTTATCTGGCATTGGTTTGGGCAAAAACTTGCATAAAAACCGTTACAAGGTTACGTGGCGTGAATTAAGGTTCATTAAAAATCCTCATATTTTCCTCAAGAAGGTTGAACACCTTCGTAGCTTTCGTGGAAACGGAATATCGATGAAGGGTAATCAGCTAGTACGAACAAAGATTGAAAAGTATGACCTACGGGTGTCTTTGATCTTGCAAGTTTTATAGATACTCAGATACCTTTATGACTGCAGATAATCTGGATTGTACCTAAACTAAGATTATGCCAGCGTCAGTCTTATCTTTCTTTTATCAAAGTGGAATTTGAAGTTATTTATAATCTTTTGGCAAAACGCCGCCGTCACTTTATTTGCGGCAAATGTTTTCTATGACGTCAATTTTGTGTAAAGAAAGTCCAGTGTTTGTGTTTTCTTTGCAAGGATTATTTATTGCTATTACCTTCCGTCTTGCATAAGCAGTTAATTAACATTGTTGTTGTGTTGTAACATTGACTTTACAAGGTAACTTCAACGTTAGTATTCAGTGACTAGAGGTCCCTAGGGAAGAAACGTTACTTGAACGCTTCTGACGCAGCCTTCGTTTTCCATAATCGGACAATCTGTACAAAGAACTAGCAGAACAAATACGGCCTTTGGCTGCTAACATCGGTATCTTAGTATGTCCCTAGGTACCTATCTAGGTACAAACTCATAAAAAAAATATGACGCACTTCACCGGATAGGTACAATGGCTGCAGAGGAAATTATCACGGTCGATTCTGATTAATCGACGCGGTATTTGATAATTATATTACTCGCTATGGAATATACGTAGAAACGGGATAAAGGTTTCCATGTAAACCAATTATTTATTTAAATTATTATTGTATGCATTATCGTAGGCTCAGAAGGCCGACGGAAGTACAAGAAGTAGTAGCAGGTAGCAATCGCGTCATTCTTCTCTACGCAGAATTGGATTGGTGATACTCTGAGATCATAATAAGGAAATCATCTACATAAAATTCAATAATATTGGAATCCCCAGTATACCTACTCCCCGTTTAGTAGGTACTACCTCGGTAGATAGAAAAAAAGCATCAATCCATACTTAAATTTAAAAATAAATACTGTGGTCCATTGACGTGTTTTCTATTACCAAAAATACCTAAATTGTTTATTTTTGGCTTCAATTATGAATTGGTCCTACTAAGTATTTTTGAGTTAGACTTTTTATACTGGAAAAAGCAAAGGAAAATTTAGTAGTCTTCAGTCAAAAGTTAATAGAACTTTGTTAGTGGTAGTCAAAAGTTAATAGAAGTAATTTATATTTCTATAAGTGCTACCTAGACTAGAACCTGAGAAGTACCTAATTAATCGACCATCTTTCCTCGGGAAATGGGACCATGTCGTGACAATGAACTAATTTTCTAATTAAGACTCAGTATACAATCTAGGCAACAGTATACAAAGACAGGCTTTTACTGATGAGTTTTGGTGGGAATGAGGTAATCGTCGGTTTCCCTCAGGGAGGTGCGCCCGTGTCGTGACCACTAACTGACAGTTATTATATTACTAGTGCTGTTCTAAGAAGCTAATTTTATTTATTGCCAATTCTATTTCTTTAGAGGTCATGGAAATCTAGTCAAAGTCAATAAGTGGTACGTATTGTGTATGTAATATACTGCCTATGAAGGCTTATGTAGCATACCAACCTAGGCACTTCTTATTTTTTAAGGACCTACTCACTTCTTATTTATTTAAGGTGGATAAATGTTGATTATGTACGAGAATACATATTCATCCCAACAGTTATAAACAAATTTGTTACAACTGGAAAAGTATGTGGAATTTTTCCATAAATTTTTTGCAAGATGCAAATTTCATCTTAGTATTGTGGTAGGTCATTCTGAAGTAGATAAATTATATTGTGGTAAACTCTGACCATGCTAACTCAGCAGTGGAATAAATAGGTACAAATTCAATGTGGATACAAACGTTTATCTTCTAAATATATAAAACTCTTTTGAAGCTGACTGAGAATCAACGCACAGCATAAACGAAGTCCTAGAGTTATGAAATTTGGAGGGTAGTATCCTTATATTATAGAAAGGAATTTTGAAAAGTCACACTCTAAAGGGTCTAGAACGCGAGCAACGCCGCGGGCGACGGCTAGTACACTATATTCTTTTACATCAAGAATACGGTAAGTACGTATAAATAAATAAATAAATAAATATTCACGGACATTTAACACAACGCCTACTAGTCCCAAACTAACAAAGCTGTACAAGCTTTGCTTATGGGAACTAGATGGCTGATAGAATACATAATTATATACTTTTTTTTTGTAAATACATACTTATAATACAACACTCAGACACAGAACAAACATCTAGGTTTGCCACACACAAATGTTTGTTCTCGGTGGGGATCGAACCCACGACCCGCAGCACAGAAGGCAGAGCTACTACCGACTGAGCCATGACGCCTGTATATTTGGACCACGACAGTGCCTCCAATCCAAAATAGTATAAGGTCTTTAATTAATTCTGTCATTTGTTAAGTGCCTGTGGTCAGCCTCTAGATAAATTGATTAGTCCCATTAGTCCGTAGTTTCTGATATAGCAGGTGAATTCTTGACTGTGCTAACGCAATGTGTAGTTAGTTCTGTGATTGTTATCTCAAAAATATAAAATACCCGATATTGTTATTTTCCTCGTCTTGTTTCAGGGTTCAAGAAACAGACACGGGGTGGTACGATTGTCACCCCAGCCATTTATTTATTTATAACCCCTATTAATAACCCCGTTAATCTTCTGTACGCATGCCTGCCAGGACAAATTATACAATGTACCTACTTAGTATTCATTCTTTACATTTTTTAAATAAGTATCAAATTAAGGACTGAAAAATATGTAACAACTTTTATAAATGTTCCGTACACCCCAATATTTGTCGTGAGAAAAAAAAATACATGATGATGAAAATCAAGAATAAACTAACCATTTCTGAAATTTTACAGTTACCTACCAGACGAGCTGAATTGTAGGCTTTTACTCGTACTAGTCTATAGTAGGTGCCAAATAACACGGCAATACAGGTCATTCACTCACCTTCACCACGATGTCGCAAAATTCAATTTATGAATGGCTAATTCTGTCGCTTTCCATACAAAGCTGTCGCTAAGACGGTATCGCTCGAATCTCGTAGTACTGTTTGTTTACCATACATAAATAGAATTTTGCGACATCGTGGTGAAGGTGGGTGAATGACCTGTATTGCAGTGTTATTTGGCACCTACTATAGTAATCCAATTATTGTCGTCAGTGTTACAACACTTAATAGGCACTCGCCGCTGAGATGGAAAGGTAATTTGATTCTTCACGCGTGACTTGCAACCTTGGGTAGTGGGTAGGCAGGCACTGGCAGAGGCAGAGGTGATCGAAGAGTTCAATGACACCAGTTACATTTTTGGTAAAACCTGCCCCATCATTACTGTTACCTGTTCTGTCTAACTATAGAGCAGTTTACAGAGTATGCAGAGTATTAGTAAACCCGTATACTGGCTCTACTAGAGGAGAAAAGGCAAACCAGAACGATCTCAACTTAGGGTTAACATAAAATAAACTAAGGTAGGTATGGTTGTGTGACTAATTTAGAAAGTAGCTAGGAAAACCCCAAATCTGATTTTGCGTGTGACGTCAGTTAATCGAAAAAAGAAATCAATTTATAGTAGGTGCCAAATAACACCGCAATACAGGTCATTCACCCACCTTCACCACGATGTCGCAAAATTCAATTTATGAATGGCTAATTCTGTCGCTTTCCATACAAACCTGTCGGACGGTAATCGCTCGAATCTCGTAGTATAGGTACTGTTTGTTTATCATACATAAATTGAATTTTGCGACATCGTGGTGAAGGTGGGTGAATGACCTGTATTGCGGTGTTATTTGGCACTTACTATAGCTATAAAATATTGTGCGTCATAGGTAGGTAGGTACCTACTCTACATATTTTGTGCTTCGGCGTAAGGAGTTTTATCTGATTTTTAGTAGGTAGGTACTATACTAATTGTAATTCTTATTTATAAGTCAATCCATCAGTAGTGCGATAACATTCAATAGGTAAATGATTTTGGCTGATTATAACAAGAAACACGGTAGGTACGAAAAAAGTACTTAAGAAAATTGTGTTTTTATGTGATCTATAAAAAAATACTAGATTATAAGCTCTCAACATTTTAATAAATATTGTTTTCCGTTTAGATAATACACGCCGTGATTATTATTAATTTATTATTCAACAAATTACACACATTGTAAAAACGGATTGTCTGTAACAAAGCATCGAGTAGCACGCACACAACCTACAGCCGGACGCTGCCGTAGGCTCACAATTATCTAAGGTAGGTAGATGGTTTTTATGATTCCCTCAGTTAATAACAGCTTCGAAGCCTCGAACCTCCAAGCCGAATATAATTGTATCCCACGAATTGAGAAGGAAAACGATAGGGTTTACGCTCTGTAAGTTCCAAAAACGCAGCCGGCGTCGGGTGTTACATCTCTTTCTGCCAGCAAGACTTCGAAAGGGATAGTGAGTTCCATTAACTTTTTTTCGTAGACACGCTTTCATTGTTACGACACCCACATAAGAAGTTACAATTATTTTTCTCAAACATGCTTGGAAATTAAAGCATTATTTTGACAACCTTCTTCGAGATAAATCGAAAATGCAGTACTGGCCAAACACATGCGAGCAGCGGCCGGCAATAAGTGTATGAAAATCCATTGCCGGCGTGTTTAGCGGCCATATAAATTACGTTCAAAACTCATTACTGTCGTGTTATTTAAAAATGGAACGATCTTTTACTCCATAACATGGCAACCAAGGAGGTAACTTATCAAAGGTTTTATTCAAATTTCGAACAGGCTTTCAAATAGAAAGCTGATTATGGAAAAGAAAACAAGTGAACACTGTAACTTCGTTGTTCGTTATTGGTTTTGAAAAGTAATTGTATTTTCAACTAAAAAGTTTTGCCTAGGTACTTAGTTTTAATTTCCGCGCATTATTTGAGAAAAGTACTATACAAGCCTTGGCCACAACTAGGCAATGAGGGACTCACGTATGTGTGCCTCGTCTTCAACTCAGCCCACATTTACACGTTCTTTCCTCATTGCCTCTGTTGCGGGCCGCTGCAGTAATGTACTATTAAACAATGTAATATCTTCGTGGAATTGTCTGTGGTTTTTGTACCACTCCTGAGACTTTGACGTCAGCCTGTATTGAGTATATTATCCAAAATTGTACCTAAGTAATAATAAAATCTGTAGTGTACTGGGTGTAAAAATAACACTCCCAAATTTTTTGGACCTGGCCCTAACTCTTAGTTAAACAAGAGTTTGTCTATTTCTATACTTGATGAAACACGTTAGGTATTCTTATTCAATGGCAAATGTTAAGTGAGACTGTATAAATACCTAACTACCTAACCACATGCAAATGATACGCAAAAAGTACATTAATAATGAGGTTGAAGTTATTTTACAGGATATTAGGTAGGTTCTTGTGGTTCTACCAACGCGTAGTAGGTACATAATTAGCTTCCAATAATGTGGTTTATTGTTGTATGCCGTCAGATCTGGCGTCATACCTCTGATATTTATATTGTGACATACCTACCTGCCTATCGAATTATTATTTAGTTATATTATATGGCCATCTATCTGTCATGAGAGTGACTTCATTGCCGCGAGCCATACTAAACCATGACGTTATTGGTCCGGTCTTTGATTCCCTGCTTAAAACGCGTCGGCAGCGCTGGTGGATGAAGAACCGGTCTAGTAGACTTTATTTCATAATCTAGTACCGTCAGCAACATAAGCTGTAGACAATTTCTGTTTTTAAAATTCAAGGAAATCCAGTCAGTTCTATCTATCATTGCTATTAGTGTGAACAAACATACCTGCAAATATCTGAGTACTACTTAGATATACCTAAATTCTTGCAAAAGATACAAAACAAATATGTATGTAGTCAAAGCTCCCGAATCGAACATTCATCAACATTACCTAAGCTAATGAATATTAGCCTAAAAAAACTGTAAATTGGAGTTAAAGTTCGGAGCCAGTTTTAACTGGGCCCATTCGAGCCAACAAGACCGGGGTATACCGGGCCCAGTCGCTGACTTACCTACCCAGCGATTCGCGGGCGATTCTACTGAGTTAAGTAAGACTCTCGTCTAGCACACGCCCTCGTCACTTCAACGTAAGGAAAAGATGACTCATGCTCGTATAATTAAGTATCTTAGATTTTTTTGCCTCCAGTAAACCAGTTCTGTTTTCAATGTCATGAATAAAGAACCAATCATTTAGTTACGTGTCTGAATAAGAACATTGAAAAAAAAACAGTACTTATCTACTCAGCAATTACCAGAGCATTCAAAGTCCAAAATCAGATCATAATTATGCAGGTCACCAGCCTGAAAGTTTTCAAGAACCTCATAATTCATATTTATAAAAGACCATAGGTTCAAGGCTGATTATATTTCTTTTTTAATTGTGAGCGGTGTTCACATACGAGTAGGTACATCGGCGGATGTCCGGCCGCATTTCCTTAGTGACTCGGTTGGGCGGGCGGAAATGACCCGCCCACTTCAATGGTTTAGAGTCATTACCATAACTATTTTATTTTTCGCTCCACTGCTATCTACTGCAAATTCTTCTATGTTATAAATTAAATAATTATGTAAGTATGTACTTAGGTAAAAGAAGGACATGCCTCTTCAGATTTTGGGAGTTTTTTTGTCACCACCTGAAGGTTACCATATTGACTAAAGCATCTTTTTTATAGTATTTAAAATCTCCTTTAGGTAGTACAATTTATTAGTCATCTAATCATTACGTAACGCGACACAAAATAAATTACGACATCGTTCTCAGATCAAAATGAAGTCTGTTAAAAATGGAGTGGCATTACCATTTATAAAAAAACATATTTTTATGAACATTGATATTGTTTTATTAACAAATATTTGCTATCCTCAGTCTGACACTATCACCACACTGATGTGGCTGACATTTTATTAGTTTTCATTTCAGCACTGAAGGACTCGTAAGGATCAAGTGATCACTGTGAATCCAACTTTGAAGCAGTTAGTAGGCATACGACATTTCAAAGCACCCGTGAAAATAGCATAAATAAGTAAATAAAATAAGGACACTATTTTTTCCGGGACTCCTTAAATTTTTGTAAGCGAGTCAAGGGCGGGCGCAAAAACGTTGTTTCTCTGAAGAATATAAAAGTTAACAGTTCGTGTCTGAGGCAGCATGGTAGAGGTAGACTTATCTTTTCTATAATCTAAGTCCATTTGGATTTTTTAAAATTTTATTCATCATTCTGGGGAAAATCCACGATGAAAAGACTCATTATTTTGCAGTTTATAATGATACAAAATGACTAGCAAGGTGACCGCGTTTGTCGGTTCGGGTACAGAATATTAGTAGTAGGTAGGTACCTAATAATTATTATTAATGTGTAAGATATAAAATACCTAGGTACTACTGTTGATTCATTTACAAAGTGCTCAAACACTTACCAGTGTATAGAATTATAAGAAAGGAGCACAATATAATGACGTTAGTTACCTATCTCCCGTCGCATCTTTTAGCCGTGAAATTTTGAGAGATTCCGAATACGAATAAGCCACATAGCCTTTTTGAGTACGGAGTACGAATCGTTAAAATATGACTGAAGCCGAAAGGATAGCTGGCCCCTAACACAGTTAGGGGCTAGTTTGGGGGCCGGAATATACCTACCCAACACGCTCATCTGCTCCTGTTACCTTACTGTAGCTAGTGTATCTTTTTTTGTCCTCAATAATGTTTAATTTATGACTTTTTTATAAAACCTAATCACGTTTTCCATTACGAATATTACAAATCGCTATATGCATAGAAAGACTGACAGATGAACGTGATTATTTTTTTAATCAATAAATTTGGCACTTGCAAATATTTTAAATGGTTAGAAGGTATACTATTATAATATTTAAGTAGTAGCACAGAATACTTTATGTAGTAGCTCATTCTAAAGCGTGTTAAGGTGATCGAACTTTGGCATTTATATACGACTGCCTAAACTTGCATTGACCCACCTATGATATAGGTACCACACTAGTTTGAGACGACATAGTTGTGATGTAACCATAAATTCACGGCTAGAATCACAATTCTGTCAGCATCGCTATTTAAAAACTTCTTAGTTTTAAAGCATAAATTGAAATCGATCATGCAAAGTTATTACACAGCGTTGTAATTAGTTTGCATTGTCGCATCCGTTCCGGAGGCTCACAGTAGCCGCTAATGACAGATCTAGGTGTCTTCTAGACAAAGCTGGTGGTCGCTCTTTATCTTTACAAGTTTACTACGGTGGCTGACACTGGCGACAATACCTACAAGCGTGTCAGGGCCAACACCCGATGGTAGATATGCGAACCCGTATTGTCGTTAATATCTGCACACACATGGTTATCATGAAAGGCTACTGTTCTCGAATGTTCAACATCATTGATTGCATGTGACACATTAACTTCAGCTTGACTGAAGCATGTAAAATGTGCATTTTAAGAGCGCGCGTTTCAAACAAACCGTAGCAAATGCATCAGGCATTGTAGGTACGTAACTAAACACCAGTTTAGTGTAAGAATGACCCATATCATACATACATTTTAATATAAAAATACCAACTTAGGTAGGTATAGAAAATAATTAGGATAATTACCGGAAATCTGCAACTATAAACACACGTCAAAATAGTATTTTTTTTATTCATTTCTCAAAAACAACACATTCTTACGACAAACCTTTTAACAAGGTTTATAGAACGTATGTAATGTGAATGTTTCGCATAGCAATGGGTAAGCAATTGTTAACAAGAATCTGTATTATTTGGACGGTCGCCATGTCCAATCGTTTAGCATGTTTCGGTCACAGCAACACGATAATACAAAATCACCATTTATGCTTCCAAATACAGATGGAATCTTTCTACTTTATTTTCATGTCTCAATGTCAAGGCAATAATTGCAGGAGTAAACTTAGGGTGGAATTGAGCCGGTAGTTATAGTTACATAACGATGAGAGCTCTCTTTAGCAAATTGTGAAGGATCCATACAATTTTATTTTCTTTATGTTATGAAGACACCATACCTATTATATACGATCAGGAAAATAGGCCTTACAATTATTTAGGGAATTATTGTTATTAAAAACTAGAAGCAACATGTATAATGTGTATTATGTAGATAACTAATGAGTTAGGTAGGTACTGACACATAATCATCGTCGAAGCGTCGTCAGTTTACCAAAATTAAATATTCTGAGGTCAAAGCATGGTTTTACGAGAGTAGTGTCCCTGTCGTCGGTGGTAAGTTATTAAAAATAAATTTCATACAGGTACACTTTTAGTGATTAACTGGCAGTTAACATTTGTGTTGATTTTATTGATACGATATAGAATTGTAGATAAAAAATATGGGTCATAAAAACTTTAAAGACGACGTTCCATTCTGGTATCTTTACTGCACTGATATTGCTTTTTTTATTGTCCTACTAATATTATAAACGCGAAAGTTTGTGAGTATGGATGGATGTTTGTTACTCTTTCACGTAAAATCTATATTGATCCGATTTGGATGAAACTTGGAATATATATTGTCCGTGACCTGGATTAACACATAGGCTACTTTTTATCCCGAAAAATCAACGGAGTCCAACGGGACGCGAACGAAGTCGCGGAACGAAGGGCGGAAGCTAGTTTAATCATAAAAGTGTGTCTGTCTGTTTGTATATTTTACAGAGAAACCGCTCGACCAGTCTTGATGTGCAGAAAGCTTGATACAAAGTGACTTGTATTTTGGAGACAAGCTTATAGACGGCGATTTTGAAGACCGGGTTACTTATTGTAAACTAATAAAACAATCTAAAGTTGGGTATTGGTATTGAACATAAACGAAGTTTCGGAATAGCAACTATTAGAAGCTGCACTATAAACCAAATTATAGGTTGCGTTGCCACTAAAAGCAAGTCCTAAGGCGTTCATCTTTAATATGTGGTCATTTAATTATGCATGGACTATGCTATAGTAACTAATATTTCAGAAACTTTTAAAGTAACTAAATAATTTCGCTCGTATTATGTACTTTAAAATTTACTAAAACTTTAGCGCGAATTAAACCCGCGTTTAGGGCCGACGTAATTAAATATTATTAAATCTGGTAAACTACAAATAAAACTTTAAAATTAGGAAAAAAATTGTATGATTAAGGTAAATAAATAAAAGTAAGGAAACTTACCGAAACTTTCAGTTATAAGTTCTTTAGGATCCTTCAGGGCTCTCTTGTTCAGCTTTCTCACGGAACACTGCACTATTTTATGTATTTTATTATTTTTTCACAATAATAAATAAATCGAGTGAAAGTTTTGCGGATCTCTTTGTACCACGACTTGTTGTCACGAGGTTTTGATGTCGTTTGATTAGTATTATTTCGAATCAGCCCGCGTAGCCGCCTAGAGCCTCGATTAAAAGGGCGGCCAACAGATGCTCGCGCCATCTAGATAAAAAAATATATATCTGATAGCCAGCTACATCTATCGCCGAGTAGGTGAACTAAAAATAAGCTCGTTCAAAGCTTTCGTTCAATTTCAAAAAGATGAAGATAAGTGTATGTTTTTCTCAACGGTCTATGTGGTCTATGTGTTATACACATACAACACAGAATACCTAATAGCATAAACTTGTGGTACTAAGCAGACTACTTGGTAATAAGGAAATGGATGCAGTTATCCCTTGGAAGAATGATTTATCTAAAATATCATTGATTTTGATCGATTGAAAACACAAGTTCATATCATGTACTTTTATTTCACTTAAAAAATAGTGACGCGAAATGCGTAAACTTTGTTTACTACTGAAATAAACACATGTATATTTACATAATTTTATACTTTGAATTAGTTTTAACGCTTACAGTTCATAGTTTAAATAATGTTACATAATGTAATGAATGAGTAATGCAACGAATTTATTATTTTATGAATAGGCAAAATCTAACCAATAGTGATTTATATAAAGTGATTTCCAACCACTATATAGTTTTAAATCTATGAAGAAAACTGTTATTTCATTCATCTTATATATTGGAATTGGTTTTGAATTTGTTTTGATAGAAGATTTTAACAGCATGTACGTACAGTACAACGAGTATCACGTAAGAACTAAGTATATTAATATATTAGAGAGAAAATATCATACATACACAGAGAGTAAAAAATAAATTCCTGTCTAATTCTACATATAGAAAACTTAAATTACCTACCTACACATGCGAGAGTCCATTAAAATCTAATATAATATTCATAACTTCATAATTAAAGTTAATCGTCGCCGCCTAAATCACACCGTGTTGGCTTTGCCACCTTCGGAGATTCTTTTTTTTGTTCTGGAAATAAACATAAATATATTAGATCGGCATTATTCGACCTATTTCTATTATCCTACCATTTATCCTGCAAATATTATGAGATAACTTATACTTAAGTCAGTTCACTTCCTGCAAAGGGTCTGGGGCAAAGTGGATGGAGCCCAGGATCACATATTTTAAACTTGCAATGCGTCTTTTTCAATGTTGTTTATCGTATTTACAGGTGTTTAAGCCAAAATAATTACTTAAGTGCCCCAACGCCTTTACAGGTGTTTTATTAACTGTTAGTGTTCTTCGGGGTAAGTACTAAAACCGTAGTACAGCTGTATTTGCCGTAGTAATTCTTTTATTGCTGTGCTCGAGCGCATTATACATGGCAACTTTAAATCTCTTATGTACTGTGAATTAATGCACTGTCATAGGCAAAGGTAACCGCTAACATCAGGTGCATCATGTGTTTGTTCCATCTCACATAGAAATGATTCTGTAAGACGCAGGGACTAGTTTTAAATGTGAAATTGTATATTGTACTAACCTTCGCCGGCCAATTGTGATTTCAGAGTGGCGGCAGTGGCGCTACCTCCAGGCGGCATCTTTATTCTTTGTTTTAGTATAACCGTTCCATCCTGAAAGTTCATATTATATAGACTTAGGCCTGAGTTTCTCGTACGCTGACTTCGGTCGAACGTACGAATGGACACTACGTTGTAAGTCAGCGGTGGATTTATTGCCGCTGGCTTCACGCAGGGCGGTGTCTAATGTTTAATTTTATCTACAAATACTTTCAGTGTAAAAACTTTACCTTCATTTCAACCAGCCCTTGCTTCGTCATAGCTTCGACTTCGGCTTTTGTCATGACTATCTTCTGTACTTTGACCACTTTCTTTCCGATTTGCATCTCGCAAACTTCGCCACCGGTCATATCTAAAATAACAGTATATTTATGCAAGATATGAATAAACTAAATATGCAGATCTATTAAATAAACGATTCTGATTCCGAAAATCGAGTTTGTCTGTTTGTTTGTTCGCGGATCACGCCTAAACTACTGGATAAATTTCAATGAAACTTATACCATTCAGAAGCCCTTTTTCGGGATTAAAACATAGGCTATATTTTCTTAAAATCAAAGACGTGGATTCTTAGACCCAGCTTGAACTTTCTAAACCAAAAGCAGCTATTTGCTACGAGGTTCACAATTTGCTGGTGACAGATATTTTGGTGGAAAGTTTCGCACATGTACGATGTCGCGGGTATCAGCTACATAACCGTGTGTGTGCGTCATAAAATTCAGGTTTCCAATCCTTTCAAGGTGTATATAATTAAATTCTGTTTTGAAAGATATTGCCACGCATTGCGGTTTTGGTATTTACGTGTTTATTTTCACAAAATCTTGGTAAATTACCGCAATCAATGAGTCACTATTAAAACATAGAATAACAGGAAAGTGGTCGTTTTAAACAGAACTTACTTCTTGGAAGCGGCAACGGTTTCACTCCAGGAGGCAACGCTTTAATAGGCACCTGAAAAACAATCGATTTGATGAATAATTCTAACCAGACAGCTAAGACTTGGATCTACCTACAGATTTTCGCAAATGATCTAGGTACCTACTTATAGTAGAGCTGTGAAGTGTTCGTCGGAGTAAATACTACGACCGTACCTATTTCTGGCACAAATTAGTAATATTTGAATGATGGTTTGAAGGATATGGGTGCAATTACAGGCACATGAGACCTCTCAAACTGATGGACGCACTGCGATTGCTTTCAGAGCATTTCCTCAGTACGAACTACTTAAGATCAAGCAGGCCATGCACTTGTTCTATCACTTTTTGTCAATAGAAAGCTATAATGTTGATCCAATTACTTGTACTACGTACCTTTTTCAATGTTTGTCCGCTGGGTGACATAATAACATTGGATATGGGCTCTGCTGTTTGCGTTGCTGGTTGGCTGACTGCTGGCGGGTTTGGCTCCTAAAATAACAATACATGAAAACCCATATTCTACATTTTCCATTCCATTTTCCGATTTAAATGAAATTTGCAACATAGGCTATTTTTTATCCCGGAAAATCAACAGGATGAAACGGGACTCAGACAAACGGCGAATCAAACGCGGTGGAAGCTAGTTTCATCAATAAAATGTCCTACTGGACTTTCCTATAGATTTCCAGCTCAAAAGGAAGCCTTCCCTTCCACCGATTTCCCGCGATACAAGCCACGACGTCGGGTCGAGACGTCTCTTCAAATCAAGCATCGATCGATGATAAAATAACTTCCATTATAGATCGTTAGTGATTCATCATTCATCGATTGATGATTTATAGACGTATCGACCCATATTCGTCGATCAGCCAAAGCTACACACAATACCTAAATGAAACAATTGCAGTTCACAAGTTATCAAAGTGAAATAAGTGTTTTACCATCACTGTGTCATCTGATACTTTCGTGGTGGGTTCATCAGGTTTGTTCTCGTCTGGATCTGTAGCTGCCGGACTCTCCTCTTCACCATCCGAGTCTTTTCTGCTTACTTTTGACGGTCTGAAAATTTCTTGTATTTAGTAAAAGCAAGCAAGCTCGTATGACTTAGTGGCAAACTCTGGTGACGCAGTTTAAAGGCCGGTTATCGAATCATCATGGCTTAACGACTGCTAGAGTCGGGACCGACAGTTTAACTTGCCCTCCGAAGCACGGAAGCGCTCAGATGTAAATGCCACTAACATCTATAAAATCTACAGTAGAAGCAAAAAAAATGAAAATAAGACTTAGTACTATTATGTACTGATGACATTTATGAATCATATTTAGGTGTACATGTACATGCATAATCACTACATAGTATAAAGCAAAGTCGCTTCCCGCGTCTGTCCTAATGTCTGTATGTATGTATACTTAGATCTTTAAAACTACACAACGGATTTTGATGCAGTTTTTTTTAATAGATAGAGTAATTCAAGAGGAATGTTTATATGTATAATGCATCATCATCATCATCACTGCATTGCACCCGTGCGAAGCCGGGGCGGGTCGCTAATATTATATATTTGTATGTATGTACTTACACGACTGGTGTGCCTTTGCGCGGCCTTCCTCGCTTCCTCGGAAGGGAACCCGGCGTCGCGGCTACAGATGATGGCTTCTGCAGAGGCTTGCGACCTCGACGGGATGTCTAATAACATTATAACAAATTATATTAACACCAAACATTTGTGTGTGGCAAATATAGATGTTTGTTCTATGTCTGAGTGTCCATGTATTTGAAGTATGTATTTACAAAAAAAAATGTATATAAGTACTCTATCAGCCATCTAGTTCTCATAGTACAAAGCTTTGCTTAGTTTGGGACTGGAGGGCGTTGTGTTAAATGTCCATGAATTTTTTTTTGTGTAGATAAACGCTTGCATCAGCCTAGAGACTTTTTGAAGGAAAGACAAGTTTTACTTTGTCCCTCTGTTTTTGTAAACGGAAAAATGTTTAGTAAAAACCTAAATCTAAAGAGAGACCGAGTAGTTTTTGCCCGTATGCTGATGAAGAATTCGTTACTCAAGCATAGACTTGCGTAGAGATTTTCAGACAAAAATTGATGGCTTTAGTCCGGATCAGTGCTTGACCAGTAAAGTAACATACGGGCCTCACTCTCCTGTAGGAATACACAAATGATGTAGAGGCTTCTCCAGAGCCGTATTCAGGCCCTGCGCTAAGCGAATGCTGGTGGATACGGTTTCGCAGATTGTTCTGTTCAGCTTCTGTTTATGAATTCGGCTGTAGGACTTTTCTATGTCTTCAAAACATGGTTGGAAATAGCAACAATCTCATATTATTGGCTTACTTTCTTATCAAAAATAAATTGACTAAGGATAATTGATTCAGAGTTTACATTTGGCATACAAACTGGGGAAAAATTAGCAGAAGTATTTCTTACGTCTGTACTTTTATCCGCTTCTTTAGTTTCGTCTTGATCTTGTTCTTCATCCGTGCTTTCTTCCTCTTCGTCAGGGCTAGAAAATAAGTTATAATACAAAGTACCTAGAAACTAATATTACATAGATTGAACCCCAGGGGTTACAATTACACTGATCCCAAAATTTGAGTGGCATGATTTCAATAAATAAAGCTTATGTTTTAATCCGGAAAAAAGGCTTCTGGATGGTAGTTCCATTGAAATTGGTCCAGTAGTTATGGCGTGATCCGCGAACAAACAAACAGATAAACTCAATTTTTAGAATCAGAATCGTTTATTTAATAGATCAGCATGCTTAGTTTATCCGTATCTTTAATTTCAGTATTTTGGCTTTTTTACAGTTTTATAATAGTAAATAGATAGATAGACGTACCTGTCGCGAATCATTTTAGCGTAGTCCTTTACTTTACAAGGCCTGGTCGATCGCCGCACCGGTTCATCAGTTGATGTATCGCTTGCACCGTTCTTTACCACCTGTAATATTGTGTAGCATGTTCGTTCAGTTCACTCACTACTAACATGGTAGTAGAGATTCTTGTGAGAGCGCTCGTCCGGGGAAGTACTACCACCGGCGACAAACCGTGTTGCTCGCATTGTTGTGTTTAAGTTTTAAGTCACTTAAAACTTAAACACTTAAATTAAGTGTATCGCCTTTACGTCTTAGAGTGATGGACGCAGTACGATGCTTTAGAGGGCACGTCCTCAATATATTTGTTCTGTGAGGTAATGCATCACCTACCACCAGGTAGGCTATCTGATTGTCCTTCTCTCATAAAATAGTATATTGGTAGGTATCGATTCGGTTGTTGCCTTTTTCTAAACTAACCTAATTTGACAGCTCTAAAATTATAGCCGTCCTTGTCGTTTCAGTTCATGAGAAAGGGACGTCAACATTTTTAATGCTGTCAAATTAGGTTAGTTTAGAAAAATGCAACCACCGAATCGATACCATTATGCAACTAGTGAATAAAAGACGGATTTAAAGCGAGGGCCAAAAATGAATCATGAGCAAGTAAAGGATTCTGGTAGTGATTTATGATGATTCAGTCGTTAGAATCCTTCACTTGCTCGTGTTTCATTTATGGCCCTCGCTTTAAATCGTCTTTTATTCACTAGTTGCATAATATACTATTATTGTATCTAAGGCTGAAATAACTTCTACGCTAACGTCGCATCGTCAGTAGAGCGCTTCAATGAATTGAAACGATGTATTACCGAGAGCCAATTTACATGTTTGTTCTACGTCTGGGTGTAACTATGTATTAACAAAAAAAAAAGTATATAAGTATTATATCAGCAATCTAGTTTCCATAGTACAAGCTCTGCTTAGTTTGGGACTAGAGAGCGTTGTGTGTAATGCCCAAGAATATATATTTTTTGTTTTAGATCTATGAGAAACTTGGAGACAGATTAATTGCTGCTTTAGGGTCGTGCTGTTTCTTCGTATGCTCGATCACGACCGTCAGCGTAGGAGGCACATATATGTTTAACTGGTTGTACAGATAGTTGAACATATTGGAGTAGACAATTGTTCTCAAGTTCTTACCTTAGGAGTTTCCTTTTCTTTAGCTTCTTTCTCATCTTTAACGGATACATTGACTCTATCTTTGGTTTCCTTTTCTTCTTTGACAACCGTTTGCTTCACTTCCTTATCTCTAGGAGGGCGGCCGGGCGGTCTCTTCTCTTGAGGTTTCTCTGCGAGTTTTGGTGCTAGTACTTCTTTTTTCTCTACAGGTCTGAAAAAGCAAGCGTGAACATAGAAGAGCGCTTTTTTTTAAAAAAAAAAACTATACTTAGAAGTTCAATTTTTCTATGTGGGTCTATAATCTCTAACGGCGAAGGAAAATATTGTAAAAAGGTAAATCCTGTTTACTTACTGTAGACACAAATCATAATCTATGATGTAGATAAAATAATAATGTTTGCGTAATTATTTCATACCTTGGTTTTGGCGTCGAAGTGTGAATCTGTGATCTTTTGTTTTTCAGAGCGTCGGTCGGTTTAGCTGGCGTTTTGGCGCCATCGTTACGAGGATTTGTCTGCAAAGAACGTTTGTATTTATTGCCACAGGTATAAAAGACTCTAAGCGATACCTTGTCTCGAAATATGGCCATATTGTGTGTCATAAGTCGAAAAAGCGAAGATTTACAAATTTATTTATTTTCCTATTAAACTTTTAGTACTTCAAAGATTAGCCCGTTTATAGGCTTTGCTTTTACAAATAGACCTCTTACCATCTTAAAACAAGAAGCACAGGTAGTATACTAGGAACCACACAAGTTGTCTATCTCTCTGTGTGAGTATCACGTGACAAAGCTAGACAAAACGCTATTTTGAGGTCAAATTGCGTTTTGCGCTTTATTTTTTAAATTATGCATACCCGTTGTAGATCTTGTAACTCTTTCTCTAGCAAGCGCAGAGACAAGTCACTGGCACCAGAGGCGGCGGTGCTGCTTTCAACTTTGACAATACTTTTCTCTTTTTTATCTGTTGGACATGGAAAATACATTTTTAGTATTACAAAGTGTACTTTATAAAACGACAAGGTTTATCATCAACGTTTGAAGTACACTGCGCGTCAACATGCCAGCTAATTTTACCTGTAATGCTTGGAGCTGGAGATGACTGCTGTATGATTGTTTTCCTCTTTATTTCTTCAACTTTCTTTATTATGGTGGGAGACTGAAAGAAAAAAAATGCATAATGTAACCACTGAAGTATACAGTGTGATCGATTTGATGATAAGATTTGGATGCATGCAGAGCAACGGCAAACATGCAAGAATAAATCCATAGCAAATTAAGGGCTTATCCCACTGAGGTACTATGTACGGAACGGAACAGCCAACGCACATGTCACAACAGCGCCCGTAGTCTGACTTTTGTTTTGTTGATCGAAGCGAATTCGAGAAGCGACCTGTAAGATATTTTGTATGAAAATCCGATAAGCGCCTCTAGCGATATATTTAACTATTTTTGTCCATACAAAAACTGCAAGTTGCTCGATTCTCGCTTGTCGCAAATCAACATAACAAAACTCAAGACTACGGGCTCAGTGCCTTGATCACGAATAAATGTGACAATCGCAAACGTATCGTGACGCTAGCTTTGGCTTTGGTCTTGGTCTCGCGATCGTAACGCACAACGCAGAGTACCGCGTTTGTGCCTCGCCGCTGACGCAGACTGCGACGTAACAAAATACCATACTAGACGTTTTCCATACAATTGTGTCCGGCGCTGCATGCTGCATATCGCTGCGTTGTGCGTTACTATCGCGAGACTAAGACTTTATCCGCGATACACTGCGCGGTGACGATGCAACGTTCAGCAATCGACCTAGCGTCGACGCGCAATATGATTCGATAATACGTTACGTTTACGCAACGCGGCGACTGTCAGATTTGTTCGTGATCACGCCTCAGTTGGCAACTTCTCAAAAACACATTCTCAAAAATATTGAAAATCAAGAGGATTTTGTGGTTTACCTCTTTATTTTGGGGGTTTGCCACCATCGCGTTAGTGACTGCCATGGGTATGTTAAGTTTTGCTTTAGTAAGATCGATTTTCGCGATACTAACGCCGGGGGCTTTCACAAAGGCAACTGTTTTCACGGGTGTTGACGGCTTAGGCGACTCTTCTAATCTCGATGGTTTCGATGCAAGGAGGGGACCACTTGCGTCGTTCAGTGCTATCTGCAATTCGCTACCTGAAAGTAAAGAAATAAGTTCTAATGAAAAACAATACAAAATGTTTTTTTTTACTATGAATTTGAACTGAGTTCTTTGCGCTATCTAACTAATTTAATAATGTCTCGATTGTGTCTAAGATAGAGTGAGATAGACGATGCAATATCCGTTTTCAGAGCAAATTTGTTGCCGATACGTCATTTGCATGCATGTAAGACGAGTAAGTTGTTTTGAATTTGCGTATAGTAATAGAGTAGGTAAAGCAAGCCCCCAAGCGTATTTTTAAATAAAGATAACAAGATACTATGAGTGCAACGAATCAAGACCCAATTTTTATCTTTTTTTAATTAAAATCTGTTTAAAGTTACTTGAGCCTTGATTCGGTGAAACTTTAAAAATCAAAACACACAAATCCTATTCACTATTTTAAACCAACACAAATACACCACTACATTTCTAAGCCTAGAAAAGCCACTTACCTTTGGAAATGAAGAAAAGAAACATTACCTGAGACATAACAAATAAAAGCACAGTCAAAATACATTTATATTTATGAGTTTGTTATTGTGGATTACCTTCAGATTGGTCAATAACATTATTTTCGTCCTCATCTATTGGAACCGTATCAGCAAGCTGAAAGTATAAACACTTATGTAAACGGACTAATGTAGATAGATAGAAATAAGACTGTAAAACTGTGTACAAGAGATCTTATCTATGAACTAGATGATACCCGTGACTTCATAAGCGTGCGAAACTTTCCACCAAAATATGTGACCAGCATTTGATTAACCTTGTAGCAAATGGCTATTTTTGGGTTAGAAAGTTCTAGCTGTATCCACGACTATGATTTCAATAAAATAGTATATTTTAATAGGATATATAGTTTTAACCGTCTATCTATTTCGGGCCACCCATACAACTCAACAGTCTACCCATAGGTGCATAAAATACTTACCATATAGTCTCCGGCTTTTTTGATTTCCACCACCATGTGTCCGTCTTCTTCTTTCACTGTAAAATATAGAAATACAATAGTATCTATTCTCTTGTTGCATTTTTATAAACTAACCTAATTTGACAGCACTAAAAATGTTGCCGTCCCTTTCTAGCGTTATTGATATAGTTGTGAACTATGAGAATTACAATTTATTGATTGGTCGTCCTCGTAGCCCTCCGCGTCCATTGAATCATCGTCTTCATTTTCTGTCGTATCCTAGAACAAATAATGTGGTATTAAGAATTAGTAAATATGAATACAATAAATAGATCTACTTGCCCCAGACCATTTTACCTTATCATTTACTTCACAATCGTCGTGAGAAACCGATATGTGCAAGTCAAGTTTCTCCTGCGTCGTAAAGATTAACTCGCAGAAATCGCACATGTACTCAGCACCTGCAAAAATATTGCTTTGGTTCAACAATTTCTTGTTTTCCTAGCCTTAGCAATGCCACTAGTGTGTAGAATGCAATAACATTGACATCACTAGCACCCTTAACTACCACAAGTTTTCTACACTTTTGTTCTGAATCGACAGATTCGGCTAAATCTAAATCGACAATTGGTCAGATTCGGCCGCAGCGAACACCCTTCGGTACACCAATATTTACTTATTATAGAGCTTGGTAGGTCTCTATTTACCGTTGACATGAGACTTGATATTCGCTGTAACATTCACGTCATCAAACGTCACCTGACAAAGGATATACTGCGAGTAGCGTGGAGCACGGAATTTTAGATGAGCTAGTCTGCGCTTGTAAGGTTTCTACGCGAATTGTATCTCTGTATTTCACATGTAGACACAACATACAAGATTGTGGCACATGCACTTACCGTTGACATGAGATTTGATATGAGCGGTAACAGTATCCACGTCATCAAACTTCTCCTGACAAAGTGGGCAGGTGAGACTGCGAGTGGCGTGTAATGCGGAATGGTAGATCAACTCGTCCTGTGTTTGGAAAGATTCTTCGCATTCCGCGCAACGGTATGTGTCCGCCTCGGTGTACGAGCCGCTTGGCGTACGGATTGTCTCTTTGTGTTTTAAACGGAGATGTCTGGAAATGATAGTAAATGTAATAATTAAACCCCTGGAAGATGATCTGGAAAATGGTTGTGCAAATTTTCACAGGTTATAGGGGTACAGGGGTATATTCCTCATGCCTCACTACTCGTCATGAGTGGATCACTCGAATAAGGATCGTACAGTGGAATCTAACTGAAAATGACAATAGGAAACTTTGTATTGCCACCGTTCGCAATGGAATACGAATATATATGGGTTAATGTCCAAATATCTTACAAAGACATCCTTTTTCGGAAATGCAAGGCTCTTGTTTAGAAAAAAGACAAATACACTTGTGGAAAAAGTTCATTCAAGAAGACAACTAAAGGTGACTATAGTCTGCGCAGCACTTCTTGTGGTCTATCATTATGAGAGTTAGTTGGTCTACCAGTTAAATAAGTCACGTAACATCACGCTCAATGAAAGCTTACCTTGTGTAATGATGTGACTTGAGGAAGCTCTTGTCGCAGTATTTGCACGGATAAGCCCGTTCACCAACGTGCGTTCGAAGGTGCTTCGCCAGTTTAGTCATATTAGCGAACCCTGAAATAAATGGATTATTCATCAGAAAAACACCTACCTACGTTATGTTTCTGCGTGTGTTCATAGCTTTTGATATCAATGGGGCAATGGATAGTATTTATTGTAGAAAAATGTGTGTCCTTCGTAACTCACGCTCTGAACAATAATTGCAGTCGAACGCGGGCTTCTCTTTGTGAGTGTTTTGCATGTGTCTTTGCAGCGAAGCAACTTCTGTGAACCTGAAACAGAGCTTTGTTTCACTTATCCAATGTGAAGCTAGTAGAACTATTGTCATGTTTTAAAATTGCCGTGACTAGCTTCAAGAAGTTCGACTGTCGTTAGTGGTAAAAGAATGCCTTGCTGAAAGATACTAGGTACACAAATAAAGATTTTTGTTTCTGTGACAAGTTACCTTTTCTCACAGACGTTACATTTGAACTTCCTAGGCGTTGTGGGTTCATGTTTAGTTTTGTGCGCGTCCAATTCTACTTGTGATAGGAATGTTGCTGGGCATTTCATGCATTTTATTTGCGGCAAGTCACTGTGCATTAGCTGAAAGAAAAAAATCATTTATTTTTGTGTTCGCGTTCTTTTCGCTTAAGCCAAAGTTGTTACCAAAATCTGTTTAGTTAGACCGTTTAGAATCGCTATTAAATTTATTCAAAGAGGATACAATAATTAATATCCCCAAATAAAGCTGTTGTTACCTTTTCATGTCTCTTCAATAGAACAAGCCGCTTGAACTTCTTGTCGCAGGCGACACATTGGAATGGAAATTCAGACGAGTGTCGTAATTGGTGCGTCATCAAATCGTACTTGGAGAAAAACTTGCTGCAAGAAAACAGTGATATTTTAACCGTTTATCTCTGAATTAGGTTTGACAGACAACGGATAAGTCGCAGCCCACGCGTTTTTGTTATCTGTCAAGTTATTTTATCCTATCCACCAAACAGTCTGAAACTGTGTGGAATGCGCGGCAGGATTTTTCAAGTGTATCCGAACTCCGTTTGGTAATTTTGTATCTACGTGGCCTGTTGGCTTTACGATATTAGTTACAGAGCTAAAAATTGTGCCTTTAATAGGCTGGTTACTCATATGCTTCCTTTACTTAACCAACTTGGACTATGTACCTACGAGAAACATGGAAAATCTGAACCACCAGCTCGGTCCTTTGTATTCCAGTAGTTAGTATAGGTACATTTTTGTGAACTTTACTCTGCAAAAAACTGCGTACAGGTCCCGACACGGTTTAATAGCTCTGACCTTAATGGAGAAGTAGGAGTGCTTTGAATAACGAAAGCGATGTACGTGAAAGAGATATATATATTGCCCTCCACTTTCGCCAAGAGCTATTAAACCGTGTCGGGCCTTATACCAGTAGTAAAATCTGGCAATAAATGATATTAGTAGTCAAAAAAGCTTACAGCCGAATACTCAAACGTCATTCAAACTTGAGCACCACTTAAGATTGCTCTGCCTCTGTTTGACATTACTCATTTGTAAGAGATGGCAATAATTTAAGCGGGACTTAAATTGAGTGGGGTTTGAGTTGCGTTTGAGTATTCGGCTGTTAGACACTTACGCGTCACATTCATCACACTCCATAGTCCTGGCTCGATGTTTCTGAGCCTTGTGAATAGTGAGTAGTTGCTCTAGTGGGTAAGTACATTCACACTCGTCGCACGGCCAGCAACCGTCACTCAAGATCTGCGTCGGCTCCTCCTCAGAATCAACTTCAAACTTTATAGCTAGAAATTCAAACGCATAATTTATCTAATACTTCACTGGAATTTATCATTCATCGAAGAATAGCTGTGAAATATTTGCAGTGTTCTGGGGCGACGTCGATTCTCTATAACTACTCTACACTACACCATCGTATACAATCCAGTTACTATGTAAAATGTGTTTGCATATAAAATTAAAACTAAACCAAAACTCGATCACAATTCTGCCACCTTGTTATAACAAAAATGAGATTTATGATTAAGATGGCTCTAAGCCACCTACTAGATCTACATTCAATCATCTATCTACTTCGAATCTACGATTTACCTCCATGTTATTGGCATAATACGGGCAATATTATTTAGTACTCACATGTAGCACCTCGTAGTCACTATCCATGACACAGAGAAACCTGTGTCCATCTAATTTATTAAAAAACCAAACTTACTCTCCATTTTGTTCCTAGAGCATGCAGAGTTTTGGGTCAAGCAAATTAACCATTACACAAAATGCCGCAAACAGAAACCTTTATAAAAAAAAAATACCTGCCACACTAAAATATAATAATAGCATTGCAAAATAGGGGTAACGGAAGCTATGAACACACGCAAACTCAAAACATAAAATGCATAATAATACAGGGTAGGTTCCTATCCTTCTATCTTACCATAAGTTTAATTTAACTGATTGACCCACCCACATGCATAATTGCATATACAGAGACGAACCAGGCTGATAAAACGTGAATGGGCAGCAGATTTAGTATGAGCAGCCTAGACACCTGTAGACGGTTTTCCGCAACTAGGCCCTTGACAAAAATGCATTTACAACGGAGTAAAACAACTAAAGCTTGTCTAGAATGCTCATACTAAACATGCTAGATGTCAATTTTTTATCTTCTACTAATGCTTGATGTGCTTGGGCAATCAGCTGTAGTATAATTAATTCTTGATAATAAAACCGTACCTTTGCGGTCTTTGACATTCTGGCTATCCACACTTGTGATGACCTTTATACTCTTCAACTCTTCAAATCCATCTCCAATCTGTGGAAATATTAATTGAGACTAACTTTTCTGATTATGGTTCGCAACCTGAGTTGGATTTTTTTTTTCTGTCTGTTCTATGTAATCTATAGCAGTAAAACAATAATGCTTTCTACTTGATATAAAGCACTGTTTAAATAATCAGTGCTAAATAAATAAACATTCATGGACATTTTACACAACACCCTCTAGTCCCAAACTAAGCAAAACTTGTAGGTACTAACTACTACAGGAATTAGACTACTAACAAAATACTTGAATAATTTTTTGTTTTAGCAAAACCTTGTCTGGTTAAATGGCTAAGGTCGTTAGGTGTTTGGTTTTAGATTAGGTATATAGTCTTTCTCTACTAGCATCTATCAATCTTATTTCCGTTGCAACAAGTGGACCTATTTGGACGAATTTGGAATAAAATATGCTTAATTTGTACCCAGGATTCTTTATAGAATACTTTTTATCCAAAAAAAACAATAGGATCAACAGGGAGGTGTGGACAAAGTCGCAGGGAAATATAGATAATTACCTTTACACTGTAGACATTATCATCATCTCCTTCTTCACTGTCAGACATTTCTTCAGCTGTGACTTTGACGGTAGTCCCATCTTGAGTCACAGTTTTAACAACATCAAATTCAGCTTTTGAGTGGGCCTTGAACACCTAGATAAGGAAACGAAATATGTAATGTCTGATAAAGGCTATGGAAGTATGGAACTATCATAAGCTATTTATTTATTTATGCATGTAAATGTGCATTCCTCAACTAAGTGCCCATATAATTTACTGCTCAAGCACTGATCCAGGCTCAAGCATAGATTTTTGTATGAAAATCTCTTCTCAAATCTGTGCTTGAGTAATGATTTCTCTATCAGATTACAGGCGTAAGTGTGGTGGCCTAGAAGAGAAATTTTCTCTGTTTATGTCCCTGTTTCAGATAACTATGTGCATCCATCGTACTTTTTTATACAGTTGAAAATATTTAAATAAAATGATGAAAGCTTACTTTATTCAGAAAAGAGGGCCAAGTGAGGGGTTCAATAGTTGTCCCATTTTGTATGTAATGCAAGATGTTTTGATCCGCTTGTCTGCAGATTTGCTTGAATCCATAGCTCAGGTCCATGAAAAATTTGCAGCGGTTACAGATGTATTGTGGCATTTTATCTGATGGAAATACCTAAAAAATAATTGTGGATAAAATAATTTCTTGTTTACATAAAGAATTGTAAAATCTACCTCTAGATGGCGCTTCTTGTATATTTGCATTTTGGCAGTAAAGGTCTGTAAATTCAATATTTTGGTACCGTACCTAGTTTTATAGGGCTATGTGGTATTATTTGCGGACTAGCTGACTGAAAGGATCCATGTAAGATGAGGGTTTTAGCAAACCAGGGTAAGTGAAATTTTCAGGTTCAAATGCTATCTAGTAAGTAGGTACACATGTCGTACTCTAATTTAGTAAAAAATAATTTACTTTACCTCAATTGCGACGCATGTCATGATTTTTGTTGAAAGGGTCACCGAATTTTTAGGCGCTTTGCTTTTTTCATACAATGATGATAGCGGTTCATTGTGCGCTAGACAAAACCGACAAACTTTCAACGCACTTAGGGATTCCTTTCGAGTCTCCATTATATTCACAAAAATCACTAGACACAATAAATAAGCGTAATTTGCGTTATTTTCACACCATAACCTCACAACAAACACTAAAAATATTGCTAAAGTAAAATGGAAGATGGAAAACACCAGCGCCACCACCACTCTTGCGACGCGGCCAAAAACGAAACGATGCACGCACACACGACGACAACGGACGCGCGATGCTTAGCGAACAGTGCCTCTGGTGGTGAGTAGCGTGAATATTAGTTTAAGGCGCCATCTAGATTATTATCCCATTCGCCCTAGTTTTGTGAACTTCACACACAGATGACGCTTAATAATTTAGGATTTTACCCAAATAATAAATAATAATCTATAGGATCTGAGTCTATAGGCTTTCTAGGTAACTAGGTAGGTACTGAAGAATTTACAATCACAACTCACAAGCCATGTCTTTGTGACGGAATATGCAGATGGCTCACCTGGATATTCTGCGGTTATCTCTGCCTACATATAACAAATGCACACCTCACAGAGCACTTCCACTGAGGATGTACCTCAGTGAAGTCTTATGTGTTTATTCACATCACTGCTTGAAATTAAATACCTACTACCTACTGACCGTAGGCTACGGGAGTAGCGCTTCACCGGACAAAGAGCTCTACTAAAATCTACCTAGCTTCTTATACCTACATAGATCCTAATGGTAGGTACCTGTCTTTCTACATAGCGAGCCCTAATAGCGTGTCTTGTGTAGTTTCTCTAAGTTTTTAGTAAAAGCCGATTTTGTAAAACTCTATTTTTCTCTTATGCTTTTAGGTTGCTTGCTAGGTTACAAATCGACTGCACCGCTGTAATTTTTAACCTCAAACTGAGGTCCTCAGTTGTATATATTTCAGTACTCCATACACGCGCTTCGCCAATTAACAATGCGTAATACCTTAACTTTTAAGGTATTATCAAGTTAATCATTATAATCCATAGATAGATAGGTAGCAGGTATCATACCAAGTACGTTCTGTGTATACAGAGGGTCTTTATCATTTAATGAAGTAGGTAGGTATTGATTATAAGGTATTTTATCATGTTTTTTATGAGCTAGATCTTGACAAACAAAACAAAGCAGTCATTGGTATGAATCCGTACAATAATGTTACCGTGCGCTTCATTATTAGTAGAAAATAACGACAGTGAAAATCGACGAAGTTCAGTGGCAACTTTGGCAAGTTGCGGGAGTGATGAAAATGTGGTTGTGTTGCGAAATAAAACATCAAAACCGAGCATGTACTTAAATATTATTATTATCTTTTCTTGTTATCTATACGTTAGTTAGATAGTTATATTGCTTGATATTGCTAACCCGTTGGATAAAAAGCTTAGATATTGTAGAGTCGGTCTTTTTGATCATACGCGTTGGTGTTTTCTATAAACATTATTTTCTATTTCTTCATTTTTTTTTGGAAAACAAACAGCATGAATGCGATAGTAACTACTCTTCTTATTTATTTTGAGATTTGGTGGATACCAGAACAAAAAATGTAGAGTAGAGATGAGTTTTATAAGTGCGATGTGGGTTCCGATTCTATCCTTACTATAATAATTTGTAGATGGCGGCCTAGTTCCCTCGCAAATCTCCTAAGCCCTACAAAGAAAAGAGACAGTGCTGTTTTCGATTCCACTCCATCCCTTGATGAAGAGGATTCGGGCTCTAGGATTCTTAGAAGTTCTTCGGTAGCAAGTGCGGTGAAGGAAGATCATTGGGGAACGGTAGTTTTTGTTGTAGTGGTGGAAGCGAAAAGTCTTCCGAAGGTTCCAAGTGATGGTAGGTCGCATGGTCTCTATTGCAAGGTTCGGTAAGTTATTCGGAAGTTTGAGTGATTAGCTAGTGTAGTAGGGCGTCAAAAATTTAACAGCATTTACGGGAAACGTGAAAATTTGTCACTAAACTACGAGTAGGTTGCATTCAGTCATTTTTTATGCATTTAGCATTTTATTTGTTCACCTAAACAAGGGCATTTCACCTATCTCTTAAATTATCTCTTATGTCAATCAAATTACTGATTGTACGAGTGAGTACCTACATCAATACTTACGATTGCTTACACAATTTGGTTATTTATAAAAATAAATAAAAATTTAGCTCTCGTTGCGAGTCCATTGTTGCCGTAGGTACCTACTTACTCTACCTTTAATATACAAGTACCTACACGATAATCACGAGGCTTAGATAATCACCAGCCCTCGGGTCACGCGTCGCTTCGACTAGACGCCCTGAAAGAATTTTGAAAACCCGGAGGGCTTCGGTACCCCACGGACCTAGAGTCTCGACCCCGAGAGGCACAAATGTGTAAGCCTTATCGAGACCTGCATACTTGCGCCTCTTGAGATCCTCGGCCGAATCTGCCGCTGCACCAGCCTTAACGGAAGTCCTAAGCAGATGTGAAGGAGCAAGGGTATCGACGCAAGTAGCGTCCCACACCAAAGGCCTTCCCAACTCCCAAGGAACAAGAGTCATACCGTCATGCCGTTTGCCATCGTCACGCAGCAGACCATTCGGCTCAAGAATACCTGCCAAATTCACGCTGGTAAAAGCCCGGCGGATGATATCGTTAAGACTAGCATGGCTATAACTAGCGTGGCTATCGTTAAGACTAGCGTGGCGATAATCCGTGGTGATCAAGCTTTTCGACAGCCGTACCGCACTGGCACCGATGAGGCGCACAGCACCGCGCACCCAACCGTAGACAGGTTGCAATACGGAACGTGACGGGATCCATTACAATACCAGTGTTATGAGAGAGAAGTGTTAGGCTCGAATACTCAAACGTCATTCAAATTTGAGCACCACTTAAAATTGCTCTGCCTCTGTTTGACATTACTTATTTGTAAGAGATGGCAATCATTGAATAATTGTAAAAGCCATAATTATGGCTATTCATTTTGAGCCGTCTATCTGAAGTTTTATTAAAATTTTAAATTTTCTCATCTACAAAGGCCGGAAGAGACTCATCCATTATCAGAAACAAAAAGCTCACATTTTGAAAAATTTAGTTCCAAACCTATTTTCTGAAATTCATAAATAATGAGTTTTAGATCGCCAAAAACTGTGTCCACATCTCCACCCAGTGTTCCGTCATCCAAATACCAAACATTGAGCTTGGATTGGAGAGGTTGAATAATTGGATGGATAGCAAGGCTGAAAATGGCCGAACCTAGAGGGTCGCCTTGCTGGCAGCCAACAGCAGACGAAATGACATTGTGCCGGTAGATTAATTTAGAAGGTGAGGCATAACATTGCCAGAGAAATGGATAAATTTAGGGAATTTTTAGGCGCCCCTATCTACTGAATTGAAGGCGTTTTTGATATCTACCTTCAAAATAACCTCCCCATAATTTTGATCTAAAAAGGTTCGAAGGGAATGTACCGCGGCCTCACAACCACCTCGCGAGCCAAAGCGTAGCTAATAGGTCGGAAATAGTCGCCTAGTAATCGGCTTCTTTCCGACAGTAGACTTTAGCCTGCGAGGCGGTGATAGGTGGTGCCAACGGCTATGGGACTTATCTCGCTATCCTCCGATCAGCCTGACAACATCAGGTTGATCAGAGACGTCATGTCTCCCAGAAGGACTTCACCGGCATGGCCAGACCCACCAGACAGCAAGTCCTTTAGGTGCTGTGGAGTCACAACATCCAGGCCGCCAACAGAGCCTGGAACGACATGACGACCCCAAGCACATCCTGGCTGGTCGCATCCACGGCGTCATCACTCTCTTGCGGTGGATCGGGGAGGTTGAGGTTTGTCCCTGCGGGCGGATGCTTACTCTCAAGAGATATGAGAGTATCATTAGAACTTGGAGCTATCGTGTCGCTAGAAAACAAAATGCGGGAGGCACCCTTGATGTCACCATTGCTGAGTTTACTCTCCACAAGTTTGTTGATGGTAGACTCAACAATTGGTTTCTTAGATTTTGAATTTGTTGGTGGGTCCTGATCTGTATTCAAAATAGGCGTGTGCTGTGCTCTCCGCGTGCACTGTACCTAACACAATTTTGTTTAATCCGAACTATTGCCTAAATCATTCTGTACATGAAGTACTCTGTAAGGAAATATTAGCAAATGTTCCCAAGCTTGCTTCGTATTTTTAAATACAGCATTCCTAATGTCCTGGGAAAGAGCAGTAGCGTAGCGACAGAGATGAGGGCACCTCGAGGAATGCGTTTCAAAACAGGGGTTGAAATTTTGCACTCCAAAAAGGTTGTAATCACTTTCCAAAAAGGTTGCCGGCACGCCGGCACCACGGCAACCGCGCTCCTCCCTGGTGACACAAATTAACAAGAGCTAAGTCTCAGTCAAAAACAACGTACCTAATCAAACTACAATGAGAGAAACTACCCTATGAATTTCTGGAGCGCGTAGACGTGGCGTAGACCGTCCCAGGTCTGGAAAACAATACCTGATGCGTCCCTGTAGGTGGTCTCCCGGCCCCTAGGCTCCACACTCCCTCAAAGGCTGTAAAACAAATATTTCCGAAAAAATACAAACAAAGATTAGTTCGCTCAGTGACAGTTGACCATAGACATAATAACAAAAGAGTATTCTTTTTCTATGCATAATAATATAACGAGTGTGTTGTGGATGGAGTGAGGACCTCCTAATGGATGGAGTGAGCCACTTAGGCGACGGTATAGAGATTCCACATTTTTCTGTTATCTTATCTATCGACCTTATTCTAATGAAGGGCATCTGCCCTTCAGATTATCAGACATAATCATTGATATTTTTCTATTTTTTTTCAGCCTAGGCTCTCACACATTAAAATCTAAGTCTGTACCAAATTCTCAGCAACCAGTTTGGCAAGAGCGATTTCAGTTTCAACGATTCTCAAATAATTTATTGAGAGTTTCACTATGGGACAAGGGGAAACAGAAGAGTTTTATGGGCAGGTAAGGATCATGGTCTCGTAACCACTACTTTTTGTTAAAAAAATTGAGTATCTTATCGTGGCGGTTCCTTCCTTATAGTTAATGGAAGGAACCGTCTAATCTAAAACCGATTAGAGAAAAATAATCAGACTTCCACCATTTTAAAAAACCTTACCGATAATGCTTAATTATTTTCAGCTGCGTTCTAGATCTCTCTCAGTTTGAGAAAGAGCGTACCCACGAAGTATGGCAAACCCTTGACGATGGCTATGGGATGGTTCACCTGTCAGTGACGATGTGCAATACTCACAAAAGCGAAGATGTTTCTATTGATACTAATATTCGGGATAAACACGTAAGATTTATTTTTTATACAACCGTACCTCGTAGGTAGGTTACTAGTCCGGTATTACTATTGAGAATTTATTTATATTTGGGAGTTCCAATGTAGAATGAGGTTTCATAAAAAAACTTTTATTGTTATCGTAGACATCGTAGACGTAGAGCTAAGAGATGCTACGAGGTTACTACGTAACAGCACTTTTTTCAATTTGTACATGTGGTACGCTGGTGTAATATTTATTGTACACACGATCACGCTAAGAGTCCCAAATTAGCCGTAAAAATTGAAAAAAAAAAAGCAATAGGTATTGTGAAAGTTAATTAATTCTAGGCAATACTGAACCTACGGGACTTGAAAGTTGTGGGAGAGCTTCAAGTCAAGGTTTTGGCTGCTAAAGGTTTAAGTGGCAAGCCTTACTGCCTTCTCGAAGTTGATAATGAAACAGTGCGAACTCATGCTGTCAGTTCTTCTTCTGAGATATATTGGGACAAGTGCTTCGTGTTGTAAGTATTTTTTATTTTACTGAACGACGCTCGAACCTATTTTGTATGCAACGGTTTTACTTCATCGTACCCAAGAGCCACTATTGTACTTAGTGTAGAGTAACTAACAACTACTCTTGGAAGTTGCTTATATTTCATTTTGGGTTATTCCGAGTAAGAACAATTTTGGTCACAACTGCTCTATCTTTACAATAAATAAACAAATTAATTAATTCTTGAGTATGAAAATTAATGAACGAGCTGTTTCTTACCGATGCACCAATTTTTATATTACAGCAAAGTGTATGACGTCACTTCGACTCTAGAACTGAAGGTATACGATAGTTCTCTGGCATCAGCTTTGCGCGACAACTTATTAGGGCGAGTGTCTATACCCTTACTAAGGATCAACAATGGAGAGTTGCATTGGTACGCCCTGAAGGATAGGAGTAGAAGGAATAGTGCTAGAGGGAACTGTCCTAGAGTGCTGTTGGAAATGTCATTGTATTGGAATCCAGTAAGTATTTGGATACTTCAGTGCATGATGATCGAGAAGTAGCATTATTATCAGTATTGCTCAGTTGTCAAGGTTGCACGGAATAGTGATGTTATCAGTAACAAGTCAGTGGAAAGATCAGTAGAAAGATAGAACATAACAGTAGCTAAACAGAAAACAATAAAAACAAAAGAGTACCTACTGTCTATTTATTACTCTTTTGTTTTTATTGTTTAGTAATTCATGATTTTCTTTGATTGTTTTAATCTGGTCGTCTTTCAAATTTGCTCTACCTACTTCCGTTATGCGTGCTGCTAACAAAAAGGCGCCTTGCAAATTAAAAAATGTAACAAATAAAAATTACTTTTCTGGCCACCATGTAACGTATGTAAGTGAAATTGTAATGTAACTCAAAACTATTTCAGATCAAGGCGTCTCTCAAATTATTTAAGCCAAAAGAAGTAAAATACAATAAAAAGGATCCGAAATTCGATATAGCACTTGTATACAAAAATGTTGAATTTGTAAGAGACACCTTTGTTGGTTTGATATCCCTCGACGAAAAATACAAGTAAGAATATAATTTTACTAAAACAATATGGTATCTTTATCATACACATAATCATAGCGCTCGTGGCGCAGCTTGCTTAATCAATCTTCACCGATAATCTAAGTTAAGCGACGTTTTGCGCGGTTACTATTTGGATGGGTTACCGTTAGTGGCATTTACATCTGAGCGCTACCGTGCTTCGGAGGGCACTTTAAACCGTCGGTCCCGGTTCTAGCAGTCGTTCAGCCATGACGGAGGCCTTAAGGCGGCCTAAAAACTCCATCACCAGAGTTGACCACTAACTCATACGAGCTTCCTTGCTTACAGAAACATAAATATCTAGGTAATATTATAACCGAATTCTTCATGTTTTTAGGCAGTTATTCGAATGGGAAAACCGAGAGTATACTTGCATAGTGTTACTTTGTTGGCTGGTTTTTTGGTATCATTTTCAAATGTGGGCTACACCTCTTCTTTTGCTGGTACCTTTCTTATATTTTTGGATCTTCGGACGTCATCAACGTGAGTATAGTAATAATGTTTTGAATAAAATTCATAACACATTATGCAGCAGAGTATAATGTGGAATATAATGCTAAAAAGGCATTTGCATTCATTGTATTGTACAGTAGGTACTTTTTCATCTTCATTAATTTTTTCTTTTTCATCTATTGAAATATTTAGACTCATATAAATAGAGTGAATAAACTGTAAGAAGTAATAATATATAGTATTAGGACGTGTCTCTGCCTATTCCTCTCACGGGTCTAATTACCACGAGATCTAATCCTACTAATATTATAAATGTGAATGTAAGTTTGTTTGTTATGTTTTCACGCGAAAACTACTTAACCGATCATCATGAAACTTTGTACACATATTTTTGGAGGTATTAAAAGTAACATAGAATACTTTTTAACCCGGAAAATTAACGGGATCCAATGGGACGCGAACGAAGTCGCGGGCGCGGAAGCTAGTATTAAATATACCTGGATTCAAATATAGAATGTAATTATTTTTGAATACTATTTATCTCTATCTAATCAACCTATGCTCATCCACTGTTGGGTATAGGCCTCCGCCTTGTCACGCCATTCTTTTCAAGCCTGCGCCAATCGAATCGTGTGTTCTTGCCACTTTTACGACATCGTCCGTCGTGCCTTGTGGTCTGCCTCTGCGAGGTCACCACTCGGTCACTGCTCTTGTCCATCTTCCGTCGTTCCGCCTAGCTAAAAGTCTCCTACCCATCTCCGCTTTAACTGGTTCATCCTCTTACTAACATCCACGACTTAAGTTCTTCGTCAAATTTCGACGATTTCCAATACAGTAGAGTTAATTGTATTGTATATTTCCAGATGAGAAATCATTTATGAGAGGATACGGAATAGTAGAGGACTCCGACAGTTCGGGTAAAGATAAATCGGAACGAAGTCTGACTGGCAGACTGCAGGAGCTGCCAGAAATGACTATTACAATAACGAACGGCATTGAGTACTTGGCGTCTTTGTCGGAGAAGATTTATAAGTAAATAACATGACTTATTTATTTTAAACTAGGTGCCGCCCGCAACTTCGTTCGCGTCCCGTTGTTGAATCCCGTTAGTTTTTCGGGATAAAAAGTAGCCTATGTGTTAATCCAGGTCACGGACAATATATATTCCAAGTTTTATCCAAATCGGATCAGTAGTTTTTACGTGATAGAGTAACAAACATCCATCCATCCATCCATCCATCCATATACTTACAAACTTTCGCGTTTATAATATTTAGTAGGTATATTAGTAGAATTTAAATTGGATTTTTCTTGAATGTTCGTATAAATTCGTTTCTGTTTCGAGAATAAGATATTTTTGTTTCCGTAAGAAATACATTTCACTTACATGAGAGTAAATAGTTAATTAGTTATTTAGTGTCTACTTAGGCACTAACCGCCAAATTATGTTTCCAGATTTTTCTTGGATCTAACAAAAACCGCCAAAAACCGCGTCTGTTTTGGACTTGACTAGGTTTTTTCATATTACGTAACATATAAATCTGACAGCTTTGACAGGCGTTGAGTCCAAAACAGACGCGGTTTTTGTTAGATCCAAGATAAATCTGGAAACATAATTTGGCGGTAAGTGATTTTGATTATAGCACAAGTAAAAATAAGAAACCTGGCAAAAAGAGTGTGCAAAAATTTTATGCTTATACTGAAATAATTTTCGTAACTATACCTACCTGTCGCCCATTTACAATGTTATGACTGTCTTTTGTTTCAGCTTAGCAAGTTTCAAAGTTCCATTCTTGAGCTTCATAACAATGTTTTTGTTAGTTGTAGCATCAATGGGATTGTATTTAATACCATTCAATTACCTAATGATAATGTTTGGTATGTATTTCACTTTGTTTTTGTGCTTATCTATTTATATATTGCATTGAATTTATGTAATGTTTTTTCTTTTCAGGTTTATACAAGTTTTCTAGAAAATATTTTGACCCGGAACGAATTTTAAACAATGACATTGTTGATTTCCTTTCGAGAATACCCGACACAGAAGAACTGGTAAGGCTGGTTTGCTTATTTTTGTCTAGACTTTTTAGACGAAAATAAGCAAAAAAGATTATTCGGAACTTCTGACCAATATGCATAAAATGATCACCGTTTTAATTAAATTAATATTTTTTAAAACTCATATAAATTTAAACTCGACTTTTACAACGGGTCCATACAAAATATTGTCGATCTAACTATGAAGGTGGAGGTATATGCATATTTTTAAAAGAAGAAATTGATTTTGTAGAACTTAAAGACATATCCAATTTAACCATTCTACCATTCTCCTGACCTGTAAGGTTGGCAGGTAGAAAATGCTTATAGCATTAAGCCCACCTACTTGTACATTTGTTCTTTTGTGCAATAAAGAGTTAAGAGTTAAATAAATAACCATAGAGTTTTTAATAGAAATATGTGCAATATAAATATCAAGCTTAGATTTAATAATAATTTATCTATACTGGCCAGATAGAAAGAGAATGCCAACTTTTTACAAAGATCTTAAAGCTCTTGCAACAAAAATATATTAAGAAGGATATAGTCATAGGCGGAGACTTTTAATTAAGTACCTTTAAGTAATATTTAGTATACTATAGTATAAATTGCCACCTAGCGGTGAATATTGTCGTGCCCTAACAGGCTTCATATTGAAAGCTATTATACTTTTTTAACATCTGATGTACCTACCCACAATATGAATGCAATAAAGAACTTGAACTTGAACTTGAACTAATGCCGGCTTGCTACTAAAGCTCTACGCCGTAGACAAAAGATCGCTTTGAAGTCTATTCGACGTAAGTCTGAAGATCTACAAGATGCATTATGTCGTAGGCATAGGATTTCGTTGAAATCTTTTGAACGAGCGTTGAATGAAGTCTATACAAGTATACAAAATGAATTTGAGCGGAGCTCTACGATATGCACTACGTCGTAGGCAAAAGAACGCGTTGATGTCTTTTTAAGTAACTTTAAAAAAAGGAAGATTGTTTTGTTTGTTAGATACCCAGAACTCCGTCATTTATGACCCGAAATAAAAACTGGTGTAGTATCCAAATAACTGGAAAAAATTTGTTATCGACACCAATGAACTTGCATATTTTGCTTTCCTGTGGCTTTTTAGTGGTATTTACGGTCACTAGAAATCGCAATGAACTGCCAAAATCATCCTTATCAATGATAAAGCCGGAAGGTGGTCAAATTGAAGCCGGTTTTTAACCATTGAAGCCATTTTAAACTTAAAAATTATCTGCGATAAATTGAGGTAGGATCTACGAGTTTTATACAAATGTTTTGAATCAACAATTTTGGATACTTACTTATTACTAACTTAGTATTTTTACAACTTTTTTGAATTTTATACAATTGTTTAAAAAATTGCAGAATAACTGGAAAGAGTTGAACGTTCCTGAACCAACATCACCAAGGATAAATCGTAAAAAAGTCGAGTAAAAGTAAGACGACCTAAAACAGAAGCCTGAGAGATTTAAGTAAATTATGTTAATTTATTTCTGTGGGTATTTTAAAAACAATATACGACTTATAAAATATTTATTTTGTAATTATAAAATGATTAGCAACTAATTTTATATCTAAATCACAATTTCATATAAGTCTTGCAGTAGTGCCGCCATTCATCTTCCTTGTACCAAATTGTACCAAATTATTATCTAATCTTAAAAATACTTTGTACAGATTACAACCATGTTTCTTTCTGTTATAGATTCTCCAAGCATCGAGAAAAAGAACAAAATACATAGTAATGGAATGAATTCACGAAAAAAATACATCTTAAGTATTTGTGGAATAAAATAATTAAAATATAAATAGTTTTAACTTAATACCTATTTAAATAGCAAATCATCTAAACAAAAGATCTATTTTTAAAATACATATGGAACTATACCTGCTAACTTTTTTGTAATAGAATAGAATTACATTTAAATCTTATTTCAGAGAAGAGTTCACAATTTTTACCTCAGTTCAATCAATTTCAACCTTGACTTGATGATGATCATAATAAGCACGAATTACTGTAACTTATTAAATTAAAATATATTTATATTTAAATAACAAGTATTTAAAAACGTTACTTTAATATTTTTAAACAAATCTAATAACAAAAACAGGCAGATTAGAGATTCTCCTCTAGCTATATCGTAAGAGTAATTGTGAGTTGTGTGTGAGTAATAAAACTATGGCACGAAGTGATGTAAATATTTAGTACTAGCTGATACCCGCGACTTTGTACACGTGCGAAACATTCCACCAAAATATCTGTCAACCAGCATACGATGAACCACGTGTCAAAGGCGGCTTTTGGCTTAGAGAGGTCAAGCTATATCTAAGAATCCATGTCTTTTATTTCAATAAAATATAGACTATGTTTCAATCCGGCAAAAGGGCTTTCGAATGGTATAAGTTTCATTGAAATTGGTCCAGTAGTTTAGGCGTGATCCGCGAATAAACAAACAAACAGATAAACAGACAAACTTGATTTTCGGAATCAGAATCGTTTATTTAGTAGATCTGTATATTTAGTTTATCCATATCTTTAATTTTAGTTTTTGGCTTTTTTACAGTTTTATAATAGTATAGATAGTACGGTCAGCATTTTAGCAATCGTAAAGTTGTCCGTTACGATGTGCAACAAAACTTTTTTGATTTTTTTCTTTGCACTTCACAAACAGCTGGCTTCACAATTGTCTAGAACTGCCGCTCGCATACTAGGTACGACGCCCGCATCCTTTTTGTACTATTGCCTTTTTCCTGAGTTATTTCTGCTCAAGTTAGGCTCTGGTACTTTCAATTCACGCCATTGTTTCTGTAAACCATAACAATATGTTAACATTTTATTCACAAATAAAATTACAAGTATTACAAAATACACATAAAACAGTTCTACAAACCGTATATAAAAATATTGAATAAAAAAATCATAACATCTAAAAATTATCAAACTTCTGTGATTTTATAGAGCCTATAACAAAATAAAATAGCACTTTTATCGGCCATTTTAGCTAATGGGGCCTTCGCTTTCGGTACCTAATATGGATAAGGCCAATTACCTACGCTAGCAAACAACTTATACGCGTCATCAATATTAAAATAGATACATAACTATTTTAAATATTGTAAAAATTTTTTGTTTGTGTTTTTGTAGCCATTATTTTCCCACCAATTACGTCAATCAGTTACTATGTTAATTAAACCCAAGGCTCTAAATGGTAAGATTAGATAATAGACGAAAAAAGGTACTGAAATAAGTAATGGTTCTTTAGTTGGTTTTCTTACCAATATTTCATCATCCGGTACCCTTGATATGAAGTCCAGGATATCGTTATTGGGAACTCTATCTGGGTTCAGGAATCTGCGACCAAACTTATAAATACCTGGAAATATTTACACAACTTAGTATATTTATTTATGAATAGGTGGGTTGGTTTGGCATCTTCTAACTTCCCGAAAGCCCCAGAGCTAATTGACATTCAACTTACTAATAACACTGCAAATTCTCCCTGTCATTTTTTGTTACTTACTATTTCACCAAAACGAGATCGCACTATTTTGGACGGTGATTAACTTGTGACAGAAGTTGTGAGGCGATTATAATATAGGTTGTTTTTAGTTGAGAAGTTAGGTTGTATGTAATAGGGTAATATAACCGCACAGCGATCAAACGCTTTAAATAAAAAAAAATGACAGTTCAATATGAATAAAGAGGTTAGTACGGTAAGGTCGGACATTTCCAGTTTCCACACAAAAAGTCACGTGACCACACATTTTTGACGTGTTCTATTTTCTAGCGCTAGTAGTTTTTTTTTCTAGCCCTGGAGTTTTGTCCTTTTGCCAAGTCTTTTTTTTCTGAGTGACTGGTAATCGTAAAATGTCAATTCGGCTAAGTTTCTATAGAAAACATTTTTCCTCTACACATAAAGTTACAAGTGTATTTACACAAACTTACCAAATGCCATAAATAAATAGTTGATGGGTATCAAATACAATGCAACAGATAACAACACCATAGCTGTAATGGCCAAATAGCTTAAATATGGCACCGTAAAATTAGCCAAACTGAAACAAAAATACATTATAAAAGGTTATTCAAAGTTCTTAGTTCAAAGTTCTTATCAATATTGAAGCATGAATCGCGGGATTGAAACATAGTGACATTCATGGCAACTCTCTAATTTGGAGACCGTTTCATATGAAAATGCAATATTGGTTTTGGAATACGAAAATTGACAAAATAACTCACTTTTTGAGCCTCTCAATAAGAGAACAGATGAAATCTATTCCATTCTTGATTGTAAGCGTCAGTTCTTGCAGTCCGTATATTCGTGTTTTCAGCGTTTTGTCATCCTGTCAAGGAAATTCATAGATAGAGCATGATTTGAACCTGCGACTTTGGTGAATTGCTTTTTTTACAACCCCAGGGTGTGGCCCCCTATATGGTCCACCATAGACCTAGCCAATTATGTGTAGAATTTTGTTTATATGATTATTATTTATTTTTTGGCATATAATTTATCCATTAGAGCGCATTGGTTTATTAAGAAGCTCTTACTTTTGTAGATTCGAGGTCATCTTCTTCAATTTCTTCTTCAGACGATGAAACAGGAACTAATGCGTTGATATCTAAACAGAGATAACACAGTATTCGTATGTTACAAACATTGATGTACTAGTATTTATGTATACTAGTTTATGTATACTACTACCCCAATGGTTGCAAATTTTTTTTTTAATTTGGTTTGGACTCCAAGGTGGCATTAGGCTGTGTCCACAGCAGGTGAGCGGCCGACTGAGTGAGCCGCAAATTTGTGGCGAACTGAAATTTGAGTTAGCTGCAAACTCAGATCAATTTGCGTGCGTCGCAAGCAAACTGTTATGAGTTAGCCACTTACTGAGACAGTCGGCACACGTAACGCTGCAAACTGCGTAAAGTGAGCACAAAACAGCAAACTGCATGTGGAAGCTTCGTTTCAAATATATGGAAGGGCGTACTAAACCGATACGCCGCAAACTCAGTAAGCCGCTAACAGTTTGCCTACTGTGGACACAGCCTAAACGTGTGTCAAATATTTTTCTTTTGGACGTGTTTTTTCCAACTTAAAGAATCTAGACTATGGAGTCTATGGACATGTCTATCTTGTCTTTTTCCTGGAAAAGGTCAATGTCTAGAGTTCTTCAGGTTAAATATTATGATGATGAGGTACGTACTATTACTCTGACTGGCAAACCAGTAATACGCAAACGGCACTACCAGTAGTAATGGAGTCATCCACATTTTAAAGATTGTCCAAAACGTCAGCCATGCAATCAGCGCCATCGCGGACAATTCTCTGTTATCCCATTCAAAAAGATATCTGAAAATAAAGTTTTATTTAATATCTATAATGAAGTGCACGAAGAGTGCACGTAACTTCGTTTGTGTGATGTTATTTTCACATTGCACCCTGAGTTTCCTTTTATGCAGGGACAAAATATGTAGGTACGCATAATATGGTGAATAAAATCCACCATTTGTTAGGTTAGGTAAACAAAAAATATTTCAAAATGTAAATTTTAGGCAAAATTACAAAAAAAGTGGTCAATTACACGAATTTGCCAAAATAATTACGTTTATTTATACAAAAACATCTACTAAGTACCCACCAAACTGAAATAAAAATGGTTGTGTATTTAACGTATGAGTTCGGATACGATTATACGGACACGGATATTGAATCAAATTATGAATTGTGTATAATTTATAATGGTCAAAATCAAGAGTAACTAGTTCATCTACATAAATAAACGAATCAAGCAAGAATCAACAAGTAGTCATTAATTAAATATTCTACTTCCTTTTAAAATACTCGCTTTTGTTATTATGTTTACACATTTTTGACTGGTGCTTTACCAATATTCTGTGTAATCCATACTTCTATACTAATATTATAAAGAGCAAAGATTTTATGTAAGAATGTTTGTAACGAATTGGCTCAAAAAGTACTGATCCGATCTGGATAAAACTTGGAATATATATTGTCCGTGACCTCGATTAGCACATAGGCTACTCTATACCCCGGAAAATCAACGGGATCGAATGGGACGCGAACGAAGTCGCGAGCGGAAGCTAGTACCGCTATAGTTTAGTCATTCTGAAAGGTTTTTTTAAGGGTTACAACTAAGCATTTGGCTGCCAGCACACCTGATGGTAAGTGTAGCTGCAGCTTAAGGTGGAGCACGCTTAGCCATAATTCACCTCTTCGTTCTTTCCTTGAAAATTCATGGGTAATTAATTAATTTAAAATGCAGATTAATATAAAGTCGCTCGGCCCAGTTAGGGAATTGTTGATAGTTCTATATGCATTGACTATCAAAGGTTAGTGACCAAATAACAAAGAAAAAATCTGTGTCAGTGTATTTACATAACCTCGTATATATACCTAATCAGTCAAAAGTATTTTGTACGATCATGTTCTACATTAGGTAAGGGTATAGTAAGTAAATGGCATAATATGACTAAGATTACGGCGTAAGAGACCATTAGGTTTTTCTAATAAAGTGGAAAATTAACAAAAAAATTCACCTTTGTTTTAATTTGGAATCCTAGCAAAAGTTAGATTTTGTTCTGTTAAGGTATAAACAAAAACCTAAGGCTCTATCTTTCTGACTTTACGAAACGAGATTTTGTTAGGTAGGTCCTTTGAAAATATGTATAAGATTTTATCAAACCTAATAAGATCTTTAAAATCGCTAGTTTTATTAGTAGACAGAAAAACGCACCTACGTAGTACCAAAAAATAATTCCTATTTATGAATAGTAAGAAAAACAACTTACTTAAAATGTTCATTTCCAAGAGAAACAGCCGTAAAAATATCCTTTATGAATTTTAAGTTGTTGTAAATCAATGGAATGCTAAACTTGTTTGGCTTCTTGTAGTCTTTGTATTTAGATTCCTTTGGACTTAGAACTCGGAGCGAAGCTTTTACCTTAAAAAATATTCAATTATCAATACAAAAAAACAAAGAAGTACTTACCTAGAGTAGGTATATGCGTATGTGCTATTAAATAATAAAATATGTAAAGTCACATAGAGTCAAAAAACAAAAAATAAACAGGTTTTATAGGATGTAGATATAGGTAGGTAGATAAATTATTCCAAATTGCCAAAATATGAGACGAACGTTAAACCAACGCTGAGTCCACTGATATATTTTACCAAATACCGGACTGATTGCCACAGCAACATCGCTTTTATTCTCACTAAGGAGCTAGGGCATGAACTTGGGCAGGGAGACGGGACAGCGGCATGTTCGTGTTCTCACCACTTCGCTGCACACTTCCCTGCCCAAGTCCCTGCCCACTTCGGCATAGTGTGATCGCGCTATTAGTATGAGTAACAGAGACACCGCTATATATAATTAATACTTTTTATAAGGGGCGTCTCTGAGCGTGGCGTAGTTTTGTGTGTTCACGGTTTACTAGTGGAACTTTTATCATGTTTTTTACCAGGCAGTATTTACTCTATCTAGATCATAAATTGAGTCAGCGGACTGACCGCCAAGCTAAATGATTTTGGTATTAAAAAAAACTTTGCAACCAGACAACTTTAGCATTATCCAAATCATTTACCTAAAACTGAAATACTAGTTTTAACTTATCAAGTAAAGTATTACAGAATTCATCAATCTTGTAAAAGTTGCAACCAAAGTTTTTTATTTTCATTACCACTTGGTAGTCAGACCGCGGATCTGAAACTGGTTTAACAAAAAGTTTTTATCTAATCTTTTTTGATAATAGGTAATATGTCTGGCTGCAAGTTTACTAATTTTTTGGTCTGTAAAATCATAAATGCGCAAGCACCGTACTTACGAACCGCAGAAACTATTGTTCTTACTCAACACACAAAGAATACTACATTTTACTGATTTTACTAATTGGTGTCATTAAAAACCTGATTTTGGACCAGATAAACAAGGATTACTCACAGGGTTCCAAACCAACGACATTTGCAGCAGTATCCGGGGGCAGTTGCCTTTGGCATTGGACTTTTTTGAGCGGTCTTTCAAAGCGTACCATCGCTTTTCATCGTTCTCTATCCTGAGCAATGGTATTGTGATCCTGCCTAAATTCTCGTGGAGCAACGATCCATCGTAGACTGTAATGTCTAACGTTGAAGTGACGTCATTTACTGCACTGAAAAGATGAGAAGAACATGTCTAAAAACATAGCAATTGTAATATTGAACCAGTTTGAAATTCTAGGTGACCAAACTCGTTTGCAAATCATTTTCATATTACTGCTGTAATTAATACATTTTGTGGTAAATGTGGGGAATGCCAACCACGAACAAACCTTGATGTTTCTTTATACTCCGTTACAGAATACTGAATTATAACTATGTGAAAGGCGACAAAGGAAGCTCAAGGTTGTGGGTTTTTCATTGTCAATAGCAAAGTGTAAAATAAAATCGAACGTCTAAAAATGCAAGCCATCAAACCTTTCTATCAAAATGCTCAGAATCATCATTACTGTAATGTATCAAGAGCTTGTAGGTACTCGCAAATATTGTTTGCGCCGCCTACCGCCAACTAGCAATAAAACAGTCTTGTTTGAATGGTGTTTTACTCTGCATCTAATACATTTCATTGGCGCCGATTTATGGGATTTTATCATGCCTTTTGGCAAATTACCCGAGTTTGAGCTGGAGGAAGGGAAGAACTGGACATCCTACGTTCGTTTAGTTCGGCAATTCATTTTGTTGAACGAAATAAAAAGTGAACTTCACGTAGCCACGTTGGTTACGCATGTGGGCGCGCGGACATACCAGTTGATGTGCGACCTGTGCGCTCCGGATCATCCAGAGAAAAAAACCTTCGATACTCTCGTAGAACTCGTGACTGGCCACCTAGAACCCAAGCGGTCAGAAATTGCGGAAAGACACACATTTCGTCAGCGACGTCAAGCGGACGGTGAAGCGGTAGGCATTTTTCTACAAAAGTTGAAGCACCTCGCCACGCATTGCAACTTCGGATCGACGCTGGAGGTGAACCTCCGCGACCAGTTCGTGTCCGGGTTGCGCAGCGAGGATATGCGATCGCGCCTGTTCGCGGAGTCGTCGCTCGACTACAAGAGAGCTGTGGAGCTGGCACTCGCGCTGGAGGCGGCGGAGCGGCACGCGGTGGAGGCCGCGGCCGGCACTGTGCCCCTAGCGACAGCCGGCGCCAGCAGCGACTCGGGACTCGGGCAGGGCGCCGCCGTGGCCGGGCTGCATCGGGTGGCGCAGGGGCCGCCGGCAGCGCGCGAGCCGAGGGGCGCTTGCTGGCGCTGTGGGAAGAGTCGTCACGCGCCTAATAAGTGTAGATATAAGTCGTATGTGTGTGACAAGTGCAGTGTCAAAGGTCATCTTTCAGTGATGTGTTCTAAAAATAATAAAAAGGACCCGCCCAAATCCAGGTACCAAAACTTTATAAATAACAATTCTAGTTCCGATACCGATTCAAGCGATGGATTGTATCAAGTAGTTTCGGTCAAAAGTGACTCTAAAGATGGCCCGTATCATCATACACTGTTGATTGAAAATATAAATGTGCTATTTGAAATAGATACAGGCAGCAGGATATCGGCGGTCAGTAAGTTATTTTATGACAAACATCTTTCCCACCTACCTATAACTTCTGATAGTAACAAGTTTCATTCATACACGGGAGATGCGATCCTTCCATTGGGACGTGTCACAGTCAATGTACAGAATGGTCATGAAACGTTACCATTGCCGCTTTTTGTAATAAACAACGGTGGTCCTCCTCTACTAGGCCGACGTTGGTTGCGCAAGCTTAAATTAAATTCAATCAGCTTGAACCATTTGTCTCCGGTGATTGACCCCAAAGTAGCGAAATTGAAGTTAGATTTTCCCGATGTCTTTAAAACGGGCTTAGGTAGCTGTAAAACCAAATTAAAGTTGCATTTAAAAGATGAGACGCCCATATTCTGCAAAGCACGACCGCTCCCTCTCGCCTTGCGCGATCCTGTTGAACTGCAGGAACTGGAACGCTTACAACGCGAACAGGTGATATTCAAGGTAGATCGCAGTGACTACGGAACGCCCATTGTTCCCGTTATCAAGCGCGACGGATCCATACGGTTATGTGGAGATTATAAAATAACTGTAAACAAAGTTCTTAAAGATTTTCACTATCCACTACCAAGAATCGAGCAGTTGTTCGCGGCTCTAAGCGGAGGGCAGCACTATAGTAAAATCGATTTAAAACATGCTTATTTACAATGTATTTTAGAGGAAAGTTCTCAACCACTCACTGCCATAACAACGCATATAGGTACTTTTGTCTATAGAAGAGCTCCATTCGGATTAAAGTGTCTACCTGAAATGTTTCAGAAGCTAATAGAGGAAACGTTGAACGGTCTTAATTGTGTAGCTTTCCAAGATGATATTTGTGTAACTGGGGCCACTAAAGAAATTCATCTAGCGAATTTAAGGGCTGTTCTGTCTCGATTACAGGAAGCAGGACTAAGGGTTAAGTTCGAAAAATGTGAATTTTTCAAAGAAGAAGTTTGTTATCTAGGCTATAGGATCAACAAACATGGCTTGCATACCGACAGTAGCAAAGTTGATGCCATTGCAAAAGCTCCAAATCCACAGAATGTGTCACAACTAAGAGCCGCTTTAGGGCTCATAAATTATTACGCTCGGTTCATTCCCAACATGAGCACCTTGTTACAGCCTCTTTATGCCTTACTAAAAAAGGGAACTTTACCTATTCGGAAAACATTTATTATACGATGATTATACCTATACGAGTACTTTGTAAAGTTGGGTAACTCCCATTTGTTCTATAGAACTGTTACGTCTAGAACTGTTAAAACTTTTTTTATAGTACTTAGGACTATTGAAACGAAAACTAGCCCTAATGGGCTAGTTTCAATACTCCTACCACGGAACTACAGGGATAAAAAAGTTTTAAAAACAGTCCTATAGAGCAAATGGGAGTAAAGTTTCACGAATTACACTTATGCCACAACGAAAATAAGAAACAAACATAAAATGGTAGCCACTGGCCCCAATTGGGCTTGACTGTGTTTTGTTACAGACAGAAACCTAAATAAAAGACGAAATAAGCATCAAGTAAACTTACAAGGTGTAGTTCTTGTCCCAGGTAGGATCAGAGGTGCCGGAGACAGTATGCGTCTGCACCCTGGAATTGTCGAGCTCCAGCACGCAGTATGCATCAGCTTTGCAACCAATCCCCATTGCGGATAATCCCCGTGCACCGTGCACTGTCACAGTTAGCTCGCCCACTTCGCTCCAGCCTTTGTTGAGACGGTACCATGACTGAAAACCACTTTTTTTTTAATTTATTTGCTTGAGTTTGCACAAAGTACTTCCAGCATTGGCTCCCAGTCATCTTGTAGGTATCATTATACTACGGTTTTTATAATATGCTCTCGGTTGTATGATTCACACAAAAAACCTTTTCTGATATTTAAGTATTGAAGATCTGGAGTTAGGGTTGCGTGCAAGCACATGCCCACTTTTGGCACATTATTACTAGGTACCTAAATTACCCAAATTACATGTCATCATCATCATCATCATCAACCTATATCGGTCCACTGCTGGACGTAGGTCTCTCCCAGGCTTAAACCTGGCAGGTTTTTATAAGACGGTTGCCCCCTTGTTGTATTTGTATTGTACCATGTGGTAGTGTTGGTACCTAGCTACTTCAAATAATGTTAGTAGAGCTTTTCTAGAGAGTATTCTAAAGTTCTTCTAACATTATTTTTACGGTCAAAACAGTTATAATAAACCAATGGTGTATATTTTAGAATAAGCTGCAAAGTGAGGTCTTCGAACAATCTCTAAGTACCGTTGTTGCTGTCGTAGCTTTTTGGTACAGCACATAGGTATACGTTCCCGTTATACTCTAGCTATGATGATTAGATAATTGGTTTTGTGGAAGTAAATACCTAGATAAAATAAATGCTAGCTAGGGAGGTGCCCGCATTTGTATTTTGTAGGTCTTATGAGCATTGTACCTAGATTAGCAGAATTGTGCTAGGTAAGTAATAGTTAATTATTTTTCTAGCCAACCTACATTTTGTACTTTCATTGGTGGGCCAGATGAAAAAAATATCCCATCGAGCCCACTCATTTGCATAGTAGACTCGTTGGGATGTTTTTCCGATCGGCCCCACCAGTAGTAGGCCAGCCGGTGGGCTCGATGGGAATAACCCATTATTTTTGAATTATTCTACAGTTGTTAATTTGAAGTCGCGTGATTTGAATATGATTTACCTACGTCACTAACTACTTGTTGCTTTATTGGATTTACGCAAGCATTAACAAGCCCATCATCTTGTTTTGAAATAAAACATCGTGTAGGAATATTCCCGCGGTAATGAAAAAAACCGGATCTCGTTCAGTGGTCTAAGTCCATCGAAATGGCAAAGGTGAGTCACGCAACCATAATGCAAGTAAATCTTTC